>CM053787.1:990358244-991558244 GCA_028749045.1 Cupressus sempervirens
GAGAGAGAGAGAGAGAGAGAGGGGGGGGGGAGGTGAGAGAGAGAGAGAGAGAGAGAGACAGAGAGAGACAAAGAGAGAGACAGAGAGAGATGGTGGGTGGGGGAGAAATGGAAGTGGAGAGAGGATAGATAAGTAGAGTAGTAGGGGGTTAGAGGGAGGGAGGGAGGAAGGGTGAGAGAGAGAGAGAGAGAGAGAGAGAGAGAGAGATGGTGGGTAGGATAAAAATAGTAGTGGAGAGATATGAGAGATGGGTAGAAAATAGAAGTGGAGAGTGATGAGAGATAAGTAGAGAATTAGGGGGTTGGAGAGAGAGAGAGATGGTGGGTGGGGGAGAAATGGAAGTGGAGAGAGGAGAGATAAGTAGAGTAGTAGGGGGTTGGACAGAGGGAGGGAGGAAGGGTGTGAGAGAGAGAGAGGGAGAGAGAGAGAGGGAGGGAGGGGGGAAGGAAGAGATAGAGAGAGAGATGGTGGGTAGGAGAAAAATAGAAGTGGAGAGATATGAGAGATAAGTAGAAAGTAGAAGTGGAGAGAGATGAGAGATAAGTAGAGAATTAGGGGGTTGGAGAGAGAGAGAGAAAGGAGACATAACTAAAGAATTAGGCCATAGGAGGGTTCAGAGAGAGGCTAAGATAGAGGGATGGGTTGGTTGGAAAGGGGGGGAGAGAGAGAAAGAGAGAGGGGGAGGGAGAGGGAGACAGGGAGAGAGAGAGAGAGAGAGAGAGAGAGAGAGAGAGAGAGAGAGAGAGAGAGAGAGATGGTGGGTGGGGGAGAAATGGGAGTGGAGAGAGGAGAGATAAGTAGAGAATTAGGGGGTTGGAGGGAGGGAGGGAGAGAGAGACAGAGAGAGACAGAGAGAGATAGAGATGATGGGTGGGGGAGAAATGGAAGTGGAGAGAGGAGAGATAAGTAGAGTAGTAGGAGGTTCGAGGGGGGAAGAGAGAGAGGGGAGAGAGAGAGAGAGAGAGAGAGAGAGAGAGAGAGAGAGAGAGAGATGGTGGGTAGGATAAAAATAGAAGTGGAGAGATATGAGAGATAAGTAGAAAATAGAAGTGGAGAGACATGAGAGATAAGTAGAGAATTAGGGGGTTGGAGAGAGAGAGAGAGAGAGAGAGAGAGAGATGGTGGGTAGGATAAAAATAGAAGTGGAGAGATATGAGAGATAAGTAGAAAATAGAAGTGGAGAGACATGAGAGATAAGTAGAGAATTAGGGGGTTGGAGAGAGAGAGAGAGAGAGAGAGAGAGAGAGAGAGAGAGAGGGGACATAAGTAAATAATTAGGCCATAGGAGGGTTCAGAGAGAGAGGCTAAGATAGAGGGATGGGTTGGTTGGAAAGGGGGGGAGAGAGAGAAAGAGAGAGGGGGAGGGAGGCAGGGAGAGAGAGAGAGAGAGAGAGAGAGAGAGAGAGAGAGAGAGAGATGGTGGGTGGGGGAGAAATGGAAGTGGAGAGAGGAGAGATAAGTAGAGAATTAGGGGGTTGGAGGGAGGGAGAGAGAGAGAGAGAGAGAATATGGGGGTTGGAGGGTAGAGAGGGAGGGTGGGAGGGAGGGAGAGAGAGAGATGGTGGATAGGAGAAAAATAGAAGTGGAGAGAGATGGGAGATAAGTAGAAAATAGAAGTGGAGAGAGATGATGGGTGGGGGAGAAATGGAACTGGAGAGAGGAGAGATAAGTAGAAAATAGAAGTGGAGAGAGATGGTGGGTGGGGGAGAAATGGAAGTGGAGAGAGGAGAGATAAGTAGAGAATTAGGGGGTTGGAGAGAGGGAGGGAGAAAGAGAGAGAGAGAGAGAGAGAGAGAGAGAGAGAGAGAGAGAGAGAGAATATGGGGGTTGGAGGGTAGAGAAGGAGGGTGGGAGGGAGGGAGAGAGAGATGGTGGATAGGAGAAAAATAGAAGTGGAGAGAGATGATGGGTGGGGGAGAAATGGAAGTGGAGAGAGGAGAGATAAGTAGAAAATAGAAGTGGAGAGAAATGATGGGTGGGGAAGAAATGGAAGTGGGGAGAGGAGAGATAAGTCTAACCATAGCCCTAACCCTAGCCCTAACCCTAACCTTAACTCTGACTCAAACCCTTACCCTAACCTTAACGCTGATGTAACTATATATACAACCCTAACTCTAAATATAAACCTAACCTTAACCATCACCCTAAAATTTAACCCTTTTTCTACCCCTTTCTCTAACCCTAACCGTATATCTAATTTTAACCCTAATCCTAATCCTAATTTTAACCCTAATTTGAACACTAACTCTAGCCCTTATTTGAGCTCCAATTCTAACTCTACCTCTAACTCAAACCATAACTATAATTCTAATCCTAACCCTAACTATATTTGTAACCTAAACCCTTGTTCTTAACCTTGCCCTTACCTTAACCCTAACCTTAACTCTAATTCTAACTTTAACTATATTTGTAACCCAAATTCTAACCCTAATCCTAATATTAACTCTAACTCTAATTCTAAGCCTTACCCTAACTAAAATTACCTATTAAAAAATTACATATAAATATTTTATTTTATTGGAGTCTTAATTTTAAAAATATATCAAAATATATAAATGCTCAAAAAGGTCAAATATAAACATATACAGATAATGATATATTTTCATCAAAATAGTTAAGAACTACTTTTTTAAAGCAAATTTTAATTTTTAAAATTTATGATATAATTCTCAATATTTTGATATTGAAATAATTATTAAAATATATATATATATATTTCAAATAAAGTGTAAATATAAAATAAAATAGTGAATTTATTTTTTATTATTGATTTAATAAAATTTTGAACTTTAAAATTATTTCTTTAAATAACATAAAACAAATTAATTTAATTTTTAAAGTTTAATTTTTTATCATGTTAAATCTTAATCTTTTAAAATTTTCTAGATATCTATATTAAAGTTTGAAATTTCAATCTTTAAAATTGTCTCGTAAAATAATTAAAATATATTTAAAAAGACCAACTAAATTAAAATATATTTAGAGAGACCAACTAAATTAATGTTTAAGTTTACAGTTAAAATTTTTAAATTATTTATTAGAAGACATAAAATAAATATTATAAAATATTTTAATAAGTTATATATATATAAAGTTTGTAATTAATTATTTTGAAATAGAATTAAAAAATAATAATGTATTCATATATAAATATTATCACCTTTTTTGTTTATGAGGTGAAACATGGTTACCAATGGAGGAGGACTGAACGAAGAAATCAGATAGAACCTTAATTCTATTAAGGATGAGATCCTCATGAACGAAAGAACATCGTCTGGATGGAAGGCCCTCTGGGTTGGACTACTTGAGATGATATCCATTATGATATTTGCACTAGTATCTTCCTTTCTCAGTATTTATGCATATGCCCCTGGTACTTGCTCTAATGTAACTTTTTTTAAGATCTATCTATCTATATATATGTGTGTGTGTGTGTGTGTGTGTGTGTGTGTGTGTTTAAAAGAGATATCAATAAATTAAATAAAATGATAATTTATTTTTTATTTTAAAAAAATAACTTTAAAATTACATAACATAAAAATTAAAAAATAATCATTTAGATTAATTTAAAACAATAAACATTATACAATTATGCAACTTAATGCTAATATATATTCTTACAAATACAAAATTGATACACAGTTGATTAGACATCAAAAGTACTATCACTTATCAAGTACACTAATAGTTCTATTCACATTATATATCAACTAAATAATGATCGCTTATATATCAAAAGTCGGTGCCGAGTACGCATGACCATCCTCTCTAACGCCAATTTTAATTAGCAGTAAATGTGTCCTTTTCTTCGGCGCCAAATTTTGACTTGCCTGAAAAGTCACTATCTCGCTAGCGGAGAAGTAGTTGTTTCTCCCAGTAGTGAGGTAGCGACTAGTCAGAAAGTTGTGATAGGTTGGAAGCTTTAACTAAAGTGGGCCCTGAGCAAGTGATTTGTCATAAGGAAGTTGTGCAGGTTAATGCCATGGTGGCATCCTATTCAGCACGTGTAAGGAAGAAGTTCTTGATTCCACCAGAGCTCGCTATCTCGCTAGCCGGGAAGTCAATATTTTCCCAGAAATGAGGTAGAAACTCACCTAAAAATGACAAAAATGGCAAGGTCTAGGAGAGGTGATGACATTTGATATTAAGTATATATGCCAACATGTAAGACAGCTCAGTGACAGTGATACTTTGGACCCACTCCCAATGGATAAAATAGGTAAATGATTCTGAGTCATCAAATCAACCCGAATCAAGGGTTATTGCTAACTTGCTATGGAAAAATGTTTGAAGGTTTTGCATAGCGAGGTAGTGAGTGAAGGACCCACCATTTTTTTCTCACATGCTATATCAAATGTTTGCCACAAGATCAGAGTAGAATTAATGGTTATCGCTAACTCGCTATCGAAAGGTGCTCGAAGGATATGTATAGCGAGGTAGCGAGGTGATGACATGCATCCCCAGTTATCAATGGGCCAAGCTTGAAGCACCAATATTAGAGGAAAGGTACAGGTGGAATTATTTTATTGGGTTGACCACTAGCGTGTTAAGAAGAAATGTGAGTCAGCCCAGTTCTCTTTCCGTGATCGTAGGATTTTTCAAAAATCGATGGCACAAATTTAAAAGAAAGTATGGTGCTGCTCTATTGTGCAATTTGGTGCATTTATGATGAATGAAGGCTTCATGTGTAAGAGAAAATAGAGTATGATCCAGGAGATTTTATCGTTGCCAGTCTCATCAAACAAAGTTTTTGCGTCCTCAAAGCACAGCACCCTGTTGATTGTATTAAGCCTTATAAAGACGTGAAGCAATTCCTCAGTTGTTCGAAGAGCAGTTACAGAGATTCAAAGAAGAACGATTTTGGCCATCAAGTAAGTACTCATATTATAACCTCTATAGCATTCCAGTTCTTTCATTATGGTCAAAATGCCTCCTAAGAAAGCATTTTCTAGGCAAGTTAATTATATGGATAGGAATGTTCATGATGACTTGCTAGATTTACTCCCACAATCCACTACTGAGCCTACATAGGTTAAAAGGTTAACCTCTCTAGACCCTAGGTTAAGGATTGTAGATGGCCTCTATGATAAAGGAAATTGCGTTAGGGATGCAACTACTACACAGACTGGTCTTGTTTTGTTTTAAAAATGGTTTTCAGAGAGGAATTTGTTTGCCCCGCATGCTAATGTTTGGAATTTTGATTTGGGGAAACTAGTAGTTCCAAGTGTTTTCATGGATTATGATTTGCTTGAAGCCATTGCTAAGAAATATGACCAGGCTATTTAGGTAGTAAGAAGAACTGATGGAATGCCTCTAATCTCAATAAGTTCAGAGGAGATTAGGGAGGTTTTCAAATTAGAACCCTTGTTAGACTACCATGTGCCCATTAGTTTACCAGAATTGGAAAATGAGTACAAAGCAAAGAAGGATGAAATTAGGAAGGGTGCATTGAGGGCACATATGTGCACAATAAGAGATTTTCCAGTAATCACTGTAGCTTCTAGGGAACCTTTTAAGAGGAGTCTTTTCACATCCTGAGGTGTAGAAATATACAGGACTCTGTGTCATGTTCTTGGTGAAGATGAGCAGGATTTCATGCCCATCGGCCTCATGTATATGATGATTCAAATTGCTTCTTTTGGTGTAGACATTATTTTTTATTTTGCTTCCTTTTTGGCTAAAGAAATTCATAATGGTCTGGTGGGAATTGCAAAAGGGAAGGTGGATAAAACCTTTGGGCATTACTCTTTATTGATGCATATGTTCTTGTTCAAAGGGGTGACCTATTTTGGTACAGAGATGGAATTGAACAAAGAAGAGAATAGGGAAGCGTTGCCAATCCAGTTGTGGAGTGCAGATATGACTTGGGATGCCAACAATGCTAGTTATGTCAGGTTTGATAGATATTTTGCATCCAGATTAAGGTGCCTCATTTCAATTGAAAATCCCAGGATCCCCAGGTCATTGATGAATCTCATCAGGCCCATTGATAATCACCATAATTTAAAAGTATCACATAATTGGGAAGATATCATTCCTTACCCTGTTTCCACTATATTTTGAATTTATGGTTACAAGGGTACACCTCATGTGTTGCCCTATCAAGTACCTCTGAAAGTTGGAATGGCTAAGATATTGTGGCAGCTAGGAGGTTTGGAGGAGTCTTACTTATTGAAGAGATCACTGGGGTCAATATTTCCTACATGCATAGTTGCTCATCAGTTTGTTATTATAAAAGCGGGATGGCTCTTTCTATATAAGTTTTTAGATCAGTACAAAATGGCTATCTCCCATTCCCATTTTTGTGATACTGAAGGTTTTTACAATCAGACCTTAAGATACAGGATTAAATTGGGAAGTATCAAACATGACTCATACTATCCAGAGGACATTATAAGGAATGAATTCTCCTTGCAGGAGCAGGAGACCAAAAAGGAAAAATGGAGAGTCTACTCCTGGGTTTTAGAATTTATTCATTGTTTTGATCAGAAATATAATCCTCTAGATAATACTGGTACAAAGGCTGATAAGATAAATAAGCTCATGAATACTTTCCTTGAAATAATGGAAGCCATGAATGAAAACAAGCAAAATTTTATTGATTCATTCCCAGAAAAGGCCAAAGAGATTATGAGAAAGCTGGCTTTTACTCCAAAAGTAGGAGCTAGTGAAATAATTCTTCAAAAGAGATTGGGATACACTGTAATTCAAAATAAAAAGGTTCTTGTAGATAAGGGGAACCAGATAGTGGAATCCACTAGTGAAATCCTAGAGGAAAGACCTGTTGAGCCATCCCTAAAGAGAAGAAAATACATAAGAGAAGAGGGGTTAGATGGCCAAGAGTATTCACCTGCCCAATCCCCTTTGAGGATTGAAGAAGAATAGCTCACCAGTGAACAGGTGGAGCAGATAGGGTCACAAGGAGGTATTTTTATTACCCAAGTAGAAATTGATGAGGGTACCCTTTAAGAGCCTTCCCCACCCAGTTTGAATTTGACTATAGCTGACTATAGAGGCAAGGAATTGGACCTTGTACTAGAGTAGGCAAGTCATCAATTTCTTTCTAATGATAATTTTGTACAATCTAGAGCTTTCCATCAGTTTGCATTGAGAGTGAACATGAAAAATTTTGAGGAAAGATGCACAAAATTGAAAGTAGACCATCCAAAGATGGATGGAGCTTCTATCTAAGGCCATGTAAAAGAAGAAATGACAAAAGAATTCCAGAATATGAGCCCTGAAGAGGGAAGGCAGATGGTGAAAGTATCAAATATCTTGTTGTTGCCCAATTGGGATATTGCTGATGCTTTAGTCTTTAATTTTGTTTCCAATAGATTAAATCTCCAAGATCAAGACAAAGAAAACTTCCAGGGCACTATCTTTATTCAAGATCAGGCTGCATTAGTCATTTGGTCTTTAAGGAGAGGTTCTAGAGCTATGACACAGCCAGATGAATCTAGATTACAGGGAAGCATAATTGTAAGAAGAGTTGATGATACCTCACATGTACAGGTAGCATGTATGGGTGTGGATCATTCTCAATTTACTTTGGCAACTGCAGAAAAAGAGGAACAGAAAATGCTTGAATTACAGAGTAAGTATGAGAGGGTTGTAGAAGCATACAATCAAGAGGTTAAAAGAAGGAAAGAATTAGAAAATAAAATGTTAAAAGGAACCTCCAGGCCTAGAATTGCATATCCCCCAAGGCCAACCATAGAACCTTTTAAGTCAACCCTAATTGTTGATATACCAAACACCCCTGAAAGACCTCAGTTTTATAGTGCAAAGGATTTTGAAGAAGAAAAGAGTAAACTATATGCACTACATTTAGAGTTAAATAATGAATACGAAGAAAAGTTGAGACAAGGTGTCATGTACATGGTGGATAGGGTGGAATGGTCATCCTTTTTTGATTTGTTAGCAAGGATAGCAACTACCAGGGATGAGATGAAAAGAAAAGAGGTTGTATTAAAACCCTTGGTACAAAAATGGAGGGAAAGGAGCAATGACATCACCTTAATATATATGTCTATCATAACCTTGACTTGTCATCAGGTAGAAAAGGTTTTTGATTTGTTAAATAAATTACAAGATTTTGATGACAAACAAGACTCCTTTCTCAGAAGGTTAACAATTTGTTTCTCTAAGTATTTGACTAGAAAATTTGATTTATTCCCGTGTGCTCTAAAAATTATTCATAGAATAAAGGAAAAGGAGGAATGGAAAAAGGAATTGGATGACATTTTTTGTGGGAGGTTAAACAGAATTATTAATTAAAAGGGGTATTTGTTGTGGGCAATAACAAAATGAAGAGTTGGCAAAGGTACAAATCTTCTACAATGATATTAGAAAAGATCTTGTTGATTTGGAGGCAATGGAAAATTCCTTGATAGCCGTGCATAGGGAGGTTTTGAATTTTGATTGGTTGGATGATACTATTTTTGGTGAGTGGAAACATAAAATCATGCATTTGCAGAAACCTATAGGAGGTGACAAAAAAGAAGATAGTACCGAGGTAACTACCACCCTCACGGTTGATGAAAAAGACAAGGAAGATCCCAAACTTCGAGTAAGCATGTAGGAAATTGAAGATGATTCATCTCTAAAAAATTTGAAGGCCACTTACTCTGATGATTCAGAGTAAATCAAGAATCATGTACATGCTCTTGTCTTAACAATAGAAGGGGACCCACCAAAATGAGCTTCTTCATGTCAAGGTCTTTTCTGTTATTCAAATAGTTTTGGCTTTTTGTGATAGGTTGTTTTTCTTTTAGGCAAAGGACACCTATCAGACACAATTTCCCTTTGCTCATTGCAACTCGTGTTATAAATGAGTTTTCAAGGCATTGTGATGGTTCGAATTCTAATATTTTTTGAAGTATCAAGAAATAATATAGACAGTCCTGTGTTCATGTAGTTGTTTTTGGTTTACATCCTTTAATGGTTTTCTGATGTATAGAATTAAAAGAATCAGTTACATATTTTGAGTTTTCTTTGAATTCTATTGGTCCTTGTATTAGTCATTTTGAAAGGATAATACAAAAGGGTATTTGCAAAATATTCTGTGTCACTACTTTCTATCTCCAGTTTATGAGTTTATTTTTTTTGAAGTCATTTGAACAAGTTTTGAGTGGGTGAATGCAATCTGGATGGATAGTATATTGAATATATTGTTGCTTTTAATTCAATGAATTATGTAAATGCTTCAATTTATTAGTAAAATTCATAAGTTCATGAAAGGAATCTTATAAGAAGGGAAAGAAGTGATTACTATTGATAAATACATTCACAAGTGGTTTGTATTAGATCTCCTGCCAATAGTTTGAAGTTTTGCCCAATGGATAAGGCACTGGTTTTGGAAGTCAAAAGTTCTTTGAAGAAGTAGATTGTAAATTCTACATGCCAAATTATTTCAAAAATCAAAGTCATAAACAACTCTCAACATTCTCCAAGTGTCTAAACCTGGTCCAAACCTCTTTGAATTGCATGTCACAAATTCACGTGTATCCTTTTACAAACCAATGTATACCACAAATGATGTCAAAAATTCATGCTTATCCTTTTCCAAACCAATCTATACCACAAATGATGTAGGTTTTAATCATTACCAAATTTGAATTTGCCCATAATGGTCATTTAAGTCACCTAATGCATAGTCCAGAATATCATTATTGACAACTATTGTTGAGGGCAAAAAAAAAAGGGTAAATATATAAAGGGAAAAAAATGATCAAATATCAAACATTGTAGGTAGCCACACATAAATCTTATATCACATTTGCATTGTATGTTATGGGCAATAGTAGTTGTGGATCATTTTAGACCTACGACATGCAAAGTGTCCATTTTATGTTAGTTTGAGCTTCACTTGGTTTCAAGAATACTATAATATTCTCTACTTAACAAGGCCAACCACATGAAGGTGGAAGCTCATCTGGCCTCAACCCCCTCCCCCTAACATCAATCTAAAGTACCCATTATCATCTAATTACATACTTCATTCATTCATTCATCCATTTATGAACTATAACACTTAATCAATACAATCACATAACATTCATTAATATGATATAAAATTCATTACTACACAATACTAATCAAGACTTCATTAACACATAACAATATTCATTAATATAAAATAAAAATATGTATTAATACGCATCATTCATACATGATTACTTAAAACAAAGTTCTTTCATTATCCAACAAGGTTTATCAAAGAAGATTTTTAAAACATCATTTCTTTTTTTTGTTTTTCAGAGCTCTCTTAAGAAAAGCACTCATAGGAGCATCCATATCCACATCATTCTGCTCCTCTTTTGGCACATGTAATGTCAAATTACAATGGCTCCTTCTCTTTGGAGGAGCAGGAGGTTGCTGCACTAAAGGGGGCTTTGTTGCAAGAACAAGTGAATGGGATAAATTTGCATACTTTTTTTCTTTTTCTAACTGTTACAAGTCTATAATTAAGTACGAGTACAACATAAAATGCATTTTTCTTACCTGAAAATGCCACATCATGTACATTAACATTTTGATCCGCCACCGTGTCAACATGTTGAACACTTGGAACATGGTCCACTCCTTCAACATGATGTTCAACGTGCTCTGAAATATTCAAAAAAAGGATACACTTCAAATTCCAATTGAAGATGTTAAATTGTATTCGTAATTGCATAATTAATTTCCAATAGAAAATTAATACCTCCACCACTATAATGCACAGCATGGCCTTTGTCACGAGCAGGTTGTGTGGTAGGATATGAAGGCTGCAGTAAAATGTTATGCACATTGTTATGTAGTCAATTTACATTTAAAACTAATACCAAAAAAAATCTTCTCAACTATTTAATTTCATTTACTTTTCATCTGACCAATTTACCTATGAGATATCATTTGGTGCACTGGATTGTTGGGAAAGGCTTACAGATTCTTCGTGTAGGCGTGCAGCCACAACTTTATAGCCTTCCTTCAAGGCAATTTTTCTATCTTCATCTATGACCTCCACATTGAAATCTATGCCCTATGTTTTTGCTTGATAACGTCATTTTTCCATGTATGGTTTCATTAAACAAAACTATTTGCAACATTATTTTTTAAAAAAAAAAAAAACATTGCTCTACATACAAGTCAAGATTGGAGATTCATATAGCCACCAGAGCCAAGTTTGTGTTGGCCAACCTTTTCTACTCTCGCTTTTGTAGCCACGGATGTGTCTTGCAATCTATGAACAATTTCAAAAATCTTAGATTATATATTTACAAATATCAATAATTAGTGCATGATTACAATGTA
The DNA here is from genome assembly GCA_028749045.1 of Cupressus sempervirens. Classification (NCBI taxonomy): domain Eukaryota; kingdom Viridiplantae; phylum Streptophyta; class Pinopsida; order Cupressales; family Cupressaceae; genus Cupressus; species Cupressus sempervirens. The sequence continues at coordinate 990,369,540 of CM053787.1, forward strand.
CTTAATACTATAATGACATACCTTTTTTTGTCATGTGTTGCTTCATTATCTCTATCTTCACATAGCCTTTTCTCCTTTGCATCTTCTACTATTTCATTCCACTCCATTGGTGGAATCATAGGAGGACGGTCACACTTTGGGTTATCCTTAAGAGCCCTTCTATATTGATCCCTCACAATCTTTATATGCTTTGCTGCTCTTTTTAGAAGTAGGCCAATGTCAAAAAAAAATTTCCCAAATTTCTCCTCAATAGATGCAATCAGCTGATTTTTTAATTCCACAGCTTTTAAATTCCACCTTTTTAAAAACAAATAGACTGTCAGATCAATAACTTTAATATATTACAATAAATAGAAGAAAATAAAAATTATGTAGCAATGATATGAAACTACGTACCTTTTACGTATGGTGGGTCCAAATAGTCTCAATGTCATATGAAAAAGATGTTCAAAGAAAACATTATTACCTACAAAAACATAAAGGATTTTTTAGTCCAAAATGAGTAATGTAAAAGTAAACTAAATTTCCACTTTAAATAATAACAATTTTAAAGCACCTAGAAGCTTGTGTTCTTTTAATGGAAACATAGTTTTCTTATTCAACAACAATGCCCCTTTATACGAACCAGTACTAATCACACGAACTACTCCAGGAAATGGATCAACCTCAGTAGTATTGCTCTCTATTGGTCTATCACCTGAAACATCATGACAATTAAATGACAATTTTAGTACTGCTCTCTATTGGTCTACCTCCCTGCCTATGCCCATGTCTCTCTGTGTGTGGGTATATACATACATACATACATACATACATACATACATATGTACGTACGTACGTACGTACGTATGTATGTATGTATGTATGTATGTATGTACGTACGTACGTACGTAAATACGTACGTACGTACGTACGTATGTATGTATGCGTGGTGTGTGTATGCATGTGTTTGTGTGTACACAAGCTTGTGTAGACATCATTTAAGCACTGATATGCTACTTCATTGTTCATCAACTTGTAGAAAGACATTACAAAATATTGCACATTACAAAATATAGCAAAACAAGGTTTTATCAATTCTAGTGGGCATAGACGATGATGTTTGCATGGTCCTTGTTGCCGACAATGCAGCAAACAATAGTGGACCGCCAACTGAAGGAGGAGTCTACACTTCATCATGAGCTAAAGAATAGAATATTGTTAGCAAAGACATTTGCAATGGATAAAGATCAAATGCGATACTAGTGAGAAACGTCCACACAAAAAAAGGTAAGTGTTATAATGTTGATCAAAACAAGCAAAGTGTTACTTACACGAAGGTACTGCACAACAACCCTGACCATGTTCACCATGTGATGTCGCAACTGGCACATATGTCTATACAAGAACACATAAAATTAGAGATCATGATCCATAAGATACTATAAAATATTAATATCTATTGAACTTCTATTACTGCTTTAGTCAAATTACTGCTTACCTTCAAAGATTGGATTCTATAGTCCAATTCTATTCTTAGTGCCTCTTTCTCCTCACTTTTGTCACCCTTGATGATAATGTTAACAAGTTCATCAGTGTATCTTTGCGGAATTTGTTGGATGATGAATACAGGGTCAGTACTAAGGCCAATGTCATGTAGATATGACGCCTGTATTTCAAATTGCATTTGATCAGCAATCATTGTAGCTTTTTCCTATCATTTGTGACATCAAATATTCGTATACTTTCATCAAAATAACTCCAAATCCATAAAGAAAAGAACATAATAATATGACATTTATTTCTCTATTAACATTAAAATTTACAATAATTAATGTTTACCTCTATTGAAGGTGTCTGAGATGGTGCATCCATATCCCCCTATGAAAAAAATTAGCAAGTCTTAGAAATCAACAGCAAAATTAAAGTAATAGACTTACCAAAAAAAATATTAATAATAAAGTAGATTGTATAGGTAAATCATTTGTCTTAAAAATTTAGTTGTTTATATGTGCACTTTACTTTCAATCCACGACAAACCCGACCAACATCATGTGCTCTACTAATTATAATCATATATTATATTATCTACCCTCTCATGTCATTAAAATAAATAATCAAGAAATAATAATAATGATCAAATTATATAAACAAAATTAATGTTATTTTTGAAAGCTAATATATGACTATTTTTCACGAATGTTTAAGATCACACTCTGATTTAGCATCAGAATAAAGAAAGAAAGCATAAAGAGATAATTCAACACAGAGAAAATTGAGAAAAATCATTGACTAAATTTATATAAACATGATTTTATATAGAATTTAGGAAAATGGGCCTATCCAATATCCCATTAACATCTTACTTGGATTCAACATTCGCTAGAGTGTAATAACAACTTCATAAATTCTAAAGTGTTCTTGGTACATGTATTCAAAATTATGAATTGATAACTATGTATTAGTGATATTAGATTTCCACAATCTATTATATTGAACAACTAAATAGTTAACATGCTAGTGAAGGATGTGTGTAAGAAGTATAGTAGGGTGGATTTTGAAGAGGAGTGAAAGGCCTTGTATTATCAGAGTTTAGAAATCTTTGATAGGAAGGACACATTGTTAGAGTTGTTTCATGCATTGGAAGGTATAATGGAGATGGAGATGAAGGTGATACAAGTCTTGCAGATCTCAGTTGTGCCAACTCTTCCTACAATCTTTTGTTTTCTTCTATTAATGACTCGTAGCATTTCCTTAGGAATTCGCAATCCACTTCAATTTGTTTGAGCTTGCTTCTACAAAATTCAAGAAATATTTTTAATAATGATTTTGAATTTGATTATGTAACAAAGTTTCTCTTTAGTCAACATTTCAGTTCATACTCTATTATATATTATTTCTCTTTTCCTAATTATTAGATCAACATAATGAGTCATGAAATATATTCAGAAACATTAACCAAAAAAGGTTTATAATAACATTTTACATCATTCATTATAGCCCACAATTCATCCATAGATAACTATTGAAATTGGCATTAAATCAATTGGTAGCATGGAAAAAGGAATGTGGGTCAGGGTGATTATTACCTTGCCCTTCTATTTTGGAATCACACTTAAACTAATTGACATGTTCTACTTAATGTTTATATGTGCACATATGGTTTGGAAAGAAAAATTTGGTCATACAAGACCCCATCATAGTTGACATTGATCCTACCTGGACATTTCATTGATCATCATGATCTGTGTCCATGTCATCATCATCATCATCATCATCATCACCATCATCGTACTTGTCACTTTGATCATCGTCGTCACCACCACCATCATCATCCTCTTGATCACTATCATCATCATGACCATCATCACAATAATCATCACCATCTTCATCACCATGATCATGATTGTCATCAGCATCATCATCATTATCACCATTATCATCAGCATGACCAAAATCATCACCATCTTCTTCTTCTTCATCACTGGGTAACTATCATTCCTGATAATCATTTACTTCCTCTTGTGCTTCTTCAATATCTTCTTCTTTGATCACATTATACTTTACCGGCTTTCCTCTTGGGTCATTTCTAACAACAAATGACCAACCTAGTTTGTGTGGAACACCAAAGTAAAACACTTGCTTGCATTGGCTTGGAAGAACATAAGGCTCATCTCTGACTGGCTCAAATGACCTTGTATTAATCATAGTAAATCCACTATGATGTTCAATAATAGTCCTATCAGGATCATTTTGATTCAATCATAACCTAAACCATTTCATGACAAATAGAAATATTTTGAATGAATTAAAATCGCACTCAAGTATATCATCCAAAATACCATAGTATCAATTTTTAGATTGTTGAGGATGTATGTTAGTTCTAGATGAAATATTGGTGACCACAAAGATAGCACTTATCCCGGAATCACACATTTTCTTCATTTCGTCTAACTTTTTTGTGCAGAATTTATAGCCATGGTAGTACATAGCTTTTTGGTGTTTGACCTACAATTATTCAAACATGTCAAGAATCTTCTCATTGATCTGTGAGTTGATATTAAACTTATGTCTCATGATTAGTAATCTTATGCGTACCTTTCTATCTCTTAAGCCGTATATTAGATCAAGTACCATTGGCGTAACATTGGAATCTCTATTACAATGAGCTTCTTTAACCAACGATACAACACCATCCCATGTTAATGAGTGACCATTCTCTTGAAACTGCTCAATCCATACTGTCATCCAATCAAGATTGTTTGCAATATACAAGTGTAGCGCATCCCACTCACGACTAACTATAAAGAAGACAATTACACCAGTTAGAAATAGCTTATATATATTGATGATGGATAAGAATTGTTAAATTACAAAAAAAAACTTATAATTACCTCCCACCCTCCTCAATCTACCTTTTCCCATTAGGTACTCCCCTTTGAATTTGTCATTACAGTTGGGATCCCAAATGCAATCTACATGGATACTTGCTGCAAACTTTGGAAGATATTCACTAATATACACCATGGTTTGGTATATCATATATCCCTCTATCATAGAACCCTCAGGATGTGCTCTTTGTTGAACCAAGCCCTTCATAAATTTCAAGTTCCTCTCAACCATCCACATTGATCTAGCTTGTATAGGTCCACACAATTCAATCTCCTCAACTTGATGTATGAGGTAGTGTTCTTGAGCATTGAAAAGCGTTGGAGGTAAACACTCTTGCATTTCACAAATAAGCTGTGGAATTTTTCTCTTTCAATATTTTATATCTTTTTTATCAATTTCTTTAGATGATAACTTCCTAAAAGAGATTCAACACACAAAAACACATAAAGGAGATTTCAAATAAAATTATACAATAGATTTCAGATAAAAAGCTACAAATCTAAGAAAAAACACTTCTACCCTCATGTATTTTCCAAGATCATATATAACTTGTTTAATACTGTTGTCAAACTGGTGTGGAAGGGATAGAGGTAGGACAAACTGCAATCATTAAAAAATGATCATTTCAATATACTATTTAAATAATGCAATTAGTACTACATTCAATCTTACAAATATACTGTAAATAGAAAACATGACTTACCTTGAGGAAGGTATGCCAATCATGTATTTTTAACCCTAGCCCAAAATCATCTTTCTTTGATAGAAGAGTACTTATATTTGCAGCAAATCCTACTGGAAATTTTGTTTTTTTATGACTTCTTTTAATGCATCACTTTGTTTCTCTGTTAATAACCAAGGGCACTTGTATTTATGCGATCTCCATTGTTATTTGATTCAATAAAAACTTTTAGTGCATGGTTGGATTCATGAATGTTAGTACAAATTTTAGCAATTTGTTCTCTATCACGCCTTCCATCCAACATTTTCCATAGTGTCTTTGTTATAGTCTTTCCAATATGCATAGCATCAAACAAATGCACAATTGGGACATCCTTGTAGTATGGTAACCTACTAAATTGAGTAGGATAACTTTTCATTCCTCTAGGAAGTTTGTCATTGATGCCTTGATGACATTCACGAGCATCAATTATAGCATTAATAAATATAAGACAATATCAAAATATAAATTGTAAACTTTAGACGACAACTTGGACATTACCTCGACGATTTTGTCAATCGTATTCCAACTTCCATAAATGAGGTGTCATTCTTCGTGGCCTTGATGATGTCTCTTCTTTCCCATTGAAAAGATGTTTTTTGACAATTTGATACCTATGATTATTGTGGAGAAAGTGTTTAAACTCATCAAACACCTGCTTTCTTAAACTTCTCAAATGATGACATTTCATCTTCAGACCACAAACTGAACATGAAAATTTTCCCTTTGTCTGAATACCTAAAAGATCATGTATAATTGGATCATGTACAATTATCATCCACAACTTAAGCATTCGATAGTAATGTGTAAGCACTATAACAGACCAAAAATATGTGATCTTAACAATATAACATACCACAAAAATGAGTTAGCCCAGGGGCATCATGTATTGTCCATACAAGCATTGCATGGAATTGAAATTGTTGATGTCCTATCATTCTAGAGATGTCATACATAGTGATGTCATTCCATAACTTCAACAACTCGTCAATTAGGGGCTCAATATATGCGTTCATATCTTTAACTTGGTATTTACCTAGCAATTAAATGAACATAAACATTACGTAATTATAATAACCATTTTCATGCACTATTTATAAATTAATTTAGATAACTATAAAATAAAAAAAATACCTAGCACAATCATCGACAACATTATGTGCTCCCTCTTTATGGACAGCCAAGGAGGAATGTTATTGTTACTAACAAAAATAGGCCATACTAAGTAAATAGATCTTGACACCATCCGTTGCCAATGAAAGTTTTAGATTACAAGGTTCTTCTTTAAAGTGTGACCATGTTTCTTCTATCTCTTTAAATGCAGAACCATCGGCAGGAATTCACATAATGTCATCCTGACTTCTATTGCATGCATGGTAATCCATAAATTGTGCCAAGCTAGTGCACCTGAATAATTGTTCAAGATGTGGAATAATGGGAATGTACCGAAGAACCTTGTGAGGCACCTTTTTTGTTATTTGATCTGACCAATATCTACTAACATGACAACTAGGGCATTCTGTTGCAAATTCATGTTGTTTATGATATAGAATGTGATCATTGGGACATGCATGTATTGTCTGATACTTCATTCCAATCTAATCCATAATGTTAGATAATTCTTGGTATGAACGAGGAAAAATGTTTGATGGTGTTAACAAAAACTCACTAATCAACCTACAACAACAAATATGCATTGTTAATATAATGAATAGTAATTGTATGCTAACATTGAAGATGACAAAAATGACATACCTTAGCATACGTGACATTGCTACATTGGATATACTATTCATAACCTTTAAGTTCACCAACAACACTATAGCCAATAGTAGAGTTGTTTAGGAGCCTTTGTATAAGGGTTCGTGTGCCTTCTCAAGTAAAATTATATCAAGACCATCTTCATCATTATTATCAGATTCGCTAGCACCATCATTGTGAGCCTCTTCATCACCTGCCCCAATACCATCTTCTTCAACCATGTCCTCTAGCACATTATCATCTTCTTCCATGGGAGTGTTATCCTCAGCTTGGATATTCACACCTCCATGTTCCCTCAATAGGAAATCCACATTCAGCAATGGACAAAAATTGTGGCCCCCTTCAACATGACCATATTGCCTACAATGACTCTAGGCTATTGTGATTAGAATTCTTTGATTCTTTAAGCCCTTGAACTTTTTGCAAGGACAATAACATCTATCAGGTTTTCTTCAGAACTGAGCCCACAATGCAACCATTGTCTCATTATTTTGTTCTGAAAATTTATCAAGGCCCATCAAATCTCCTCTCTGTCCTTGCTTAGGAGGCTCATTCATTGGTGTAATGCTTTGACATCTTCTGTTGGGGTCTTGGGAGTGCTTGGTTCTTTGTATGCCTTGTAAGATTTAGTTGTTGTCTTTTTGTTGGTTCAAGATTGTAGGTCTACAGTGGCTTTTTATTTGGCAATGGTTTGTCTTTGTGGTGTACCAGATCCCTGTCAAAATATGGTTGTATGGGGTTTCAAAGTTCCTTTAAAACCTATTTTGCCTTAATCAAAAAAATTTACAAACTACGAGAAATCCCATTACAAGTTAATTTAATGTACTTATGAACTAATGTCCACTAGTGGATAAACCAAACAATAGGAATGTTTACAAGTAAAAGACAATGCTTCTCCGATAAAGCAAAGGGCAAATTCAGGAAATCACAATATAAAGCAACAACACTAGTCAGTTGTACTCCAAAGAAGACATTTTTAAGCTCTTGACAATATAAATATTCTATAGGAGATTATTTTATTGTTTTATCTATGTCATATTATATATCCTTCTTGATGAATGTTATCTTGAAGTAGGAAAATGAAATAAAATCTACACTAAATGTTCATGGGAGAACCTCTTGGATCTAGGGGACCACAAAATGGCATTAAAGCCATAGCATTTTTAGATAAATTGATTTCAATTAAAATAATATCTAGAAACATGTGCCAAGTTCCATTGAATCCACAATGTACTAATTTAGTTATAGGATGCCTTTAAGGCATCTGCCTGACTTCATGAGGGATAACACCCTTGTTCAATACAGGACTGAATTGAGGCTACTGCTATATTCAAAATAATCGCCTATACATGAGTCTAAGAGGCACAAACACATATATGACTCTGAATACACATTGGATGGTAAGCATTTGGTTTGAAAGATATTTAGCTATGCAATGTCCACTCCTTGCTAGATGTAATTATTAAGCTTGTTCCCTCACTCAAACCTATAAAGGGCTAGTGGCTCAGTTGTTAAGATATAGTATTTGAACTGAATGCCTTCATTTAGAAGCTACTTTTACTTTGCAGGCACTAATCTACACAAGACTAGACTAGGAGCATGTATTTATAACTCACCTCCTTTAAAATTATCATCAACTAGATGGTCTAAACCATTGATGATTAAGTACACTTAGCACTGAATTTAGTGGTCATAATGGTAACTACATACTAAGTCAATACAACATTATCCTCTGGTTAATTGTAAGTATAAAACCGCAAGAATTCATTGTCAACAAATGAATGCACTGAAAATTTGAATGAGTCAATCTTTGCTCTGCTTTGACCAAAAAAAAGTCAATGATAATTTCACTCAAGCATTGTACAAGTCCTCTGTTCTATGAATCTATTTTATAGTTATTCCACAAACAAGATCCCATCAGCCTCTCAAACTAAAGAAAGAATGGTGCTCTAGGAAGAGTAATAGATAAGTAAGCAATTAAGAATGCACCTGTAATTAAATAAATATTTGCTTGCAATTTTATTTCTTTTCAGCCAGCTATGAGAAGTGTAATGAGAACAATCTAATGCATAGTTCTCTCAGTATAATTATTTGAATGCCCTATGAATTGAAGCAATGATAAATAATAGTAGCACTTTTTTTAACCACCTATTCCTAGCTGGATAATAACAACAGAACACAAAGATCTCAAGTGTTGAACTTGGTATGTAAGGCTAATTAAAAAAATTGCATCAAAGTTCTTCAATAAGATCTATGGAGATATATAAGAGAATGTTTTGATTTTAGTATGCTATATTATGTTGTGTCGAGTCTCCAAAATGATTTGAAACTGAAACAGCCTCAATCCCCTCTAGAGACATTGTACCATTTTGAGTTGATATACATTATGTGTAGGATTTGAAACTGGAAAATTATAATTTGATTAAAGAAAGATGACAGATTGATACCACAAGGTTTGTGCCCACCATTCCCGGATGAACAGTGGTCACTAGTAGCTGTGCACTTGATAGAACCTTTCAGGAACATCAACTGCAAGAAATATTTGAAAATGTCATACGACTTGCTAGGGTGTATGAATTGTACTTAGCAAGGCTAGATTTTTTATGGGTTCCTTGTAAGTCATTTAATTTTTAATGGATTCATTCTAAATCATCTAGTTCAAAGCAAACGGTGACTTTGACAAATTATTTTGTTGCATTGAAAAGTATAATTTATACAACACATAAATAAATAAAAAATTGTGTAGAAATAGAGCATAATAATTTACCAGGGAAAATTTTGTTGAAGCATAAGTCGTTAAGATGCTATAGTTTTTCAGTCCCAAATTTGCATTCAAATATTTAGAATCTACAATAGCGTTTTGATCAGCCTGTAGTTTAGAAAACTAGAGGAACTAAGTAAACAAAAAATTCACTGAGCAATGGAAAAAATATTTAATTTAGATAAATCAGAATAGAGAAATGAATATTTATTGGCATAATGTAGAGCATACTATCTGCATCTAATTTCTACACTCTGCACATATTCTCATTCAACAAAAAGGCATTACAAACTGTTTATGAAGGGACAACATCGACTTTGAAGCAAAGCTGCATAATTCTAAGGGTATACAAAGTAAAGAAGAGCTTCATAATATGAAGGATCTCATTAAAACCATAAACCTAACTGCACTGAAATGGGAGCTTTGTAATATGTAGCAACTACCATAATAATGTATGAAAGACAAAGAAGCATAGATTAGGCACGTAAACTCTTTTACATAACAGCACATTGAAACTGTCCTGCCCTCCATGTTCTAGACATGTGCCAATCTTGTTTAATAAGTAAAAATATTATAAAATTATTTTGGGAATGTAGAGCTCTACAAACTTGCAAACAAATTTTATAGTATACTTTGAAATTCCCCCCTTCTCTTGCATTGTGAGACTACAAGTCTCTGCTTCATTGAACGAAGATCAATAATAAATTGTAAAATTTATGCTTAGTTCTTTTGTGAGCACTTTATATCTCTAATATTTCGAGTACATATAAAGAAAACTGAGAGCTGATTTTTGATTGGAAAAGCCAAACAATTTTAGTCACTTGTTAACTAAATACTAAATAGTTTCCTGCCATGGTGATAATTAAATATTGTTAATGTCATGACATCAACACTGTATAATCAAATAAGGGTTTAAAAAATAACCATCACAATACAAAAGGTAGTGTTCACCCTACATACTACCATCTAAATTTTTGAAGTAAACAAGATGGGTTAGAATCTCCAGATCACTAGACACTTGAAACAAAAATGCTTTTAAGAGACATAAAATGAAACCCACTCATTTTTACAGATTGCTTCACTACTAATAACAAGAATATTGTCCAATTTTGAAATTATAGAAGCAAAGACAACTGGCTATTTTTTTCACCATGGAAACTTCTAAGGTGAAAATCTAGTACAACTAAAAATTTTCATTATTGCAAAACATCAACAATTTTCCTATACAATAATGAAACTCTCTTACGTCATTTTTTAGTATGTGCATATATAAATAAGACCATTGTAAGAAGTATTACACATTGCATGAAATCTTGCAAATGATGGACATAAATACTAAATGCATATGTGAAAAGAAAGAAAATTCAAAATAATAGCTTTGTTTCATTGTTTCTGATCAACTTGCGAGCCTAATCTCATCCATACTAGTAAACATGGAAACATAGAGGTCAAAGTACCAAGAATACTCTCCTGCCCACGCGTGTGTCAAGGATATACAATATGGGCATCAAGAAATTGTTGATTTGTAGGTCAAACTAGCGAGAATACTCTCCTGCCCATGCGCGTGTTAAGGATATTCAATATGGGCATCAAGAAATTGCCTTTTTACAATGATAATGGGCATTGACAAATTGGGCATGTATCAAAAAAAAAAATGTTTCCTTGCATATTCAGACCAATTCGACTTTATTTTATTAGATGGTCAAAAATTTTGGTCTAAAAATGTGGTCAAATGTACTAGTGCCCTTCAAGCATATATCTCCTTAAGCCTTCTTGCTTAACATGCCATTGCAGATTCTTCTCTTGGGTCACTTGATGAAGCAAAACCCTTAATTTCTTCTTCTCTCTAGGTTCTCGCATATGACAACCTTGCTTCATGACTAGAAATTCCTATAAATAGGAAATTAATATACTTTAACTTTTCTCAACTTAGTGAACCCATAAAACATTCATATTTATGCATGCATCTATATGAATATGCAATTACTTAAAGCTTGTAAGTTACTGTCTAATCAATTTGTAGAAATGTAAAGTATGAAGCATAATAGATTCATCAACATGCTTGACACAATTATTTAACAAATGGAAACCCAATTTGGGAAAAAACCACCAGTAACATGCTACTCCTTTTCACTCTTCTGGAGTGATGCCCTATGAAAGGCCAACCCTATTAAAGGTTACAATACACATTGCTAAATGTGACCCAATTAAGGGATTTCAATAACCTTGTTAGAAGTGAGCCTAGTTAGAGGACTTTAAGCCATTCACTTGGAATTCCACCCTATCAAAGGATTTACTAATGACTCTTAGGTCAACCTTATTCCAAAGGATTTACCCTAGACTGATACAATTGTTAGAGAGTAACAATAAATTTTTGATCTAATACAACTTACAACTTCTCTTGCAGATTACAGATCATTGTTTAGTCCTCCATTCTACTTGGCCTTTACACTTTGCAACTCTAATAGCTTGTTCACCCTTCAAGTGTATATCTCCTTAATCCTTCTTGCTTAACATGCCATTGTAGATTCTTCTCTTGGGTCACTTAATGAAGCAAAACCCTTAATTCCTTCTTCTCTCTAGGTTCTCGCATATGACAACCTTGCTTCATGATGAGACATTCCTATAAATAGGAAATTAAGATATTTTTTCATTTTCCATCATCCATTTTAGGGTTTGGATGGGTTAGGTAGGATATAATGTATCTACCCCATATCTTGTATCTCTTCTAGAAACTTCTCCTAGAATCTATTTGAATTTGCTTCAAAAATGGTTTACATCTAATTTTGTGCCACCAACTCATCAACCTTATCTTCCTCCTAGTTCACAACTTTCAAGAAAACAAACTTGTCAGCTTATATTTGGAAAATCTTTGATCTTCATCATAACGCAATAGCTCAGCATTATCAATCTTCTTATGCTCAGCACATACTACTTTGCTCAGCATCAATTGTGAAATCACTTAGCATCAACTAAAGTTTACTTATGCTCGGCATCAACTAAACTTTACTTGGCATCAACTATCTTGCTTGGCATCCACTAGAATTTGCTTTTACTTGGCTCCAACTAACTTTTTGCTTGACTTATACTAACTTTGCTCAGCACCTACTATCCACTTGGTCAAGCTTGGCAGACAAACTTTGTTTAACTTGTTCTTCTAAACTTTCTTAGTGTATCCAACATTCGTAACCTTAAGTAGATCATCAATACATTATGTAATCACTATCTTAACTAATTCTTGTACTTTATTACATAATCATAACTCAACCTTTCCTTTAGGTGCTTTTGTTACATCTTATTAATCAAAACCTCCTCATCACTCAACTAAGTGATAGTACTTGAATCTTGTAAGCAATTATCTTACCAGCAAATAGCAAGTTTGACATCAATGACAAAACAATGATTGGAACTGTAAGAATTTTCCTAAGGGCAAAATTCACTCAAGAACTAATAACTCAAACACAAGCACACAGTACACCAAAGAGAGAGAGTATGATCAAAATGACAATGTCATAATTAATGCAATGTAATAGTACACTAGGAGTGCCTCATAATCAGCACCATGATGTGTCATACAACCAAGCACATGTCCACCAGATATGGGTTATCCTCCATTAAGCATGAAAGTAAGTGTGGTGATGAGAGGATAAGCCTACAAGGGTGTGACATGCAAAATAGTGTTGTAGACACCATGTGCTAAAATAGAGTTGCGTACTCTTGTGTTGTCTACATGAAAACTCAAAAGGTGTGCAAACTCCTAAGTGTCTCAAAAATAAAAATAATAAAATAATGCAAAATAATAAACTAATGCATTAACCTAAGTAAACTTAAGTAAGTGTAATAAGTAAATACTTATTTACACCAATAGAAACACATAATATTCTTCAACAATCTCCCTCTTAACAATCTTTCTAATCAATAATCTTTTCAATCAAATTTCAACAATGACAACCTTTTCTTTTGCAATTGAACTTGTGGCTTTTGCATCCAAAAGGGAGTATTTTTTGAATTTGGAAACATGGCTAAATGACAATTTGAGCACTCATAGGGATACCTTATTTTAGGTAAAGGTTTTGAATGATGCTTATCCCTTTCAAATTGGTTGCAATGAGTAATGTTGTATGCTTTTTTTAGTTACATGGATTTTATTTGTTTAAAATAAATTTTTATTTAAAGGTAGTTTACCTTTCTAGTAAAAAAAAAGGTGACCCAACAAATGTTTTGGTAATTAATGCATACTATTTCATGACATTGACTACCTGAATGTCTTTTAAGGGCTCTTCACCTTTCTAGTGAAAATAATGGTTGGACAAATGTTGTGGTTACTAGCGCATAGTTTTTCTTGTCATTGACTATAGGCATGTCTAACATTTTTGAGAGAGAGAACATTATTTGAAGCATCAAATGATGCACTAGGAAATTTAGCCCAATGTTTTGGACCTATAGTCAATCTTTCTTTGGATACCACTACAAGCTTCTTTAAGGTTGGTCATATTTTTCTCTCCCTGGTATATTTAGAATGAATGAACATATCTTACTTTGCTATAGGACTATGATTTTTTTCAGGTGCTTCAGTCTAACTTGGCCAATTGCAGTCTCGAGATCTTGTGGAAGAAATGAAATGATTACATTCTATAGTGGTCTATGTGAACCCCCAATTATTAAGTGTTGGTGTTGTAGAGCAGTCACCATCTGAAGTATTTGCTATTGATATTGATGAAGAGTCAAATTCTTATTTTCAGAAGATCTATGTTGGGCAGTTGACTATTGAGGATTTAGTGCAAATGCTTGCATGCTTCAAGGAGTCTTTTGATAAAAAGTATATTACTTACTAACCAATTGGCTAGTACAGTTAACTGTTATAGCTAAATAAGATGTCATTTGATGGATTTAAAGTCTACATTATTTTCAGTTTGTTCTTTTAAATTTTCATTGATTCAAAAAAGCATGAAAACTATCTTAAATTATTTTCCTTTTAGATCATCTAATATCATGCTAAACATATCTATACATTTTCATTAGTATCAACCTACTAAGTCATATCTGGGTATTAATGCATTTCTTTCTTTGTTTGCTCTACCTAGGGGGTAGTACCCATTATATTGATCACCAAAAAATAGATACATATGTTATGAAGAAGATCCTCCAATACTAAACTAAAATACATCCTCAATGATACAAATATCCAATACCCTGGCCAATTGAGGCCAACCTAGCTACAACATCCTCTAAAAAAGGCTTCTCATTAACTTGATAGAATGACAAAAACTTGTCCTTATCATTAACTTGAGAAACATAGTTCTTGAAGATTGTCCCAACTTTTTTCATAATTTTTTTTCTTTTCCTTATCTTCTAGAGCAAACAATGCCTTTAGCATCCCACCTGAGAGATTGGCATCCATTAGGTCTAAGGCCACAGTAACTTGGTGAAAGTGTTCATCTACAAGAATTCTTCTAACCATACCATTGACAAGTTTTGGGTGGCCTATAACTTGAATGATGGGCACGAAAAGTTTGTGAATAAAATTTCCATCATGAACATGATGGCCAGACCAGTAATCTGCCCCCAGAAGCACAATCATGGTCACCTTCTCCCTTTCATTGTCTTTATTGAAGATGTGTTGCAACTACTCTCCCAATGATTCCCTCAACTCCACTTCCTGTAGGCACTTACAACTGATTCCCATCATCTGCACCATTACCTCCCTTATCTTTGTAAACTGCAAGTCCTACAATAAAAAAACTAGAGAGATCTTCCCTATCAAGGGGTTTTTATTAAAAACTTTAGTAGTGCCAAAAAAAGCAACAAACACTCTACACTTTCCTACAAAGGCCGCCATTGCAAAGCTTGAAGGACTCTACAATAGTCACATGCAAGAGTAGAAGGAGCTTGTCCTTCCTACGCAAACACTCTAGACTCCCCTATAGAGGTCGCTATAGCAAAGCTTGAAGGACTCTGCAACAGTCACGCACGATAGCATTACATATTTTAATCGATAATATAATTTATTTATTTTTTTAAATAGAACCAAACATCGTGATTTTGACAAAAGGACCACAACATTTTGATGAGGTTGCTATAAATGCGATGTAAGTTTCAATGTGTCTTCATCACCATTGTGATCGAAAAGAGCATCACATTTTGATGAGGATGCTTTATGTGCGACATAAGTTTTGATGAGTCTTCATCACCATTGTGATAGAAAAGAGCAAGGAATCTCAACGACAATGATACATGTGCGACATACATTTCGACGCATGTTTGTCACAATTTCAATAGAAAAGAGCAAAAAAAATTGATGAGAATGCTATACGTATGATGTTTTGATGCATATTCATCACCATTTTGATGGAAAAGAACTTAGTATTTTGACGAGGATGTTATACGTGCGATGTGAGTTACGATAGGTGTTCATTGCAATTTTGATGAGAAAGGTCACAGTATTTCAACGAGGATGATTACAATGCCTTCAGGTTGAGCCGAACATCCCAACAATATTTTCGTCGATTTCTATAGAATAGTAACATTGCAATTTTGACAAACATTTTGGGTGTCATAAGCTCGACAAAAAAAGATCGACGAAAATGTTCATCATTTTTTTGACATAGTGGTGTTGAAATTGCGATGAATCCTCATCAAAAATTAGATCTAAATTTACTAGTGGGATATAACCTCCAAACATGGGATCCTTGACTACCACTTCCAAGCCCCAGCACCTATGGTAGGTTGCTCACCTAGGGTTAATACCCTATTCAAGAAAAGTAAACATAAGCAACCATAAAGAATTCTTACCACACAAATATTATCATGCCTTTGGTCAAATAGAGTAACAACAAGGATATACTTGAAAGGAAAATAACTTAATGAATAATCCAAAATATCCAAACAACAAAGAAGAAGGAAAAGAGCTATAATTCAGCATACCCATGCATTATAACTGCAGATTTGGCACTTGTTGTAGTGCTTTATTATTATTATATGCACATTTATCAAGTTGCGTAGTGCAATTACATATTTAAACTACACATTTGTGATTTCTTAACCACTTTTGCACATTCATTCAGCAAAGTAACAAATCTATTGAATAGATTGGTGCATTTGTTTAAGAAGTGCATGTAAACAACACAATAGTGCATATGTTTTGTAGATATGCACATTTGTTATAATTGATAAGTAGTGTCATGCATTTAAATCAGACAAGCAAACAGAATTGGGTTATTATAGGGCTGCGCATATTTGCAGTATACCTGCATATTTTTTCTAGAAAAGATAAAATATCAATAAATGCTATGAATTGAATTCCCAATATAGACTTGCCAAATATAGATTTCCTATATCTCCTAAGATGAATCACTAGGCTAGAAATCCTATTTCCAATCCTCCCAATGGGGATTCAACTCCAAGAAAGTATCTCAACAACTCAAACATGTAGGGAGAAAAGAGAACATGGAACATAGTATTGCATACATCCAAGGAATCCTTATTTTAAATAGAGATTTGAATCATACCATGCATATGAAAGAAAACAAATAATTTTTCACACACATCATTCATTTTATTCAAAGATCATACACATGGAATTTTGAAGAGCTTTGAAACCTGCTTGGTTTCTTGGGAGAAGTGTTGAGATGTCTTTGATGTGAGCCCAAATCTCCAAGCTTCCAATTTGGTTTGCACTTATTCTCCTTCCTAATTATCCAAGGATCTTCATGCAAGTTTCCTGCAATAATTTATAGACTATAGTTTTTTGCTAAAATTCTCTATAATTTTCTCTTGATGTGAAGTTCATAATTTATAGGGAGGCATTTTAGTTGTGAATCATTGTGCCCATTGGAAATTGCCTCATTGATATTTAATTTATTAATTCAACCCATTTGTTTATGTTTTTTGGAAATGATTTAATACTCACTAATTACTTCTAGTTACCAAGATGTACTTGGAGGTTAAATCCCAAAGGCATCTTATGGTGTAATGGTTGAGTTGTGTCAACTTGTTTCCAAAGGTCATGGATTCCATTCATGTGACCCTTTTCTTTTACTCAGTCTTAAAATTCCTTGCTACATTTTTTAACTCAAGGCTTAATTATATAAGGATACTCTTGAAGAGTTGTGTAGGTGAGATAGTTGAGGTGAGATTGCATGAGTGGTAGATTCAAGGTTCAAATCTCTTAACATTTATTTTACCTCTTTTTATTTGTTTTACTTTAGAAATTAAATTTGCAAAATTATTTATAGAAGGAATTACATCCAAACAATGGCATACAACACACATAGATGTGTGTGTGTGTACATGTGTGTGTGTGTGTGTGTGAAAGTGCACCCACATAGATGTTGGGTGATGCGACGCGCTCCCCTGCCCACAGGTGGTTAATTATGTGTTGTTCCATGTTCACTAACAATCATGGCTTTTGGTGCAACAACAAATGGGCCCTACAATTGGTATCAAAGCCTGGTTTTGGCCTGGTCATGGGTTCAAATCTCCTCGGTGCCTTCCTAACCTACGTAAGCACCTGTTATGCACGTCGAGGGGGAGATTGTTGGGTGATGCAATGCGCTCCCCTGCCCACAGGTGGTTAATTATGTGGTGTTCCATGTTCACTAACAGTCATGGCTTTTGGTGCAATGGCAAATGGGCCCTATAATATACTCAGATAAATACATATATTTAGACATAAAATTGAAATTCAAATTGGTTAAAACTAGATCATCCTTAAACTAACACAAATAAATCAATCTACAAGATTCCAATTTAGGTAATGGATTATTCTAATAGGAATTCTAGGATCAAGATGTCATTGTGGATCATGGTTCCTGTTGACACAAAATTCTACACCCTTTCTTGAGGTATGACTTTCAAGAAACCTTGTGGAACATGGAAATGACCTCCAAGTGTGGGACTTGTGCTTTGAGGTCGAATATTCAAAGAAGGTCAACTTTCTTACAATAAGGATGCACCTAAACTACATCTTTTTCAAGAAAAGGGAAAAGGAGATGCTAAAAGGGAAAGGTGATGCACCAGATTGAAATTTGGTAACAATCTCTTTCCATGAATGCACAACACATGAATGAAATACCCAAATACAAAGATCCTGACTCTATTCCACCCTATCAGAACTCACATGCAAGTTTGGAGTCAATTAAATGCTAAAAGGAAAGACATCTTCATAGTGCAACAATCATCAACAAATTAAACACAACATATAACTCTAAGAAGTAGGAAAGAAACATTGAAAGCAAGGCAAAATACATGCACAAATTATGAATGGAAAGAAGAGGTAAGAATTAGAGCTATTTCATTAATGGAAGGCAAGATTGCAGAGCATAATGGTGCGACAAAATACAAATAAAGAAGAACCCAAAAAACATATTTACAACTGCATTTTAAAGAGTTTAGGTGTAGCTCTAATTTAACCATGGAACTCAAACCCCAACTAGGTGGAGTTGAGTTGTAGAGGAGAGAAATAATTGAGAATCAAAACAAAATATGGTCATGAAGTGCAATCCGATGTTGGAAGTGATAGGAAGAGAAAAATTGAGTGCACCCAACCATAAAAGATCAAATAACCACAAATTTGATCATTACATGCATTAAAGAGGCATGGAGCACAATGGTGTCATGTAAACAAGGCCCAAGAAGTCGCTCAACATTAAGAATAGGCACTGATAGTGGGCCATGGTTGTAAGAAGAAAATGTAGGGAGGGATAACACAACATATTAACCCCCCATGAAAATGCAGAGTTGACCTGTGGAGGATAAATCTTATTTCACCAAAAACAAATGATGGTCATCGATGAAGATCTTCCCCTCAAGATGAATGACCCATATGGAAAGGTAATCTCCCCACAATGAAAGACTAAAATGCATTTGTCAATGTACATCTTCTATTTGAAACAGACAACTGAGATACAGCAAGGAGATCTCAAGATGCACCGAATCCAACAACTATCATATCTAAATATCTCAGCAAAGAGGGAAGTGAAAAGCATGAAAGGTGGGACCCTCTACCATGTGGTGCAATTCTAGGCTTTAGAGCCTTGTAGAAGCAATGTTGTATGAAGAAATGTTGAAATGGTGACACATAGCAACATGACATTGGATGATAAGCAAGACAACCACCTGTGTAGATAAAAAGGACCCACACAACAAGTATGGACATGTGGCACAATTTTGAGTTCTAAAGCATTATAGAAGAATTACAACATGAAGAAACACTAGAATAAAAATGTGTGGCAGCATCTTGTGTCCTCGTGATCCCGAGCTGATACTCCACAAAAACATGGGACTCATTGATGTATTTTTTCATTTGAGATAATGGATGGCAATGTTTTAATCCATCATTGAATCTTCATCGTCAATCTGCACATGTGCATATTGGGTTGACTTAAACATCGAAGATGGGACATGACCACCTAAAGACACGTGGCACAATTCTAGGTTTTGAAGCCTAGCAGAAACACTACAGTATGAAGAAATGTCAAAATGATGATGTGTGATAGTATCTCACACTTTCAGAAGGATGGGAAGATGGCATGTGAGACTACAAGAGCTATCAAATCTTCATAGAATATTAGCTTGGGAGAAGGGTGGGAAAACACAAAATGTTATCCGCCAAAAGTGCATGTCAACCTACAGCAAATAAAATAGCCCATTGAAGATCATTTAGATTGGTTATCAGTGATGGTTTGAATGGGGAGAAAATGGCCAATAGTTCCATCTCCATATCAAAAGATATTATAGAGGATTTTTCATATGTTCTTGCATACACCTGCATCACCAACAAGTAACATGCATATCTACACATAGTATCATGATATATCATATAGTAATACAAGCACTATATTGGTTAGCAAGGTTAGAAATACATAAATTCCATAATCCACATATGAAAGCATATAAGGTACATCATAAGAAATGTATCTCTAACCATTTCATGTAGATTAATATATATCCTATCACTAACATAAAGCATAAATCTAGTATCCCATAATAAGTCTCAATTCATGTCACTAGGATGGCATTACATCCTCGTCCCCTAAGACAGGCTTTCTCCTAAAAACAACCAAATAAATATGGATAATATGGCCTATATCTATCAACATCATCCGATTTGGTAGAGGAATCATCATTGGGGTCCCACTAGACCCATACCTACTCCACAATATGACCCCTGAGCTATAGGGTTCTTTATTGGAGAATGTGCACTGGCACCAAATCCATCTGCCCATCTCTAACCTTTAATGAATGTCAATCCAAAACATGAGAAACATTAGGGATATGATCTCTAAGTACATACATACATACATACATACATACATACATACATACATACATACATACATACATACATACATACATACATACATACATACATACATACATACATACATACATATATATATATATATATATATAACATCATGTATACAAGTGAAGCTAGGTGGCAAGGCAAGCCAATAGGAAATAGGTCTAATCCTCTCCAAGATCTCAAATGGTCCAACAAATCATAGTGCTAGTTTAAATCATTTTCCATATTTGTTCATACTCTTTTGTGGCCTTGGTCTTAGAAAAACCTTTCTACCAACTACAAACTACTTATCAATCTTGTGGGCATCTGCATATTTCTTCTGCCTATCTTGCATTGTCACCAAGTGTTCTTTGATCCTCTACACTTGTCTCTCCATGTCCTAAAGCATATCTGGTTGCAAACTCAATCCATCCTCGAGAAAATTCCAAGGGAGTATGGTAGGGATGATCATACAAGGCCTAGAATGATGTAATACTAATTAAACTATGTTATCCATTATTCAAAGCAAACTCTACAAGATATAGATGATCCTCCCAATGGATCTGGTAGTCTGTGACATATATCTAAAGGATATCCTCCAAAATGTGACTCACCCTTTTTCTTTGTCCATTTATTTATGGGTGATAAAATAAATTAAATTTTAGTTGTCTCTTTAGGCCTACCCAAAAATATAGTTGTCGTAATTTTGAATACATTTTCATAACTATTGGGTGAGTTGAGTAAGGTTTTCTATCTTCTTTTGATAAGATGAATCTCATAAGCCCCTAAGGAACACATATTCTTCCTTTATGTCTTAAAATTCCATCTTTCTTTAAATGGTAACTGACAAACTTCCCTTCTATGTTTGTTCTAGAGTCTATTACTGACTTAACTTCCTAATACAACCTATTAGATGATAGTCCTTAAATAATCTGGCCATGAAGTTCAATATTCATATTTAGGGAGGATACTTCACATCTTTTCCTACTAAGGGCATCTTCTACTACATTTATTTTCCCTTGGATGTATTTCACATCAAAATCATATTCACATAGGATTTCCATCCATCTTCATTGCCTTGTATTGAGATTTGGTTGAGTGAAGATGTATTGAATTCTTCTATGATTTGTATGCAACTCAAATTTATGCCCAAGGAGGAAATGTCTCCATTTGACCAATGAATGCACTACTACTGCAAGTGCTAGTTCATGGGTGGGGTAGTTGAGTTCATGATTTTCTATTTTTTTGGACTCATATGCAATCACTCTTCCCTATTGCATGAGAATTACCCATGTGCCTTCTAAATATGCATCTATACACACTAAAAATTTTCATAAAGGATTAGCTACTACAATAATTGGGGCATTGGTCAGTTTCTATTTAAGGCATCGCAATGCTACTTCATACTTCTTTGACCAAATAAATTGTTTCCCTTTTCTTTAGAGAGACGTGATTGGGTAAGTAATCCTAGGAAACCCCATCATAAACCTTCGATAATACCCAACCATGTCAATAAACTTCTCACGTCTGAGATAATGGTAGGGGTTGGTCAATCCACTATCACTTGTATCTTAGCAAGATCCATTGAGATTCCTTCCCCAGAAATTACATGCCCCAAGTATTTAACTTCTAGCTGGAAAAAAACACACTTCTCCAAATTTGCATATAGTTGATTTTCTCTAAGGCACTGGAGTACTTGTCTTAAATTCTACTCATGTTCTTCAATGGTTTTCAAATACACTAGTATATCATCCAAAAATAATATGACAAATTTGTTCAAGTAAGTTTTGAAGACTCCATTCATCAAACTCGTAAATATTGAAAGTGTGTTTGTTAGTACAAATGGCACCACTATAAATTTATAGTGGCCATATCAGGTGCAAAATGTTGTTCAATGAATATCTTCTTCACATATTCTGAGTCAATGATATTTGGACTTCAAATAAATACTAGAAAATACTTTTTCCGCTTTTTTTGGTTAAACAAATCATCAATTCTAGGTAATGGACGTCAATTTTTAATGGTGACCTTGTTAAGTTGTATGTAATCAATGAACAATATTAGTGACTCATGCTTCTTTTTAACAAATATTACTAGTGCTCTCCATACACTAGGCCTAATAACCCCTTTTTTCCAAAAGTTCATCTAACTAAAGTCTTAATTGATCCAGGGGATGAAAATTACTGAAAAGTAAAATGTCCCCAATGCTCCAAGAATCAACATCATTACAAGTGTTCACAATTTTGACTCCAACATAACTTGAACGATCAAAATTGGAGTTCAAGTGCAAAAATTATGACTGGTCAAAATTTGGTCAAACTGGGACCAAAGGTTGTAAAAGGGTGAAAAAAATAATCATCTCAAAAGTATTGACAATGGATTCCAAATGAAAGAGCTCATCAAAAGCTTTCCAATGGCGTTCGTTTCATCAAGAACGGAGATCGGATATAAAAGTTATGATGGTTTCAAATTCCAGTAAAAGTATGGATTTCGATGACATCAACATGACATCACGAAATCATAAAGAGAGGGAAAACATTCAAATTTGAATTAAAATAGCTATTTAATTCGAATTAAAGGAATGAGATAATGGGAGTTGAACTCCTAACCATTGGCCTCCTAAAATTTAGGCCAACCAATGGGTTATTTATGGCATATGTAATATTAAGGAAAGAGTTGTTATCTATTCATAACAAATCCGCCCAAGCTTATTTAACTAGGGGTATTTGTTGAAAACAAACCCTTAATTTTGGTGTCAAATCATATCCAAATAATGGTAAAAGGGGTAAATTCGAAATATGTAACCAAAATGGGGGATTTTGTTAGTTAATTGTTTTAGCCCATTTTTGGCTAAATTTGATGTATAAAATGGGGGTAGTAGGCTTTGGAAAGGCATCCAGGTGATGAGAAGGAGATTATGATTTTGGAGACTTGATGATTATTCTTGCACATTGGAGAGTAATGCTGTAATTGTGCTTGAAGGGAAGATCTTGAACACTTGTAATTGATTTTGGAGCAAATCGGATTGGTCCCTCTATTGGAGCAGGACCCGGAGATGTAGTCCGACCCGCGGATGAACTCCGTTATCAATCGTGTTTTTCCTTATGTCTCTCTACTCTCTTTCTTTCAGTCATTACCTTTTTATGCTTTGTTCATTTCAGCATTTAAGTTGTGTTAATTTGCTAATTAACACTTTGAAATTTTACTTCATGAAATAATGTTAAGCATTCCTCTGTAATAGTCCTAGATCCTAATCAGATCATTAATTCACTCAATTCTTGAGTAGTCATCTGATAGGGTGCCTTGGAAATTGGTTCAGCCCCTGGTACCATATTAATTGTGAAATATATGTCCCTTTTTGGTGGCATCCCTAGAATTTTCTTTTGGAAATTATCTATGAATTCTTCTCGTAAATCATTGTTAAGTTTTGTTTCTTCTACCTTCTCCTCAGGGTCATTAATCATTATTGCAAAAAGTTGACATCCCATGGTTCACTTTAACTATTGTAGACACCTTAAATTATATGATTGAGCACAATTACCCATATCCTATCTAATTAAATATATTTTTATTATTTCTTTTTATTTAACCTTATCTTACCTTTAATTAAATAAATTCACATTTATTTAATTATAATCATCTTTATCCCCTATCTTCGATTTAAATAAATTTACATTTATTTAATCTTATCCTATTTCCCCTCATCCAACTTGAATCTTGATCCTTCACTTTAATTAAGTAAATGGCTTATTTTACTTAATTAATCCCTCTTAGGATTAAATATTATTTTATTTTATTTGAGCACATGGATCCTAACTCTAACCTCACTTCCCTAACCTAACCCATCACTTTCATCCTTCTATGTCTACCCCCTAGTCAATCCCAATTAACTAGCTAAAGTACCTTTTAATCCCCTTTTATCCCCTAAGTGATTGTTGACACATGTGTGAGCAACTCAATACCAAGGAGCCCCTTTTATTAAATCCTCCAAAAAGGTACTCTTACACACTTATGGATTTGTTCCCTTCACATGTGAACCAAATTTTCTTACACATATGTGAGCCACCTTGAGCTTCCAACCCTCTTACACATGTCATTGACCCATCATTTTCAATGCTGGCTAAGAAACCTTGAGCTTCTAACCCTCTTACACATCTCATTAACCCATCACATCAAAAGTTTCTCACACATGCATGAGCATCTTTACCCTTTGAATGGTTAAAACCCTAATCCACATGGAGTCCACTTGGCCTCCACTTGGATTCCACCTCATGGAAACCTCATCAATCCTAAGAGATCCTAGCCCTTCTTCTCATTTTGAATCTAAACCATCTATTTAATCTTATTTTCCATAAAACAAGAGCCTACTCCTTAGTTCCATAAGCACTCTTTAGTCCATTATTATACTCCTAGTTTTGTGAGCAACCACATTCCAACCACAATAACAAAATCTTCAACACTTGGTGATTTTAATAGGTTTGCATTAGTGTTGTTTTGAATAATTTATACTCTTTTTTATTTCATTTCATCACTATTTACATATTTACTTCTATATTTTATAAAGTTCCTTATGCTTCTTCATTGTAGCATTTAGATGCTACAACTACATTGTTGATATCATTCGTAATGAATGAATCTTTGTATCCCTGCAATTTTTCTTTCCTTTAATGAATCATCCTTACAAAGGATTTCTTTCTTCCAAAAATCTACACTGGATTCATGTTTACCCAACCAATCCATGCCCAAAATTAATCCATAGGAGCCTAGAGGAATAACCCAAAGGTTTACCTTCATTGAGAAAGGTCCTAGGTTTATCTCACAGTTTTCTACCACTAGGGTTGTGGACATTTTAGCTCCTAAGGAAAATTCTACCTGCCACTTATCACCTTCCCCCTTAGCCTCTAACCCACATAAATATATTAGAGTAGGAGAAATGAATATATAGATCCTAAATCAATAAGATGGAAATTATTTTGTTCATTAAGACACCTAAGATTTCCACAATTGTTCACCAAAATATGCTTGAAACTAGTCTATAGCTAAAAATATATGGTATGAGAATCTTGCATCTCCTACCATGGGTTTAGAGATTGTATTTTTTTGTGCCTATATCCAATTTTTTCTTTATGGTCAACTTTTTACATATTGTCCTTATTGCCCATAAGAAAAACACCATGTATTTCTAGGTGGAGCACTAGATTGTTGAACAATCCCTTTATCATTCTTAGAGTTTTTGCATGTTGTCCTTTCATTTGGAAGTGTTCCCCCCTTTAAAGTATGAGTTTTCTTGAGAATTTACAGTACCTTGATTGTTCCTATAATTTTTCTTAGTGGTTTGAGTATCCACGTGGTCTCCCATCCATGTCATTACATTTTCTTCAATGAGAATGATTTTAGTAACTATCTCCCTTAGAGTTTTAAGCTCAAAATTGTCTACCCCTCCTAATATCTGGTCACTGAGGCCCTTGATGAAGTTTGCACTAACATAGAACCATCTTCCTTATATCCAAAGAAAGGTTTGAGTTCATAAAATTTTCTTTTGTACTCCTCCATACTCATGCTCTTATGTTTGAGTTGATGAAAATATTCTACTCTACCCTATCTCCACTAATTAGAGAGATATTTGTCCCTAAAGGTTTCTAAGAAAAGTTCCCAAGATATGTCATCTACACCTATCTGCAACCTCTCTTCTTAACACCACCAATTTGATGTGTTTTTCCTTAAGTGTATTATGGCACATCTATTCTTTACATTACTATTGAATAGGTGCATAGTAAAACATCTTTCCAGGTTAAAAATCCAAGTTTTAACTATTGGCCCTCCTTCATTTTCATAGAACTTAGGTATTTTCAACTTGAATAGATCTTTCATTTGAGTGGCAATAGGTGTTTGTTGGTCTTCTAGAATCCTTCTCTTAGAGATTATTTCACATTCCCTATGACCCTTGGTATGGAAATGGTTAGCTTCTTCCCAATTAATCCTATTTTCCATTTGATCTAGTATTTGCATCATTTGTTTCATTAACCTTCTAAGTTGTATTAATTCATTCTCATCTCCTTGATTCTCACTAACTTCATTCCTATTTGATTCCCTTCACTCTCCTTAAGAGCTTACATGATCAAGTCTTGGGGGTGAGTTGTTTTCTCTGCCCCTTTCAACCTTTCATGCCTTGGGAGGCATCTTGAAGCTCAAAAGTTCATAAATTAGGTGAGAGATGTTGTATTTTCCTTAATTCAAGTTTTCCTAACATAGTAAGCCCCAGAACTCTTAGTGTAGCAATCTAGGGCTTTGATATCAAATGAAACATGCCCTATCAGTGAACCTAACAAGACTAGCCCTAAATCTACTAAAGTAGGGGGAAAAAAATTTACATTATCCAACAGGTTTCCCAAAAAATTATGCATAAATTAATTTCCTTTAAGAAACTTAGTTTGTTTAATACTAGTATGATAGAAGATAAAGATGTATTCATAAAGTATGCATTAATCTCATAAAATGATACATGTACAAAGAGCATAAATGTGAGAATAGATCATATATCTCATTAAGCATATGAAACATAACATTTTTCAATTCTTTCAAAAGATGTCAGATTAAATTTATCATTAAGGACAATCAAAAGAGAGATGGTAACCCTTTCCCTTCTAAATCATAGATCTCAATATACAATCTTCTTTCCTATCTACCCATTTCATTTACATTGATTTCTTTAAATACATCAATAATTTCCTTTGCAATCTACATCATTTCAATTTACATCTTAAACAAAATAATCATGAATTGTTGGAAACTACAATTGGAGAAATTGTTATGTTGTCGTTAATGTCAAAACTATTGGTAAGAAAGATGTCAAATCTACTGGAGATATATTTACTAATAGTGTAGAGTACCATATTATTTTATTGATGAAGAGGATTTGAAAAGAAGAGATCATGAAATGACCTAGTGAAAGGTTGAGTTGAGATGTGATAAGTATCATGAAAATACAATGGGCACTTGATAAGTTAATCCTTGACAAGATAATGTGTTGTTGAATCAATACATGAAGTGAAGAAGATAGTTGGATGAAGCTCAAAATTAAAACAAGTCAAAAGGATAAGCTTGACCTAGTATTAGTATTGGTTAGTCAATGAAGGAGTTGAAGCAAAAGATTAAGGAACTTAAGTAGAAGCAGAAAAAAACATTTTAAGTTGAGTGTTAGTTATTGCTAAGAAAATGTATCATGCAGTGTTAGTAGCAACCAAGCATAGTAATGGTCAATAAAGCATGTTGATGTCGAGTGAGAAAGTATAGTGTGTTTTGAGCTACATGCCAATGATCGAGCAAAAGAACACAATGATTTCCAAGTGACAACAAAAGTTATAGTTTGATAAAGATTTGAATCTGAAGCTGACACAATTAGAATTTTGAATTATTCAAAGTGTGTGGAAAATAAGAATTGATGAGCTGGTGTATTTAATGGACAAGGAGATTTTTTTAAGTGATCAAAGGCAAGGATTTGACCAAAAGTTTCTAAAAGAAGAAGGAGAACAAAAGGATAGAAGGATTCAATGAATCTGATCTAACCTTAAGATCAACAATGATGTTTAAGAAGAAAAAGATAGATAAGGAGGCATAAGAGATATTTTCTAAGGTTGTTTCATTCTTTATTATCAATCTTAAGGAGAATTTGTGAAGGAAAAGAACAGTTCAAAGATAAAATGTGAAGAGTTTGGTGAAGAGTGGTTACTTGAGGAGGTACCGAGCATATCAGTAATGGAGATGAAAATAGAGGCCAGTCAATGAACCAACTAATGAGAAAATGGAGATCTGAATTCTCAAAGTAAATTTTACTTTATAGATCAAACCTATTGTTACATTCTAACCATTGTATCAGTTAAAATTCTTTAATCAAGGTTGACCTAATAGTCATTTTGTAAATCCTTTAATCAAGTTTAAATTCTAATGGAATAAATCCTTTAACAATGTCACATGTAATATTATGTTGTATAACCTTTAACAGGGTTGGCTCTTAACCGATCTCACTTCAAAAGAGTGAAAATTTGGTAGCATGTTACTTGGTGGTTTTTCCCAAATTGGGTTTTCATGTTAAATCCCAGTGTCAAAGTGTTATTTTCAAGTGTAGGTGTTATTATTATGCATGCTATATTTTATAGTAATTTATTTACCGGTAGTCAACACATATAGAAGTAGAGAGTCAAGTAATTACACGATAATTTTAAATTGTTGATGATATGCTATATAGATCGAGAGGGTTTCTAAGATTGATTAAGTTCTTTGAAGTTAGTAAAAGTTGAATTGGTATATATGGGCCCGAGGATAACTAATTCACTCCCCTCCCCCTCTCAAATATTGTAAATCATTATAACAATTGGTATAAGAACTTTGGTGTTTGCAAGGAAAGTTTGAAGGGACTCAAGCCAAAGATCAAGATGTACAAGACAGATACCTAAGTTGAACAATAAGAACTTCCCAGCATGGAAAAAGTTGATGAGATTGCACTTATCTGATATTGGAGATTCCATATCTTACTACCTTGACAATGAATACATTGAGATACATATACCTATGACAGTTGAACAAATGAAAAAGAAGTAGGAGCACAATTAAATGATTATTGAACTTGCAATAGTCCTGAGCTATGCAAAATTTGATAACGTGAAGGAATGAACTACTACAAATAAAATGTGGGACAAGTTGGAAAAAATCCATGGAGGAGATAAAACTGTATTAAGAGCTAAGGCAAGAAGTTTGACAGGAAAATTTGATGACATGAGAATGAAACAAGGTGAGATTGTTGCACAGTATTGTGGCAGAATCAAAGAAGTTGTGAATGATATCAGAGGAGCTAGATGAGACATATCTGATGAGATTTTGATAAGTAAAGTATTGAGGACTTTACTTGCCATCTATGCAATTAGAGTATCTAAAATTGAATAATTGAGATGTACACTTGGTAATGATAGGACCTTGGATAGTTTGATTGGTAGACTTACTACATTTGAATTACCAAATTTTGATAATTATTCCCCTTCTAATGTTGAATTTGCATTCAAAGAATAACTAACCCTTGATGGATCTGAGAAAAAGAAAAGAAAAAGTATGAAGAAAGTGATAGTGGATCTAATGATGACCTTGATGAGATTGAAGCGTTGTTGGCTACAAGACCACCTAAAGGAAAAGGAAAATACAAAGGTAAGCTTCATATTATCTATTTTACATGTAATAAAGTTGATCAAATTGTTGCTAGATGTCTTGACAGAGATGAGAGAAAGGAAAGGAAATACTTCAAGGACAAAGGAAGAAGGGATGATAGAGACAATAGAGGAAACAAACATAAAAGAGACTACAAGGATAAAGGTAAGAAGTATTTCTATATTGCTGAAGGGGATATTTTTGACAATAATTTTGATGATCATGATGAAGAAGTTTTTTTATATTATAGTGAAAGATGATTCTGATGAAAATGAGAAAATCGCATTGGTTTCACATATGAGTAAGAATGATAGATAGATAATTGATAGTGGTTTCTCACATCATATGACTATGGATAGAAGTAAGTTTGAGAAGCTAGATCATTATAGTGGAAGTAGTGTTAAGTTTGGTAATCATGCACCATGTTATGTGAAAAGTAAAAGGATCAATTAAACTAAATGATAAGATCAAATGTGACAATGAATATTGGGTTGATGGTTTGAAATATAACTTGTTGAGTGATGTATAGTTGATAAGTTTAGGCTATAGAGTTGATTTCTAGAATAAGAAGGAAAATATATATGAGGTTATTGGTGAACTAGTTGGAAGTGGGGAAAAAACAAGAGGTAACTTGTTCTATCTAGACCTATCGTAAGATACTTTTCAATTTGTACAATGTGAAGATTTTTGGTTATGGCATAAGAGGCTATGTCATGTGGACTTCAATAACTTGGTAAGCATAAGTAAGATGAAAAGAGTTAGAGGGTTACCAAGACTAAAAAAACCCTAATAAAGTGATGTACAAAAAATCTCAAACGGGTAAAATGACAAAGTCAATTTTCAAGAGCAAGACCTATTATTCTGATGATATTTTGGAGTTTGTTCATACTGACTTGTGTGGTCCTATTGTGCAAAGTTATTATGGTAATAAATATTTCATTTTATTTATTGATGACTTTTCTAGAATTATGATTGTGATGTTTATTAATGAAAAATATGATGCATTTCAAATTTTTAAGTGGTACTTGGCTAGAGTTGAGAAATAAATAGGAAAGATTTTGAAATGCTTGAGATCAAATAGACTTGGTAAATTCATCTCAAATGAGTTCAACATATTTTACAATAACAAAGGTATCAAGAGACAAATGAGTGCACCAAGGACTCCACAAAATGGTATAGTTGAGGGAAGGAATAGATCAATTATGGATTGTGCAAGAACACTAATGATGGAGAAGGGTGTTTCACAGAAGTACTAAAGAGAGGTTGTAAGTACTGTAGTCTACATGTTGAACCGAGTGCAAGTGAAGAAAGGAACAAAGAAAAAACCTTTTGAACTCTGGTATGCATATGCACTAAATGTTAATTATTTTAAAGTTTTTGGAAGAAAGTGTTACATATTGAAATATACAAGAAAAGGTAAACTTGATGCAAATAGTGATGAAGCTATATTTTTAGGTCACTAAGAGAAAAGATTATAAGTGTTTGAATTATAACACTAACAAGATTGTGGAAAGTGAAAATGTTAGAGTTGATGAATTTGCAGAGAAGAATGCAAGAAGAATTCAAGAAGGAACTTGAAGACTATAGAAAATTTGTCTATATCTATGAAGGTGAACCTAGCAACTTACCTGAACCAAAAAAGGTGGCTGCCAAGCAACAACAATGAGGCATTGTCAAGGTTCTGCAATAGAGTTATGTTGAGCATCAACAAACTACTAAGCATTAGACTACAAGATTTGAGTCATAGAAAGAGATTGTCAAACATCAAACAATAGAAGTCAAGTTGCAACTAGAAATAATTGAAGAAGTTGAATATGTTGAATCTAGTGAACAACACCAAGAAGAAAGAGTAGATGAACCTATATTGGAAAAGTGTGTGAGAATACATCATACAGTAGATCAAATTATTGGAGATAAAGGTTTAGGAGTCATGATAAGAAGAAGACTGAAGAATGATACATGCTCATTGTGTGAGTTTGAGCTTAAAAATATCAAATATGCTTTAGAGAATGAATATTGGATCAAGGAAATGAATGAAGAAATTGAGAAAATTGAGAAGAATAGGACTTGGAAACTAGTAGCTAGCCCAAAGGATAAAAATGTAATTGGTACTAAGTAGGTTTTCAAAAAAAAGTTGAATGAGAAAGGTAAAGTCACAAGGAATAAGGTAAGACTAGTTTGTAAGGCATATGCTCAAGAGGAAGGATTTGACTATGGTGAAACTTTTGGCCTTTGTTTCTAGGTTGCAAGGAGTGAGAAGTTTGCTTACATATGTTGCTTACAAAGGATTCAAAGTGTCCCAAATGAATATAAAATCTACATTTTTCAAGTAGAATTCTAGAGGAAGAAGTCTATATTGAACAACCTAAGGGATTTGTTGATCCAAATAGAAGGAATATGGTATGTAAGTTACACAAAGATTTATATGGTTTGAAGCAACTGCCTAGAGTATGGTATAAAAGGTAAAAAATTAATTGGTGAAATTTGGTTTTGCAAGAACTAATAACAATAGTAAATTATTTCTAAAAAGGTGAATTTGAAAACAAGATATTGCTAGCTGAAATTTTTGTTGATGGTATCATATTAGAGGGAAAGATTCATTGCAGAATTCATTTGCTAATCAAATGAAAAAGAATTTTGAAATTTCAATGTTTGGAGAGATTAATTTTTTTTTGGTTTGAAAGTTTATCAAATGAAAAAAGGTATTTTCATTACTCAATCAATGTATATCAAAGAAATTTTGAATACTTTTGGTATGGAGGACTCAAGACTAGTTGGGACACCTATGGCAACTAGACACAAATTGTCAAAGAATGATGATTCTGATGAGGTGAATTAAATATTATATAGGTCAATTATTGGAAAACTACAATATTTTGTACATAGTAGACCTAACATTGCATTAGTTGTAGGTATTGTTGCTATATTCTCTATTAATCGTAGGGAAAACCATATGATGGTAGTAAAAATGATATTGAGATACCTAAAAGGAACATAAGAATATGGACTTTGGTACAAGAGAAGTGTCAAATTTGAACTAAAGGTTTACATAGATGTTGATTGGGCAAGAAATGTTGATAACAGAAAGAGCGAAAGTTGAATATGTTGTTGTAGAAATGAATTTTTCAAACATTATATGGATCAAGAAATTGTTGAAAGTAAGGAAGGAAGAGATCATTGAACTTGTTGGGATATATTGTGACAACATAAGTGCTATAAACATATCAATGAATCTTGTGATGCATATAAAGACTAAGCATAGTGAGATCAAGTATCATTACTTAAGAGAGCTGGTACAAGACAAAGAAGTGAGATTAGAGTATGTGAACACCAAAGAGAATTTAGTTGACATATTCACAAAGGCACTACCTAAGGATTCTTATGAGTATCTAAGAGGTAAGAGGAAAGTAAGTAGGGATGTTACATTGCATCAAATGTTTTCATAAAAATATCATAAACATTGATACAAGAGGTTACACTTTAGGAGTTGCCTAAAGGTGTGAAAAGGAATAAATTGAACAATGAGAAAATGAATTTGTAAAGAGTTAATGATGAGATGGAATTGTTATATTAGTCAAAGCAGTGATGTGAAGATGTAAATGTATAGTTGATGCCTTTAGCATTGTTATCAAAGAGGAAGAGGATACATGAGTTACCATACAAGTATACATAAAGAGGGAGAGATTAGCATGATTAAGTTACCATACTGCATTGATCATATAAAGCGGGGGAAGGTTATTAAGTCATTCATATACTAAGGAAGAGAAGTTATGAAGAGAGAGTTATTATTTTCAAGAGGGAGACATGTGTTGAGGTGTTGCAACTAAGCAAGGATATGTACTGAACTAGGAGAGGGAGAATCCTAAAATTGTAGTGGATAAAAATAGAAATGAAACTAAGAAATAAAGAACAAAAATGTAGAGGGATTTAACAGTGAAAGTATTGAAGATTTTGGATTGCATGGTACTAGTAAAGTTTGTAAGGAGTTGCCATCGATGCCAAAGAAGGAGATTGCTGGAAACTACAATCAAAGCAATTGCTATGTTGTCATTGATGTCAAAACTATTGGTAAGATAGAAAGTCAAACCTACTGAAGAGACATTTACTAATAATGTAGAGTGGCATATCATTTGATTGATGAAGAGGATTTGAAAAGAAGAGATCATGAGATAACCTAGTGAAAGGTTGAGTTGAGAAGAGTTAAGTATCATGAAAATATAATGAGCACTTGATAAGTTAGTCCTTAAAAATATAATGTGGTGCTCAATCAATACATGAAGTGAAGAAGATGATTGGATGAAGCTTAGAGTTGAAACAAGTCAAAAGGATAAGATTGATTAAGTATAAACATTGGTCGGTCAATGAAGGAGTTGAAGCAGAAGATCAGGGAACTTAACTAAAAGCCGAACAAAATAGTTCAAGCTGAGTGTTAGTCATTGTTGAGAAAATGTATGAAGCAGTGTTAGTAGTTGTAGACACCTAAATCTGATTACACCACTAGGTAATCTTATTTAGTCATCTCCTAAGATATTATTGATTAAATATTTTATATTTACTTAATTGATCGGCATCCCCTAGTTAAATAATTTTTTAATTAACTATAGTACAATTGATAAAATCAAATGATAACCCAAAATCAATTTATCAATTAAATCCCCATTCCTCTATTAAATTAAATCAATGCAAAAATCTAGTTAATTTAATCCCGCATCCCCAGTTATTAAATAAATCATTTAATAAAGCAATCCTAAAACCCTAAAGCAATCTTAAAACCCTATTATTACCCTTAGCCAACTCATTCACCCATACTAACGTCACTTAGCCAACTAACTAACCCATCCAATCAAAGCTAAGCCACTTAACACCTAACCCCCCTCCTAAGCTAAGCCTCATCCCCCTCCTAAACATGTGCACAACCTTAAACAAGGGTTAAGACATTCTAACCCAAACCAAAGTCAAAAGTCTCCCCTACCCTCTTGCATTCCTATCCAAGAGCATTAATGGCTCTTACATGCCATAAATGCCCTTTAATGCCTCTTACATCCTTCTTCCACACTCCTCCCTCATTACTCCCTTTTACCCCCACTTTGACCACTCAATCCCCTTGTGACACTTGGCATAAGACTAGAGCTTTGAAGAAGCACAATCCATGTGCTCTCGCTTCCTTACATCCTAGCCTTTTCTCACCATTCTTCCATCCTTACATCTTGACCCTCCATCTCACCACCCCTTTTCCTATAAATTGAGCCCTTCCCATCTCACAAATCATTCAACTTCTATGTAAACTTATAATGTCCCTTTGTAGAACAAACCACTAAACCACAACCTTGCCATGTAGGAATCCTCACTCCCCTCATATAACATATTTCATCTATTTGAAGACTCTTACCCATTGAAGGCTTGAATCATGCTTGAGCACACATCCATCCATACTCGGAGACATCGAAGTTATCAAGGTTACACTTAGGGGGCTTACCATTCTTGGTCTACTTTCCTCCATAGTGTTATCTTCATCTTATTGTACGTAGTGCTACTTTACTTAGTGTGTGAATGTTAGGTAACTCTTAATGTTCTTTGCACACTAGTTTAAGAGCCCTACAAGAGTGATCAAGTGTAGTAATTAAATAGAACAAATTTCCACAATCCATTATATTGTAATATGTTTATGGATTCGATTGTGTTAAGATTTTTACCATAGCAATGTTTAAGCGATCATGTTGATGGCGAGTGAGAAAGTATAGTGTGTGTCGAGCTACATAGTAACGACTGAAAAGAAGAATACAATGATTTTCAAGTGACAACAAAAGGTACAGTTTGATAATGTATACGAAGATTAGTAATGCAAAGAACACTAAATATCAAATCAAAAGTATTCACAAAACTAAATAAACATAACTTCAAGATAGACTAAGATGAGCTCTCAATTGAGAATATGAGTCATTAATGGGCTCTCTCAATGAGAAGCTCTCTTGTTGAGTAGCTTTGTCTAATTAGATAGGATGTATGCTCGATTCTCCAAAGGCTTCAATGGTGTTTTTGATGGATTTTGGCTTGGGTGAATGGATTTGATGTAAAATGGCTTCTCAAAAATGGCATTATGGCTTTACTTCATGATCAAAATGGCATTACTTTGTTA
The DNA here is from genome assembly GCA_028749045.1 of Cupressus sempervirens. Taxonomy (NCBI): domain Eukaryota; kingdom Viridiplantae; phylum Streptophyta; class Pinopsida; order Cupressales; family Cupressaceae; genus Cupressus; species Cupressus sempervirens. Next base: position 990,405,769 of record CM053787.1, read on the forward strand.
CTATGGGTGATTGAGTTAAAATGGCTTGGGAGAGGATTCCTTAAATAGGCAAAGGGCTTGAGGGATCAAAGGCTAGGATGCAAGGATGGGAGAAATCTTATGGAAGGTTTAGATTGAATGAGAGGAGAGCACATGGATTGTGCTTCCTTATAGCCAATCAGGGAGTGACACATGTCACAAGGTCATTGGTTAGAGCAAGAGGGGTTGAGGGGTCAACAAAGGAGGCTCAAAGCTCATAAAAACCCTCATAATGGCTTGTAAGAGCAATGAATGGGCTTGTAAGAGTCATTTATGGCTTTGTGAGCTTCATAAAGTTTTATGGTTGGGATATTTGTGAGAGAGTTGAGATATTTTGACTTGGGTTGGATTAAGAAAGTCTTAAGCTTGACTTAGGAATGTGCAAATGATTAAGGCTTGGATTAGGCTTGGGTTAAGATTAGATTAGACTTGTTAGAGATGGGCAAGTGGATGGCATTTAATGAGGGTGGGTGAAGGAGGAGATATTTGTTAACTTTGGCTTGAGTTAGCAAGTCTTAACCCATGTTTAGGGAATGTGACAAGGTTGGGGGGGGATTAGGATTAGGATTAAAGATAAGGATTGACATCTTCTAGAAGAGTCTAGGCTTTGGATGAGGATGAAGACTTTCTGGAAGAGTCTAGAACTTCCTAGGATGAGGATAAAAAAGGTTTTTAAGAAATAAATAAAGTTTTATTTATTTCAAGGGTTTGGGTTGAGGATATATTTATTAAAATATTTTTAATAAACATGAGGATTAATATTTAATCTTAAGTAAATATTTTGAGATGGGATTAGGGGTAGGAAATGATGGGATTAGCCTTTAATCGAAATTAAAGAAGGATTAGAAGATTTTGGAACAGGTTAGTGGTCTTAAGGAAATTGGCCAAGTTTTGGGCAAAAAATAAATTATTTATTTATTTTGAGATTTTTGGTCAATTTATTAATTAAATAATTAATAAATAAGGAAATAATGTTTAAATAAGATTTAAACATTTTTGGGAGGGATTCTTTAATTAAATATTTTTAATTAGGATAAAGGGATTTAATGGCATAAAAATTAATTAATTATTGATGATGTCATCAGGGACTTTTTCAGAAAATAAAAATACTTTATTTTCTAAAGGATTTTTAGGTCTCTACAGATAAATATTTGAATTTAAAGCTAACATAGTTGAAACTTTGAATTATTTAAAGTGTATGGAAGATAAGGATTGGTGAGTTGATACATTTAATGCACAAGGAGAGTTATTTAAGTGATCAGAGGCAAGGATTTGATCAAAAGTTTCTAGAAGAAGAAGGAGAACAAAAAAGATGGAAGGATTCGATGAATCTGACTTAACCCTAAGATCAACGGTGATGTTTAAGACACAAAATATTGAAATTACCTATTTAAGAGGGCATAAGAGATATTTTCTAAGATTGGTTTTTAATTGATTGGAAATCTTAAGAAGAAGTTGTGAAGGGCAAAAACAATAGAGATGAAGTGTGAAGAGGTATTGATTAAGGACGTGCCAAGCAAATCAATGATGAAGATGAAAATAGAGGTCATTCAATGAACCAACAAATGAGTAAATGGAGATCTAAATTTGAAAAGTGAGTTGTACTTTATAGATTAAAGCTATTATTACATTCTAACCATTGTATTAGTCAAAATCCTTTGATCAAGGTTGACCTAGTGCAGGAGCACCCAAGGTAAGGTCAAACCCTAAGGTCTAGTTTTGGTTTGTGGATGGTCTAAACAACCATGGGGTAATAAGGACTAGTGATAAATTCCCAATGTTTTCTTAGGAGGTGTTAAGTTAGTAGGTTTTGATTTAGGAGCCTATTTTGGTCAATTAGGTCCTGATAATTGAAAAATTAATGCAATCAAATTTCCACAATCCATGATTTATAATGCTAAGTTTTTGGATTAGATTGTGTAGAGATTTTTCATCAACATTTTGAATCACACTACGTGATCCATCATCAGGATGAGAGAGCAAGAGGTGTCAAACAATGTAAGATATAGAGGGAAAAATGAGGTAGAATGTAAATATGGTCCTTAAATGTTCTAAGGTCTTCCTAGGAGGTTTGGCAACATTCTTTTCAAATTTGGAGAGTCTAGGAGCAAAATTGCAAAAGTTATCAAAAAGTGTCGTTGACAACTTTGAAATTTTGAAAAATTGCATGGCAACTTTTCAGGCAGTTTTGGAAACCAATGAATTGGGGTAGTTATGGATTTAAATACATTATATGAGGATAGATTAATTCTATTTAATACTTTTCCAACTCAGTTCCAAGGGTTGGACAGTTGGATGTACAGACAACATTCAATAGCAGGACAGTTTAGGTATTCTAAGCATAGTTTTGAAGTTTGGGTTGAATTTTTGGATTGAATAGAATACCATTTTCAATGAAGTAGACTCCCATGTTCATGTCCTAAATCTATGTGCAATTTTTTTGTTTCAAGTAGGCAATTAACAAGGTTTTGAAAATTATCTATTTTTGTTGATCTTATTGTCCAATTTTGAGTAGCAGTCATGAAATGGGCTATAGCTTGAGTGTCCTTGGTCTAAAAACCATGGCTCTTAGAGACCAATTAATAGCCTCTATACATATTGTAAATATTCTATGTGGATTTTTTGGAAGGCCTTTTTCCATTTTTACAAGTGAGCACTAGGCAAGTAGACAAGCTTGGCAAGGTACAAAGAGAAGCTTGTAAAGCAATTTGTGAGGAACAATAGTTTGATATGGATAAATCTTTACTTTGAAATGTAGGGGTAGTTTATGAAGGTTGTATAACTCAAAGGAGGAGGTTGGACAAGGAATTTTGTCACCCGTAGAAGAAGAAACATTAGCATTGCCCTTAAAACCCTTAAAAGTAGGGTTTTCTAAATTTGTATTGTATAGATATTATTGAAGGCCAAGACCTACTAAATCTTCTAGGGTTGGTCATGTGAAACAAAAGTCTAGTACATGCCAATGTGCCTTGTTAAGAGATTTTGTGAGTTATAGCACTTTCCTTGTTTCTAGTAGGCCTAAAAGGGGATCTTAGGGCTACAAGGCCTAACTAGTTAGTTTGAAGGGTTATGAGGGTAAACCTTGGGAAGTTGGTGTAGAATGATGGAAAATGAGACAAGAACCATAGTGGGAGAGTTCAAACTTAGTTTTGGAGTACTTGGTACATTTTGGTAAAGTTTAGAAAACTAGACCAAAGAATACGTATTGGGTGAACTTGGGGAATGGCATTGAGTTTAGAAATTGTTGGGAGAGTTTCTTCAGTAAGGGGATAGTAAAAGGATCCTATAGGTTAGGGTTAGGAGAGAAAACCTTACAATTTGGTAAGGGTATCTTGAGAAGAGCTAGAAAGCTCTTAGTTGAAAAAGCTCCCCATAAAAGTTGTATTAGAGCCATTAGATTAGGCTTGTAGTGGCATGTATTATTCCACTGAATCAAGTGGATGTTCCAAGATGATTACCAATGCAAAGTTGGAAAAGGAAGTAGATGAGCAAAAGAAGCCCTTAGAAGAAAAGATCAGGATTCTAGATGATTCCCTAGAAGAGGTGAAGGATAAAATGAAAGAGATAGAGGATGCAACCCAAGCTAAGGAAGATGAACACTTCAGTAGGGGTAAATAAAAGGTGAGTTTGGAGGATGAGATCCTTGAACCAAATCCTCCACTTGGTGAGCAGGAAACATTACCAAAATCCCTTAAAGCATTTGGGTTGGAAGAGTCGACATAATGTGTCCTTATTTCATGAAAAGATGGATGCAGAGGTAGTCTTAGAATGGTTGGAAAGCATTGAGAACTACTTTGAGTGTGAAGGGACAACAAAGGCCCAAAAGGTGAGGTTTGCAAAGTCTAGATTGAAAGGCCAAGCCTTGACATGGTGGAAGTTTGTGCAGGAAGAAAGGGAAAGTGAGGGAAGGAAGCCTATAGCTAATTAGAAAGCAATGGTGGCAAAGATCAAAGAAACATATCTACCAGAGGATTATGAGATTCAAATTCATAAGCAAAGGTAGAATCTCAAGCAGAAAGAACTTGATGTGGCTACCTACACTAAGGAGTTTCAAAAATTGGCACTAAGATTAAGAGTGCAAGAAGTAGAGAGTATTAAGGTAGCAAGGTAATTAAATGGCCTTAAATGGTCCATCTAAGATTAATTGAGTTTATTTAGTATCACCACTCTTCAAGGTTGTTTTCAAATGGGTAGGAAGGTGGAAGAAAAATTAAGGAAGAAAGGAAACTCAAGCTCCAAGAATAGGGGTAGAGGAAAAGATTTCACAGGTGGCTCAAGTGGAGGTTCTAATAGTAGGAGTAATGAGTAGAGAAGATATGTGGACTCTAAGTGGAGTAGTGAGTAGACCAATGAAACAAGTCAAAAAGGAGGCTCTAGTAGAGGGATAGGGTCCAACAATGGTGGCAAGGGAAAATATGGTAAAGCAACAAAGGATGACACTTTAGCAACATGAAGGGCTATAGCTATGGTAAGTTGGGACAACTTGCTTACAAATATCCAGAAAAGGCATCATCTTCTTATGGGAGAAAGAAAATCACCTATGTTCAAGAAGAGGACAATCATAAGATAGGAGAAGTGGACCTTGATGTGGAGAAAGGTGAAAACCTCATGCTAAAGAGGGTATTGGTTAAAGAGCCAGTCAAAGATGAGCCTAAGTAGAGGAGAGCATTATTTAGGAAAACCTACAAACTATTGGGAAAATTATGCAAGGTGATCATAGACTCAGGGTCTACTAATAATGTATTGTTAGAGGAGGTAGTACAATAGCTTGGTTTGACCAAGATTCCACATGTGTGCCCTTACAAGGTGACTTGGTTGAATAAGGGGTAGAACATCCTAGTGAATGAACAAGTGTGGGTAGACATCACCATTGGAAAGTATTGGGAAAGGATATTGTGTGATGTGCTTCCCATGGATGCATGTCACCTACTATTGGGAAGGCCTTGGCAGTATGATAGGGAGGTAGTAAACCATGGGGAGGAGAATAAGTATTCCTTTAAGAAAGATGGTGTCACCTATAGAATCCAGTCAATAGTGGAAGACGATAATGTGGAGAAATCTACTGCCAAAGCCTTGCTCATAACTAGAAAGGAATTTCTTAAGGACTAGAAGGAGAGTGAAGGAGTAGGTTATGTTGTTATGTTAAAGCCTAAGGAGGAGGAGATAAAAACATCCACACTTATACTTGCAAAAGTACAAGAGTTGTTGGACTAGTTTAAATACATCATCTATGATGGACCACCACCTACTTTACCACCTAAGAGGGCCATAAGTTATCGTATTGACTTCATACCAAGGGCATCACTACCTAACAAGGCTACATACAAGATGACTCCAGAGAAGAATAAGGAGATTGCAAGGCAAGCTCAATAGTTGCTTGATTAGGGGCTGATTAGGAAGAGCATCAATCCATGTGTAGTATCAATGGTCTTAGTGCCCAAGAAAGGAGGTAAGTGGAGAATGTGTACTAATTCTAAGGTAATTAATAGGATCATAATTAGGTACAGATTTCCCATTCCTAGAATAGAAGACTTGATGGATTGTCTAGGTAGAGCTAGGTATTTTTCCAAAATTGACCTTGAAAGTGGATACTATTAGATTAGGATGAAAGAAGGGAATTAATGAAAGTCTACATTTAAGAATATAGAGGGTCTCTATGAGTGGTTTTTAATGCCATTTTCCCTTACCAATGTACCAAGTACCTTCATGAGAATCATGAATGAGGTTTTGAAGGATTACACTAGGGTGTTTGTTGTGGTGTACCTAGATGACATTCTTATCTTTAGCAAGACCAAGGAGGAACATATGAGACACTTGGAGTTGGTATTGAGAAAGTTGCAGGAGGAGAAGATGACAATAAATTTGGAAAAGAGTGAATTCATAAAAGAGGAACTGGTGTAATTGGGTTTTGTAGTATCCCAAGGAAATCTTAAGATAGATAAGGACAAGGTAGATGATATTTTGATTTGGCCTACACCTAGATCTTTTACCGAGGTCAAGAGCTTTCGTGGTTAGCACAATTATATAGAAATTTTGTAAGGAGGTTTAGTGAAATATGTGCACCTATGATGGACACAATCAAAGGTGGCATGAAGACTAGATTTGTGTGGACCCAAACTGTAGATTAGAATTTTGAGAAATTGAAGAAGGAGGTAGCAACCCAAACTATCTTGGCTCTACCTAGTTTTGAGAAGCCATTTGTGGTGGAGTGTGATGCTAGTAACATAGTAGTTGGGGTAGTTTTGAATTAGGAGGGCAAACCAGTGGCATTTTTCAATGAAAGGATCAATGAAGCCAAGATAAGATATGCAACCTATGACCTAGAGTTTTATGCACTTGTCCAAGCCCTCAAGAAGTGGAGGCACTACTTTTTTCCCAAGGAGTTTTTTGTCTTCACATATAATCAAGCATTGAGTTTTATTAACTCACAAGAGAAGCTCAGTCTGAGACACATCAAATGGATGCAGTTCTTGTAGTCCTATACCTTAACTATCAAACATAAGAAGGGGGCAAATAATAAGGTGGCATATGTCTTGAGTAGGAAATTGGTGACAGTGTAAGAGGTCAAATTGCAAAGCATTGGATTGGATGGTTTCAAAGACCTATATGAGGAGAACACTGATTTCTCAAAGGCTTATAAGGTATGTAGTGATTTTGCTAATCATTTCCATAGTGATTTTTCTAAATACACATTGCAAAATTGACTATTATTCAAAGGATAACAATTGTGCATCCCAAGGGGATTCATGAGAGAGAATTACATACAAGAGAAGCACAATGGGAGCATGAGTGGGCACTTTGGTCTTAATAAAACTTTAGATCTTGTGGAAAGATTTTATTTTTGGCCTAAAATGTAGAAAGATGTTAGGAGGTATCTAGAGCAATGCAACATATGTCAAAAGGCAAAGGGAAGTTCATCAAATGAAGGGCTCTACCAACCTCTCCCTATTCCTAATAGACCTTGGGAATACATCAGCATGGACTTCATAGTGGGATTGCCAAGGACTAGGATAGGAATGGATAATGTCTTTGTGGTAGTAGATAGGTTTAGCTAGATGAACCACTTTATACCATGCAAGACAACACATGATGAAAGTAATGTGGCCAACCTATTCTTCAAGGAGGTGGCTAGGATACATGGCTTGCCAAGAAGCATAGTAGCTGACAGGGATGTCAAGTTTATGGGGAACTTTTGGAAGACCCTGTAGAAAAGACTTGGAACAAATTTGGCACATATCTTTGCCTACCATCCTCAAGATGATGATTAGATAGAGGTCATAAAAAAGGTATTGGGCAACCTACTAAGGTGTCTTACCAAGGAGTATGGGAAAAGTTGGGAACAATTTATTCCTCAAGCTGAATTTGCATACAATGATAGCAAGAATAGGACAATAGGGATAAGTCCTTTCCAAGTGGTGTATGGTACTCACCCAAGAGGCATAATGGAGTTGAGATACTTACCTTCACATGACAAGATCAGTGGAATAGCTAATGACATTGTGCAATCAATGAAGGAGGTACATGACTAAGTAAAACAAACCTTAATGGAAGCAAATCAAAATTTGAAGGAGAAGAAACATGAAGGGAGAAGAGAGCTATAGTTTCAAGTATGAAACTTGGTAATGGTGTATCTTAACAAGGCCAGGTTACAAAAAGGAATCCCTAGCAAGTTGTAGATGAGGAGGATTGGGCCATGCAAGATTCTTGAGAAGTATGGACCCAATGCCTACAAGGTGGACCTACCAAAGGACATGTCTCTTTCTCTAATATTCAATGTGAAAGATATAATACTATAAAAAGGTCTTAAGATGGATGACATAGAGTACTAGGAAGAGTTAAACAAGGATGTAGCAGACATGAAGGTATTTGAAAGGAAGCAACCATAGGTTGACAAGATATTGGACTCTAAGGTGAAGAAGAGCACAAGAAATAAGGTTTGCAAGGAGCATTTGGTGAAATGGATGGATTTACCTAAGGCCGAGGCAAATTAGATTATTGAGAGTGACTTCAAGAAGCTAGGCATCAGTACTAAGTTCCTATCTCTAGCAGTGCCTTAACTTCTTAATGCAGGGAGAGAACAGTGCAGGAGCACCTAGGGTAAGGTCAAATCCTAAGGTCTAGTTTTGGTTTATGTATGGTCTAACCAACCATGGGGTAATAAGGACTAGTGATAAAGTCCCAAGGTGTGCTTAGGAGGTGTTAAGTTAGTAGGTTTTCATTTAGGAGCCTATTTTGGTCAATTAGGTCCTAATAAATGAAAAATTAGAAAATTGCTCTAGAGGGAAAAATGAGGTAAAATGTTAGAAAGGGGGCAAGGAGTGTATCAATATTGTCCTTATATGTTCTAAGGTCATCCTAGGAGGTTTAGGAACATTCTTTGCAAATTTGGAGAGTCTAGGAGCAAAATTGCAAAAGTTGTCAAAAAGTTGCATTGACAACTACGCAATTTTGGAAAATTGCATGATAGCTTTTCAAGTAGTTTTGGAAATTAATGACTTGGGGAAGTTAAATATTGAACTATAGAATAGGAGGAAAGAGGAAGTATATTTAATACTTTTCCAACTCAGTTCCAGGGGTTGGACAATTGGATGTACAGACAACATTCAATAATAGCACAGTTTAGGCATTCTGAGCGCAGTTTTGAAGTTTTGATTGAATTTTTGGATTGAATAGAAAACTATTTTCAATGAAGTAGACTCCCATGTTCATTTCCTAAATCTATGTTCAATTATTTTGGTTTCAAGTAGGCATTTAACAAGGTTTTGAAAATTATCTATTTTTGTTGATCTTGTTGTCCAGTTTTGAGTACCAATCATGAAATGGGCTATGGCTTGAGTGTCCTTGGTATAAACACAATGGCTCTTGGAGACCAAGAAATATCATATGTACATATTTTGAATATTATTTTTGGAGTTTTTGGAAGGCCTTTTCTATTTTTACAAGCAAACCCTAGGCAAGCAGACAAGCTTGGCAAGGTGCAAAGAGAAGCTTGTAAAGAAATTTGTGAGGAACAACGAATTGATATGGATCAATCTTGACTTGGAAATGTAGGAGTAGTCTATGAAGGTAGTATAACTCAAAGGAGGATGTTGGACAAGGATTTTGACACCTATGGAGGAAGAAACACTAACATTGCCCTTAAAACCCTTAAAAGTAGGGTTTTTTGAATTCGTACTGTACAAATATTATTGGAGGCCAAGAGCTACAAAATATTCAAGTTTGGTCATGTGAAAAAAAATTATAGTACATATCAAGGTGCCTTGTTAAGGAATTTTGTGAGTTATAGCACTTTCCTTGTTTCTAGGAGGGTTAAAAGGCACTCTTAGGTCTGCAAGGCCTAACTAGTTGGTTTGAACGGTTGTGAAGGTAAACCTTGGGGAGTTGGTGCAAAATGATGAGAAATGAGCCAATAACCATAGTGGGAGGGTTCAGACTTGTTTTTGGAGCACTTGGTGCATTTTAGTGAAGTTTAGCAAAGTAGGCCAAAGAATACATATTGGGTGAACTTGGGGAATGACATTGAGTTTTGAAATTGTTGGGAGAGTTTCTTAGGTAAGGGAATAGTAGAAGGATCCTCTAGGTTAGGGTTGGGAGAGAAAACCCTATAATGGGCTAAGGTTATTCTGAGAAGAGCTAGAGAGCTCTTAGTTGAAGAAGCTCCCTATCATGACCTAATAATTATTTTGTAAATCTTTTAATCAAGATGACATTCTAATGGAATGACCAAAGTCCTCTAACAAGGTCACTCCTAAGAGGGTGATTAAATCATTTAACATGATCACTTTTGATAGTGTGTTTTATAACCTTTAACAAAGTTGGCTCTTAAATGGGCTCACTTCAAAAGGGTGAAAAATTGGTAGCATGTTACTTGGTGGTTTTTCCCAAATTGGTTTTCCATGTTTAATCCCGGTGTTAAAGTGTTATTTTCAAGTGTGGATTTTATTATTGTACATGCTAAATTTTATAGTAGTTTATTTACTATAAGTCAACATATATAGAGCTAGAGAGTCAAGAAATTACATGAGAAGTTGAAATTACATTTGGACCTAGGAGGATAATTGATTCATCCCCCCCTCCCTCTCAGTTATTCTAAATCATTATAATAATGAACATCTTCAAATATCTTCATAAGCATCCTTGGAGCATCTTTATATAAGAATACCATTGACAAGTCATGAACAAGTCTCACATTTTTCCACCTAATCATGTCGTCCCTAAGGAACCATCCCCCCCACACCTCGAGCTAGGAGACAAAACCATGATCCAATAAGGCCCAAGCTACTAAGGCTCAAGAAAGAAACAACATGGCACAAGGGTAAAATCCAAAGACCACATAGGACCACCAATAGAAAAGGTATGAGTAAAGGGGTTATAACCTCACTTAGGTGTGTGTCATTGTGCCTTCCCAAGGTGTCGAGATCAAAAACTAGAGCTTAAGACCATCATATCACACAAAATTCATTTTCCCTGACCACTCCAATGAGGATAGGCATGGCTAAGTAATGTTGGGATCAACCACCCAAGTTAGGGACCTATTGTTGGAATTCTTTTAGAAAAATTGAAGGGGGGGGAGGTGAATCAGTTATCCAAGTCTATATGTACAAATAAAACTTTTCTTAGCTTAGTTAACCCATAAAACACTCATATTCATGCATGCATCCAAATGTATATGTGAATACTTAAAACTTGCAGGTTATTGTCTAATCAATTTGCAGATATGTAAATTATGAAACACAACGTATTCATCAGCACACTTGACATAATGATTTAATGTGGAAACCCAATTTGGTAAAACCACCAGTAACGTGCTACTCCTTTTTCACTCTTCCAAAGTGATGCCCTATGAAAGGCCAACCCTGTTAAAGGTTACAATACACACTGTTAAATGTGACCTAGTTAAGGGATTTCAATCACCTTGTTAAAAGTGTGTCTTGTTAGAGGAGTTTAGGCCACTCACTTGAAATGCCACCCTATTAAAGGATTTACTAATGATTGTTAGGTCAACCTTAATCCAAAGGATTTACCCTAGACTGATACAATTGTTAGAGAGTAATAGTAGAGCTTTGATCTTATACAACTTACAAATTCTCTTGTAGATTACATATCTCTATTCAATCCTCCATTTTTCTTGGCCTTAACACTTTTCAGTTCCAATAGCTTGTTCACCCTTCAAGCATAAATCTCCTTATGCCTTCTTTCTTAGCATGCCATGCAAATTCTTCTCTTGGGTCACTTGATGAAGCAAAACTCTTATTTCCTTCTTCTCTCTAGGTTTTCACACATGACTACCTTGCTTCATGACCAGACATTCTTATAAATAGGAAATTAAGATACTTTGTCATTTTCCATCATCCATTTTAGAGTTTGGACAGATTATGTAGGATACAATGTATCTACTCCATATCTTATATCTCTTCTAGAAACTTCTTCTTAGAATCCATTTGAATTTGCCTCAAGAATGGTTTACATCAAATTTTGTGCCACCAACTCATCAATCTTATCTTTCTTCAGGTTCACAAGTTTCAAGAAAACAAACTTTTTGGCTTATATTTGGTTAATCTTTGATCTTTGTCATAATGTAGTAGCTCAGCATTATCACTCTTATGATGCTTGACACATACTATGTTGCTTGGCATCAACTATGAAATCACTTGGCATCAACTAAAGTTTACTGATGCTCAGTATCAACTAAACTTTACTCGCCATCAACTGTCTTGCCCAACATCCACTAGAATTTTCTTTTACTTGGCTCCAACCAACTTTCTACTCAGCTTGTACTAACTTTCCTCGGCACCTACTATCCACTCAGTCAAGCTTGGTAGAAAAACTTTGTTTAACTTGTTCTTCTAAACGTTCTTAGTGTAGCCAAAATTTGTAACCTTAAGTAGATCATCAATACATCATGTCATCACTATTTTAACTGATCCTTGTACTTCATTACATAATCATAACTCAACCTTTCCTCTAGGTGCTTTTGTTACATCTTATTGATCAAATCCTCCTCATTAATCAATTAAGTGATAGTACTTGAATCTTATAAGAAATTTTCTTACCAACAAATAACAGGTTTGACATCAGTGACAAAACAATGATTGAAACACATAGTCTTCTTCAACAAACTCTTTTCCAATGATCTGTTCAATCACATTTCAACAATCTCCCTCTTTGGCATTGATGGCAAACCAAATTGATCAACCAAGTCAATCAAATGATGAATATCTTGTTCAACCAAACTAACTAGGTTAAAACACTAAGACAATACCAAAGATAAAATTTGTATTGAAATTTTTCCCTATATCAACAACTTCTATCTTTTAATTAGGTTACAAATCTCTTTCTTATAACTCCCTCTAAGTTCCTTCTTATTATATCTCCCTCTTTCTTTCTCTCCATCTTTCTTTCTGGATCTCTGATCAATGTCTCGCTCTTTGATCAGCAGATCAATTTAGGACTTTCTCCCACTTTTCTCTTGCACTTGATCAGTAAAACTTCTTCTTTCTCCCTCGTGCTCATTTTTCTCCCTCTTAGCTTTTGATCAGTTTTTTCTATTTCTCCCTCTTTGACAACAATGCCAAAGACATATACCAAACACTTGGCATCTTTAATATATGCAGATATAAGCTTTTGTAGGTTCTTCAATTTCTCCCTTTGTCACCTTGCTTGTGATTGATTTGAAGTTTCAGCTCTTTGATTACTTTAGGCAATTCCTAAAGTAAGATCCACTGCATCAATTTGTATTATATGAATATCAACTTGTTTGATGTAGGGAATTCCCTATGTTTCTTACATGACCTTTGATAGGGGTATCACCCATTGTTTACCTCTTAAATACTCATAAGCATCCTTAGGTAATGCTTTTGTGAAGATATCAGCAATTTGCTCCATTGTGTTAACATATTCCATCTTCACCTCTTTATCTTGAACTAACTCTCTTACATAATGATACTTGATTGCAATGTCCTTAGTCTTTGCATGCATTACTGGATTCTTTGATATATTGACAGCACTTGTATTATCACAATAAAGTATCGCTGGTTCCTTGATCTCTTCCTTCATTCCTTTAAGTAACTATTTGATCCATACAATGTTTGTGCAGTTTACAGCAGCAACAACATATTTTGTTTCAGCAGTAGATTGGGAGGTACAACTTTGTTTCTTACTAGTCCATGTAACTAGTTTTTTGCCTAAGAAGAATGCTCCTCCACTGGTGCTCTTTCTATCATCAATGTTTCTAGCCCAATTACCATCAGTGTAGGCTCTTTGTTCAAATTTTTCAATCTTCTTATAGTATAAACCAAACTCATATGTTTCTTTCAAATATCTCATTATTCTTACATGAAGCATCTTGTCCTCCAAATATGATATCATCAACAAATATTTCAAATAACAAAATACCTTTGTCTTTTTCTATCTTCATGTACAAATTGTTGTTATCATAGGTCCTTTCAATTCCAATCTTCACAAGATAAGTATGAAGTCTTTCATACCATGCTCTTGGTGCTTGTTTCAAACCATATAAAGCTTTATGTAATCTGCATACAATGTTCTTATTGTCTACATGAACAAATCCTTTTAATGGTTCTATGTAGACTTCCTCTTCTAGTATGCCATTTAGAAATGCATATTTAACATCCATCTGATAAACTTTGAAACCTTTTTATGTAGCATAAGCAAGTAGAGTTCTTACTCCTTCCATTCTTGCAACAGGGGCAAATGTCTCACCATAGTCAATTCCTTCTTCTTGTGCATATCCTTTGCAAACCAATCTTGTTTTGTTTCTTGTCACTTCACCATTCTCATCTAGCTTGTTTTTGAATATCCACTTGGTGCCAATCACATTCTTATCTTTTGATCTAGGAACTAGACTTCATGTTTTATTCTTCTCTCTCTATTGAATCTCTTCTTCCATAGCCTTGTACCAGTCATCATCTTCTAATGCATTTTTTACTATCTTGGGTTCCTTCATGCTTAACAAACATGATTCACTTCTCAATCTATTTCTTTTCATTAGCCTAGCATCTTTGTTTCCAATGATTTGATCTACAGGATGATGTCTTTTGACATATTTAGACAATCTTGGCTCACATCTAGTAACTTCATTTTGTCTCTCAGCTTCAAAGTCATTGTGAACATCTTTGTTAGGTATCTCAGCATCTCTTACATGTGTACTAGCCTTAGAATTAGAATGTGCATTTTCTTCATTTTGTAACTCAACATCTAAATGTAGCTCAATTTCTGAATGTAACTCGACATTCATAGGGTGTGACTCAACAGTCACTGAAACTTGTTGTTGATTTCCAACTTGATTTACAACATTTTCTTTAGCATTCATACCTTCATAAAAGTATACAAATAATTTTTATTCTTCTAGTTCTTTCATAGGTCCAGCCTTATGTACTTTTGTAAATTCATCAAAATTCACATTTGCACTTTCCACAATTTTTCTAGTGTTAGTATTTAAACACTTGTAAGCTTTACTTCTTGTGGAGCAACCAAGGAATATACCTTCTTCACTTTTTGCATCAAGCTTTCCATTCCTAACATCTTTAAGAAAGTAGCATTTACTTCCAAATACCTTAAAGTATTTTACATTGGGTGGATATCCATACCATAGTTAAAAAGGTGTTAAGTGAGTACCTTTCTTGATTTGCACACAGTTCAAGGTGTATACAACAATACTTATAGCTTCTCTCTAGTATTTTAGAGCAACATTCTTCTCCATCATAAGTGTTCTGGCATAGTCCATTATAGACTTGTTTCTCCTTTCAACAATTTCATTTTGTGGAGGGGTCCTGGGAGAAAATGTTAGTCTTTTGATTCCTCTTTCATTACAGAACATTTCAAACTCATTAGATGTGAATTCTCCACCTCTATCCGATCTCAAGCATTTTAGACTCTTTCTTGTTTCTTTCTCAACTCTTGCCATGTACCACTTAAACATTTGAAAAGCATCAAATTTGTGTTCTAGAAACATTACAGTCATCATTCTAGAGTAATAATCAACAAATAGCATAATATACTTATCTCCTCTATAGCTTTGCACTTCAATTGGTCCACATAAGTCAGTATGAACAATCTCTAGTATTTCTTTACATGTATAAGCTTTACTCTTAAAGCTTGACTTTGTCATTTTGCCTAGCTGACATTGTTTGCATACTACATTATATGGTTTCTTCAATTTAGGCAAACCTCTAACTTTCTTCATGTTACTGATACTAACCAAGTTATCAAAATTAACATGATATAACCTCTTGTGCCATAGCCATACATCATCAAATATTGCAACAAGACAAGTAGCATCATCTATAGCTAGATAGAATAGATTACTTCTAGTTTGATCGCCTTTCCCATTCAACTTTCCATCAGTATCATATATCTTAGCAATCTTATTTTCAAACTCAACCTTGCACCCCAAATTGTTTAGTTGTGACACACTGAATAAGTTATAATTCAATCCTTCAACATAGTAAGCATTGTCACATAAAATTTTGTCTATGAGTTTGATAGACCCTTTTCCTTTTATCAAACATGGTGCATCATTACCAAATCTTACACTATTTCCTTCATAAAAAGTTAAGGTAATTAACTTACTTTTGTCTCTAGTCATGTGATGTGAGCATCCACTGTCAATTATCCATCTATCATTCTTGTTCACACAAGTCACAAGTGTAGTTGCCTCATCTTCATCAGATTTTTCCTTCATTGCAACATATACTACTCCATCATCATGTTCATTAGCAATGTAGCATGACTTCTTGCCTCTATCTTTGTAATCTCTGTTGTCATCTTCTCTTCTATTTTTGCACTTTTTTCCATCTCTATAGTTCTTCTTCTATGTACATTTTGCAGCAATATGACCAACCTCATTGCAATTGAAACAAATGATGGGTAACTTGCCTTTGAACTTGCCTTTACCTCTGTGAAATATTCTTGCTAGTAGTGCTTCCAATTGTTCAATATCTTTATCATCTATATCACTATCACTGGATGCATACTTTATCTTTCTCTTCTTCTTCTTCTGCTTCAACTCATTAGAATCCATTAATAAAAATTTAGCTTTGAAAGAAGACTCAAGACTCTCTAGTTTGTAATTATCAAATTTAAATAGCTCAAAAGCAATGAGTTTACCTACTAGACCTTCAAGGGTTAGATTATTTCCTGGTATACATCTCAATTCTTGAATTACAGAAACTCTAATAGCATAAATAGGCAGTAATGTCCTCAAGACTTTACTTAACATAGTAGCATCATCTACATGAACAGTAGCAACTTTTATTGCACTAACAACTTCTTTTATCCTAGCATCATATTGAGCAATATTCTCACCTTCTTCCATTCTCATCTCATCAAACTTACCTTTGAGGCTCTCAGACTTGGCTCTTTAAACATTTTTGTCACCTCCATAAATGGTGGTCAAGGCATCCCACATCTTCTTTACAGTGTCACATCCTTTTATATCACCAAATTTGGCATAGCTTAGAGCAGAGGCAATCTCCAACATTGTCTGATTGTGTTCTTTCTTTTCTTCATACTTTCAGCAGTTAGGGCTTCTGTTAAATCAACATATTCCACTATAATGGTAGATTGTGCATGATCTCCAAGTCCTCCAAGGTGTAGCTTCATCAAACTTTTCCATGCAGGAAAGTTATCTCTATTAAGATTGGGTACATCTCTTTTTGACATCTCGATTTTTGTGCTTCTAGTACCTTCAAACTAGTCCTCTTAAGCAGATGGCTCTAATACCAATTGTTGGAATTCTTTTAGAATAACTGAGAGGGGTTGAATAAGCTATCCAAGGTCCAGATGTACAAATAAAACCTTTCTTATCTTAGTGAACCCATAAAACACTCATATTCATGCATGCATCCAAATGAATATGTGACTACTTAAAACTTGCAGGTTATTGTCTAATCAATTTGCAGATATGTATAGTATGAAACATAACACATTCATTAGCACACTTGAGACAATGATTTAATGTGGAAAACCAATTTGGGAAAAACCACTAGTAACATACTACTCCTTTTTCACTCTTCTAGAGTGATGCCCTGTGAAAGGCCAACCCTGCTAAAGGTTACAATACACACTGTTAAATGTGACCCAGTTAAGGGATTTCAATCACCCTATTAAAAGTGAGCCTTGTTAGAGGAGTTGAGCCTTGTTAGTCCATTCTACTTGGCTTTTACACTTTTCAGTTCCAATAGCTTGTTCACCCTTCAAGCATAAATCTCCTTAAGCCTTCTTACTTAGCATGCCATGTAGATTCTTCTCTTGGGTCACTTGATGAAGCAAAACCCTTAATTCCTTCTTCTCTCTGGGTTTTCACATGTGACTACCTTTCTTCATGACCAAACATTCCTATAAATAGGAAATTAAGATACTTTTCCATTTTTCATCATCCATTTTAGGGTTTGGACAGTTTAGGTACGATATAGTGTATTTACCCCATATCTTGTATCTCTTCTAGAAACTTCTTCCTAGAATCTATTTGAATTTGCCTCAAAAATGGTTTACATCAAATTGCCAACAGCTCATCAATCTTATCTTCCTCCTGGTTCACAAGTTTCAAGAAAACAAACTTTTTGGCTTATATTTGGTTAATCTTTGATCTTTGTCATAATGCAGTAGCTCAGCATTATCACTCTTTTAATGCTCGACATTTACTGTGTTGCTTGGCATCAACTAAAGTTTACTAATGCTCAGTATCAACTAAACTTTACTCGCCATCAACTGTCTTGACCAACATCCACTAGAATTTGCTTTTACTTAGCTCTGACTGACTTTTTTCTTAGCTTGTACTAACTTTTCTCGGCACCTACTATCCACTCGATCAAGCTTGGCAAAAAAACTTTGTTTAACTTGTTCTTCTAAACTTTCTTAGTGTAGCCAACATTTGTAACCTTAAATAGATCATCAATACATCATGTCATCACTGTCTTAACTAATCCTTGTACTTCATTACATAATCATAAATCAGCATTTCCTCTAGGTGTTTTTGTTACATCTTATTGATCAAATCCTCCTCATTAATCAACAAAGTGATAGTACTTGAATCATATAAGCAATTATCTTACCGGCAAATAGCAGGTTTGACATTAGTGACAAAACAATGATTGCAACACACGGTCTTCTTCAACAATCTCTTTTCCAATGATCTTTTCAATCATATTTCAACACCTATAAGTTTTGAAGGATGTCCCTTCTATTGGGACTCAAAATCACCTTCCCGATTTGAGTACCATTCCAAGCTTTTGAGATTTATGAGCACTTTTGATGCATGTGTACTCGGTTGTCCTTATGAGGCCCAAGAGGTATTTAATATTTGTAACACCTTGCATTTAGTATATCCATGCATCTTGTGAAGGCAAATTTCCATTCTGAGTCATTCTGTGAAGTTTCATTTTTAGCAATGTCTGAATCTACATTTTTGCTTAAGTGTCAAATAGTGACAAGAGACCTAGTTTGCATATGAATATCTTGCACCCAATAATGTTTCATGATTCTCCACTATGGGAGTGTTTAGTACACATATCAAAGAATCTATGTTTCAGATTTCAAGTCATTTTGACATGTTTTGACTAGGTTTTGAATTCCTCAAAGTCGGTTGTTTACTATTGTCATGCTGATGCTAATTGTTTAGAATTTTGGGAGACCACATTTGACCAGTTGTAACTTTGACCTAGTTGATCAAAATGAGAAAATTCCTTTTTCATTTCATTCTAGAGGTTAGAGACTTGCTATGTTTCAAAATTGAGCTTATGAAAAATCCGTTTGACCAAATTTTGAACACGTTTCCAAATGTAATTTTTAACATTTTACTGGTGTCAAGAAGTGTAGATTCATTGGTACCCTTGTTCAGGATGTCATAAATCTAAATCCATGATAGGTGAGACCAAATGGATTATATTTTTGTGTTCTACTCTAAAAATTCTTGAAGTGTACCAGTTTGCAAGTCTTGAAGAGCCCGTTTGCACACTTTCGCAGGTTTAGTCAGTTTGCAAAAATCACTTTTCTGCCATTGTGCCCAGTTCTACAAATCCAAGTACCCCACTTTGACCGCTTGCCGAATTCTCTCAATTATTCATCATGAGCCCAAATTGAAAATTTATACTCTCCTCATGATAATGAATTAATGCCCTAGTTTTCATGCCCTCAAGTATCAGTTTGACTAGTTCCCGAAGCCAAAACCAGATGCATTTTATTGTTTTCTGACATGTTTTCTTGCAAACAGTTATGAGAAGGCAACTTTGAGGGTCAATATCTTTCAATCCTGAAGTCCTCATGCCACAATATTTGGCAGGGTAAGAGTATGCAGAACAAAGAATCACCGTGTCTAATTTTAGGGTTCAAGTATCGATTTTAGTCAGTTGTTAAGGCCAGTTAGAGGACCTCTTGGCATTGAATTGGTAGTTTACAAAACAAAGTGAAAATGAATTGTAAAATTTGAATCAGTGATTAAAGGTTGAATTGATTCAGTTCAAGAGGTCAAAACAATGGATTCTAGGAGTCAAATGTCTCAGTTCAAAAAAAATTAGCTGGGCCCACTTTGGGGCCCGACTAACTACGTTAGGAATGATAAGTTGAAGGGATAAAAAAAAATCCATGAGAGTTATAATGGTTGTCATTGTTATAATTTTTGAGTGTGAACAAGTGAGTTTCTCAAGGTCACACATGAGTATATGGGGCATACACATGTGAGTCAACCCGAATTTGAGCATATCAATAAAGATGTGGATTTGAAACTTGAAGGAATATGTAATGTTTTATAGGGAATGAGTTCCAATAAGTCATAATTTGATAAGAGCCTTCAAGGATGGATTATAAAACATACTTCTATATGCCAAGTGTTAAAGAATAAGAAATAAATATTTATGATTATTTCTTATTGCTCTACCAATGTATGGTTGTAAGCTTTAAAATCTAATATCCTCACTAACTAGGAGGAGTATCTTCACATAAGGGTAGTTGTGCATCTACTCATAGCCCATAAGAAAATGCATGAGGAAAGGATGTCTCATTTATATGATTCCAACTGCAACAGCTAAACCCACAGCTTAATGGAACTTATGATGGTAAGGAAGGAATGTTTGACATATTTCTTATTTTTCTTTCACTCGATGATGTGTTAGTTCAAAGATGGGCATCATACTAGTGAGACCATGACAACCTGTTCCTTTCCTTGTGTTTGGTGGAGATTATAGATTGGAAGCCCAAATAGTGCATTGAAGACATGTCTTCATGTTATGATCTACTCCATGTGAATTAATATCTCCAATGTCTTGTTGATTGTTTTCATGCCTTCGAGTAAGCCTTAGTTGAAGACTACGATATACCAAGTGGGTCAAAGGAAGCACTGGAAAGAGGGGCAAAGAGGGAGAAATAGCAACAAGGATAGTTCCTACAGACACCAAGCTTATAAGAAAATGGGTTGGGAGTTCAAATATGGAGAAGCAGTTTCAAGTTGCATCCAGACTTCAAAGAGAACTTTCACCTAGCACACCAATGGCTTTCAAAATAGAGAAAGAACAACATGATGTGTCTTCAGATGACCTATTCTGCCATGCACAATTCTTGAGATTAATATGCAATGAGGAGTACAAGTTTTATTTGCAACATGAAGATAGTCCACAAAACCTTCTTTGTTGTTCCTTTTGCGGAAATTCAATGCATCTTGCTTATATAAGAAATTGTTCATGTCCTGAATGTAAGAAATGGGTTGAGAAGACTCACGCATATAATGAAAATGCTTGTGAAAAGAAATTTTTTAATATGATGTACAAGGCTATCATGGAACAAGCCTCTGTGGCATTTTTACCTCCATAGTGTTTATCTGAAGATCCACAAAGAGTCAACAAATTTCATAGGAAGGGATCAACATAGTTTGTGAGTTTTTCTTTTAAATGTTTAGTCCCATATTGCCTAGGCAAAGAAACTTGCTTCACTTTTTATATGGGACCGCTCAATGCTTTAGTGTCTTGAAGACAAAGGGCTTTTGGAGCCTCAACCTTGTGTGGTGGGCTCCAGTCAGCTTGGTGATCCAAAAGTAATTTTGAATAGTCAGACCTATGACTAGGTGATGATGTGGTAGCTCAACAAACCAAATGATGTAAAGTGGCACCATATGGGCAAATCTGACAATCACATGTGGTAGAGGCTTCTGAAATTAGTATGCAAAATGAGGTGGTGACATGGCAAAGTAGGATATGTGGTAGCTTGTTGCATTCTTGCATGCAACGTGGCAGTTGCTAACTATGCATAGGGGAAAGTGCCTTGCCGACACGTGGTGGTTGGTGGTGACATGGCGATTCAAATTCGATGCTCTAGATTTTTCCATGTGGTGAGATCCAACGACAGGCACTTCCCCACATTATGAAGTTGCTCTACCATTAGGCAATGTGGGGAAGCACCTAGCTGACATGTGGTAGTGAGCCTAGGTCGGTGATGATGTGGCAGGGATAGAGATTAAGCCAATAATAAGGTACCATGTGGCAGTGATGTGGTAGGCACCTAATAGGAGATGATGTGGTGGTGACTAAGCAATAGGAGGTACAATGAAATACTACCACGTGGAGCCCAATGCTAGGTGACGGGGTAGTTGATTGACCAATCACAGGTTGCATGTGTCAAGCCTAGTCATAGCAATTTGACCCTAATTGCATAAATGGAGGCAAAATCCTGAGTTTTAGAAAATAATATATATTTAGTTTCAATGTACGTAGGGATTTTAAATCAAAAGGGGATATTTGCTAAAGTTTTAACTTTAGGATTAATTAAATTTTTGCATTAAGTATTTGAAGTGATATGCAGACTTGTGAACCAATCTAGGGGCATGATTTTCAATTTGATCCTCTAGGCATTCCTTAAATGTCAACATAGCACTATCATATATCGTCAAAATTTTAAAAAAAGATGAACTTTCTAGTTTTGTGGTTTGTTTCTGCACAAGAAGCCGTTGGTTCAAGTTATTCAATGTTTTGTACCAAGTACTCAGTTTTCAACCACATTCAAGTATGGTAGTTCAGATCTGATTTTTAGCAAGATGGTGAACTAGGTGAATGCTAGAGGCAGTAGGGATGTAGTTAGGGATGGATTTTCTCACCTCTAAGTCAGTTTAGTGAAGGTTTTATCAGCATTTCAAATACATATTTGATGTTTTTGTCAGAGATAGGGTTTCTCATTAGTTAGAGGAGATATTTTCAATTTGTTACATAACAATGATGAGATTCTATTCTGAGTTTGGTTGTAGAAAGATGAGAGATGCTTTAAAATAGCAAGGAATGAATATTAAAGTGGACACTTATCACTTGCAGATCAAATCTGGGATTTCATTCCTTTCTTATATCTTTCTCTTTTTGATTCATTGTAGAGGTTCTAGTTTTTGATATTTTTCATTGATGTAATACCATGTTGGTTGCAGTTAGTCTATGATGCCATAAGGTTGGATCCAGGACTGTATTTCTACCATTTCTATAGCTATTTCTCTTGTATGAACAACACAAATAAAGCTAATATAGATAGTTATGATCTATTTAGTGGTTTCAAGAGTTATTTACATGCTTCTTGAATGTATAGTTTCAAAGAAATGAATATAATTAGCAAGAATCTCCTTAGTTTCCTTCTGATTCTCATCTCCTATCTCTGTAATTTGCAATGTTGTGTGGTTTAGCGACAAAGAACTTAGACCCATTTGCATCTCCTTAATGTTGTATGTCTCATATGTTTTCTTGTTGGAACAAAGGACCAAGTAAATGCTTGATGTATTTGATAGGGTTGCTAGTTATTTGAGAAGGATATTTCATGAGAATGGGGTCTCTATGAACACTGATGTTTGATTCACAAAGTGATAAGATAGATCTGATATCTTGATGTATGGAATATGTCACCGGTATCATAGATGTATGTGTATGATTTGTGGGACTGCCTAATAGATAAGGCACTGATCAACTATAGGATCAACTTGTTCTTACTATTGAATATTTGGGGATTTGCTGAAATCAAAATTATAATCATTCATTTCCCTTTCTGTTTAAGAGCTAAAAGGATGCCCTCACTTAGCTTATCAATTTCTTAGGTCATGTTATTAGCTATTTCATGTCTATGATCTTTGCATAAGTACAAAAGATATAAGGGTCCTATCTGCTTTGTTTATATTTAGTGTATGCTTCGAATACTGGTACCATATGAAGAATCTATAGGTATACTCACCTAGGTTTAGTAGAGCCTAAAGTAGAAGGGTCCAGCCTTATAGTTGGCCTAGTGTTTGAAAGGATATGTTGTAGATGGGAAGTAGCTGCCCCTAGATATATTTTGTTCTCATTGGGATAATTTGAAGTGTCATGTTTTAAAACACCAATACCTTCTTCATTACTCCAATAATACTACCACAATTATCTTGTTTAGTGTGTGAAAACCCATCCCAAGCCAAAGTTCATTTTATTGTGTTATCACTTGTTAACTAACCTACAACTGGAGTCAACCTAAGCAAGGCTCTGACCTCTAAACATAGGGTCCATGGCTGCTACCTCTAGGCCCCAACACCTTTGGTGGGCCACTCATCTAGGACTTACCTTACTCACCAAAACTAAACACAAGCAACTATAAATAATTCTAACCACACAAACATTATCATGCCCTTGGTCAAAAAACATAACAATAAGGATATACTTGAAAGGTAAACAACTTAACAAAACATCCAAACTATTCAAGCAATAAAGTAGAAAATAAAGGAACTATAATTTAGTACACACACACACACACACACACACACACACACACACACACACACACACACACACACACACACACACACACACACACACACACATATATATTATAACTATGTATTTGACCCTTTGTGCATTTCTTTTATTATATCTATGCATTTATCAAGCTGTATGATGCAACTGCATATTTAAACTGTGTGTTTGTGATTTCTTAACCAGTTTTGCGCATTCATTCAACAAATTAGTGCATTTGTTTAAGCAACACATGTGAACAACATAATGGTGCATATATCTTGAAGAGTTGAGCATTTGTTATAATGGCACATTTGATAAGTAGTGTCACACATTTAAATCAGATGGACAAACAAAAATGGGTGCTTGTAGGGTTGCACATATGTGAAGTATACCTACGCATATGTCCAGTATACATGTTTATTTATTCCAGAGAAGATAAAAATATATAATTAATGCTATCAATTGAATTCCCAGTATAGGCTTTAGATAGATAAGGATTTCCTATGTCTCTTGGGTTGAATCACCAAGCTAGAAATCCTATTGCCAATCCTCCTTATGGGGATTCAACTCCTAGCAAGTATCTCCACAACTCAAACATATAAAAAGAAAAGAAAACAGAGAACATAGTATTTCATACATCTAAGGAATCCTTATTTTAACTAGAGATCTGAAGCATTGTAGGCATATGAAAGCAAACAATTAAGTTTTCACTCACATCATTCATTTTATTCAAAGATCACAAACATGGAACTATGAAGAATTTTGGAACCTACTTGGTTTCTTTGGTGAAGTGTTGAGATATCTTTGGTGTGAGCCTAAGTCTCCAAGCTTCCAATTCAGTATGCACTTCTTCTCCTTCTAATTCTCCAAGGATCTTTGTGTAGGTTTCCAGCAATAGTTTTTGGACTATAAGTTTTGGCTAATCTTCTTTGTAATTTTCTCTTGCCCAAAAGTTCCTAATTTATAGGGATTCGTTTTAGCTATGGATGGTTGTGCCCATTGGGAACAACCTCGCTAATGTTAATTTATTAATTCATCCCATTTGTTTATGTTTTTTGGAAATTATTTAATACTCCCTAATTTCTTCTAGCTACCAAGATGTCCTCTAAGGTTAAATACCAAAGGCATCTTGTGGTGTAATGGTTGAGTTGTGTCATCTTGTTTCAAAAGGTTATGGGTTCCATTCTTGTGACCTTTTTCTTTTAATCATAGTCTTAAAATTCCTTGCTATGTTTTTGAGCTCAAGGCTTAATTCTATAAGGAGACTCTTGAAGAGTTGTCTAGGTGAGTTGCTTGAGGTGAGATTGCATGAGTGGTGGATTCAAGGTTCAAATCTCTTAACATTTCTTTTACCTCTTTTTATTTGTTTTACTTTATTAATCAAATTTGCAAATCTATTATACAAGGAATTACATCCAAACAATGATGCATGTGCATGCACGCACACACATATTTATTCAGGCATATATGTGTGCACCCATGTATACTCGAATAAACACATAAAATTGAAATTCAAATAGGATAAAAGTAGAGCATCCTTAAACCAACATAAATAACTAAGTATAAAAATCCCCAAGATCCCAATTCATGTCACTGACTCTTCTAATAGGGTTTCTAGGCTCAAGGTGTATGTATGGATCATGGCTCCATCTCTGGATCAAAAGATATTATAGAGTATTTTGTACTTGTTCTTGCACACGCATGCATCACCAATAAGTGAACATGCATGTCTACACATAATATCATGATATATCATACAATAATACAAGCACTAGATTGGTTAGTAGGGTTAGATATCCATAAAGTTGATAATCCACGTATGAAAGAATGTAAGGTACATCATAAGCGATGTACCTCTAACCATTTTATGTAAAGTAACATATCTCCTATCATTAACATAGAGCATAGATCCAGTATGCCATAATAAGTCTCAATTCATGTCACTAGAATGGCATTACATCATCCTCCACTAGGACTAGACTTTCTCCTAAAAGCAACAAATAAGTATGGATAAGATAGCCTATATCTATCAGCATCCTCCCAAGTGGTAGAGGACTCATCATTGGGGTCCCACTGGACCCTAACCTGTTCCATGATATGACCCCTAAGGTGTAGGGTTCTTTGTGGGAGTATACGTACTACCTACAAAGCCAGCTACCTGTCTGCGACCTATAAGGAATGCCAATCCAAAACATGAGAAACATCATGGATATACTCTCTAAGTACATATATATGAAAAACATCATGTATATGAGTGAGGATAGGTGGCAAGGCAAGCTGGTAGGCAACATATTCAATCCTCTCCAAGATCTCAAATGGTCTAACAAATTGAGGTGCTAGTTTAGATTCTTTCCCATATCTGTTCAGACTCTTCTGCAGCCTCAACCTCAAAAAAACCTTTTACCAAGTGCAAACTACTTATTAATCTTGTGGGCATCTAGATATTTCTTCTGCCTATCCTATGTTGTCATCAAGTGTTCTTTGATCCTCTGCACCTATATCTCCATGTCCTAAAGCATCTCCAGTTTCAAACTCAATCTATCCTCAAGGCGATCCCAACTTAAGGAAGTACAACAAGAACAACCGTATAAGACTTAGAACAGTGTCATACCGATTGAGCTATGATATCCATTGTTGTAAGCAAACTCTACAAGATATAGATAATCCTCCCAATGGCTATGGCAATCAATGACATACGTTTGAAGCATTCCTCCAAAACCTGATTCACCCTTTCTATTTGTCCATCTATTTCTAAGTGATAAGTTGAACTAAAGTTTGGTTGAGTACCCAAGGCTCCTTGAAGTGATCTCCAAAGTTCTAAAGTAAACATTGGGTCTCTATCTGACAACAATTTTCCACAATACTTAAATTACGTTCACATTTCTGGATAAGAATATGTGTGAGTTTATTAGCATCAAAACATGGATATAATATCATTACCAATTACTTAAAATGGTAGTGAACTAAACAATATTTAGAATCAAAATCAAAAAACATATCAAGCACAATCTAATAGTATTTCATTAAATCTTAGTCAACAAAAACTTATAAACTTATTTATCATTGTCACATTGAATGACAAGGTAGAACATAATAAGTAAAACCAAGCAACTCGAACAAAATGACACATTAGTTAACATATAACCCCAAATTTATAATTACATCTCTTACTTCTCCAAAATACTTGTTAGGGTTAGAGCGACATTATACTAAGCTTATTTTGGCTAACTACCATTATTGAATATTTTTAATAGCAATTTAACAATATTTGAGCAAATAAAATTTTGAAGCAAACTTTCAAGCAAATAAAAAAGAGGGAAAAATATGAAGTTGTCGCACTTTTCCAATTTTTCTAATAAGCTCATGTCCCATGCACTTATTGTATTTGTTGTAGGCAATATACTATTGCATGAATGAAACCATTTTACCTTGGCTCATTATTTGGGGTATTATAGGGCAAATCTCTAAAATCACTACCCCCTATTATGAGGCAATATTCTCGGATGCATAAATAAGAACCATATAATATAGTTATAAGAACTTTTCAATAAAATAAAAATGTTAACACATAAATATAATTAAGCTATAATAACTTTACATTTATATATAGTAAATTATAATATTATTTTAATTATAAATATTTTTATATTAAAAGTATGTTATTTTTACAATATATAAAATAATTTTAAAAAATAGATTGATAATTGTTTTAATCTTACTAAATTCAACACTAGATTTTTATGAAAAATAATAAAATATTAATTAATATATATTAAATTTTATTATTCCAATTTAATCTATATTATAATTATTAAAATAAACTTATTACTCTACTTAATTAAACTATTAGTTAGAAATACAAGCCACTATATAAGTACGATTTGTGCTTAAATCAAAGGAAATAGTGTATCCCTATTTTAATGAAGCAATCAATACTTAAAAATAAATTAACTTTTTCTCCTTACAAAAAAATTTACATAAAATACTCCAACTCCCCACATTTAAGTAGAAATTGGACATAAAAAATAGCATGTGGAGATGGATAATACTATCCTACAATTTTAATATGGCCAACAACCTGTACAAACTTGCAAAGTGGAGCACGTTTCTTCCTTCCATAATTTAGAATACACAACAAACATATTCCCTCTTGAGGGAAAAATTAAACATATGACGAGAATTAAATGAAATGTATTATATACACCAATATCAGTTGTTGGCCAAATATCTGCTAGCACGTAACGACATCACCCGTATGTTTATTGACTAAATACAAGGAGCCAGGCATACCATACCATAGAGCTACATGTAGAGGAAGAAGGTACAGCAATTGTGACAACAAGGGCTGGGTAGGTAGAGGAAAGGCATTTCGAGCGGCAAATTGCAGCGCTTCAAGATCTCTAGTTAATGCTGATTTGAATGATAAAAACGACCAAATCTGTATTTGCCCAAATCGGCATTGAACATTGTAGGTGAAGTAGCTGAGCTTCTTTATTGTGTTTTGCTGCTTTCTTTAAGTTATTCACACCAACTCTTTTTCCGTGTCGACCTGCAAGTCAGTTATATGACAGTCCGTGCAAGTAACCATTCAGCAGGCGTCCACTAAAACCCCGCAAATTTCCAAACAATTTGGAGGGTAGTTGCTCAACAATTTCTTTAAGGAAAAAAAAGCATCTGTAGTTTTGATTTGCAGAGGAAGAAAAATGAAAATGGCGTTGGTCATAATGGAAATGGCGTTTCGGGCGTGAATAAAGAGCCAGAAATTAGGTGAGTCAAGAAGATTTGATTGGTTTGAGTTAAGAGTAGCATTTGGGTGTGAAGAAAAATTTGTGGGTTGAGGAGATTTGATTGGTTTGGGGCGTGAAGAAAGTTTTGGATTTGAAAGAGTGATGACTTTTTGTGGGGTGAGAGGATTTCCTTTTGTTTGGATTCGGGATTTCTTTCGGGTTTGCGGGGGATTATGAGAAGAAACACCAAGACGAAAATAAATAAATATAAATGTGAAAAAATTCTATGTGGTTTTCGGAGACGAAATTGAATACGTCAAGTTCAGCAGTCTTTAAAGGGGAATGGGGCTGATGTAGAGAAATGTGTTGCAGTGATTTTGGTACCGAAAAAGTTGGCACCATAAGTCCTATAATTACTGTTGGAGTTTTAGGAACATTTTGTTGCAGAGAAAATTTGTTAACTATTTGTGGTACAGCTGAATGGCAAGATTGAAAGCATAGTTATTTGGGTGTTTTTGAGAGAGAACAATTGCGGTGTAGCATTTTGCTTTTGCGAGTCGGACACTCTGTTGTCCGTTTGAGAAGACGGGTGTCCAAGAAAATTGCATAAGTGATTTCAGTGTTATTGGCAAATTTGTCACCAAGGAAAAATGGTGCAGAAGTGCTGTGTGCATGTGTTAGAAGCTTGTTGAATCGCTGGATTATTTTAGTGGTATTTGTAAAACTAGGTTATCATATAAAGTGGGAGCACAAGTGCTGTTGGTGGTTTTTTAAGGTGGTTTTTGTTGTGCAACTGTATAGGTGTTTTTGGGGGAAAAAAATGTTGTGTATGTGTCATATTGTGGACGATAGGCTCCTTCAAAGAATTTGAATGTGTCATATATTAATATAGTTTTCTGAGCTTTTCGTAATCTGGAAGCTGAAGATAGTAACTGGGAGCTTCAAGTTACATTGGGGAAATGGGTTGCTGAAGGTACCGTAACCGTACAAAAAACTGCAGTGGTTCAGTGTCATTAGAATATTGAGCTGTTTAAGGAATACAAGTTTGTAGAACTATAGTATCAGTTTATTGGGAAACATTTGGTTGCGGAAAGAAATAGAAACTTTGAGAATTTCTACAGCTCTTGAGTTTATTTTGGCCAAGATCAGATTTGAATTATGTCTCGTTTGACTCGATTTTAAGCTTCAGGGCGGCGGGGAAGAGTATCGTGTGAGACTTCAAAGTTGAGAAGAATTTACAGACTGCTTTAGGTTTAGTTTGCGGAAGTGTATACTATAAGAGTATATGAAGCAAAGGCATTTTCGGCTATTTATTTTAGCACGGGTGAACTTCCATTGAAATGGGCATCAACGTGGTGGCCAAGAGGAAGAATATGGGACGGGAAGAAAGCAAAGGCGAGTGTGTAACAGTCGTGAACAGTGAAAAAACGACCGCTGCGAAATGGATGTGGAAGAAGGTGAAGCAGGAATACCGGTTGGTGAACTTTGATGCACTGCCAGATTACCAGAAGGACAATGAATATATATTGAATCATTATAGGTCAGAATGGCCGTTAAAGCAGACTCTCTTGAGCATCTTCTCGTGGCATAATGAGACCCTCAACATATGGACGTATGTACATCTTTCCTCCACATTACCCTAATTTTGAAAATTCTATGAAATGAAAATATGATTTGTAAAATTTAGCTTTCCATCCATTTTTTATTTCGGTTTGCTCATTTTAGATTTTTGGAGAAACTCGGATGTCCATCAATCATTCATATCTTACTAAATATTTCTTAGGAATCTATTATGCTTCTTGGACTCTGGGGACTTAAGCTATAGCTTGTGTTTAGTGAGATTCTGGAATCAGTAGAAACACTTCCTCGCCAGAGGAATGTAATTCAGATGACCCATGGATTACATGCATTTGAAGGATGAGTTACCGCCTTTGACTGGTTAAAGCCCATATGTCTGATTACTCTTCTGCATTGATTGCTCTGGTGGTGACATTTCTTTTTAAATTATTGGCTTGTTGAATTATCGATGTAAACCGCAGATTATGTTTTTGTATGGCTCAATTTTATGGTTAGATTTATTGTGGAGCTTTTCTACACTGATTGGTCTCCATGCAAAAAACACCATGTAAGGCAAGTGAGATGCGTTGCCCATAACAGCAAAAAGTGTTCTTGGGAAGATACTGGCAAACGAAAATACTTTTTTCTGCAAGAACCATGATTTAATTTGGAAAAAATCAGGCTCTGGTGAGGATAAATAAAATTGTAGCAGAGGTAATAATTGCATAATAGAGGCTTAGGGTTTTCTTAAGTAATTGTTTAAGTTGCAAAAGATTGTCAAAAATCAATTAAAATTGGTCAAATTCTAAATATATCCACTTCTGGGTGAGTTTTTGTCAATAAAATAATTTGAAACTTAAAACAAATTAGGAATCAATTGCTTTTGCTGATTTCCTGTTTAAAATTGTGATTTTCACATTAAGAAATTGCTGCCTGGTCTAGATCATGATTTATCTTGATTTCTGATGCGTTTTGGTGATTTTTGCTTCTTTAGCCACTCACCACATAGATGTCTATCAAGCATTGGCAAATCACATTCAAGAATCTTACATGATAGCAGTGTGGTTGTGTAAATGTTCCACCATTAAATTTCATAGGCAAAATTGAATTCAAACAGATACAGGTTATAACTGCAGGACTGGAGTAGATTGTTAGTGAAAGTCCAAGTTTTAACACCAAGTGCTAGAAAATGGAATCTATGTTAGACATGAAAGGATATAGTTTGTGTCCTCTGGCCATGGACCATCATTAATATAGGAGCTGATTTTGCCAGGCGTGAATTGAATAGCTAGGGATGATCTATGGCTATTAATTATGTAGACTTGACAACAGAGAATTCAATTGGTTGGTCTCGTGTTCAAAGGAAATATTCATACCTTGTCCAGATTGTCTATCAACAAATTGAATACTAAAACTATTTGAAGGAAGAATGAGCAAAAAAATCTAAAGGAACTAAATCGAGTTTCCAGTCACGGTAACTGCAATCAACTGGTAAAGGAATATGTGAACATGTGAATACTGAAAAACCATCATATCAAGAATTTCCATAAAGAGCAGATTGAATTTAGCAGTAATGTAATATATTTTAAAGCAGTCATCATTTTATGAAACGTGGTAGGGCTTTAGGAAGTGGTATCATTTTATGAAACGTGGTTTCAGGGATCCTTTGTGCTGGAGAAAAAAGATTCACAAGAGCTTACAATTGTCTCTAAAGAGAGTTTAAAGGCATAATAATAATGGATGCTAGAGGAGTAAATAAGTTGCTGAAATATATGGACTTAAGGTGGTGTTAGACGATCTTGCCTCCCAAGTTTAGAGATAAAGCGGGAGCTGTAGTCTCCAAAGCCAAGGAGTTAGGCAAGAAAGTAAAGGAAGAGCTGCTAGAGCTATCCACTTTTGTAGGGTAGAGATGGAAGTTGTTATAAGAATGATTGTTTTCTGAGAAAGTGTGATCACATACTTGAGACTATCTGCTCTCTAAAGGTGAGCTATGATATAGATTGGCTCTTGCAAAAGAGTAAAATCTGATATCCTGGTAATTGTCTGGACATGTTACTATTTTATTGGATAAGTGTAGACCTCATCTATAAGACATGTAATCTGTCAACGGAAAGCTTTCTTGTATCTCTTGCTTTGATTTTATATCTAAATTATCTTGTGTGTCACTATTAAATTAACATAAAGTCCCTACAGCTTGTTATCTATAGATTAAGAAAGGACAACTTTTTTGCTACAAGTAGAAAGAAACAGATAAAGTAGCTGGATAGAACAGAGATATTACAAACTAGAGCCACTTAAAACCACATTACTATTCAGCAACAATAGTTGAACCCACTCAATGGGTTCAACCCATGTCCTTGGTAATGGAAAAAATTCTAGCCCATTGCATTTGGCACCTTTAAATTGATTTTAATTTTACCATAAAACTTTGTACAACTCAATGAACTGTGGTTGTTGTAATCCTTCCTAATAATACATCAAATAATATTACATACGAGAGAGTGGACAGGATCAATGCCAGAAATATTTGTAGTAGTAATACTGTTAAACTTTGAGAGGCTTGCCTTTGGCAAAATGTACCATCACCACATTCCAAAGCTTCAAACTGCAAATTTTGAAAAGCTTACTTCTTGTCATGTCCTTGTTAGGGCACTGAGAATATTTGCAAGTTGAACATTTAAATGAGTCTGCCAGGAACCAAGCAATTTGATTTTATACAGATGGTATGGTTTGCTGCCTGCATGGTTAACTCTCTACATACTTCTCATGTACATCATGTTTTCACAGCATACCAAACTGTGACAATTGATGAGAATTGAATATATTTTTGAGTCATTAGTTGTTGACAAATAGTTTCAAAAAATCGTATTTTGAGTGTAGAATATCAGAAATTTGAAACTAAATATATAATTATACTTTTGCAATGGTCTTTGTTATTTAATGTTTTCCCTGAACATGTTGTTAGCAGGCATTTGGCAGGATTCTTTCTTTTCTTTGCTTTGACTATTTTGAGTGCAATGGAGCTAACGGGAGTTGAAGAATTTCCATCACTTTTCCCAAGGTATTGTCTATTTTCCCTAAATTGTTCTCTCCAGTTTGAGATATCTATTCAAATTTGATCATCACTGTGATTTAATTTTTCAAACATAATATTTCTGATTGGTCATTCATTGATTCTTAAATTTAGATCCCTACAAGAGAGGCTACAAACAGCAAATGCCTCAGAGTATAATGTGTTGGTAAGATTGCTACTAGCTTTTTAAATTGCTCTGATTGAAGTTCAGAATGTAGCTTGAGTAGTATTGAAATCATGGAATCTAGTGGAAGGAGTTTGTTCAAAAAGGTGGAGGTTTTAGCTATATTTTCAACATCAGTGATTATTATTTTCTTTTCAGGGTAACATGAAGCATGATCGACAAATGATTGCTGAACCTTACTTTCAAATACGAGCAACTAGGTGGCCATTCTTTGTATTTCTTGGAGGTTCAATGTTCTGCCTTTTTTCAAGCAGCTTCTGCCATTTACTCTGCTGTCACTCTGAACGCCTCAACTTATTCCTCTGGCGACTTGATTATGCTGGAATTTCTATTATGATTGCAACATCATTCTTTCCGCCCATATATTATGTGTTTCAGTGCACTCCAATATGGCAAGTTGTGTACTTGACAGGCATAACAACTATGGGAGTGTTTACAGTACTTGTTCTGCTAACACCTGCATTTTCTACTGCGAAGTTCCGGTCCTTCCGAGCAATGCTTTTCTTAGCTATGGGTTTTTCAGGTGTAGTTCCTGCTATTCATGCAGTCACAACAAACTGGAATGAACCTCACTGTTTTGTTACCCTGGCATATGAACTTGCCATGGCATTTTTCTATGCTGTAGGAACTTTCTTCTATGTCAGTAGGATACCAGAAAGATGGAAGCCTGGCTTGTTTGATATTGCAGGGCATAGTCATCAGATTTTTCATTTATTTGTGGTAGCTGGGGCATTTGCTCATTATTGTGCTGCTCTCATATTTTTGGGATGGCGTGATAGGAAGGGTTGTGATATGCTTGGATAAAATCTCTGAATATCCAAGGGTTTGGTGTGGTTGTAACTTATTTTAATTGCTATTAAGGAAATGCAAAAAATGAATGTAATATGGTATGGTTGGTAAACTTTCTCTGAAATTGTGGTGTTATGAGTTCTTTTTATAAAAAATTAACTATAAGAAATCGTGTCTTCATAAGACTGAATTTTCATTGATTTTTTCCCAAAAATTATTGGTGGTTGTTGAGAAACCGGATAAAACTATGCAGCCAAACAATTGGGGTAAAATAAGTAAGTGATGGAAATGGATAATGAAATAAATGCAAACTATAACTCAAGGATTATATGGAGAAATTCTTTTGGGTTAAAGTTTCACACCCAAACTAATCCATACAGCATTTTTTGAATTACTGCAGTATTAAGTTGTTTCAATAACTTGTATGTCCTTCATCGTAAGTATGAAATATACGATCATTTGATAAACTATAGATCACAAATGTAAACCCATTTAGAAAGGTGGTTCTTTCTATAGTTGGTTAGGCAGTTTTGTTGTTGTTATGGCCACCAAAGTTCAAACCACTAGGCAGGCCAGTGTAACAAGGTTGTCCCTTCGTTGATCCAACATGTACAATGTTTGAGCCTCATTATTAGTCCAGGGAACTAATGTTCCTGGTTGTCAGATACAATTAATTTTCTTAAAACAAGTGCCTATTATTCTAAGGTTTAAGATACTTTATTTTTTAAATATATTTATGTCTATTAATTTCTAAAATCTGATTGGCTGCTATCAATTTTGCTGGGGCTAAAACCATTTTTCACAATCCAAAAATAAGAAAAATACACCTGTCTATTCTGGAAGTTTCTCGTGAATGCTATTGTTTCCAGAGAACTAGCCATGGTTGAAGCTTTAATAGTACGTACTGTCACGAGAAAACCTTGGCAATTTAGAGAATGGCATGACGACTAGTCCAGGTGCAACTTGTAGCTCAATAGTTGCAACAGAGAAGCTTCAAGCATCCCAATTTATCCACCTCCACTTCCACCATTTTACTCTTACTCTCTTCTGCAAACCATCTTTCCCATGATTTCCTCCTGATTTGCTTTACGGTTACCAATTTTCATAACTGCTACAGCTTCCCCATTCTATAGAGTGACCATGTAAACTTTTCCAATGCCTGCATTTAAATCTAGCATAGGTAATTAAATCATACATCAAAAAAAAAAAATCTCCTCTAACTGCCCTACAACGTTTTCAACTCCATCAAATTATTTAACTCGGATGATAAGCATCTAGCGATGAAAAACTCATTTTTGAATAGTTCAGAAACAATTATTAGTGTATTTTTTATAGTTTGATTTCCAATTTATTCATTTGATGCCTCTGTTGGAAAGGGATTGGATTGAATTGAATTTGCGATTTCGTGGACAGTAATACAGATGCCGCAGAGCAACTTGTTTAGTCGATATTTTGTTCTTCAGATGGTGAGTTGTTTGCTTGTCATTGTTCATTTTCAATATTCGATAGAGGAATCTAAACCAAAATCTTTAACTATGAGATAAAAATGAGTAGGTTTGTGTATCAAACTTTTGATTTTCTTAGAGTAATTTTTTAAGGGAAAGTTTCAATCATTTTGTGTATTATATGTATAAATATTTTAAGATTATCGGTAATCATTTAGTTTGTTATATGTATACATATTTTAAGAATATTGGTAATTATCAATTTTATGGATGTTTGTACTTTGGTGTTCTCAACCAAATATATTTTAGATTCTAAAATTTAAGATCTTTTACTACAATCAAAGAAATTGTTTAGGTGAATAATAATTTATATTTTAATAGAATAAATTTTTACTATTATTATTATAATTTATTATTTTTGATGTAGTTGTTTGACATACTTATTTTTAAAAGCTATTATATCATATATTAATATAATTTACTTTGTAGAAGACTAAAAGATTATAATTAATTAAATAACTACTTTGAAAGTTGATTTAGATTACTAACATTAAATATATCAATACATAATTTAATATATCTAAATATAAAATTACATAAATTGAAATAAAGTAAGATTTGAATATTTCTTATAACATTTCAAGAAATATTTCAGTATTTGTATATGATATGTAATAGTACTTATTTTCCGAAAAAAGAAGCTAAAACAAGGGATACTAATAATACACAATCATTGTAGTGTATGTGCATTAGTATTTAATCAATAATGCAAATTGGTTGTGAAAGGGAACATGTAAGGAGGCAATAGACAAAATGTTTTGCACTACACTTTGAAATGACCACTTTTTTAGATTGCACATAACTCTGACCTTATCCAATTGACTAAACTATAAAATCTATATTTGATGCTTAGAATTTTTCTTCTTAATACCCTAAAAAACTTTTAAAATATTTAAGGGGCTTAGAGTTGTGTTATTGCCTTCTATGCTTTTAACTATTTAGAAACTATGATTTAATCATCATACAAATCTCAAAAGGCAGGGACTCAAGCTCCATTTGAGCCCTTGTTTGTTGATCGGGGATGATTTGTGAACTCACCAACACATAGCTTTGAGTAGAAAGCATATCTTGTGGGAATGTAAAGCATGTGGTGTCTTTTAGGAGATGTAGTGCACAAAATGTGTTTGGTATTAGAAAAGCTAAAATGTGTAGGAAAGAGTATTTGTATATTGATAGGCTAAAAAGAATATTTGAAAATGTTACTCGATTGATTGATGGTGATGAGAAGTTTGTTATGTTATACATTGGAAAGTTAACAAAATGTGAATCTAGTATGTGCAATGAAGAGTATTTGGAGTCCTTGTGGGAGAATGATCCACATAAGAAGATGATGACTTGTGATTTTAGTGTCATCATGTATGGTCTATGAAAGTTACATTACCCTACTTTGAGGTCCAAAGAAGTCTAGAGGCTAAAATTGTCTTTTGTTCTTTACTAATAGTGAGATTGGTTATCAAGAAAGTCAAAGATTGGTTTGTCGAGGAGCACCTTGAAAATCCAAGCCAAAGTTGGAGATGGAGACCTCAAGGACATCCAAATCAAATTAGGATGGAATGCATGATCCAGGTCAACAGATCAACTGGAGGATCCTAGCACCTATTATGGGCTTCAAATAATGCAATATTCTGTTAAATTTGTAAATGTCTTCAATGGATCCATTTTATGTTTGTGATGTCCAATAGTTGATTATAATGGACCAATGATGTCTAATGATCAGATAATGTTTGAAGGAGCATATATTGGGCACGAAATACGTCTAGGTCTTTAAAATGGTATAATTAGAAAAGTTAGGTATTCAACAAAGTCTTTGTTATTTAAAATTCAAATATTTAAATAAAGTAACGGCTAGTTCAAAATGAGAGGGAAGTTTAGTTTGTAATGGTTTTAAACTTAAAT
Source organism: Cupressus sempervirens (assembly GCA_028749045.1). Lineage (NCBI taxonomy): Eukaryota > Viridiplantae > Streptophyta > Pinopsida > Cupressales > Cupressaceae > Cupressus > Cupressus sempervirens. The sequence goes on from CM053787.1 coordinate 990,443,256, forward strand.
ATCCAACTCAACAATGATAGTGGTTGGAATTAGTTATTAGGGCATCTTTTATATTTATTTTGAAGGAGTCTCTGTTTTGAGGGGGAGAGAATGGGGTGTACAGACTGTGAAAAAAACAACAAGAAGAAACTTTACTCTCTGCAATTCGAATTCCATTGCTTTGGATCTCCTATTGATTGGTTTGTGTTCAAAAGGCTTTGACAAGGTTTTCTTCATAAATTGATATGTTCTATTGATAAGTTTCATATCGTTGTATGCTCACTATTGCACCTGTTGTAACTTAAAAGAACCGCTCTTTATTGAAATTTACTATTGCTGTAACTCTTTAGGAAGAATGAAGATCATCCCATCAATGTAGAGGCCTAACATTCATGGCATGACACTATTTAATTTGTATGATAAAACCACTAACCATGCATATGCAGATTTGTGGGGTGTAGAAGTGATCACAATTTGAAGATATAATGAAATTGAATGACATGTCTAGCAGTGAATGATTTGACCAAGTTAGGAGTAGTTTTTATGCTTGGAACATTTCAATAGAGTAAAGTGAAGGTGAATCCATCACTAATTGGATTGTGCGAAGATCGGGCATTGAGGAAGCCCTAAGTCAAATCAAGTTTGAAGTCAAGGTTTAGTGATTTTGATGTTGCAGAGCCCTTGGGACTAATTGTTTAAGGATTTAATCATTTTTAGTCATAATATGACTTTGTTGTAAGTCTGGAGTGATAAGGATAAAAGGAAAGTAGTGTTGTTTTGCAAATTGGTGGGTTCTTCATGTTATTTGCAGGTCACTATGTGAGAACAGGCAATATTGGTTCAAATTAACCATATAAAAGCTTTTGGTAGGATAAAGAACTCTAAAAAGGGTATCAACAAACATCCTTAGATTGAATAGTGTTTGAGAAAAAGCAGAGTTATTCACATTCTGAGTATGCAGCAAGGTTGATAGGTAGAATATTGGGTTTTTGAGTTTAAATTGAGAAAGCCTTATGAAATAGGAGTATGGCATTTTGGTAGAGTCTTAAAGGTCTCTGTATCCAAGTCAGTTGTGTGTCTATGAGACCAAAATTAGTATTTAGGGGTATTGTGATAGACCTAAACAAATCAATTCTTTGATGGATTAAAAGTTGTTGAGTGACTAAAACTTTTGAAATTATAAACTCTTATTGTGTCTTGAATCCCAACAACCTTACCTGCTGCATCAAGTGGTATCAAAGCAAGAAAGCTCTTGTGGAAGTGTAATTGGTCTTGCGAAGTTGGTTCTTGAATCCCTTAGTAGCCCTTGCAGTTGAACTATCTTGGGAGGAGTAGCCCTATAGTAGATTCTTGTACCAAGTTGATCAAGTAGCCATGTCTGAGGGAGAAGAAGAGATTCCTACAAGTTTGATAGATATGGAGTTGGCAAAGATAGTGAAAGAACAAGTGGCAGATAACAAAAAGTTAAGGGCATCATTAGACCAAAGGGACAAAGAGAATGCTGAAAAAGATAGATTAATAAAGTGTATGATGGAGAGGTTGTCAACACTAGAGAAGAAGGATAAAAGCATCAGATTGGATGAAGAAATCAGAGATGAAGAAGAGGAAGAAGAACTCGAAGAAGAAGAAGTGGACCTTGAGGAAGTAAGGATGGCTAAGTTGGCAAAAGCCATAAGGAATGGAGATGCAAGGGTAAGGATAGACTTACGTACATATGGAGGGAAGATGGATGATGAAGAACTAATAGATTGGTTCAGAGCAATTGAAAATTGCTTTGACTGTAAAGGGATAGAAGAAAAGGACAAAGTGAAGATAGCAAAGTCTAGGTTGAAGGGACATGCTTTGTTGTGGTGGGATTGCATTTAGGCGGATAGATGGAAGAATGGTAGACCCAAGATCATGTCTTGGTATACTATGGTAGACAAAATGAAGGCAAAATTTTTGCCAAAGGATTATAGAGTACAGTTGTACAAGAAGATGAGGGATTTCAGGCAAAAGGAGATGGATGTACAGAAGTACACTGAGAAATTCCACAAGCTTGATATTAGAGTGAACCATGAGCAAGAGATGGAAGAAAAGATTGCAAGATATATGGGGGGACTGAGGTTCAATATCTAGGATGAACTCAGTCTTGCTACCTCGAGGTCGGTTGATGAGTGCTATCAGTTAGCCTTGAAGGCTAAAGAGAAGATAAAGAGAAGGCAAGAGAAGCAAAGTAGAAATAGAGGTGGATCTTCCATGAGAGGAAGAGGGGGAAGAGGTACTACTGATTCTCAGAATCAGAATGACAAAGACAAACACAAATTTTCAGAATTTGGAGGAGGTGATAGAGGTGGAAGAAGTGGAGGAAGAGGAGCATTCACCGGAAGATGCTTCCATTGCAATGAAGTAGGCCATCAGTCCTTTAGGTGTCCTAAATGGTAGGAAGACAAAGGGAGATCCAAAAGAGTGAACTTGGTTGATGAAGAATCAAGAAAAGATGAGTAGAGAGAACCCATTGAAATTCATCCAAAACAAGGACAGTGCTTGCTGATGGGAAGGAGCAATCAAATACCAAAAGATCCAAGCATATTCAAATCAAATTGTCTCATTCAAGGCAAGGTATGCAAGTTTATAGTTGATTCAGGGACAAGTAATAATGTGTTATCCTATGAGGTTGTTAAGAAATTGAATTTGAAAAATTTTGCACATATTGCTCCTTATTATGCTACTTGGGTCAATGAGAGTCAAAATTTGTTGGTTAAGGATCAAGTGGTAGTTGAGTTTTCAGTTGGGAGTTATAGGGATAGAGTATTATGTGATGTCATGCACATGACTTGTGGGCATCTCATTTTTGGAAGATCTTGGCAAAGTTCAAGAAGAGTCATGCATGATGGCTATGAAAATATATATTTAGCCCAACAAGAAAAGATGAGGTATAAGTTGCACCCATTGGTGAGGAGTCATAAGGAATCTATACTGATGTGTTTTGGCAAGGATGTTCCAATGTAGGGTCAAAATACCCTATAGTATGATACTAGTTGGGGTTTGAAACAATGGCAGGTTAAGGGGCAGAACAGTCCAAGGGTGGCAGGGTTGTTTGAAAAACCTTTTGGTTTGATAGGGATAGTGAAGTGTCCTATTGAGGGATAGGTAGATGAAGATAAACTAGTGACAGGGCAGAGACAAATAATTTTTTTTCAGGAATGCAGAGTACAACAACAATATTGTCATAAAGAAAGATAGTCATCTCCAAATAAGTTAGTACAATCTTTTGTGTGTGCATACAGGTAGGAGGAGACATCAACAAATCACTTTGGGAGAATGTAACATTCCTAAACATCATATCACTATGAGCAAATGGAGTGGGTATCAACACAATAACTCTTGAGGCAAGAGTTATTTTCATGGTGGGGAGTATGGTGTAGGAGCACCTTGAACATCCAAGCCAAAGTTGAAGATGAAGGAGACCTCAAGGACATCCAAATCAAATCAGGATGGAATGCATGATCTAGGTCAACTGATCAACTAGAGAATCCTAGCACCTATTATGGGCTTCAAATAGTGCAATATTCTGTTAAATTTGTAAACGTCTTCAATGGATCCATTTTATGTTTGTAATGTCCAATAGTTGATTGTAATGGACCAATGATGTCCAATGATCAAATAATGTTTAAAGGAGCATATGATGGACATGAAATAGGTCTAGGTCTTTAAAATGGTATAATTAGAAAATTTAGGTATTCAACAAAGTCTTTGTTATTTAAAATTCAAATATTTAAATAAAGTAACGACTAGTTCAAAATAAGAGGGAAGTTTAGTTTGTAATGGTTTTGAACTTAAATATCCAACTCAACGATGATGGTTGGAATTAGTTATTAGGGAGTCTTTTATATTTATTTTGAAGGAGTCTCTATTTTGAGGGGGAGAGAATCGGGTGTACGAACTATGAAGAAAAAAACAATAAGAAACTTTACTCTCTGCAATTCAAATTCCATTGCTTTGGATCTCCAATCGATTGGTTTGTGTTCAAAAGGCTTTGACAAGGTTTTCTTCATAAATTGATATGTTTTATTGATAAGTTTCATATCATTGTATGCTCACTATCACACCTGTTGTAACTTAAAACAACCGCTCTTTATTAAAACTTATTGTTGTCGTAATTCTTTAGGAAGAATGAAGATCATCCCATGAACGTAGAGGCCTAACATTCATGGGATGACACTGTTTAATTTGTATGATAAAACCGCTAACCATGCATATGCAAATTTGTGGGGTGTAGAAGTGATCACAGTTTGAAGATATAATGAAATTGAATGACATGTCTAGCAGTGAATGATCTACCTGAGTTAGGAGTAGATTTTATGCTTGGAACATTTCAATAGAGTAAAGTGAAGGTGAATCCATCACTAATTAGATTGTGTGAAGATCAGGCATTGAGGAAGCCCCAAGTCAAATTGGGTTTGAAGTCAAGGTTTAGTGATTTTGATGTTGCAGAGTCTTTGAGACTAATTGTTTTAGGATTTAATCATTTTTAGTCATTATATGACTTTGTTGTAAGTCTGGAGTGATAAAGATAAAAGGAAAGGAGTGATGTTTTGCAAATTGGTGGGTTCTTCATGTTATTTGCAGGTCATTGTGTGAGAACAGGTAGTATTGGTTCAAATTAACCATATAAAAGCTTTTGGTAGGTTAAAGAACTCTAAAAAGGGTATTAGAAAACATCCTTAGATTGAATAGTGTTATGAGAAAAAGCAGAGTTATTCACATTCTAAGTATGCAACAGGATTAATAAGCAGAATATTGGGGTTTTGAGTTTAGATTGATAAAGCCTTGTGAAATAGGAGTATGGCATTGTGGTAGAGTATTAAAGGTCTCTGTATCCAAGTCAGTTGTGTGTCTATGAGACCAAAATCAACATTCAGGGGTATTGTGATAGACCTAAACAAATCAATTCTTTGATGGATTTCAAGTTGTTGAGTGACTAAAACTTTTGAAATTATAAACTCTTATTTGTCTTGAATCCCAACATCCTTAGATTGAATAGTGTTTTGAGAAAAAGCAGAGTTATTCACTTTCTGAGTATGCAGCAGGGTTGATAGGCAGAATATTGGGTTTTTGAGTTTAAATTGAGAAAGCCTTATGAAATAGGAGTATGGCATTTTGGTAGAGTCTTAAAGATCTTTGTATCCAAGTCAGTTGTGTGTCTATGAGTCCAAAATCAACATTCAGGGGTATTGTGATAGACCTAAACAAATCAATTCTTTGATGGATTTAAAGTTGTTGAGTGACTAGAACTTTTGAAATTATAAACTCTTATTGTGTCTTGAATCCCAACAACCTTACTTGCTACATCAAGTTTAGTGAACATATTTGTAGCATATGTGAGGCCGAAATTATCTTTTATTGTTTACTAAAAGTGAGATTGGTTATCAAGAAAGTAAAAGATTAGTCTAGAGAATGTTCTATATCAGTCCACATTGTTGTTCAAGTGTGCATTTGAGCGAACATATTCAAAGCCTCTATGCAATGTTCCATTTTAAATATTTTATGTTGTTTCACTCCATAAGGGAATTTATGGTTTTATGAGTGCAACATTAGCATCTACATTGGTCATTGGGAGTTAGTTGATTTTGATGATTTGATTTATGACTTATTGGTTCGAATATACTTTGGAGGAAAACTTAAGAGATTGATATGGATCTTGTTGTGGTGTGTTATCCACATTAAATTACATGCATTGAAGATTGTTTTTGAGTTGGTTAATGGGTTCCTATATTTGACTACATGTTATGTTTGGTGCTAGCTTTGGAGTGTTGTGGTATTCACACCTTGATTAAATCATTTGTGGGAGATGTTTTGTATTTGGGTCTCCTTTATCTCCTTTGGTGGGCTGCTTTGAGTAGAGTGTTTACAATCATCAACATTGTGTAAATGTTGTTTATCTCTATTATGACCAACATAATTATTATTTTGGATGACCAAATTGATATGTATAGATGTGTGGATGGTTGGATTGAGGAATGGATTGATTTGGACTATATTGAGATTGAATGTGAAGTCAATGTGATACAAATGTGAAATAGTAGAGGTGTAAGTGTGCAAGTTTGATAGAGTTGTTGCAATGGTTGACCAAGAGATCCTAAATCTTTTCAATTTATCATATTCTTGTGAATGCTAGAATATTATGTCTCTTTTGACAACTTGTGCAAACATATATCTTGACTTGAAGGAATTCTTCCTCCTTCTAGTGATTTGCAAGCCCTTCGTATCTTGCCTTGTGGTTAGTGCATTAACATACAACTCCATTTCAAGTGCAGTGCACTCCTTGGCAAGTTGCCTAATATTTTGGTAATTGGTTTTTTATATTGTGGTGTGATCCTCAAAACTATATTACCTACACTACGTTTCCATATAAAAAATTTGTGTTTGTGTTTGTGTTGTCATTGCAACATCTTTCTTTGAAGATTAAGTTCAGTAAAGATAATAACTCTGTGTGACAAAAAATTGAGATCTGTGGAAGATTGATTCACTTCCTCCATCCCTCAATCATTTGTGTTCAATAATTGTATCAAGGTTGAGTTCTTCTAGAAGAAACTTTATTGCTTGAGGGGGATCAAGGATGTTGAATGAAATTAAACTCAAAACACCTAAGTTTGATGGAACAAATTATGTTTTTTGAAGGGGGAATGGAATCACACTTGGACTCATTTGGACTCCGTCATTCACTATTTAGGAAGTAGTTAATAAAACTTGTGTTCCTTTAATAGGTGATCCTTCTACATCAGATGAAATCAATTTGCATGAGAAAGATATGAAGGGCATAAATATTGTCATAGTGAATTGAGTGATTTAAGGTTGATTAAGTTGTATCCTACAAGTTTGCAAATGCAATTCGGAAGAGGCAAAGTAGTGTATATGAAGGGGACACAAAGATCAAGTGAGTCAAGTTGTAGACCCTAAAGTACAAATTTGGAAACCTAAGAATGTAAGACAACAAAAATGTTGAAGATTACCTAAAATGAGTAAATAAGGTTATGAGTGTATATGCTACTTTAGTATGTTAGAAACACTAAATTAAAACAATCAAAAAGCATTTGCATACTAATTTAGCATAACTTCATGAGAGACAAAGTGAAGTCCTCAAATGAGAATATGAGCCATGGATAGGCTCTCTCAATGAGGATGATCACTTGATGTAGAGGTTTGTCTAATAGCTAAGATGGCTTGATTATGTATGTATGCTCAAATGCTCAAATGGGCTTCAATGGAGGATTTTTTATAGATTTTGGCTTGGGTGAATGGATTTGATGTAAAATGGCTTCTCAAAAATAGCATTATGGCTTTACTTCATGATCAAAATGGCATTACTTTGTTACTATGGGTGATTGTTTAGAGCAAGAGGGGTTGAAGGGTCAACAAAGGAGGCTCAAAGCTCATAAAGACCCTCATAATGGCTTGTAAGAGCAATGAATGGGCTTGTAAGAGTCATTTATGGCTTTGTGGGCTTCATAAAGTTTTATGGTTGGGATAATTGTGAGAGAGTTGAGATATTTTGACTTGGGTTGGATTAAGAAAGTCTTGAGCTTGACTTAGGAATGTGCAAATGATTAAGGCTTGGATTAGGCTTGGGTTAAGATTAGATTAGGCTTGTTAGAGATGGGCAAGTGGATGGCATTTAATGAGGGTGGGTGAAGGAGGAGATATTTGTTGGCTTTGGCTTGGGTTAGCAAGTCTTAACCCATGTTTAGGGAATGTGACAAGGTTGGGGGGGGGGGATTAGGATTAGGGTCAAAGATAAGGATTGACATCTTCGAGAAGAGTCTAGGCTTTGGATGAGGATGAAGACTTTCTAGAAGAGTCTAGAACTTCCTAGGATGAGGATAAATAAGGTTTTTAGGAAATAAATAAAGTTTTATTTATTTCAAGGGTTTGGGTTGAGGAGATATTTATTAAAATATTTTTAATAAACATGAGGATTAATATTTAATCTTAATTAAATATTTTGAGTTGGGATTAGGGGTAGGAAATGATGGGATTAGCCTTTAATCGAAATTAAAGAAGGATTAGAAGATTTTGGAAGAGGTTAGTGGTCTTAAGGAAATTGGCCAAGTTTTGGGCAAAAAAAAAAAAATTTATTTATTTTGGGATTTTTGGTCAATTTATTAATTAAATAATTAATAAATAAGGAAATAATGTTTAAATAAGATTTAAACATTTTTGGGAGGGATTCCTTAATTAAATATTTTTAATTAAGATAAAGGGATTTAATGGCATAAAAATTAATTAATTAATTAATTAATGATGATGTCATCAGGGACTTTTTCAGAAAATAAAAAATACTTTATTTTCTAAAGGATTTAGGTGTCTACAATGAGTTCAATAGAAGACATTGGTGGGGTGAGAGAAGACAATAGTGTTATGTGTGGCTTAGTGATGATGACTATGACCAAAAATTATAAAATACGTTATTGGTACCATTCAAAAAATTCAAGGCATAGACAAATACACATTGATTAACTCTATAAAACTACCACTTTTTTGAGTTGGATGAGGTTGGAAATGAACAAAATAATAGAAAGAATGCTACATTCATGGCTGAAAAGAAGTTTGAAGATGTATGCAGGACAAACTTTGTAAGAAGACTAAAGAAAGGGTCCAAAAAGTATAAAGATCATTACTCTTTAGATATTTCACTTATGGAAGAATAAGTCATTTTCCTGCTAGATGTCCTTATAACAAAGATAATGTTGAGAAACCTAATGGCGATGAGAGAAATGAAAGTTATAGAATAAATAATAGATACACAAAGGTTGATACCAAAATCAAATGTAAGAAGAGCCTTTGTTTCATGGAGGCAAACTCCTTAGAGGATAAATAAGGAAATTATTTAAATGATGATGTATTGTTCTTGACTATCAAGGAGAATGATATGAATGAACCCAGAAGTTAGAATTTTGCATAAAACAATGAAAGATTAGTAGTTGTGAAGACCACTCTACATGCAAGAGAACCAAGAACCTGGATTATTGATTTTAGATGATGAAATTGTACATGACCAAAGTTATAAGAGAGTTAATTAATATTGAGAAACATGATGGATGGCCCGTCTCATTTTCTAGTGAAGCTCTCCACGTATGTGATAAGTGTGCTGATCTCTAAGTCTAAGTTTCCTACTAGTGTCTAACACTTAGTCATTTCCAAGGCAGCATTGGACGGTCATCACTATGACCGAGCCATCCAGACAAGGACAAGCTACAAAGGACTTGTTTATTTGTCATCACATGTCGAGCAAGTCAGAGTTTTTCGAGCAACCCAGTTGAGACCGAGAAAGCATATAAGTCAAGTAACACAGTTGAGATCGAGAAAGTAGAAATTCAATTATTTCAAAGTGAATAGGATATTTTGAGTGAGTAGAAACTGAGTGACAACATGAATGTTAGTTATGATTGAGTGTTAGAACATTCAAGTGCCGATTAAACCAGTATTGACATATGAGTTTGTAATTTCACAAACACTTATATAAATCATTCTAGCCAATCTCTACATGATATTTAAGATGGTAGAGACAATTAAGGAGGAGACTACATGTTTTTCTAGATAACATTAATCCCTAGACAAGCAGATCAACCAATTAGAAAATCAGAGTGAAAAATGGAAAAAGGATGAAATATGGATCGTTAATCCTAATCTAGATCTTTCTAAGATTATCTATTTAAGAGGGGTTTCTACCCTAAGATCAAAAAGATGAGCGTGTATGTAAATGGAAGCGAAGTGAAGGAGCAAACAAACTAAGTATAGAGTGAAGGAAGGCTACGTCTAAAAGGAGTTCAGACAGTGCAACCAGAATAGTGGAGGACAAAATAGAGATATCAAATAAGGAGATCATATTGAGATTTTGAAGAGAGGAGATCTATAATGAGATTTTAGATAAAACCAAAGGTCAAGTACTAAATCAGTTTTAACAGATTGAGTTAGGGAAAATCTCTTAACAGAGTGGTTCTAAAAAACCTATTTCAAATCTCTTAACAAAGCCCTTATTTTATTGCAAGTGTAAAATCCTTTAATAGGGTAAGACCTAATAGTCTTAAATGTTTTTAATAGTGCAGACCCATCACAGGGTAGATCATCAGATATGATCAAAATTGTAACCCTAACAAGTTAAGTTTGTTGTTACAATTGTGAAGATTTGTGGGTTTCATCCCCACCCCAGTTTTACCTTCATATTGAAGTGTTTCTGGGTAACCAAAATCATTGTGTTATGTTTTGATGGTTTTCATGGATGTCATGCTTAGATATATTTCATTTTAGCATTACATGTTTACTTTTATATGGTATAAGATCTAAGATATGAGATGGATTAGGTGTGAATTGTTTTATCAGAGAAAAGTATTATAGATCCTAATTCACCCCTTCCCCCCCCCCCCCCCCCCTCCCTTAGTATCTTGTTTCCCATTAAGATTTCCAACAATTGGTATCAAAGCTTAGTTCTTTTGAAATAAAGTCTAACAACTTGAGACGATCATATCTTGAAGATGGAGGAATACAAGATGGGAAAAATCATTAAGAACCAGATGATTGAAAATCAAGAGAGAACAAGAAATTCAATCAATAAGATTATGTGAAGTAAATGAACAAAAGAAGAAAGAAAAAGAAGACAGAGTCATGGCTGAAGAAGATAAAAGACAAATGGCTGCCAGGCTTGAAAAAACATCATTTGAGGTGAAAAATTCACAAAAAATTAGTTGGACATGATGAACCAGTTGTTAATTACAAATCAGGAGTTGAACAGAAAGGACATGGAGATCACAAATCTGAGATTACAAAGTGACCAACTAAGAAATGAGTTAAGATTTGAGGAAAGAACTACTAGAAATAATGAATAAACCAAGTGAAGCTATCAGATACTTTGAAGAACTAATGAGATCACCAAGATTATCCAATAATACTTTTGGTTTACGACATGACAAGCAATCTTCATCTACTAAGGAATGAGAGTCATCAAAGAATGGAAAGCAAAGAAATGAAAAATCCAAAGGAAAACCTACTTGTCATCATTGTGGTAAACTTGGACACACTACTAACATATGCATGAAAAAAAATGGTATGCAAAATCGTAAACCTAAGTTTATTGGTAACAATTTTGATTGCAAGAAGCAAGGACACCAAGCACATGAATGTGGATCAAAGAAAAGTTATGCGCCCACTACACATAGATTTGAAGGACATTTTTATAACTATCAGAAATATGGACATAAAGCTCATGAATGTAGATCCAAGGAAAAATCTAACTGGACATCTGAAAAGAAAACATGTGCACCTAAGCAACGTAACTCTTACAATTGGGATTACAACACATGGTATAATTATCATTATTGTGGAGAGTATGGGCACATTCTAGAGAATTGTATAAAGACAAATTTTAGAGGTAACTATAAGAAATGGTTGAATGGAAATCTAGTTTGTTTCAGTTGTCTCAAGGTTGGACATGTTAGTAAGAAATGGAGGACCCAAGCACCAACACCAAACAATGGAAACGATATAGGGAAATAGAAATTCGAGGTAAAGAAAACATGGAAAGAGATAGTGGAAGCTAGAAGTAGTGGAGAAGGCAAAGTTGATATCACCAAATCTAATGGATTAGGTAATCACACCTCATCTAACTAATCAAAAGAAGGTATGTAAGAGACTATATACTTAATGAAATGTCATACATCAGTTCCTAATAAGTAAATGGTTAAAATTCCATATCAGCATGAATCAAGATGCATTAGGATAAATCTGAGAGAAGTATTGGGAAATGAAATATGTTTTACTACCCAGTGCCAAGCATCAGTAATTTAGTCTTTATTGACTGAGCATTGTAACATGGACCAAAAAATTACAATGATTCAACTGATGTATTGGTTAAATGAATTAGCATTAACCAAGCAAGGTGATAGTGACCGAGTATTTGAAAAGGGCGTGAAAGGCTAAAACACTTGTTGTGCACCTACCAGAGTACAAATGCATTTATTACAAACCTAATTGAAAAAGTTGAAGGTATATATCAAATTTGGGTATTCATTTTTTACTTTACCAAGTGAATTTGAATGCACAAGCAATTCAAAGGTGATTAAGATGCATTTAGCGACAAAGTGAGTGAATCACAATGTTTCATTGGCAATTTGATAGAATTTAGTAAGTAAAACTCAAATTATCAAACTTGTGGTTTTCTGAGGTTGTCAAAGAAAATTTTGTTTTGAAATCTTAGTTTGAAATGGCATCATATGCAACTATGAGAAAAATGTTGAGGGAGAGCAATGCACAAATTGTGAGTAGCAATCAGTTTCCCCCACCTAATTTCAGGGATTGTTCAAATTTTGAAGCAACAGAAGATGAAATTGGTGCTCTATCATCAATTCCACCAAAGGTTTTGACAATTCAGGTTGTATGAACTTTTTATATGTACAAAACCAAAGAATTCAAAGATATTGAGCTAAGAATAACTTATGAGAAGTTGTGTGAGAATGAATTATTAAAGGATGAGTATAAGATTGTTGTCGAGAAAGGGCTTACCTATGCCCTAGGTTTTCCAGAATTCTTCAAAGTGGAATGGATAAAGATTGTGTTGAGCCATATTCATGACATGAAGGTATGGTTAGAAGGTGGGCCAATTAAGATCAACAATGCCATCATATGTCAAGTAACAGGATACCCTACCCTGGATAGATTGAAGACAATGAAATGTGCAGCAAGAAATGAAGTTTTGAAATTGATAAAAGATAAATGGAATGGTCAAGGTATGTCAATCAATGGGATTGATGACCCTATTTTCAAATTGCAGTACGAGTGATTGCACATAAGTTTTATCGGTCGAGCTGAATAAATAATGTGTCATGCATTGCAGTGGACCTAGATACAATTTTTTTAAAAAGGATCACAATTATGATCTTGTTGAGCTACAACTACAATAATTGAGAAAGAATCTTGGAGCTATTTAGGAAAGCGAAGAATACATCATATAAGTTTGGCTCCTTGTTAGTTTGTATATTTTTTTATGTACAAAATTCATTTCCTACCATCGGCATAGTAGCATGGGATAGGAGTAGGCCATAAATGGAGCAAATAAATGCAAGGAAAAAAATTGAGGCAATTATAGATAACTATTTTGAGGAATTCAAGAATAAAATGAGAAATCGTATGAGGATTCCAAAATCCATTGTAGATAAGTATTTTGATGATATATGTTTCATGGTAGACACTAATTTTATTTATGCTTAATTTGTATTACCTAGAGTTGTGTGATTAAGGTTGATGCCTTATGAGGTAAATGTTGATGAAGTCATAATAGCAGTAATTGCACTTTTGTCAGAGGATATTGATGTGAATGCCGAGCCATTCAACACATATGACACAATAAAGGATCAAATGAATATAGAGACAAGTGATCCCAAGAAATATAAGAAAAGAACAAAGAAAATCAAAGGTCTTAAGGGTAAATATGATGAAGGGGAAGGATCTGAACATTCAGCTAAAGGAATCTAAAGCCAAAGAGATAGTTGTTTCTAAGCCCAAGGAAAAAAAGAACAAGAAAATAATAATTAAAGAAGATCTCAAGAAAGGTGTGCAAAAGGTTTTCATACACCAAGAACTGAAAAGTAGAATAATAATGAAATACAAGACAACTAAGCTCCCTATTGCTAAACCAAAACAAAGTCCAGCAAAGAGGAAACTAGCCATTTCACCAAAGCAAAACCTACCTAAGAGGTGAAAGAGACAATTGGTTCTAACAGAGGATGAAGAAGATGATGAAGAAATAGAGTCAGACAATCTAAGAAAACTTCAGATTGTGTCGAGACCACCTCCAATGACTGTGGATAAGGTATCTCAAGAGATTAATGAATTGGTGAGTTTGACAGGATTCAAAGACATCAATTTTGATTCTTTAAGAAAAGAATAACAAGAGAAGATTGAAAAATCTATGATAGATATGATCATACAATTCAAATCTACACCTATAGAGTTAGGATAAGGCATTCCTAAAAAATTGTCTAATAAAGTTGATGCTAAGTGGAAAAGGGCATTATCCACCAAAAGATAGATCAGAGAGACCACATTAGCACAAACAATGCCAAATTTAGGGAAGACACATATGTCTATAGCCCTAAGAGATTTTGTGAAGAAATTTATGCCTAAGGAGAGGACTTATAAAATTCTAATGAATAAAACTTGTGAAGTTGAGCAAGAGAGCAAAAATATATGGAAGGAAGCATTTGAGCTGCTTATTCCATGAGTTGATAAAGAATATTAGGATGGAGAAGAAAGAGGTTGAGAAGTTAAGGAAGAAGAGGATGATGTAACAGAAGTTGCAAAGGAAATCAAACAATTGGTAGAAGGGTGTGAACAACAAGATGTTGTCACAATTGAGGACAATCTTGATTCATCCCCACAGGATCAGAATGTATTGACTGAAGAAGACCTAAAATATGTTGAATCAAATACATCTCTACCAAGCACCAATCCAATATTACTACAAATCAAGGATTATCTAAGGATTGAAAGTGCCAAAACTAATAGTTTTCATGTTACATCAGTTATTGTCGATACAAGTGTTGAGCAACAAGGCAAGGCTATAATTGTGTTTCTACAATTTACTTGTATCCCAATGGGTCATATAGTTGAGAAGGTTGAAGAAGAGAAAGAAAAAGAAATGACAGAAGAATTCAAGAAACCCAAAGAACAAGAGGCCACACAAGCTCTAATACAACTACTGAGTACCAAGCTAGCTAAGATACCAATGGTTACACTTGAACAACAGGTTATGTCTACTCAACAGGAGAATAAAAAGGTATCTAGATTGATTGAAAAGGGTAAACAATTATAGATATCACTACCCAGTAATACAACCCCTCGATCTCATATAGTAGCACAGTCAAATGAGATGACAAAAGAGTCAATAAGTATAGATGAGGTAATCACTTTACCCATGTATGACTTAAATAATTTGACATTGGAACAAATACAAGAGTTGTAAAAAATTTTGAGTCATAAGGCAAAGCAAGAGTAGCTAAGAAGAGAGCACAAAAAGAATCTAGTATTACATAACATTAAAGACATTTTTGTTGACGCATTGGAATCACTGACCTTAATAGTCAATATCCAATTTTGGATTAGTTAGTTTACATAATTGACAAAGTTCAAACAGATGATATTGAGACCAATGATAAATTGATGCAATGACCTAAGAAGAAGTTGGAACACAAAGTTTTGGAGAAAGTCTCTAGGGAACTTGCAAATAGAAAATTAAAGCTTTCTAATCTAGTCAAACAGCTGGAGGAAAATTTGAAACCTATTCAATCTTTATATGTGAAGCTTTGTGATGTTAAGTTCTTCACCTTGGAGAATCAATGTAAAATTGATATGATTCAAGAAAATATGAAGGCATGTTCACATTCATTGGGCAAGAATGCAAGTTCAAGCTCACCTCCATATCATAAGTTGACATTTGGTCAACAAAGTTTAGCCAAGTTACTAGTTAGAGACAGTGGCTAAGGACCAAATTGATTTCTACTCATGAATTCATGGTACTACCACATTTGGAGATCATTCAAAGGGAATTATCTATAGCTTAGAGTCTATTGAAGAAAGAAACACCTTTTTCAAGTTTTGAGAGCTTAATTGATCTAGTTGTCAAGCTAGAGATTCTTATTCAAGTCATGGAATCCACAAGAGACAAATGAAATAAAGGAGTTGAAGAAATTTTGGCTACAAGATAACCCCAACAAACTCCAATCCATAAGTGACAAAAACAAGGGGGAAATATCTAGGGATAACAAGAAGAAACATCTACATGACACATAAGTGAAGGGGAAATATAGAAGATGACAAAAGTAAGAGACAACATTATCATATGGAACAACATCAGAGATTTCAAACATGTATATAATGTATAGAAGAGATTAAGTTTTTTTTTCAAACTGAGCTACAGGCTCAGGGGGAGTATTATTTTTGCATGGAATTCTAAGTCATGACAAAGTGTATTTATCATTAATGTCAAATGGGGACATTATTTATCTCTAAGCCTATGTTTCCTATTAGTGTCTAATACTTAGCTATTTCCAAGGCAACATTAAATGGTCATCATTGTGACTGAGCCATACAAACAAGGTCAAGTTAGAAAGGACTTGTTTATTTATCATCACATATCGAGAAAGTCAAAGTTTGCCAAGCACCCTTGTTGAGATTGAGCAAGCATATAAGCTAAGCAACATAGTTGAGACTGAGCAAGTAGAAAGTTAGTTATTGTTGAGTGAACAAAATATATTGAGCGAGTAGAAGCTAAGTGACAACATGAATATTAGTTATGACTGAGCGTCAAAACATTCAAGCATCGAGTAAACCAATATTGACACATGAGTTTGTAATTGTACAAAAACTTATGTAAATCATTTCAACCAACCTCTACATGACATTTAAAGATCGTAAAGACAATTAAGGAGGAGATACTCATTTTGTCAAATGACATTAATCCCTAAACAAGCAGATTAACCAATCCAAAAATCAGAATAGAAAATGGAAAAAGGATGAAATATGGATCGTTGATCCTAATCTATAACTTTCTAGGATTATCTATTTAAGAAGGTTTCCTACCCTAGGATAAAAAAAAGATGAGTGTGTATGTTAAAAGAAGCAAAGTGAAGGAGTGAACAAACTAAGTATAGAGTGAAGAAAGACTAAGTCTAAAAGGAGTTCAAATAGTGTAACCAGAGCAATGAATTGGACATAACATAGATATCAGAGAAGGAGATCAAATTGAGATTTTCAAGAGAGGAGATCCCTAATAAGCTTTAAGAACAAACCAAAGGGTTAGGTATTGAATCATTTTTAACAAATTGAGTTAGGTAAAATCTCTTAACAGAGTGGCTCTAATAGACCTATTTCAAATCTCTTAACAAGGTCCTTACTTTTTTGTCAGTGTAAAACCCTTTAACAGGTTAAGACCTGACAGTCTTAAATGCTTTTAATAGAGCAAACCCCTCACAGGGTAGATCATCAAATATGATCAAAATTGTAACCCTAATAGGTTAAATTTTTTGTTGCAATAATGAATATTTGTTGGTTTCATCCCACCATAATTGTACGTTCATATTGAAGTGTTTCTGGGTAACCAAAATCATTATGTTATGTATTGATGATCTCCATGGATGTCATGCTTAGATAGATTTCATTTCAGCATTACATGTTTATTGTTTATGTTTATATAGTACAATACCTGAGATATGAGATGGGTTAGGTGTGAATTGTTCTATCAGAGAAAATTATTACAAATCCTAATTCACTCTGCACGCCCCCCACCCACCCCCCCCCCCCCCCCCCCCCCCCCAACCTGAGTATCTTGTTTCCCATTAAGAATTCCAATAATTGGTATCAAAGCTGACTTATTTTGAAAAAAAAGTCTAACAGCTTGAGAGAATCAGATCTTGAAGATGGAGGAATACAAGATGGGAAAAATCAAATCTATATCATATTGCAAAAACTTGAAGGGGAAAAAGAAGAGTTAAGGAAATATTTAAAGAAAAGAAAAGAAATGGTCATTCAGCAAAATAATACACTATACAAGGAAGTTGATAGACAAGGATTTCTTAACAGTGGGAATATTGATGATAGTGATGCAATAATAATAGACCTATTGGAGAAGAACAACATTCTAATCAAAGAAGTCAAAGAACTCAAGAGAGAACAAGAAATTCAATCAATAAGATTATGTGAAGTGAATGAACAAAAGAACAAAGCAGAAGAAGATAGAGTCATGGCTGAAGAAGACAAAAGATAAATGGCTGCCAGAATTGAAGAAAGGTCATTTGAGGTGCAAAATCTCACAAAAAATTGGTTGGACATGAGAAATAAAAATGTTTGCTAACTTAAATAAATGAGTATAGGTAGTTTCTTTTTGGCACAAAGTAGGTAATATTCATTCATGGCACAAGATATGGGACATATTAACCTTGACATCATGACGAAGATTAGTTTTTCCAAGTTTGTGAGAGATCTAGCCAAAAACATTAAACCTTCTAGTAGTATATGCTAAAATCTTAGATGAGGAAATAAATCATGAACAAGTTCAAGAAAAAAGGAACTCTCAATTACAAGACCTTTGGAGCACAAATCTATGTGTACCCATAAGGAAAAGAGGATTTGGATAGGTCTAAAACTCTCAAGAATTTTGTTGAGATTCATATAGATTCTTATTCTTAAATCAACTATTTAAATCTAATAGAGATGGAGAATTTAGTCCATACAAGTTTGAAAGATAATGTGAAAATGTGATATTAGGAGAGAATTGTTTTCTATTAGAATTTCATAACAGAATGAAGTGGTTGAAAGGAAGAATATAACTTTTGTAGAAGCATCTTGAACCTGGTTAAAGATGCAAATTTACCTATTATGTACTAGAGAGATGTGCGCTCTATTTTTTATCTTCTTAACAACATGCAAGTGAGAGTAAATCATGCCAAAACACCTTATGAACTATGGTTTGGAAAGGTATCGACAATGAAATACTTCAAAATCTTTGAGAGGAAATGCTATATCAAGAAAGATGATAAGCTTGGAAATTTTGATACAAGACTTATTCTTGGGATATTCTATAAAAAGAAAGGTATGCATATGCTTTAACATGATGTTGAAAAAGATTTTTAAGAGCATGAATGTTTGAGCAAGTGAAGAATGGAATTAAGTTTCCTTAGTGTCTAAGTTATAATTTAAAGACATCCATGTTACTTCTTCAAAAGAAATAAATTCTCCAGACGAAAAAGAAGAATAAAAATAAGAGGAAATTGAACTAAAGAAAATATTGAAAATCCTTGCACATTATTTATAAAGACATTGCTATGAAGATCAAATTAAATGGAGGCAACGTAAAAAGTGTGTTGACAATAAGAAAGGCCAAAATGAATGAAAAAACAACTAGTATTCTTTGTCCAAAGTAGAACAAAAAATTATGCAAAAAAAAACAATGGTGAAAGTTGAATAAAAGCTATGAAAGATGAATTGGATCAGATTAAAATCAGACATGGGAACTAGTGTTGAGACTAGTAAAGAAAAATTCAATTGAACCATGTGTGTTTTGGAACCAACTGAATGAAGATGAGGAAGTTATAAGCAAAATAAAAAATTGGTAAGGTTATGCTAATTGACGGTATAGAGTTTGAAGAATCTTTTGCTCCAATAGCTAGACTAGAATCTACAAGAAATTATGGACCCGAGAATTGTTAAAGATGATCAAATGCTATTAGTGGTATTATATGTTAATAACATCATATAAAAAAGGGGGATGATGTTTAATGTAAGAAATTTGTCAATAAAATGCAAAACGATTTTGAAATGTCTAGGAGTTGACAAGTTAAATTAAATCCTTGGTCTTTGCAATGCCTCATGAAGGAACCCTCTAAACATAGTGTTGAATATGCATTGAATAAATTTATGTATACATAGATATAACAACATAAACATAAGTGCATCCATAGCAATAGTGCACGATGAAATATTAAAAATAGATCACAATCATCACATGATCATGCACAAGAGAAAGACTTTACACACTTGGAATGGAATACACAAGTTCTTAGCAAACCTAAAAAGATCTTAGATCACAACCAATGAGTTATAAAAGGCTAAGCTAACAATAACTCACAAAAGATCAACAGAGGAGCATAAACCATCCTTCAAAAGCCAACTTAACAAAGATTCATTCTAAGTCCAAAAGAAGTGTTCCTAAGATGAATGAGAATAAATGTTCATTTCCTTCTAACCAACCAGGAACCTATAAAATTTGTCAAGTAAATTCAATATCATAGGAAAAAATGATATACAAGGAGCTTAAAATACAAGAAATTTTGTAGAGGCATCAAAGGCAAGTGGAGAAATTGACTTGCATAAATGCTAGTTTGCACAAGAAAATGTCAATCAAATGATATAAAATTATGAGATAGAACTCATACTAATGATGTAGAGTTTTCACCCTACATATAGAGATGATAACTGCAAATGTAAGTGTAAGTAGATGAGTTGATCTCTAAAGACTCATGATAAAGACTTAGAGAGTTAAAGGAAATCAAACATACAAATGAAAAATAACTAGCCCAATTTGAGGAGTATTGAATACACATACTTGAGGCTACAACCACTCAATATAATCAATAAATGACATTATATAACTAATTCACTAAGAATAACATCATACATATACATACAAACATGTGTGTGTGCACACACATATATGTATATGTATGCATGTATACATGTATATGTATGTATGTATATATTCATATATGTATGTATATGTATATATATGTACATGTATATATATACATATGTACATGCACATATACATATATACACAGGCATATATGCATATATATCACTTAAATGAAAATGGAAAGAGATAGAATAAGCATGTCATGCTTAGTATTTTTTCATTGGAAGTGGTCCACCATATGTACATTAGTTCCCAAAATGGTTTTTTACACCATTCGACCATGTGGAACCTTCAAGCCCACCCTACTATACTTGCATGAGAAGTCACACAACCTAAACAAGGAATCAATCATACAAGGGTATGTCGGTATACACTCACACCAATCATTGGTTATACATCCAAACAATCGATAACACATGAAGAAAACTCAACATGCAAGCACACATCCATAATGCAACACAATCACACTACCCTAGGGTACTATTCACAACTACTTGACCTAAACATGAGAATACTAAGCATAGTGAGTATCCAAACCCACATGAGTCATATCTAACATCTAGGGACTCTATACCCATGTGGGTCATCTTTGTCACTGGGGCCATCTACCACACACAAATTTGAATCACTAACATCTAAGGTTTCTAATTGATCTTATTTAATATTTATACCCAATTCATTTTGTGCTTTATCACATTTAAAAAAATCCTAGACGTGTATAATACAACCACTTGTGGAATAGGGCACACAAGAAAACTTATGTACTCAATATCTTCTCAATGCACCTAGTTGTGTGACTCAACATCACAAAGGAGACAATGATAGTAAGATCATCTACTCAATCTACATGAAGGACATGGATGAAAGACTTCATCCACTTGGTCTACACTAAGGATGTGATAAACCATAACTTTTCCACTTGTACTATACCAAGGATAAAGACAATAGATGTATCAATTCAACTTTTACCAACTTCAAACAACTTAAATGAACTCATTAAACCACTCAGTATATATAGCATCTAATGAGAAACTTAACATATCCATTCATAACTTAACTCTATTTTCAATATATGTTGACTAATAGTAAATAAACAACTGTAAATAGCATGCATCACACATATAACATTCAAAAATGTTTGACACTGAGATTTAATGTGGAAGCCCAATTTGGGAAAAATCACCAAGTAATAGGCTACCACTTTTCACTCGTCTGAAGTGAGCTTGGTTAAGAGTTCATCATGTTAAAGGTTACAAAACACACTATTAGGTATCCATGTTAAAGGATTTAATCACCCTGTTAGGAGTGGCTTGGTTAGAGGACTTTGGATCATTCCATTAGAATGTCACCTTGATTAAAGGATTTACAAAATGCTTGTTAGGTCAACCTTGATTAAAGGATTTTCACTACAACAATGGTTAGAAATTAACAATAGGTTTGATATGTTAAGATACAACTCACTTTGTGAATTTAAATCTCCATTCTCTCATTTGTTGGTTCATTGACTACACTTCATTAACATCCCCATCTCTAATTTTCTTGGAAATATTTTAAGAAATAACTCTTTACCACTTTTTCTCTGCTACTCTATTGTTAACAGGTTCTGCATAAAATCACTAATAAATAATGAACCAACCTTAGAAAAAATCTCATATACCTCCTTAAATAGGTAGGTTTGATAGTTTTCCACTTAAAGATCACCATAGATCTTATGGTTTGGTTAGATTCAACAAATCTATCAATCTTTTATTCTTTCTACTCCTTTCTTGATAATTCTAGAAACTTCACTTTAAATCCTTGCCTTTGATTGCATAAAAAAGTCAATTCATGCATTAAATATGCCAACTCATCAATCCTTATTATCCACACATTTTGACTAATCTAAAAATTTAACTATGTTGGCTTCAAACTCGATTCTATCACAAACTATTGTTTTTCTCACACTTGGTCATCACTATATTCTTTTGCTTAACCAATATTGTATAAATCGGTCTCTACTATTTTGTTTCACTTGGCTTCCATTAGATTTATTGGTCTTCACTACACTCAGTCACTACTACATTTTCCTTCTTCAATTTGGTTGGTCATAATTATCACTCATCTAATACTATTTACTCAGCTAACTCTTAAGTTCCTTAATCTTCTACTTCATGAGCCTTGTAAAACTATCACCTAGTCAAGCTTAGTAATTCACTCAATTGATTGTCTTCTCTTCTAAAAATCAACTTAACTATCTTCTTCACTTCATACAATAATTAAACAATACATTATCTTTTCAAAGACTAACTGTTCAAGTGCCTATTGTAATTTCAATATACTTACGAGCATCTTTACTCAAAAACTTCACTATCTCATCTAGTTGTCTCTCTTTTCAAATCCTCTTCATTAATCAATAAATATGGCACTTGAAACTCTTAGTAAATGCCTCTTTAGTAGGTTTGACATCAATGACAACATAAAAATGGCACTCTATGCTCATAGTAAATGTCTCTCCAATAGGTTTGACATCAATGACAACATAACAATTGTTCTAATTGTGGTATCCAACAATATCCTTCTTTGGTATTGATGGAAACACCTCTAGTTACCATGCAAATGCAAAAGAAATTCTCATGATTTATGATTATCATTATCATCTCCCTCTATGATTTGATATAGAGCATCATTAATATCCTTAGTTTCATTATGATTCTTATCCATGCACTCACTTTCACTTCTCCTTCTATGATACCAATTATAATATCCATTGTAATAGCTCCCTCTATTACATACATCTCTGACTTCATTATGTCTTCCTCCTTGACAATAATCTTCCTCTTTGCTTGATATCATTTCTCCCTTTGAATCTTGAATGGTAACTACATACATATATCTCCCTCTTCATATGTAGCATATATGATAAGTTAAACACATTCTCCCTCTTTAACAACAATGCCAAAGACATCATCCATCACCTTTATTTGGTTTCATCATACATATTATCTTCATCTCACTATTCTAACTGATATAGCAATATCACTTTCACTGTCATCTCTAGCTTGAATCTTTATATTCTAATCTTCTTGTGCTTCTATCCATCTTTTCACAATCTTTATGCAGCTCCTAAAGTTTGAAGTTTTCTACATCAATGTGTAAGATATTCTAATCATATTATTTGATGCAATGTTGCATCTCTTCTCAGCTTTCTTCTGATAGGGGAATGATCCATAAATTACCTCTTAGATACTCAAATGTATCCTTAGGTAACGCCTTAGTGATTATATCAGCTATCTAGTCCTTTGTGTTCACATACTCCAATATCACTTCTTTTTCTTGTACCAATTCTTTCAAGTATTGATACTTGATAGCAATGTGTTTGGTCTTTGTGTACATCATAGGATTTTTAAGTATGTTTATAGCACTTGTGTTATCACAATATATCACAATAGGTTCAGTAATCTCTTCCTTCTTACCTTTAAATGATAGCTTGATCCACACAATGTTTGAACAATTAGCTGCTGCAACAACATACTCAACCTCTGCTATGGATTAAGAAATATAGTTTTTCTTCTTTCTTGTTCATGAAATTAATCTTCTTCCTAGAAATAAAGCACCTTAACTTGTACTCTTTCTCTCATCAATGTTTCCTCTCCAATAAAAATTTATATAAATCTTCAGCTCAAATTTGTCACTTTTCTTATACCATAATCTATAGTCTTATGTTCCTTCTATACATCTTGTTATTATTTTCACAGTCATCATGTGATTTTCTCTAGGATAGGTAGAAAATGTAGCAATAATACCAACTTCTAATGAAATGTTATGTATAACATATTGCAATTTTCCAATCATTTATCTATATAATGTTTGATTCACCTCAATTGAATCATCATTCTTTGAAATTTTTTGATCAATGACCATAGGTGTTCGAACTAGTCTTGAGTCCTCCATTCCAAAAGTCCTCAATATCTCCTTGATATACTTGGATTGTGTAATATAGATTTCTTTCTTCATTTGATAAACTTGTGAATTGACAAAGAACTTGATCTCTCCAAACATTGACATCTCAAATTCTTTCTTCATCTCATTAGCAAATGATTTACACAACATATCATGTCCTCCAAATATGATATCATCAAAAAAAACTTTAGCTAGCAATGTCTTGTGTTCAGATTCACTTTTTAGATTTCTATTATCATTAGTTCTTGCTAAACCAATTTTCACTAAACAAGTGTGTTACCTTTCATACGATGATTTAGGGGCTTTTTTCAAACCATATAATTCTCTATGCAACTTACACACCATATTCTTCTTACTAGAATCAAAAAATCCTCCAAGTTGCTCAATTTAGACTTCTTCTTCTAAGAATCCATTAAAAAATACAAATTGACATCTATTTGGTATACCTTTAAAGCTTTGTAAGGATAATATGCAAGAAAAGTTATCACTCCTTCCAACCTTACAACTAGGGAAAATGTTTCTCCATAGTCAATTCCTTCCTCTTGTGCATATCCATTACAAACTAGTCTTGCATTGTTCCTTATGAATTCACCTTTCTCATTCATCTTGTTTCTAAATACCCACTTAGTTCCAATCACATTATTGTCATTTGGTCTGGGTACCAATGAACATGTCCTGTTCTTCTCTATTTGACCAATTTCCTCATTCATTGCTTTTATCCAATCTTCATTCTCTAAAGCATCCTTAACTAATTTAGGTTCAACCTCACATAAAAAATATGTATCATTCTTCAACTTACTTCTTTTCACAAATCTTGAATATTTTCTTCCAATGATTTGATTGAGTGTACAATTCCTTCTTACATATTTTACTAGGACAAGTTCAAGTCTTCTTTCTTCTTGTTGTGGTTCACTTGGTTCTGCATGTTCATCTATGTCATGTATCTTTGGCTACAACTCGGTATTATTTATCTGATATTTAGTTTCCTCTCTCTGATGTCTGACTTCTTCATTTTATGACTTAGCTCCTATAGCCTGATGTTTGGTAGCCTGTTGATGCCCGACTAAGCTTTTTTGTTGAACCTCAGCAGTGCCTGGGTATTGATGCATGGAAGACTCTTTCTCTAGTGCATATAAAGTACTAGGTTATCATTCATAGATTTAGACAAAATTCATGTAACCTGTAGGTTCTTTCTTGCATCATCTTCATTATTTTCTATAAACTCGTCAACTCTAATATTTGAACTTTCTACAACTTTTTTTAGTGTTAGAGTTCAAGAACTTATATGCCTTTCTTTTAGTGGAATACCCTAGGAATAAACCTTCATCACTCTTTGCATCATGTTTTCCTTTCCTTGCATATTTCAGTATGTAACACTTGCTTCCAAATTTTTTTAAATAATTCAATTAGGTGCATAGCCATACCAAACTTCAAAAGAGGTTTTGTTTGTACCTTTCTTCACTTGAACTCAGTTTAGAGTATAGATTACAGTACTTACAACTTCTCACCAATATTTTTGTGAAACATTATTTTCCATCATCAATGTTCTTGCATAGTCCATTATTGATCTATTCCTTCTTTCAACTATTCTATTTTGTGGTGGAGTCCTTGGTGCAATTATTTGTCTCTTGATTCCTTTGTCATTGTAGAATATGTTGAACTCATCTTATATGAACTCACCTCATCTATCTCATCTCAAGCACTCCAGACTCTTTCATATTTTTTTTTCAACTCTATCCAAATACCATTTAAATAGAAACATCACAGTCATCATTCTAGAGAAGTCATCAACAAATAGAATCATGTATTTGTCACCATAATAACTTTGCACACCAATAGGACCACATAAATCAGTATGAATTAACTCCAAAATATCATCATAACAATAAGTCTTTCTCTTGAAACTATACTTTGCCATTTTTCCCATTTGACATTGTTTGTTTATTACCTTATCAAGTTTTCTTAGTCTTGGTAATCCTCTTACTCATTTCATCTTATTGATACTTACCAAATTATCAAAGTTCAAAGCTCACATGAAATAACATCTTATGCCATACCCGTAATATCTTCAAATTGTGCTAATAGAAAAGTAGCTTCAGATAGGTCTAAATAGAACAAGTTACCTCTTGTTTGATCACCACTTCTAATTAGTTCACTAGTAGCATCATAAATATTTTTCTTTCTATTTTGGAATTTAATTTGGTAGCCTAAACTGATCAATTGTGTCACACTTAACAAGTTATATTTCAAACCATCAACCTTATATGCATTATGACATATGATCTTATCATTTGGTATAATTCATCCTTTACCTTTCACATAATATGGTGCATCATTTCTAAACTTAACTCTACTTCCTTTATAATGCTCTAACTTTTCAAACTTACTTGTATCACCAACCATATGATGTGAACAACCACTGTCAGCTTTCCATCTATCATTCTTATTCACATGTGAAATCAATGCAATTTTCTCATTTTAATCAAATTCATCTTTCATTGTAATGTAAACAACTTTTTGATTATTTTCATTAGAATCACTATCAGAACCATCTTCTTCAACAATGTAATAACATTTCTTACCTTTTCTTTTGTAGTCTTCATTACCTAGTTGTTTCTATTATCTCTTCTTCCTCAATATTTTTTGTCCTTCCTTTCTTCATTTTCATCTTCATCAAGACATCTTGGAGCAATATGACAAAATTTGTTGCATGTAAAATAGATAATGGGGAGTTTAACTTTGTATTTTTCTTTTCCTCTTGGTAACCTTCTTTCCAATAATGCTTCTAACTCATCAAGGTCATCATCTAATTCACTATCATTTTCCACATTCCTACTCTTCTTCGTTCATTTAGATCCATCAAGAGTTAGTTAAGACTTGAAAGCACATTCAATACTATATGGTGTATAATTATCAAAATTTAACAATTCAAATGCAGTAAGTCTACCAATAGGACTATCCAAAGTCAGATCATTACCAGGAGTAAATCTCAATTCTTGAATTTTAGATACTCTAATTACATAGATAGGAAGTAAATTCCTCAATACCTTACTTATCATAGTCTCATAAAATATGATTCCTCAAACTCCTATGATAGTATTCACAACCTCCTTGATTCAGCCATGATATTGTGCAACAATCTCACCTTCTTTCATTCTCATGTCATCAAATTTACCTCTCAAACTTTCAACTTTAGCTGTTAACAAATTTTTCTCTGCTTCATGGATTTGAGCTAACTTGTCCCACATTTGCATTGCAATAGTGCATTATTTCACATCATCAAATTCAACTTAACTCGGGGAAGATATTAGATCTATCATCATTTGATTGAGCTCCTTCTTTTCCTTCATTTGCTCAACAGTCATGGGTCTAGGAACTTCAATGTATTCATTTTCTAAATAGTACAATGCAAAATCTCCAACCCTAGATAGATACAATTTCATCACTCATTACCATGTTGGGAAGTTCTCCTTATTTAGCTTAGGTACCCCTCTCTTGTGCATCTTGAACATTTTCTTAAGTCCTTTAAACTTTCCTTGCAAGCACAAAAGATCGGGTACCAATTGCTAGAATGTTTAGAATAATAGAGAGGGGGGATGAATCAATTATTTTTAGGTCTAGATGTACCAATTCAAATTTTACTAACTTCAAACAACTTAAACAAAGTCATTAAATGACTCGGTCTATATAGCATCTCATCAGCAATTTAACATATTCATTCATCACTTAACTCTCTGTTTAATATATGTCAACTAATAGTAGATAAACAACTATAAATAGCATGCATCACACATACAACATTCAAATATGTTTGACATAAGGATTTAACATGAAACCCAATTTGGGAAAACCCACCAAATAACATGCTACCATGTTTCATTCTTCCAAAGTGAGCTTGCTTAAGAGCCAACCCTATAAAAGGTTACAAAACACATTGTTCGGTGTGACATTGTTAAAGGATTTAATCACCCTATTAGGAATGTCCTAGTTAGAGTACTTTGAATCATTATATTAGAATGTCACCTTGATTAAAGGATTTACAAAATAATTGTTATACCAACCTTGATTAAAGAATTTTCATTGCAACAATGGTTAGAAAGTAACAAAAAGTTTGATATGTTAAGATACAACTCACTTTGTGAATTTAAATCTCCATTCACTCATTTTATGGTTCTTGATTGGACTTAATTAACATCTCCATCTCTGATATGCTTGGCAATGCTTCAAGTAATCACTCTTCACCAATCTTCTCACTTTTCCTCTGCTACTCTATTCTTGATAGATTCTCCACAAAATAGTTAATCAACAACAAACCAACCTTGGAAAATATTTCTTATTGTAAAAGATTATAGGATCTTTGATAAAGAAATACTAATACCTTCTTTGTGTCTTCTAGTTAATAATTTTAGTATACTGATATAGAATTATCAGTATAATGTGTATGCTACTAAATATGATTCAGATTATAGTTATATATATTGAAGACCCTAAACAGATATACTTGTGATCTTAAATACAATATATGATACTTACTATCAAACTAAACTATTTTTGTATCAACTATATTATCCTTAGGAAACTACTTGTATCATTGATGGAGAATAATGCATTGTCATGTTTATTGATGATCACTCAAATCAATGATCGACTATATGAATAATAGTGAGGAGTCATGTGCTCATAGGGACATGGCTCTGCATGGCTAAAGGCCACATAGAGTCATGGTCCTATGGGTCCATGACTTCATATAATAGCTTTGATGGTTTGTTAAGTCCATAAGTAATATTTTCATTTGCAAGATAATATACCAATGTAATTTTATGATAATTAGTAAACATGTAATCGTAGTCAACTCTCTGTGTGTGTGTGTGCGCGTGTGACTATGATGAAATCACTGAGTTAAATACGTAAATGTTGTGTACTTAACTTCTACTGAAGCTACACTTTAACACTCCCTCTTAGTGAGGGAGAAGTGAAGCATCAAAAACTTATTATGGGCTCTAACATGATATCAACATCAATGATATCCATCCAAAGAAAAAATTATCTAACTTTAACACTAGACTTGTCAAATAATTGTGATCACAGTGTTATTAACTCTATCATAACAAGTATTATGATCTCAACATACTGGATCAACAACTCAATTGATCATAATGCATTTGTTATCAATGACTTCCGACTTATCCGGAACAACAACATAAATTGTCATGATAACAAGCCTATCATTTGTAAGATCATTGATTACCTTCTAAATATATGTGTCTATGAAATATCATCACCTTTCATTACATATTTGATGCAACTATTGAATTAGAAGCATAAACACACATATAAAATTGAAACTTAAGTTCAATATTCAAAATTACAATTTGATTATACCAAATTTTCCTCTCAAATATTCCAATTTAACCTTGGCGAGAGGTTTGGTGAGAACATCTATTGTTTGCTCATTTTTACTTATGTAATCTAGTTTGATAACATCTTGATCTACCATATCCCTAATATAATGATAAGGTATCTCAATATGCTTAGATTGATTGTGTAAAACTAGATTTTTTGAAATCTTGATACAACTTTGATTATCGTAGTGGATGATAGTTGGCTTCAAAGGTTTCTTGAACAACCCAACTAACAACTTTTGCAACCATACTAATTCTGTGGCTCCCATGAACAAGGCTTTATATTCTGCTTTAGTGGAGCTTAAGGAAACTAAATATTTTGTCTATTGAACCAAGAAATCATTGCAGATCCAAGACTGAAACAACATCCTATGGTACTCTTACATTCAGTAGAGATGCCTGCCCAATCAGAATTTGAATATCCATGAAGATTGATTTCAACCAGATCATATTTGAGTCTCATACCAATTAAACCTCTTAGGTATCAAAAGATGTGCTTAGCTTCCATAAGATGTATCTTCTTTAGTTCACACATGAATTGACTTAAAGTATTAGTTGCATAACAGATATTAGGATGAGTATTAACCAAGTACATTAGTGATCTAATGATCTTCTTGTAGTAAGTAAGAACAGTAGATTCATATTCAAATCCATCATTCTTTAGTTTATGTGGATTAGCTTCCATAGGGGTAGTTACTTATTTACAATCCATCATTCCAAACTTAGTTAAAATATCAATAGTGTATTTTCCTTGATTTAAGAAAATGTAGTTCTCCCTTTGTCAGATTTATAGGCATACGAAGTAATGAAGAAGTTTTAGGTCTTTCATATCAAATTTTGTTGTTAGTTCTTATTTGAATTTAGCTATAAGATGCTCTTCACCTATTATTAGCAAGTCATCAACATATAATACAAGTATAATCATATCATCTCCATTTATTTTGAAGTATATGTTAGGATCAGCTTCATTCTTGGAATACCCTAATTTTGTGAGATAGTTGTCTATTCTTTCATACCGTGCCCTAGGTGCTTGTTTAATGCCATATAGTGCTTTCTTTAATTTACATGTGTGAGAATTTTTGTCATGAGTGATGATTCCTTTTGGTTGCTCAATATATACTTCTTCAATTTCACCATTTAAGAATGTTGTTCTGACATCCATTTGATGTATCTTCCACCCTTTGAATGTTTCAATTTCTGTGATAGTCCTAATAGATGTGCACCAGGTGACTGTAGAAAATGTTTCTTCATAATCAATTCCTTCCTTCTATGAGAATCTGTGAGCTACAAAGTTGGTTTTGTATTTTCAATGTTGTCGGCAGGTGCACGTTTGATTTTGTATAGCCACTTATAAGAGAGAACTAATTTATTCTTTGGTATGGGTACAACATTCCACAAATCATTTTTTAGTATTGTTTGATATTTTTTCAATCATTGCATCTTTCCAAGATTTTCTTGATAAATCTTCTTCAACATTTGTAGGCTTTATTTTGATGAGTTCAAAGAGTAGTGCTACATAGCATGAATGATTTCTTATTCTCTTGTTTTCTCTAATTACTTCATCAGGTTCTATATGATTTTATTCTATCATTTTTCTAGCCCAAAGTGGTCTCTTTTTATTGTTAGGATTTTCATTATTCTCTGAATTTGGAATAAGAGGTGTAATATGTTCAGTATCATTCTCTACTGCAGGATTTGCATCTAGTTCAGTAGTAGGTTCTAAGTACAATTCATCAATGTTCTTGGAAAGATTAAAGGCAATATCTTCTTCAAATTTTAT
This sequence comes from Cupressus sempervirens, assembly GCA_028749045.1. Lineage (NCBI taxonomy): Eukaryota > Viridiplantae > Streptophyta > Pinopsida > Cupressales > Cupressaceae > Cupressus > Cupressus sempervirens. The sequence goes on from CM053787.1 coordinate 990,474,574, forward strand.
ATCTCTACTAATTTCAATGGTTCTTTGTCTAGGGACATAGATCCTATAACCTTTGGTTGATTCTTTGAATTTGATGAGTATACCCTTCTTTCCATATGGTTCTAATTTTGTTCTATTTTCTTTAGGAATATGAATATAAACATGACACCCAAATATTCGCAGGTGGCTTAAGTTTGGTTTGATACATGTAAATACTTCTTGAGGAGTTGTATTTTCCAATATTGAGTGAGGACATCTATTTTGAATGTAAACTGCAGTATTAGAAGCTCTGGCCCAAAAAGAGGTATGGCAATTTCGGTCATGCATCATAGCTCTAGCTGATGCAACAATGGATCTATTTTTTTGTTCTACAACACCATTCTGTTGAGGATTATATGGCACAAAAAACTCCCTCTTAATCCCAATAGAAACACAAAATTCTTTAAAGATTTCTAAGATGTTTACACCCCCATTATCTAATCTCAAGATTTTGATTTTCCATCCCAATTAGTATTCAACCAAGGCTTTGAATTCTTTTAATTTGGACAGTACTTCAAAAAAATTATTTTGTTTAAGGAAATAAATCCAAGTTCTCCTAGAATATTCATCTATAAATATCACATAGTAGAGACATCCATTTAGGGAAGGTACAAACATAGGACCACAGAGATTAGTATGAATAAGTTCAAGTATAGAATTAGATTTGTGTATGTACACTCAAAAGTGTCCCACTCTAAACCCTTCTATCCAAACGATTCCATGAGTTTGGAATGCTTGGATGTCGGCTTAGAGCTCCCTATCCACAGAGTGCAAGAGAGTGTATTTCAAATTCAAGGGCTCTCAGATGAGCCTTAGAGATACTCTTCTTGCTAGTAAACCATGCAATGGGAGGTTCCAAAGATAAGATGCAAGAATGCAAATGTCCCAAGGAGTTCCTCAAGAATGCAATGTAAATGAAGATTAAGCTAGAATGAAATGTAAAGTGTAGCTATGCTAAGCATGTATGAGAGTGTTGCAATCCAACTATTATTAGACTATATGATTTAAGCTACATGTAAAAATGAAAGCCAAGCTAAGCTAGAATGCCATGATGCCATGGATGAGAGAATGTAGACAAGAAATAGAAGTTCTCCACAAAGCTCCAAAGAAACCTGTTAGAAAACCTGCAGCATAACAATGTTCAAAAGATGGATTGATTGAGGGGGAAAGCTCTCTCCCTTTTAAAGATGTATGGACGGTAGAGATCAAGATGAAGATGGTGGATGATCAACGGTGGAATTCAAAAAGAGGAGTGATCCATGTGCACACACAAGTCAACCAATAGAATATAAGTTGACTTGTCATATAAGAAAAAAGTCACAAAGCCTTTTCTTTTAATTGCAAAATAGAAAAAGGACTTTATGTGTGCACTTTAAGTGGGTTAGAAGAATGGGGTCTTTTATTTAATTAAAAGGGGACATGTTCTTTTAATCAAATAATGAACTTAGGATAGCATAGTCAAACTATAGGTTATAATCAAATAAATTGATTATTAGCAATTTGGTCTAGGTAAATGATTAAATTAGTTTAGCCAAAATGTTGAAAAGGGGGCTAATAGTCTAAATGACCATTTTTAGGTGATTAAATTTGCCCCTCTTTGACTAATGCGTGATCGATCTGGGAACACATTATGCCAAAGAAAATAGAAAGCCAAGTAGGCGGTGATAGATATAGATATCTAATTTTGAAGAACAAAATGTAGAAAAAGATAGCAAGTCCTAAATGTACGGCCTGATAGTGGTAGTACTGAACACTAGGAAAAGATGATGTCAGAATTCAAGAAGAATGCTAACACTTAGCAAAGTAGATAGATTGAGAACAAGTGAGAAGATCAAACAAATGCTCCTAAGAAATAGATAGTTGTAGCAATCAGTGATAGAGTATTTCTGCCCCCTCAGGATCGAAATTGAAATGAGGTAAGAGGATGCAGAAACTAGCTAGATATGAGAAAATTGAGATATAGCAATGTCCGATATGACAGATAAATGATTAGAACCCAAGAATGACTATAAGAAAGTGATAAAATGCCCCAATTTGACTAGAGTTGACCTTGAAGGATATATCATAAAAATTAGGTCGAAACGAGTAGAAAGGTGATTTTAGACATGAAACAGTGAGTTGAAGTAGATATGAAGTATGGAAATGATGAAGACATGAAGAAATGAAGATGCCCAGTGATGATTCAGAGATTAGACCTCAAAAGGTCAGCTAACTGCTCAGAAGAAAGTAGATTTTTAAAAGACAATTTTGACCATCAAGATGAACTCGAATTTGGATTTCGATCCCAAAAATGAATCTAGGATGTTGAAATTATTTAAGAGGTCAAAACTTTATATAATGTGATATAAGATAGAAAAGAGATGAAGTGAAAGATTAAGAAGGTGAAAAGACATGAACAAGAAGAAAGTAAAAAAAATATGAAAGGAGTTAGCTGATATGTCCACAAAAAGATGAAGAAAGAGAGCTCTTCCCATATGCAAGAATGCAAGACTAAGCTAGAAAATGAACCTAAAATGCAAGCTAATATGCAAAGTGGTTTACCAGCAAGAAGCGCATAACATTTAGACTCTTAATTTCATCATTGAGCATTTATTAGGGACATCATGAGATCATACAACCATCACTAGTATAACTATGAGGATATGAATATGATCGATATCAGATAGATATGTGGAAATCCAATCTAAGCATCAGAGACAAGTAAGTCAAGAGAACTACGTGATTAGATTCCCTAAGTTTAATTTAGCAAGATTACACCTATATCAAGGCATAAGTGCTAGGATAAACCCTAAGTGCGATCTTGCGAAACAGTCAAGGATGATACATTTGTAAGTCAACGTGTTGAATAGGACCAGCATAAATGCTTACAACACTATAGACAAACAAAGTATACCCACAAGCAGAAATCAAGAAGACATGCCCCATGCCCCCAATCTTCTAGTCAATGACATCCTCGAAAGACTATTAGGGAGGTAACACATGGCAAATAAATCATCATAGACAGCACAGAAAGTAGATAAATATCAGCATAGCTCAGTCGTTTAAATGTTAAAGTGCGTGTGTGTAAGTCACTTGGCTATTTCTTTCAGACTTGATTCTGATAGTGAGAAATATCGCGACATCGGAGACCGTAGGTAAACTATATGTAAAGTGTTGAAAAAAACTTGATGTCAAAGTGGGGGAAGTGTTGAGAAACACTATTTTGTGAGTTGTCAAAGAAACCCTAATGCACAAGAATAGCTCAATAGGCTAAGTAGCTATGCCCCCAAGATGAGGACAAGAAACAATTCCAAGCTAGGAAATGTGTAGCGAAGTGGATGATTGAGATTGATAGACATAGGTGCAAGGGTTTCAAGTAGCGCCTGTTTCCAGGTTTTCACTATTTTGACAGTTTTTTTTTTTTCTTTTTTTTTTCTTTTTTTGGTGATACATCAAAGTGAGGTTTTCACTAAGATGATCATTTTTTCCGGACATTTTCTGATTTTTTAGGATTTTTTCAGGCTCATAGATATATACAAGATAGCTGAGCAGTAAGCCTCTAAGTATAGAACTTCTTCAAGTGTAGGATGTTGATAGGCTCTGCAAGTTCTTCTCCCTCTGATGTAGACAACTGGTAAGCACCAGACCCAAATGCTGCTATGATAATGTAAGGACCCAACCAGTTAGGTTCAAATTTCCCTTTCTGTTCTCGATTTTGCTGATTTTTGGGATTCTCTCTAAGCATGAGTTCACCAACTTGGAACTCACGGGGGTGAACCTTCTTGTTATATTGTGTAGACATGCGCTTCTGATAAGCTCTCATGTGATCAAAAGTAGCCTTGCAACATTCATCCAGAGTCTCTAATTCCTGTACTCGCATAGCTCTATGATCTTCATCAGTTATTAACCTATGTAAGGAGACGCGCAAAGAAGGTATCTTGACTTCTAATGGGAGAACAGCCTCAGAGCCATAGACTAGAGAAAAGGGCGTAGCCCCTGTAGGAGTACGAATAGAGGTTCTATAGGCCCAAAGTGCTGGATTTATTTGCAAGTGCCAATCTTTCCCAGACTTGTGAACTGTGCGGTGTAGGATTTTCAGCAGTGTTTTATTAGAGGCCTCAGCTTGGCCATTTCCTTGGGGATAGTAAATGGAGGACTAGTGTTGCTTAATTCAAAACTTTTTGCACAGCTGTTTTAAGTCCTTATTTTTGAACTGCCCTCCATTATCCGTAACAATAGAGGATGGGATACCATATCGGCAAATGATGTGATTCAATATAAATAGGGCAACATGTTTGCCTGTAGCAGCAAATAATGGTACAGCTTCAACCCATTTAGTGAAATACTCTGTTGCTGTGATGATGAATTTATGACCGCTAGATGAGCTTGGATGAATCTTTCCTACCAAGTCAAAGGCCCATTGTTGAAATGGCCAATATGTCACAGAAGGGATTAACTCTCGCCCGGGAGCATGTATCAAGTTGCCATGGAGCTGACATTTCTGATAGGACTTTGCATAGCACACAGCATCAGCTTGCATGGTGGGCCAGTAATAACCCGTCCTAAGTAGTTTTCGAGCAAGTGCAAGGCCATTAGAATGCGCCCCACAAATGCCATCGTGGACTTCGGCAAGTGCCTTCTCGGACTCTTCTAGCTCTAAACACCTAAGCAACGTTCTGTCTAGACTCTTCCTATACAAGTCACTAGAGACCAAAGTGTAGTGTGAAGCATTACGAAGGAGTTGGCATTTTTGGTTGCACGTGAGGGTTTCAGGAATAACCTGATCACGTAGGTAGGAGAAAATAGCCGCATAGCGAGAGGAATCGTGACCCACAACAGTGTAGATCACCTGGTTATCTGAGGAATCATAGGCTGGATGACACAATTCTTCCACCAGGAACTCAAATCGCGATTCATGTTCTTGTAATTGGAGGATAGATGCTAAGGTGGCCATAGCATCAGCAGCCTTGTTTTCTGCTCTAGGAATTTGTTGGAATGTTACAAAGGTAAAATAATTCCTTAGAGCATCTATCAACTTTTTATAAGGGATCAACTTGTCATCCTTTGTTTGATATTCATTATTCACTTGGTTCACAACCAGTTGAGAATCCCCATAGATGTGTAGCTCAGTTATTCGCCATTCAAGGGCCATTTTGATCCCATTTGTTAATGCTTCATACTTTGAAATATTGTTTGTACATGGGAACAATAATTTGTAGGACGTTGGGTTTGTATAACTATGAGGGGAAACAGACAACACCCCTGCTCCTGCTCTATTCTGTGTATGGGATCCATCAAAAAACATCTTCCATGTTCTGTCAGTAATGTTCATGATCGAGGCATCTGGAAACTCAATTTGCATAGGTTCTAGATCTTCAAGTGGGAAGTCAGCCAATTGGTCAGCTATGGCCTGTCCTTTGATTGCCTTACGCTCAACATACTGAATGCCAAATTCGGAAAGAATCATCATCCATTTAGCAAGGCGACTAGTAAGTGCATCTTTACTTAATAAATATTTCAAAGGGTCTATCTTGGCAATCAAGTGAACTGTATGGGCCAACATATAATGCCAAAGTTTTTGGGAGGCAAAAACTACAACAAGGCATGCCTTCTCTATACTTGTATAATTTAGTTCATAAGACACCAAAGTTTGACTAATATAGTATATGGCTCTTTCGTTACCCGTCTCATCACTTTGGGCTAAGAGTGCTCCTAGAGAAGAATCCGTAGCTAAAATGTACAGAATCAAAGGTTTTCCCAGAATGGGTGGCATCAAAACTGGCGGTTTTGCCAAGTAGCCTTTGATTTGGTCTAAGCTTTGTTGACAGTCACTGTTCCAAATATGGGTAGATCCTTTATGCAGATTTTTATTGAAAGGTTGAGCCTTATTAGCTAATTGAGAGATAAATCTTCTTATGGATTGTAGCCGTCCTTGCAGACCTTTAAGCCGACTGATAGTCTTTGGTGGAGGCATATCCATGATAGCTTGGACCTTTTCAGGGTCAACCTCAATGCCTTTTGCTGAAATGATATAACCTAGCAATTTTCAAGAAGTGACACCAAAGGCACATTTTTTTGGATTCAGCCTAAGTTGGAATTGTTCCATACGGTCCAATATCAAACTAAGGTCTTTGAGATGTGTGTCTCATTTCTTTGATTTTTCCAATGTGTCATCAACATAGTCTTCCATGTTTTTATGCATCATATCATGAAAGATGGTTGTCATTGCTCTTTGATATGTAGCGCCAGCATTTTTGAGCCCAAAAGGCATGACATTCCAGCAAAAGGTACCCCATGCACATGTAAAGGCTGTCTTTTCTTGGTCTATTGGAGCTATCTTTATTTGGTTGTACCCAAAAAATCCATCCATGAGCGAGTACATCTCATAACCCGCAGTCATGTCCACTATCATATCGATGTTTGGTAGTGGAAAGTCATCCTTGGGGCACGCTTTATTGAGATCTCTAAAATCAGTACAAACTCGTATGGATTTGTCATGCTTGGAGATAGGTACAATGTTGGAAATCCACTCAGCATAATCAATGGCCCTAATGAAGTTTGCATTCAATAGTTTTTCTAACTCTGTCTTGACCAGTAGGGCCACATGTGGATGCATTTTTCTCAAAATCTGTTTGACAGGCTTGACATCTTGTGAGATTGATAAGTGATGCATGATGAGATCTGTATCAAGCCCTGGCATGTCAGAGTATGTCCATGCGAAGTTGACCTTCTTGTCTTGAAAGAATTGAGCAAACTGTGTCTTTTCTTCGTCTGACAAAGATTGAGCTACATGGATAATCTGAGGACATTCTTTTGTTCCCAAGTTGATAGGCTGTGTAGGTTTGACTAGAACCGAAGATCTATCCTGGAAATAGCTTGGAAGACTACCAAGTACCTCATCCACAAGTGCCTCAGAGATGTTTTCACCATTAGATACGCCTTTATTTTTACTTTTTTGAGGTTCAGACACTGCCACAATGTGGCTTTCGCCGTCTGATCGCTTATTTTTCCTTTTAATTTTTTGACTGAGGTACTTGATATACGATTTTTTCATGTTAACTGTGGGTTTTCTGGTGGAACAAATGACAGGTTCAATTGCATTTAGATAAAAAGCGATCTCATAGTCATTTTGGAAAGACCGTATTTCAGGTCTTTGATTTTGGATAGACCAATCTATGAGATCTGGGTAAATTAGCGAGAGTGAGGGAGAAGTTTCAATGTGATTGATATGGAAGGAGTCATCTCTGGTGACCTATGAAGTTGAGCCTATAGAAAATGTCGCAAAAGAGTCCAGATCAGGAATAGTCCTAGAGGAACTAGCGTGATCCATTGAGACATGTTGTGAGTCAAACTCATCTGACCCCATACTAGACCATTCGACTACATCGGGTTGGGTTGCATAGGCATGAATGACATCCACCCATAGCTCGCAAGATGCATCAGAGAGGCTTTCCCACTCATACTCATGAGAATCTATACTTTGACCCCTATCTATGAGATGAGCAATATTCTACCTAATTCGTCCTCTATTTATGTCCTCAGAAGTAGACCCTTCTTGTTCTTGTTGTTGGGAGGTAGAAGCTTCTTCATTATTAGTAGTAACTATTTCTTCTCCCCAAAGGAGGGAAGTGAGAGGAACAAAGTCTTCGTCTTGTGCAGTAGTAGCAATTATGGGAGAGTCATCATCCTCTGATTCACTAGACATGAGTAATCTTCGATCATAGTTTGGTGTATTATTGTCTAGCCCAAAGCCTAGACCAGCGGTGTCTTGAGCATCATGACCTTGAGTGTGACTTAAAGGTTCAACTAGAGAGTTCTTACAACTAGTTAAGGACCCGTGGCCCTGGTAGCCCATTTTTGTCAAAAATTTATAGCCTTTTCCATATTTTTTGGGAGAAATTGGGGTAGTCATTGTAACCTCCCCGTCTTCCTCTTCTGTGTAGATCCAGTCCTTAATGGCTTGTTCTTCCTTCTCTGCTTCCAGTGGTATGGAAGATTGCACGAAAGTGCCAAAAAGTGTCATAGCAGAAGCAGAAGACTTCTTTGCAATAGTTGGTTTCCCATAAGACCGAGGGGAAATTGGTAAGGCATCAATAGATTCCAAAGTGTACTCGCCCATACCAAGGCTCATCATTTTCAATTTTTGTTCACATTTTGTGAAAGATGGTGCTAACTCATGAGAAGAGCGATTGTGCGGGACTAGCATTTCGGCAGCAGATAATGTGTTGATAGACATGGAGTTGTCTCCGGGGACAACCACTTCAGTACCATTAAAAGGGAACTTAATGCACTGATGGTATGTAGAGGATACTGCTTGCATATCGTGAATCCATGGTTGTCCCAACAACAAGTTGTATGCAAGTGGTATGTCTAAGACTTGTAAAATGACATTCTTCTCAACTGGACCAGCTCTGATTGGAAGTACAATTAGACCTTTAGAAGGCCTTTCAACCTCATCATAGGCCTTTATAGTGATCTTGCGCTTAGGATCGATGGAAAATTCAAACATGCCCAATTGTTGGATTACATTGAACAAAATGATATTTAACCTTGCACCATTATCTATCAAGACTCGACGAACACGGGTACGAAAGATTTGAACTTCGACATGAAGAGCAAGGTTATGGGGATGACTGAGAGCTCGGTCATCTTCTTCAGAAAAGGTGAGATAGTGGGGCAAGGAGATGTGGTTCACCATAGCTTGGAATTTTTTCGCATCAATATCTATGGGAACATTGGCAGAACGTAAAGCTTTCTCAAGGATATCCCTGTGCAAAGGAGATAACTCTAGCAATTCAAAAATGGAGATTTGTGCTTGTGTGTGTTGCAGTTGGCTAACAAGATCATAGTTGGAGATCTTGGAAGTAATTGGTTGCTTAGATGATGAAGCATTTTTAGGATCATTAGCAACTTTTAGGACAACCTTAGATTGCCCCCTAGTGACAGCGTTAAGTGGTTCACCCTGAGAAGATGAAGACTTAGCCACTCGGAGTACCACCTTGGGTCTAGTATCCATATGATCTTGAGGAGTGGATCGTTTCCTTAAGACCACTCTTGGTCGTTCATCTTTAGCGTCATAATTTGGCCAGTTGTCATTGTTGGAGCTTGCCATACATATGTATTCAACGGGCTCAAGCATGCTTATAACATTATCAGTGTTAGCGTAAGCATAACTGATTTTGGCGTCATGATTCTTTTTGGCAGCTACCCTTGAGGTCTCACCCTTTTCATATTTAGGTAATGGTTTTTGGAAAGCCTTATGATCAGTATTCTTAACAAGGCCATCTGTAACAACTTTTCCAGCTTCGATGAGGTCTTGAATTACATCTTTGAGTTTGAAGCAATTCTCTGTGTTATGTCCTTTACTTTGGTGATAGCTACAAGTATGATCTTCTCTCCACCATGGAGGCCTAACAGGTGGATCGTAAGGACGTGAGTTGACTGGTAAGGTAACCAATTTGTTTGCAATTAAGGTTTTTAAAACCACTTCATAAGGTTCGACCATAGGTGTGTAAACACGTCGCTTCTTCGCAAATTTAGAGCCTTTGTCAAAGGGTTGTGGTTTTGAACCTTCTTGTTGCTTTGCTGCATAGATGGCATTAGAAAGGTTAAACACAGGCTCCTTAGTCTTAGGAGTGTCTACTACTCCATCATTGACAACATACTTATTTTTGTTCCAAGGTTTGCCTTTGTCTTTACCGTTTCCATTGTTAACTCTATCCTTGTTTATGGCAATGTCACCTCTTTTCATAGCAATATCCTCAATGCAATATGCACTTTCTACCATGGCATTGAAGGATGTGAATAACTGTTTTCTTAGGTCAAAGTATAATTCAGGTACAAGCGTATTGACAAAAATGTCAATTTTTTCAGCCTCAGGCACTTGCCGAGGATATCGAGAGTATAAAGATCTCCATCGTTGAAGGTATATTGCAAAATATTCTCCTAGTTTTTGTTTGATGTTGCATAAGTCTAGCACAGTCACAAGATGTTGAATGTTGTATGAATATTGTTGGATGAAGCATTGCGCAAGTTTGTCAAATGTTTTAAGAGGAGGACTTAATTTTGTGAACCATTCCATAGCTTGTCCTCTTAGAATTCTAGGAAACAAACGCATAAGAAAGGTGTCTTCATGCATAAAGTCCATGCTAATAGCATAGAAATGTCTCACATGGTCGTGAGGGTCACCATTTCCATCGTATTTTTCATACTTAGGAACCTCTATATCCTTAGGAAATGGCAGCATGTATAGACTCCTATTAAATGGAAGAGAACAAATCGATTCAACAAATGATGTCTTAGGAGGCTCTTTTGAAGTTTGTAGTTGTGCAAATTGTTTCCTTAGTTCCTGTATTTCTTCCCTTAAGATTTCAGCCTCAGTGGGCTCTCGTCTTGGAATAATATTTTCAACATTAAAACCTTGAGGGAGTTTCCATCCCCTAGCTGCCATGTATCGGAAGTATTGGTCTCCATTTTCCTCTAAAGCTCTGAGCATTAGTTTTTGGGCGAAGCCATCTTGTTGAAATTTGATCACATCTTCGCTAGTTACTTCTTCATCACTATCATGATGAGATGGTTTAGGTGAAAGACATGCGCCAGTGGAAGCTCTAGGAGTCCTTGGAGGCATGTGATTACCATCATTGTTCTCAAAAGGATTTCGAGGACAAGTTCCTTTGTATCCTTCATAGCGTGCCTGATTGTCAGTTTCAACTTGTTGATTTTCTCTCTCCCTAGCGTATATAGCCTCCAAAGTCTTTTGGGTTTCACGTGCTTGTTCTTCTAAGCAACGTTTAATTTCATCAGGGTGCACAATAGTGACTATACCACTCGTATCCTAGGGTGTCTCAAAGGGTGTACCAAATGGATTTTCAAAACTATAAAGTGGGTTGTGTCGAACGTTGGCCGTTTGTGTTTGAGAAAATTCAAGATTCTTATCACAAGGTTGTTTGCGAGGACGTTTGGGTGGTGTTTCCAATTGCTTGAAAATGAAAGGCGTGTGGCTACCATTACCAACTTGATATCTAGTTGTGACCGACATGTAAAGAGTTGTCTTTGTTTAGTAGGACAAGAAAAGCGAGCCGAATTTGAAGCTTTTACGACCAAGACTAGTCACTTGTCAAAATGTGATAGATGGCTTGTCAAAAAGTGCTCAAGATCTTACAGCACGGGTGACTCGAGCCGAGCGGATGAGCAAGAAGCTCAATAGCAGATAGCTAGAATAAAATAATAGCTGAATTTTGACAAGTGATTCATCAAGACGTTTCAAGACTTACATTCAACGGACTAAACCCATCTTTTCAACCTAGGACGAATTCTTCACACACTATTACGTAACCAGGATCAAGCGTGACCAACGTGACGCTCCTTAGACCAAATAAATCCAACTGCAAGCTCTATTTTGACCCAAAATAACTCTAGGCGATACTTTCTCAAAAGGAGGGCGACATAAGTTCAAAAAATAGTGTCGCGCGATAGAATTTCAACAAGGGTACGACACTTTTTGTCTAAGCGATAGATATTTGAACTGAGTGCGACAGAAACTTACTACTGACATGTGACATAATTTTTGAAAAAAATTGTCATGCAATATTTCTCATGAAAGCGTGCGACAGAGTGCCAGTTTTGTGCAAAAAATAGTCAATTTTTGGTTTGAAGTTCGTTTCAATTTGTCAATCAGATAGTCGTTTCAATCAGACAGCGTTTCATTTCAGTTCGTATCAGTAAACAGCAAGGTTTCCAAACAGTAAGTGTTGTAACATGTCTCAAAACAATTGATCAAGGGTAAAAACAACCTTTTCAATACACATTTGGGATATCAGGACGACCTTCCTAACAACTCTTTATCGAAATGTTTATGTTGCAAGAACGTTAACACTGGTCAAAACATCAAAAATAATAGCCAAGCAATCTACCTTAGAGTCACAGTTCATTACTCAACAACTTGGCCCACGCTTGATCCTCCTTTGCCTCACACCAAGTGGTTTCCCACAAGAGATATTGGCTTTGTCATGGAAGTGCCATAAGCACAACCAAGGGAACACATAAGTTTGGAATACTTGGATGTCGGCTTAGAGCTCCCTATCCACGATTCCATGAGTTTGGAATGCTTGGATGTCAGCTTAGAGCTCCCTATCCACGGAGTGCAAGAGAGTGTATTTAAAATTCAAGGGCTCTCAGATGAGCCTTAGAGATACTCTTCTTGCTAGTAAACCATGCAATGGGAGGTTCCAAAGACAAGATGCAAGAATGCCAATGTCCCAAGGAGTTCCTCAAGAATGCAATGTAAATGAAGATTAAGCTAGAATGAAATGTAAAGTGTAGCAATGCTAAGCATGTATGAGAGTGTTGCAATCCAACTATTAGACTATATGATTTAAGCTACATGTAAAAATGAAAGCTAAGCTAAGCTAGAATTCCATGATGCCAAGGATGAGAGAATGTAGACAAGAAATAGAAGTTCTCCACAAAGCTCCAAAGAAACCTGTTAGAAAACCTGTAGCATAACAATGTTCAAAAAATGTATGGATTGAGGGGGGAAGCTCTCTCCCTTTTAAAGATGTATGGACGGTAGAGATCAAGATGAAGATGGTGGATGATCAACGGTGGAATTCAAAAAGAGGAGTGATCCATGTGCACACACAAGTCAACCAATAGAATATAAGTTGACTTGTCATATAAGACAAAAGTCACAAAGCCTTTTCTTTTAATTGCAAAATAGAAAAAGGACTTTATGTGTGCACTTTAAGTGGGTTAGAAGAATGGGGTCTTTTATTTAATTAAAAGGGGACATGTTCTTTTAATCAAATAATGAACTTAGGATAGCATAGTCAAACTATAGGTTATAATCAAATAAATTGATTATTAGCAATTTGGTCTAAGTAAATGATTAAATTAATTTAGCCAAAATGTTGAAAAGGGGGCTAATAGTCTAGATGACCATTTTTAGGTGATTACATTCGCCCCTCTTTGACTAATGCGTGATCGATCTGGGAACACATTATGTCAAAGAAAATAGAAAGCCAAGTAGGCAGTGATAGATATAGATATCTGATTCCAAAGAATGAAATGCAAAAATAGATAGCAAGTTTTGAATGCACAACCTGATAGTGGTAGTACTGAACACTAGGAAAAGATGATGTCAAAATTCAAGAAGAATGCTAACACTTAGAAAAGTAGATAGATCGAGAACAAGTGAGAAGATCAAACAAATGCTCCTAAGAAATAGATAGTTGTAGCAATCAGTGATAGAGTATTTCTGCCCCCTCGAGATCGAAATTGAAATGAGGTAAGGGGATGCAACAACTAGCTAGACATGAGAAAATTAGAATATAGAAATGTCCAAGATGACAGATAGATGATTAGAACCCAAGAATGACTATAAGAAACTGATAAAATGCCCCAATTTGACTAGAGTTGACCTTGAAGGATATAGCATAAAAATTAGGTTGAAACGAGTAGAAAGGTGATTTTAGACATGAAATAGTGAATTGAAGTAGATATGAAGTATGGAAATGATGAAGACATGAAGAAATGAAGATGCCCCAGTGATGATTCAGAGATTAGACCTCAAAAGGTCAGCTAACTGCTCAGAAGAAAATAGAATTTTAAAAGACAATTTTGACCATCAAGATGAACTCGAATTCGGATTTCGATCCCGAAAATGAATCTAGGATGTTGAAATTATTTAAGAGGTCAAAAATCTATATAATGTGATGATAAGATAGAAAAGAGATGAAGCGAAAGATTAAGAAGGTGAAAAGATATGAACAAGAAGAAAGTAAAGAAATATATGAAAGGAGTTAGCTAATATGTCCATAAAAAAGATGAAGAGAGAGCTCTCCCCATATGCAAGAATGCAAGACTAATCTAGAAAATGAACCTAAAATGCAAGCTAATATGCAATGTGGTTTACCAACAAGAAGCACATAACATTTAGACTCTAATTTCATCATTGAGCATTTATTAGGGACATCATGAGATCATACAACCATCACTAGTAAAACTATGAGGATATGAATATGATTGAGATCAGATAGGTATGTGGAAATCCAATCTAAGCATCAAAGACATGTAAGTCAAGATAACTACGCGATTAGATTCCCTAAGTTTAATTTAGCAAGATTACACCTGTATCAAGGCATAAGTGCCAGGATAAACCCTGAGTGCGGTCTTGCAAAACAGTCAAGGATGATACATTTATAAGTCAAAGTGTTGAATAGGAAAAGCATGAATGCTTACAACACTATAGACAAACAGAGTATACCCACAAGCAGAAATCAAGAAGACATGCCCCATGCCCCCAGTCTTCTAGTCAATGACATCCTCGAAAGACTATTAGGGAGGGAACACATGGCAAAGAAATCATCATAGACAACACACAAAGTAGATAAAGATCAGCATAGCTCAGTCGTTTAAGTGTTAAAGTGTGTGTGTGTGTGTGTGTAAGTCACTTGGCCATTTCTTCAAGACTTTATTCTGATAGTGAGAAATATCGCGACATCAAAGACTGTAGGTAAACTATCTGGAAAGTGTTGAAAAACACTTGATGTCAAAGTGGGTGGGGGTAGTGTTGAGAAACACTATTTTGTGAGTTGTCAAAGAAATCCAAATGCATAAGAATACCTTAAAAATGTTAAGTATTTATGCCCCTGAGATGAGGACAAGAAACAATTCCAAGCTAGGAAATGTGTAGCAAAGTAGGTGATTGAGACTGATAGACATGGGTGCAACGATTTCAAGTAGTGCTTGTTTCCAAGTTTTCACCACTTGACAAATTTTTTTCAGGACTTTTTTCAATTTTTTTGTATTTTTTTGGTGATACATCAAAGCACCTATTGCTAGGTTTTCACTAAGATGATCATTTTTTTAGGACATTTTCTGATTTTTAGGATTTTTTCAGGATCATATATGATTTTTTGGATTTTTAAAAAGGTTTTAGAGATTACTAGTTCTCGAGCAAGATCACATCATTTTCTCGTAATGTCTAGCAAGGTATAGTACATGATGGAGAAACAAGCCAATGGATAAGCAAAGATGGATGAAAAAGGAGCATGAAGCAAGTAAAAGTGATCCTCAAGGACTGACTCCTCAAGAGTACCCAAGCTAGGGAAAGAGGTGAAATAGTCATATGAAGCATATTTTGGATAAGCAATGGAAGTAATGAGAAAGATAGCATGTAGGATAAGCAATGAAGCCAACAAGTGAGATAGCATGAAGCATGTAGTCCAAAAGAGTAGACATGTCAAGAGATCTAAAAACCATTTTTATTTATCATGATCAAGATCAAGGGGTCAACTAGATAGCATAGCAATGTGATAGAGTAATAAAAATAAAGCTCAAGATGGAGGCTATGAGGGAATGAGAAAGCACAAATAGAGAATCTCATGGATAAGATAGCCAATATGCAAAGATAGCTCAACATTGTCAAGATCAAAGAGAGAAGAGGGGATAGATGGATGATGGAAGAATTACGCATGACGCCTGTTTGCCGGGTCTTAATCATGGTACTTATCCAAGGTGCCACAAGAAGTAGTTTTCACCATAGGATAAATTTATTTCTCTTTATTTTTGCTACCAAGGTGCCACAAGAAGTGGTTTTCACCAAGGCACATTTTCATTTTTTAATATTTTTTTCTTTTCTTTTTTTTGAATTTTTAGAAAGAGCTCAAGCTGTTTGTAGATAGTGCTCCTATAGAAAAGCTAAGTCATGATAAGCCGAGACCATAGAAAGGTATGCTCAAAGATGTTGATAGGGTGATGAAAGAGAAATGGTAGTAGGAAGAGTATATGGAGAATAAGAGTTCATGTATAGAAAGTAAGTGTAAGCTTTAGAGGATTTCATGAGGGTAGTTGAAATATTGGACAAGATCAACATTGACACACACCTTGAAGGGTATTGGAATAATGGAGGAATCATGGATGAAATAGCTTGAGATTTAGATGTATGAGGTGGTAGAAGAGATTTGAAAAAAAGTGGAGTGGAAGGCTTTGGAATAATTTTAGGAAGACTTTTGGAAGAAGATGGAATGGAAGCCTTTGGAAGCTTGAATGTCAACTTTGAAGTATTTTCAATATTCAAGTCTTTTAAAAGAGACTTGGGAATCCATATAGCTTTAGATTTTCCTTTGGATACTTCAAAACACATTTCTTCAATAATGGGTTTAGGAACCCATATTTTCTTTGATTTAGCATTTTTCATAGTAGACCTTTGTAGTCTCTTTTGTGCTTTCTCCTTCTTAGCATTCACATGTCAATTAGATGGGACATAGTGATCTTTCTTTTTCAATGGATTCTTATGTTTATTCTCACTTCCAAAGGACTTGGGATTTGTGGATGAATAAGGATGATATGACTAGTTTAGATGTATAGATGGGTGATAATTCATTAAGGATGAGCGTCTTTGTTGATCTTGAGGTATGACGAGAGAGCTAGGAGTGGAAAATATAGGAGATGATGGAACATAAGGTCCCAATATAGATGGAAGGTTTGAAGGCTTTAGCTTTGATGGATAAGGACCAAGGATAGACTTAGGAGATGCAAATGGATAGTGAAAAGGGACATCAACATCTTTAGAGTGAGCAACGTAGTCAAAGCCATCAATAGACTCATGAGTAGCTTTGATAGGAGCAAAATTTTTAATAGGAGTACTTGAAGCTTGAGTAAAATTTTGAAGGGGATATAGAGAAGTAGAACATGAGGGGACACTTTGATCTTGACAAGTAGCTTTGGATAGCATAGAAAGAGAACTTTTCTCATAATTTTCAGTAAGCTCAAGGGAGATAGTGGAAGTGATATCTTCATCATACTTAGGAGGTGGACAAGATATAGGATATGGAATGGAAAAATCTTGAAAGAGATGAACGGGTGCTTGTTCTTGATCTTTCTTGACATTTATAGCTTTTTCTTTTTCAGAGTCCTCTTGACATGGAGCCACTTCTAAGGACAAGGGAGAATGAAGAGTGAATGGAGTAGTGCTTGGATTAGGCATAGTAGTGCATGAAGGTTGAGGATGTTTAGGATTAGTAGCATGGAAAAGATTTGCAGCCAAGTGAAGGTTAGCTTGAGTTTCTTTTAGAGGTAGCCCTTGAGGATACACGTAGTCAATGTGGAAAGCATTAGGTTCTTTATTTGATGGAGGCATGTTGGAAAGATTTGAAGTGTTGGGAGATGCATGAGTGTTGGAAGAAGTGGAAGATGTAATAGAGCTACTACTAGACATAGGTTCATTAATGTAATCTTGCTCAAGAAAAGTATCCTCATCGCATGAATCATTAGAGGTTCCAAGATCAACAATCTCATCATCAATGAGATCTTGGATTTTATGTTTTAGCTCAATGCAATCTGAAGTACTATGCTCATTATGTTGATGATAAGCACAATAGATATCCAAGAATGGGTTTCCATATGAGCTAGACTTAGGTAACATGATGATCTTATTGCTAAGAAGTTTTTGCAAAGTGTCATCATAAGAATGTTCTAAGGGAGAAAAAGTTCTATTAAAATTATTTCTAGAGTCCTTTTGTTGTTTCTCATGTGAATGGTATGCATCCATGTCTTCATCATGATCTTGGTCAAAGATAGGTCCATCATGAAATTTTAGCATAGGCTCAAAGGAGGTATCACTTGCTTGTTCTCTAAAGAGGTCTTTAGATCTAGAAGAAGAAGACATTTGATGTCTTGAAGTAGAGCATGTAGACCTAGAAGAAGAGGATGATCTCAAAGAAGGTGACTCACATGCATGTAAAGACCTTAAGGAAGATTCATGTAATGATGAAATCTTCTTCTCTAACCTTTTCTCAAGTTTAGACTTCATTTTTGTCATGCACTTAGAGAGATGAAGGTAAGAAAGATCATTTGTCTCTTCTAGTTCTTTGTATTGCGCATATAGATCTTGAAACTCTTTAGCAGCATGGAGGATATCATGATCATCTAGATTTTGTTGAAGTTTGGTAGCACAAGGTTTAGATCCCATAGTTTTAGATGCAAAGCCAAGCATAAAAGAGCCTAGAGGATAACTTGATGTTGAAACTATAGGAGGTAGAGTGTTCACTTGCCAAGATAGTAGAGAGAGATTAAAGTGACTTGTCAAACAATATGTCCAAGAAACTTACAACATGAATGACTCAAGTCAATAGCTAGGCAAGATGCCCAAATAGCCAAATAGATAGAGCAAGTAGGGTGACAAGTGAACAACTCTCTAACCCAAGAGTGTAGTTAAGAAATCAAGGCAACCATTTCAGCAAAAGGATAACTAGCAAGCAGACATAGACCATGAAGACAAAAAGAACTAGAGCACTAAGACCAAAGAACCACTTTAAGCATGTTTAAGCACTAGAGACATAACAAATCATAGCCAAATGATGAAACCCCCTTTAGCAAGAAAAACAAGAAAAATGTTAAGACTTGATGCTTTGACTTGGTTGACAAAGTTTGACAATAATTGATAGCATAGCAAGTTTGATGTTCAAAAGTAATTTCTTTCCAAGCAAGATAGTGACACATGGAGTAGTCTTCAAACAATCAAGCAAGGGACAAAGAAACCTTGCATGATACAAGCATATGTGAGGTCTTAAAAAAAATTCTTAGAATTATCATCATGTGTATGTTCAAAAGATTTTCACAGGTATACCACATTCGAGAACACATCAAGCAATATCTACCTAAAGAACATGGTTCATTACTCAACAATTTGGCCCACACTTGTTGCTCCTTCACCTCACACCAAATGGTTGCCCACAAGAGATATTGGCTTTGTCATGAAAATGCCATAAGCATAACCAAGGGAACATAGATGGTGAGTGTAAATCTTGGGGTGATCCGGGTAATCCACTAAGATCAGTCCTTGCATCAAGAAGTTGAGTGGCTAAAAAGGGTAGTTACTAACTTAGGGTGTTTAGATAGGGCTTCCGTTCATAGTGTTCCTCTTGCTCCCAATTATGGGACACCTCACCTTGCAATGAGTAACCAATCTCGTGACCACAAGAGTACCTAAGCATTCTTGCCTAGTGATCTCCCTATGGTCAAAATCCCATAAGCGATAACACTAGGCAAAGATAAACACTACATCTACCAAGGTTTTGTGTCCTTGATAGCCTTGAGTTTATAGTGGGTTGGAAGAGCCGGGTAATTTACTTGTCCCCACTTGGGTCGTTCCTCTCAGGTTGTCCGAGAGCAGGCCCTCTAAAGGATTCTAGCTACACAAAGTGGATCAAATTTTGGAAGTCAAGATTTCTGGTTCACCACAAGGGTGAAGAGCATACTCTCCTATTCCAATCATTTTCTCCCAAACACGCCAAGAAGATTTAGTTACCCCTTGCTTTTGAAACCAAATGGCAAGTCAAGATTTCTGATTCACCACAAGGGTGAAGAGCATACTCTCCTATTACCAAAAGACTCCAATCACAAGTTTTATGTGCCTATGAAAAATGAACAATTAGTCAATGCCACACATGAAAACAAAAAAGCAATAAATTTTGGGTTTTTGTGCTTTGGGCAGCCCTGCAAACAATGTTAGTAGCCCTTGCGCATTTGAAGCTTTGACATGCGTTCTTTTTATGCAATGTTTCAATTTTTTTTCATAAGGATGGCAACCTGTAATCACAACTTGTTAACACCAAAAGTTAGTATGAAATAACATAAAAATATGCAATAAAAAGTGGTGAGTTTTCTCAAAAATCCAATTTATCTTCCAACCAAGTGCATGCAAAGAAAGTGCAAGTTAATCACAAATGCTCTCATTTTTACTCTTTGATTTTGACCTAGTCAACAAGATTGGACTTGTTTACTATAATTTTGTATCCAAAAATGAAAATGAAAAGAAGAGACCCCTATTAAAAATTAGAGAGCTTTCCAAAAATGTAAGAAATTTTAAAAAATCTCTTCATTTGCGCTCTAGAGATCAATTTTGTCAAAACAGGACAAATTTATCAAATCGAGTTTTTCATCTTTAATACGACCTCAAAATTCAAAACACAAAGAAAGAACCTCCATTAGAATTGAAAAACCTTTCTCAAAATGTAAGTTTTTAAAAAAAATTTTGCTGATTTGCGATCAGAAACAGCTTTTTATGAAAAACAAAGAAAATCTCATAACTCTCAAAAATCATGTCAAAATTCTCTGCAAATCGGACTGAGATATTTTGAGAATATACCCAACCTGAAAAAAACATTTTAGAACCAAAATCCAAGCGGTTTAAAAGATATGATCAAATCTTTAAATCAACTAAATTTTTGGCCTTCAAACCAATTTACTTATGGGTTGGCCTTAAAACCAAAGTGATAATTCTACAAAAGCATTTGATTAGATCCAATATGCTGCTGTAAAAAACCAGAGATGAAAAATAAAAGCAAATGGAGCTAGAAACTTGATTCAAGCCCCACGATGGGCGCCAAAAATGTACACTCGAAAGTGTCCCACTCTAAACCCTTCTATCCAAACGATTCCATGAGTTTGGAATGCTTGGATGTCGGCTTAGAGCTCCCTATCCACGAAGTGCAAGAGAGTGTATTTCAAATTCAAGGGCTCTCAGATGAGCCTTAGAGATACTCTTCTGGCTAGTAAACCATGCAATGGGAGGTTCCAAAGACAAGATGCAAGAATGCAAATGTCCCAAGGAGTTCCTAAAAAATGCAATATAAATGAAGATTAAGCTAGAATGAAATGTAAAGTGTAGCAATGCTAAGCATGTATGAGAGTGTTGCAATCCAACTATTAGACTATATGATTTAAGCTACATGTAAAAATGAAAGCTAAGCTAAGCTAGAATGTCATGATGCCATGGATGAGAGAATGTAGACAAGAAATAGAAGTTCTCCACAAAGCTCCAAAGAAACCTGTTAGAAAACCTGCAGCATAACAATGTTCAAAAGATGGATTGATTGAGGGAGAAAGCTCTCTCCCTTTTAAAGATGTATGGACGGTAGAGATCAAGATGAAGATGGTGGATGATCAACAATGGAATTCAAAAAGAGGAGTGATCCATGTGCACACACAAGTCAACCAATAGAATATAAGTTGACTTGTCATATAAGAAAAAAGTCACAAAGCCTTTTCTTTTAATTGCAAAATAGAAAAAGGACTCTATGTGTGCACTTTAAGTGGGTTAGAAGAATGGGGTCTTTTATTTAATTAAAAGGGGACATGTTCTTTTAATCAAATAATGAACTTAGGATAGCATAGTCAAACTATAGGTTATAATCAAATAAATTGATTATTAGCAATTTGGTTTAGGTAAATGATTAAATTAATTTAGCCAAAATGTTGAAAAGGGGGCTAATAGTCTAGATGACCATTTTTAGGTGATTACAGTGTACACTTTTGGGAAAGAAACCTTTTGATGAGTTCAAAGAGTAGTGCTACATAGCATGAATGGTTTCTTGTTCTCTTATTTTCTCTAACTACTTCATTAGGTTCTATATGATTTTCTTCTATCA
The DNA here is from genome assembly GCA_028749045.1 of Cupressus sempervirens. Classification (NCBI taxonomy): domain Eukaryota; kingdom Viridiplantae; phylum Streptophyta; class Pinopsida; order Cupressales; family Cupressaceae; genus Cupressus; species Cupressus sempervirens. Next base: position 990,496,002 of record CM053787.1, read on the forward strand.
TTTTTCTAGCCCAAAGTGGTCTCTTTTTATTGTTAGAATTTTTAGTACTCTTTGAATTTGGAATAAGATGTTTAATATGTTCAATATCGTTCTCCCTCTCATTCTCTAGTGAAGAATTATCATCTATTTTAGTAGTAGGTTCTAAGTATGATTCATAAATGTTCTTGGAAAGATTAAAGGCAATATCTTCTTCAAATTTTAAATCTCTACTGATTTCAATGGTTCTTTGTCCAAGGACATAGATCATGTAACCTTTGGTTGATTCACTATATCTGATGAGTATACCCTTCTTTCTAGATGGTTCTAAATTTGTTCTCTTTTCTTTAGGAATATGAATATAAATAGGAGACCCATATATTCTTAGGTGGCTTAAGTCTAGTTTGATGCCTATAAATACTTCTTCAAGAGTTGTATTTTCCAATATTGAGTGACGACATCTATTTTAAATATAAACTATAGTATTAGAAGCTTTGGCCCAAAAAGAGGTATGAAGATTTTGATCATGCATCATAGCTCTGGCTGATTCAATAATGGATCTATTTTTCCATTTTGCGACTCCATTCTATTGAGGATTATATGGCATAGAAAACTCCCTCTTAATCCCAACAGAAATACAAAAGTCTTAAAGATTTCTAAGATGTATTCACCTCCATTATCTAATCTCAGGGTTTTGATATTCTATCCTGACTGGTTTTTGACTAGGGCTTTGAATTCTTTGAATTTGGATAGTACTTCGAGTGATTCCTTTTGTTTAAGGAAGTAAATCCAAGTTCTCCTAGAATAGTTATCTATAAAGATCACATTGTAGAGACATCCATTTAGGGAAGGTATAAATATAGGACCACAAATATCAAGATGAATAGGTTCAAGTATAGAATTAGATTTGTGTACACTTTTGGGAAAGGAACCTTTTGTGTTTTTACCTAGGGCGCATCCTTTGCAAATACCTAAATGATCATGTTTAAACAAGGTAACCTAGTTACAATTTTTCCTATAGTTGATAAGGCAGGAAAATGAAAGTGACCTAGTCTTCTATGCCATACTCATTTGAGTTTGATGCTTCATGATTTAGGGCTAAATTTTATTGGTTATATAGTTTATATAAACTTCCATCTCTAAATCCAATGGATATAGCTTTCTTGATGTTGGAACTCTTTGGCCAAGATAGTACTTTATAGTTTTGAAAGGTGATTTGATACCCTTGATTAGCAAGACCGAAGATAGAGACCAAATTTATTTTTATGCCAAGTATAAAAAAAACATTCTTAAGTTGAAGAGTAATACCTAAATTTAGTTGAATTGAACATAATTCAATACTTTTTTATCGAATGTGTAGAATTGTCGCCAATTGTTACTTCTTCAGAGGACTATTCTTCAAAGCTTTCAAATTTATCTCTAAAGGCCGATATATGATGTGATGCTCCACTGTCTATAATCCAAGTGTTCTTGTTGGAGTTTAATTCACTTAAGAGTGCTAGATAGAATGCAAAGTTTTCATCTTTGATTTCTACTAAAGTTGCTTGAATTTTCTTTCATTTAGCGAAGTTATGCGTGTGACCAAATTTGTCACATTTGAAGCATTGTATTTTTTACCAATCTTGTTTCTTGTATTTGTTGAATTCCTTTCAATTTTGTTTGAATTTCCCTTTCTTTTCTTTATTGTTGGTATTGGCTTGAAGGGCTTGAATGTATCCCTCTTGATTTAAACTGATTCCTCTAGAAACTAATCTTGACTCTTCTTGAGTACATTCATTCTTATGTAGTTCAAACTTAGGGAGATTAGATCGAGAACTTAGACCATGAAAAAATGTTTCCCAAGATAGTGGCAGTCCTTTTAGGGTTATAATGCTAAGTTCTTTGTCATCTACTTGACTTCCAATTGTTGCAAGTTGATCTTTCAACTCTAAAATTATTAAGAAATAAGATGTTATTGATTCTCCACCGTTCATTTTGATGTACAGTAGATGTTTTAATGTTAGCAATCTACTAGTGTTGTTAATTTCCAAAGTATTCTTAATTGTAGAAAACATCTCAAAATTTGTCTTAAGACTTGATATAGAAGGAAGAATGTGATCTTTTACAGAATCTATGATAATTTTCATGGCTTTATTGTTGTGTCTTTTTCATGTTGTCTTGTTTGGATTATTTTTTGGTGTCAGTTTATTTGACTCTATATATTCTTCTAATTTCATCTCTTGTAAAATAATCATTACTTGAATCTTCCATGAGGCAAATTTTGAAGCCCCTTCAAGTCTATCCTCGAATCTTATGTGATTCACCATTTTGAGTTGAAGATTTTTAGAATCTAGTATTTAACAATTCTGATATTGAATTTCTCTATATGGATGACTTTGATACCATGTAAAAGATTATAGGATCTTTGATAAAGAAATACTAATACCTTCTTTGTGTCTTCTAGTTAATAATTTAAGTATATTGATATAGAATTATCAATATAAAGTATATGCTACTGAATTTGATTCAGATTACAATTATACATATTGAAGACCTTGAAAAAATATGCTTGTGATTCTAAATACAATATATATTACTTACTGTCAAACTAAATTGAATCTGTATCAACTGTATTATCCTTAGGAAATCGCTTGTATCACTGATGGAGAATAATGCATTGTTGACAATCGGTTACCATTGTGTTCTTCTACTCAGTCAACATTTTATAGCTTGGTCTCTATTGTTGTGTCTCACTCAGCTTCCACTACCTTTCTCGATCTTCACTACACTCACTCACTACTACATTTTCCTTCTTCAACTTGGCCTGTCGTAACTATCACTTGGCTAATATTGTTTACTCAGCTAACTCTTAAGTTCCTTAATCTTCTACTTCACTAGTCTTGTAAAACTATCACTAGGTTAAGCTTAGTGATTTACTCAATTGATTGTCTTCTCTTCTAAACATCAACTCAATTGTCTTCTTCACTTCATATAATGATTAAACAATACATTATCTTGTCAAAGCCTAATTGATAAAGTGCCCATTGTAATTTCAACATACTCCTCTTTACTCAACAGCTTCACTGGTTCATCTAGTTATCTCTCTTTTCAAATCCTCTTCATTAATCAATACATTGGCACTCTACACTATTATTAAATGTCTCTACAGTAGGTTTGACATCATTGACAACATAACAATTGTTCCAATTATGATTTCCAACAACATTTACCATATTATCTCAATTGTAAAGTTTACCAAGAGCAATGCATTCTCATAGAATCCAACATACATCGCACAAAAATGTGAGGATGAATACACAAGCCCAATAGCATAAATAATCTTGAGCTCTAGTCATCTAACAAAAACAAAGAGAAACAAAATGCAAGAGCAAGGGCTCAAAGCCATAAAACATGAAGATGTGAATTCAAATGAGCTTGATTGGTCTCAAACCAAGATCAAAAGTCACTTAGATCTCATTGCAAGCATATCTCAACCATTCTTGAAGACGTGACCTCAACTCATCATAGAGAGTCAATAAGCAATGTAGAATAAATGACCACAACCACAAGTCGTGAGATCAAGGGCAATATAAAAATGTACAAGTATAGTCTATTTGACCCTTTTCCAAGATCATAGATCCCTAGATGATATCATATACCACAATCTACACTAAATCACATATCTCAAAAATGAAAAAATAATGACAAAGGTCAACCATTTCTACAAATAATTAGATAGGCATACCAACTAAAAAATAAGTTTAAAAACTAAGGTTTCGATTGTTGTAATAAATAATGTCCTCCATTCATTCAAACTACATATTCCAACTAAAATCATGGGATTCAACCAAGGACAATTTACAAAGCATGCAAACTTGATGAAAACTCCAAACGAGGGATCATGCAAAATGACAGACACTAAAACGCAAAATCTTGTATGGAAATTAAAAATATTGATTCTTTAGGTCCCACTAATCCAAAATGCAATTAAAATTCAATTTTGACATTATAGGAGAAAACAAATAATTTAATGGCAATAATTTTCAATTTACAAAACAAACTCAAACAAGCTTAGTCAAATACCATATACACTCAAATGAGTGAGAGAATGAAATAAACATCTAAGAAATCATTTACAACAAAAGAAGCATCAAAATAAAGATTTGAGAGAGCCATGATGCCCTACCTTAGAAAATATGTACAAACCTAAAATGAAGAATAAAAAATCAATGCTAATCGCACGTGGATGAAACCCTCAACAAACCATATAAATCATGTCACAAGCCACTACCCACAAAATTTAGAGGACCCAAAAATCCCAATCAAATTTCTCCATAAGAGGTTTTGGAGAGTATTCTTACATTCCTAAAATTAGAAGTGTGAAGAATGAAATCAACTTAAAATTGTAAAAGAACTTCTTTTAAAGATAATTCCCCAATAGAAAAATTTAATAAACATTAAATCACATAACTCTCTTGGCATGATGGTGATGTTTAAGGTGATTATATGTATCAAAATGAATGGGTCATCATTTTAGTTTTGTCATTTTTGGCAATCATATGTTTTAGAATTGATGGATCAACTATACTAGGAGAAAAATTCGCCAAAAAGAAAAAAAAAATTATGAAGTACTCAATGTATCAATGAATACATGGTTAAATGTAGTATTTTTTATGTACGGTAATGTGATTTATGATTTTAAGTGTGAGTTGATAGGGAAGATTCATTAGAGGTATATGTACCTAATTCTAGAGTTTCATATTGTGAAATGATGTACAAATGAAGATCTAATGAGTGTAAACAATCAAAGTGTCCAGAACAAAAAAACTGACAAAGATAGTTATGTTGAATAGGTAATCTAATAATGATAAGTCAAAGGATGGATTGGTTACCTAGTAAATTATGTTGGGCCGACATTATGACATAGAATTAAAGACAATAGCACTCGCTCATGAAATTTAGATTTCATGTTAAGTTGATTCATAGTAAACCATTTTAGGGTTTTCTCACTACCTTAAGATAAGTATAAAAGAAGATGAAAGATAAAAGTGCGGCAATTGTTGGTGTGATTGTTGATGTTGTGGTGATAGTTCAGAAGTGTATGTGTGTTTAGTGCAATTTAAAGAAGAGCATTGACCAAATATGGATTGGATTTGTCATACATTGAGTGCAGTTATCATAGTAGTGTTCACTTGTTGATTCTAACAAATTGGAAAGAAAAATCTCTTAACTAGGTCACTCTTAATAGGGTGAGAAGGATCTTAATAGGTCTGAAGCACAGTGTCTAACAAGGTGACCCTCAAAAGAAGTTTGAAATCCTTTAACAAGGTGAATCCTAATAGGTATTTGTAACAACTCTTAACTGAGCTAAAATACTCTAAATCAAGTATTCCCTTAATTGGGAAGATTGAATTGCTTAGTACGGAAAACTTATTACTGCAATAGTGAGACTTGTGCATCCTAACTCCCATCTTGTCTTTTCCCTCTAGTCAAGGGTTTCCAAGTGAAAAATATTGGTGTTAATTTGTCTCGTGTGGATGGGTGATTTATTTTACTTCTATACATTACTTTTCATTGCATACTTTTATATTGACCTAGATTGAATTTGTTCCAAATCGATCAAACAGACATTCTAAGCAATGTTAGGATATTCATATTATAGAATTGAAAAATCTTGTAGTGAAATGATACTACCACTTATCATAACAAAGAGAGGTGAGCAATAATGGAAACATGAAAAATACCACCTCACTGACCAAAATCCCTATGGTGTATTATCTAGAACTTCATAAAGGATTAAAATTCTAAAGATGCTTATTTTTCACACGCACGCACACAAGTACGCGTGCTTACAAACAATCACACACAATCATTTACAAGTAATATCTTCAATCTTAGGGATTAATAATTTTCTTCCATTTTTAGTATGATGTCAACTCTTATTGATACCAAAAAAATTTGATTCGACTACAATGGAAGAACATAAATAGACTCGAGATCTAGTTATTTCATAAAGTCTAAGATTATATGCAGTTAAAGAATCCCTTAAAGAGTCAATCTTTGTCAAGGTAAAGAGTTTACAAAAAAAGTAACTTTTTTATGCTTTAGCTTCATCATTAGAATGACAAGATATTATTATAGGCCTAACTCTCCTCCACGCCCCTATACATATACCTATAGTAAAGTCATGACTCTCCTATTAATCTGCTTTTTTAGGAAGACTACACAATACTAATCATCATACAAGACTCGTTACAAAAGGCTATTAAGTCTAGAAGAAAAGGAGGTTAGATAAACCCATATGAGTCGCCTCTAACAAAATTGCTTGCAAATAAATGTTAGGAATTTTGACTTTTCACTATGCGGAACAATAGTATCTTGTTATGAGGTCTATGAAAAAGACAAGTGTTGATAAGAATGGCAAGTTCCTAAGACAAGGAAAACAGACAAAAATTATAGCTAATTTTAAAAGAAAATGAGATAATATGCAAAAACACTACAAAACTGTCCTAAGAAAATGTACCCTCTAATTTGGTAGGCAACTCTACAAGTGTAATACTTAACCCTAAGATATGCAAACTATACTTGTTTGAATTTTTTTTAATACTTAAACCTAAGATATGTAAACTATACTTGTTTGAATTTTTGTGTAATACTTAACCCTAAGATATGCAAACTATACTTGCTTAAATTTTTTGATCTACAATGAGAACTATGGATTATGTAAATGACTAAGAAAGGTTCTAAAATCTAAATGTAGGAATGTTCCTAAAATGCAAGGTATGAGTTTCTAATATGCAAGAGTATGTTGATCAAAAAAGATCTAGATGAAAGAGACGTGGTATTTTACGACCCATGTTGTTCTGTTCTTTGTGTAAGACACTATTTAGAATAAGTTTGGTGATGTAAAAACACAACAATTACACGCTCTAAATATGGCTGCAATTATGGCTTAAAAGAAATGCTCCAAGTATATTTAGTAACTTTTTAAAGTTACAAGTTTTCACGAAATCTAACATAATGAAAAATATAAGCAGTCTAACCTAAGGTCAAAATGGCTTCAATGAAATATTTTAAGCCCATTGTTTAGTAGTTTATGGGCTCACAGAACCATGTCACACTATTAGAACATGAGATTTTTACTTGTAGGTGCCTAATTTTTTTTTGTCTTTGGAGAAATATTGTGTTGGAGAAATCAGACAATGATTCAAAGGTGAACTAGATTAACCTCTAATTTAATAAGATTCATACAATCTCCCTAATTGGTTTGTACGTGTGTGAGACACTAAAGCCTTAAGATTTTAATAAAGGACTAAAAAAATTATTCTCTAATTTAAAATTCAAGTTTTCCAAACTTTGATGGTAAAATCTTGATTATCAACTAATAAAATTTCAATTTCAAAAGATTGTGTTAATTCTGTAACTTTGATTTCATACTAATTTGATTGTACATATTGTATAGATCTAATTATGCATGAAATGCCTTACTTCATGCCTTACTATTAAAGGCCTATATATAATTGTTCCTTCTTTAGGTATGATCGGCATCTCCTTTGGAATGTTGTTTGAGAATAAACTTGTCTAAACTTAGTTAGTTTAAATCACTAACAAATTATATTCCTCCATTAGACGCCGATTAGAAGAATAAAATTTTGGGTAAACCTAGAGAGAGACATGTCCCTTCTAGGGACATGCCCCATGGTTGCCATATTTATGTAGGGTATGATTGTGGATGAAGGACACACAAAAATTATATGGTTTGCTCCTTTAGCAATATTGCCCTATCTGATTTATTGCAAAGATAAGAACATTTCTAGAATAGTTATTATACTATTGATATCACTTCATACAAGTCTAATATATAGAAGGTCATCTTCAACAAGTAGATTAAAGGCATTATAAGGTTTGATTTATCAAAATTTGTCGAAACTTTACATGGTATCAGAGAGCTAGTAGTCGAACCTTGGCTCTACAAATTAACAATCAGACTTTAAATATCTAGCAACATCATTCTACCTTCAATGGAAAGCGTAATCAAATCCGATAATAGGTTTGATGGAAAAGAACACTTTTTTTCTTGGAAATTCATAATCATAATGATTCTTAAAGACAATAATGTAAACAGTTTGTTGATAAAGAATTCAAGCAACCTGATGTTGATCCTCACAAAACTATCTGGAGTAAAGGAAACAAGAAAGCCATGCAAATCATATTAGATTAAGTGAAAATGAAATAGTACCTATGCTAATGAAACATCAAACAACATTTCATATGATGAATACATTATTAAATGCATATGAGGTTAACAATGTGACTAGAACCCTTGCACTAAAAAGGCAACTAAATCATATACAAATAAAGAAGGGGGAATCTATGAATTCATACTTCCTAATGGTGGCGAGTATAAGAGATAAACTTGCAAGTATGGGGACCATAATTAACGACAAAGAGCTAACACTTATGGCTATAGATGGGTTACTAGATTCATGGGAAGCATTCTCAGAAAGAGTAAGTGCCAAAGACAATCTTCCAGACTTCAATAGACTTAAAGGAGATTGCCTTCAAGAAGAATCTAGAAAACTTAAGAAAGCAGGAAAATAAAAAATTGAAGATGAAGAACTTCATGTTCTGAACACAAATTCCTATAAAGGTAAGAAGAAACATTTCAAGAAGAAGTGTAATCAAAGAAATGACAAACCTAAGAAAGATTTATCTGAAATAAAATGCTTCAAATGTGAAAAATTTGGACACTATAGATCTAATTGCCTTGAGAATACAAAGCAACAAGTAAATTGTACCAACATTACCAGGAAAGAAGAAAACTATGATCCTAAGAATCGTGTATTGTATTTTGCACTATCAAATGAAGTATCAAGCAAAGCATAAGTAATTGATAGTGGATCATCTCGACACATTACAAGATACAAAGAAATACTAGATTCAATATCAGAAGAAGTTGATGGAGAAGTTGCCATTGGTGGTAATTCCTCTCATTTGGTCAAAGGAATTGGGAATTGCACCTTGAAATTGAAGTAAGGTATTTCTCTAATCTCAAAAAAGTACTCTATGTACCAGGAATAAAGAGGAATTTAATCTATGTTATAGCACTTGAAGATTAGGGACATAATGTTGCATTCATGGATGGTAAAGTAATGACTTGGTCTAAGAACTCTTCATTTAAAAAATCAAAGTTGATTGGTCAAAGAAAGGGATTCTTGTATGAATTAAATACTAAACCTAGTCAAACTATTCAAGCCTTAATTCATGAAGTTGTTGCTATAAATGAAATATGGCACAAAAGGTTAAGACATCTAAATTTCAAAGCCTTATCGACTATGGAGAAGATGGTTACTGGTTTACCTAAGTTGAATAAAGATCATTCAAGCATATGCAAAGGAAGAACACCAAAAGTCAATTTCATCATAGCACTAGAAAAACTAATAATGCTTTGGAATTAGTCCACTCATATTTATGTGGACCTATGTTTGTTCCTTCTCTTGGAGGATTCTGGTACTATATACCTTTTATAGATGAATTCTCTAGGAAAACTTGGATTTACTTCTTAAAATTTAAAGAATCAGAAGAAATCCTTAAGAGATTTAAAGAATTCAAAACTTTAACTAAAAACTTATTAGGACACAAAACTAAAACTCTTATGACTAATAATAAAGGGGAATCTACTTCAGATTTGTTTAAAGAGTTATGTAAAGAAGTAGGAATTAAGATAGAGTATATTGTTTCGTATAACCCATAGAAAAATGAGGTAGCAGAAAGGAAGCATAGAACAATTATAGAAGCACCAAGACCTATGATATTTGATCAAAATTTAGAATATTATCTTTGGCCATAAGCCTCTTGTACTGTTGTCTATATTGAAAACATAAGTCTTCACTCCCACCTTAGAGGTAAGACTCCTAAAGAAGTCTTTACAAAGGTTAAACCTAATATAAGCCATCTTAGGATATTTGGGTGCCTAGTATATATACATTTTCCAAAAGAAAAGAGAACTAAATTAGAACCCTCCGGGAGGAAAGGTATTTTTGTCAGGTATAGTGAAACATCTAAAGCATACAAAATTTTCATACCTGGTCAAAAAAACATTAAGCTTAGTAGGGATGTAATATTTGAAGAAGATTTAGCATTTAAAAGAGCCCTAAGTTCTAAAGATCCCACACATTTACCTAGTTTTGAAGAAAATAATAAATCTGAGTTTCAAAGGGAGAACCTTGAAAGAATTGAAGATGAAATTCAAAATCTTAATCTTGAGGAAACTCGAATCCTAAGAAAATGCCACTTTGGGCTATTAAGAATGTAGAGGAAGCACAAGACTTCATTGCACCATCTAGAACCTTCAGAAAAAGAAAAAGAAAAACTCAAAAGATTTTCTAGGTATGCAGCAAACATGAGTGATTTATCTAAATCAAAACCAACCAATGTTTTAGATGCTATTAAACATACAACTTGGAAGGATGATATGATAGAAGAACACCAATCCCTTATTAAGAATGATGTTTGGGAAATTGTTCCAAGACCTGAAGGAAAATCTATTGTTAAATAATAATAATAATAATAATCTTAATCCTGGAGCTTTCCTATGAATCCTGGAGCTTTTGTTCAAATCCTGGTTCGAATCCTGTCGCACTCTTCGCATCGAGCTTCTCAAACCCCGGGCAGATCTGGAGCAAGCTGAACGCGTAGAGCTTTATGAGTTGTTGAGCGGCTACAAGAAAATTTTCCCTAGGGTTTTATCGGCTTGTTTTGGGGAGAATATTTCTCTTGGGCGAGCCAAGGGTTTCCTCTGGTTACTTTAGGATTCACAAGAACCATCTGCGATTGCTTTTGTGAAGTTGCGGGTCACTTCATAGCTCACGAGAGTTAGTCTTCATCAGTATTTGGGTGTCTGAACTTCACGTCAGGCAAGGAGGTTACGATAGGTAAGTCTCCATCCAGTGACAGGGTCTCACGACATGTGCAAGATTGGATACGTTTTGACATAAAGTAATCATCCCCCTACAATGAACGTGCAAGTTAAGTATGGAGAAGTCGTAATCAGTCCGTACCTACACCACAAGATAGATTATGACCCACAAGATAGTTCGTACATGATTTGTCTAACAGAATGTCCAGTACCATTTCTGCTTTTTTTTATTCAATTACGACTTAGTATTGTTTTTTCATATATTGTTTAGTATTGTTTTGAATCATGGACCCCCACCCAATCCTACAACATTACAGCAGATAGTTGACCGCTTGGCATTATTAGAGAAGGATAATGCAGCTCTGAAAGTCACAACTCTTTCTCTCTCAACAGTTTTCCATGGTCTCTTAGTGTAGCTCCAGAAGTTCGAATCAGTGAATCAAACTCTCCAGGATACTATTCACTCCCTATCTCAATCATTAAATGACTTGAACTAGCAGGTTGTAGCTAATTCTTCACGCATCCAGGACCTTTCTGAAACTTTTACCACACAAACGGTAGGCATTAAAAAAGATATCAGCTCCATTATTGAAGACTTCGGAGACATTGGAAACCTCAAGGATAAGCAGACCGAGCTTGTTAAAAAAAATCATCTCTTTTGACTGAAACAGAGCAGCAAATTAAAACTTGGGCCTCTACTTGCAAAAACTCCAGCACTACGCCTCTGCCAGTGGTTGAAAAAATTGTCCAAGAGAAGTTGGCAGAAGACTGAGTTAGGTTCTTCAGAGAACTCAACCTTCAGGTTAGAGGTCTTCCTTCGTCCTCCATTGATCCTCTCCCCATAGGCTACTCATTTCTCAACGAACAACTGGGTATTTCAGATATTACATTAGACAGAGCATGGTTTGGACACGATGGCACCCTTTTTCTTAGGTTTCTCTCACTGGCTGATCAACTACAAGCTCTCAGGCCAAAGAAGAAGCTCTTCCTTCTTCCCACAAAAATATTTCTTGATGAGGACCTCACAAAATCACAAGTAGTTGAACTAAAGCACTCTAGGAGTCTTGTGGTAGAAGCAAGGAGTAACGGGAAATGAGCAGTTATAAGGAATCTAAAGGCAATTATTCGTGACTCACCTCCCAAGGGTTGGGATGAGAGACATACCCAAGCCAAATGACAGTCTCAACACCAATAGTTTGGCAAGTCTAAACCCTCCATTGGCTCTTTGCTTGTCAACTGTTGGAATGGCAATGGTTCCCTGTGGCCTTTTCCAGGCTTACTTCATGATGCAGTTGACGATGTTGATTTGTTAGTTGTTACCAAGACTCATGAGAGTCTTGCTCGATCCCTTCCAGGTTACATAGGGTATTAGTGGCTTTCAGTTTGCAGAGAGGAGGTCCGAGCTTCGGGTGGTGTGCGTGGTTCCGGTGGAGTTGCTTGTTTGATTAGAGATGATTTGTTCAGTAATACCGCATTGGTTCTTTCTGACACTTATGCCAGATTTATGTCGATTCGAGTTGGAGGTACCAATCACCGTCAGAAAGATATCTTCATTGTTGTTTGTTACTTCCCACTGACTACCTCACCTTACGCCATTCATAGTCTTGAGGATGGGAACCCTTTTTCAGACCTATTCAAGAGCATCTCCAAGTTTGGGGCTATGGGCGACATCATCATCTTAGGAGATTTTAATGCACGGACTGAAGATCTCCAGACCCCCCAATATGACCGTGGGTCCGATTTGATTTGTACTACTGAGAGGGATCTTACTAGTATGGGGCTTCAGCGTTTATCCAAGGATCACAGTGGACCTCTAACTTGTTATGGTCGCCACCTTCTCCATCTCTCTGAGTCCTCCAACTTGGTGATTCTGAATGGCCTCTCTTGTTTCTCGGGTTTTGAGCTTTTTATGTGTTGGCCTCATAATGGGGGTGCGAGCGTGGTGGATTACATCCTCGTTGTTGCTTCCTTCCTCCCCTCCATCCAAAATTTTACTTTCTCATCTTCCCTTGGCTGATCATGCCCTTCTTAGCCTTTCGGTATGTGTTTCTTCCCACCCTTTATCACCCATCTCTATTCACCCTGCCTAGTTCCGCCCCCACACTCGTTTTTGTTTCGAGGATAGTGATCAAGACCTCTTCATTTTCCATTTGAGAAGATTCCTCTGCCCAACTAGCTTCACGAATCACAGTCAGGTGTCCACCATGTTTCACTCACTAGCTACCGCGATTTGGGAGTCGACTCTCCTCTCTATCCTTCACCACTCCATTTCCAGCACTCACAGATCGGCTCGACGAAAAACTTGTCCCATGAATCAGTGGTTTGATGATGACTGTAAAACTTTCCACCGCTCCTTGCACCTAGCTTTTGATACTCATTCCCCCACTTTCACCAATTTACGGCTCTCTTAGAAATGCTTTCTTCGCCATAAGAAGCGATTATTTATTGCTTCACAGGGCAGATCCCTTTGAGACACGCTTATTCAGTATCCCAAGTTATTTTGGCGCATCATGTTCCCCAAGCGTAGCCAACCCCAATCCACCCTCGACCTTCATCTCCTTGCTTCTCATATCTCCATGTTGTATGACATCCTGAGTCAGCTCGCCCCCTTTCCTAGCCCGCTCCCCCATTGTCACTTATTCTCCACCTCCAGCATTTACGATGCCATCAAACTTTTGAGATGCAGCAGGGCAGCTGATGAGGAGGGTTTTCAGGTGAAGCTCTTCAAACTCGGTACTACGATCTTGGGCCCTTCTCTCTCTACGCTCTTCAATAGAGTGGTTTGTTTTGGTTTTCTAGACTCTTGGTCGAGACACATTATTCACCTGATCCATAAGTCTGGGTTGACCTCTGATCCCGGAAACTATAGGACCATCATGATTGGGCATACATTTGCCAAACTTTATGCTATAGCTTTGAATACTATTTTATCCAGTGAGCTTGATAGGAGGAATTGCAGGGCTAAGGGTCAATCAGGATTCAGGACAGACTACCAGACCATAGATCATATCTTTACACTACGAGCTATTATCGAGGAGGCTCGACATCACTCGAAGAAAGTCTACTGTTGTTTTGTGGATTTTCATAAGGCTTTTGATTCCATCCCTAGAGCAACCCTTTTTCAGAGATTGAGAGATATTGGTATTTCTGAGATCTTATTGACGGCTATTATGAGGTTATATGAGACTGTGATTGGTAGACTCAGGACCACAGAGAGCCTCTCTGATCCTATCCAAAGCACCATTGGGGTGAAGCAGGGCTGCCCTCTCTTGCCCACCTTGTTTGGGATCTACATTGATGAACTCGAAGCTTTTCTTAGTGACTCCTCGCTTCCAGGTGATGGTTGTCATCTACACCAAGTATTGATCTCCATCCTTCTCTTTGCTGATGATGTGGTTCTTCTTGCTTCCTCTCCTAAGGGTCTTTAGAGGCTTTTAGATAGACTTGCATCTTTTTGTGATATGAGATAGCTGGTTGTGAACCTTGAGAAGACTCAGGTTATGGTCTTCAACGGTCTGAATACTTCACATCTCTATTTTCACTTCCAGGGTCGGGAAGTTGAGATTACATCATCTTACACATACCTTGGGGTTAAGTTTTCTGGATCTCGTTTCAGCTTGAGATCAGCTATTCAGCCTCGGATCAATAAAGGGTTGGGTTCCCTTGCCATGCTCGAGAGACAGTGCTTCAGACATCACTTTCAGGGTACATCGTCTAAGCTATCCCTCCTGGATTCCTTAGTAAGACCCACAGTGCTCTATGGTTCAGTGGTTTGGGGTCCTCTTTTAGACTCGGATTGGGCCATGATCGAGCGTACCCAGATTATGCTCCTCTGTCGAATCATCAGATGTCACGGTTCTACCCCCCACAGTATTATTTTGGCCGAGTTCGGTGCTTACCCATTCAGACTTGCAGCCATTTTTGACTTGATCTAGTTTCTCCACTGTCTTCGTGGCTTTGCTGACTCGGAGGAAGGCCAACACAGATACCCTTATTTAGCCTACTGCTCCTCAGTTGTTATTGCTGACGTCGATCCTGCCACTAGAGCCCGCAGTTGGTATGCTCAGGCTACTATCCTACTGAGTTCAGTGGGGATCGACATTGATCATCTTCCTCCCTACCAGTTCTCATTGGATGCCCCTACTCATCTACTCCCTTCTCGGCAGGAGTTGAACGGGCATGTCAGACTTGACATTTACAGGAAGTATATCACACAGACTTGGGTGGATCCTCCAGGGAGACTACGTCCAAGGATGGCTTTCTACGCTGAGCATTCTTAGTTATCCAAGATGGGATTATTGTACGCCCTGAGTACTTACATAGATATTGGACTCATGCCCTACGTATCTCCCTTGGATCCTTTAGGGTGGGCTCACACAAACTTCGGATTCAGGTCGATCACCATATTGCTAGAGAGGATCGAGTGTGTACACTTTGTACCTTAGCAGAGGCAGAATCTGAGATTCGTTTTCTTTTCAGATGCCCCATATACTACGAGATTAGAGGGAGATTTTACTGTCTGTTTAGAGATTGCAGATCCCTCTCAAATTTTTTCAGGTACACTGATCAGCGTTGCATTGCACTCTATCTCCGCGAGTCCTTACAGCTTCGTGACCATACTTTACAACTTTCATTTCCCAGGAGTCAGACCCAGGCACAGCTTATTACAACCTTCTTCTCGCCCTTAACTCCAGCTCAGGGTGTGAAGCGACCGTACAGTTTCCCTAACACGGGTTGTTCCAAATCGGTGAGACCCCGTAGGAGACCTTTTTGCCAGCAACACTCCTCTCGTGGCACTCAACTTCATCACAGGGCTTCTGGTAGCCACACAGATCGGTCACTGTTGGACTTTTCCCTGTGAAGACGGATACCTAATATTTTTCATGATGTTTCCTGCTTTCTTCTTCTTTTGTTGTGCTTCTTCTTTTTTGGACACCGTTTGGTGCTCCGTTTGTCTACTTTTTCCTTGTTGTAAGCTTCCAGTCCCATAGACCCACGTTGTGGTCTTTTGTTGGACATTAATAAATTTATCTTATCTTATCTAAATGGATATTTAAAATCAAGCATGTTGCCGATGGTAGCATTGAAAAATATAAAGTCAGATTTGTAGCTAGGGGATTCTCTCAAAAAGAGGGAATTAATTATAAAGAAACTTTTGCTCATGTTGCCATATACAGATACACCTCTGTAAGGGCAATCCTAGCTATTGCAACATCAAAAGGGGGGAAAGTACATCAAATGGATATGAAAACATTTTTGAATGGAAAGATTATAGAAGAGGTATATTTGGAACAATTTGAAGGATTTGAAACTCATAACCATGAAGTCTTTGTTTACAGACTCAAGAAAGCTCTCTATGGGTTTAAACAGGCTCCAAGGGCATGATATGAAAGAATTGATAAGTATATCTCCAATTTAGGATTCTCCAAGAATAAAGTTGATCCAAATCTCTATTATAAAAAGGATAAAGATGATATGATAATTTTGACACTATATGTCAATAATTTACTAATAATAGGTGATGATCATCTTATAGATCAATGCAAGAAATATCTAATCAGAGAATTTGAAATGAAATATTTAGGACTCCTTCATTACTTCCTAGGACTGAAGCATGGCAAAATTCTAACAACATCATACTTAATCAAGGAAAGTATACATTAGACATCTTGAAGAGATTTGGAATGTGGAACTGCAGACCTATGTCTCTAATCTACACAAATTTAAGGAAGCAACAAGAGAATCACCTTCCATAAATTCTACTCTTTATAGACAGATGATCAGGTATCTTATGTACTTGGTAAATACGAGACCTAATATTTGTTATGTTGTTAATGCCTTAAGTCAATTTATGTGTGAGTCAAAGGAGATTCACCTAGTTGCAGTCAAACACATTATGAGATACTTACAGGGTACTTTTAACCTTGGGCTCAAGTATGAGAAAGTTGACTTGGACTTACATGGGTACACAGACTTGGATTGGGCTAGAAGTGTTACTAATAGGAAAAGCAATTTAGGATGTTTCCATTTAGGCTCAGCGATGATATCTTCGATATGCAGAAAACAAACATCTGTACCACAAAGTTCCACAGAAGCTTAATACATTGTTGCAGCAATGGCATCTCGTGAAGCGAATTGACTTAGAAAGTTACTTGTAGGATTATTTGGTCAACCCATGAATCTTACTATTATTCATTGTGATAATCAGAGTTCCATCAAGCTTTCTATTAATCCAATTTTTTCATGACAGGTCCAAGCATATTGAAATACCTTAAGATTATGTAAGAGATATGATAGACAAGAATACTGTAAAATTATAATACATTTGTATTGCAAATTAGACAGCAGCTATTCTTTTACCAAACCTCTCTCACGAGTGAAGATAGATCACTTCAAAAATTGGTATGGTTGAATTATAATACATTTGTATTTTTTTAATTATTAATAAAATAATTTTTATTGTCAGACTATTCACTGTTATGAACTTCACCATTTGTATTCATTATTTAAGAGTTGACAATCTCTGAGATAATGAACACTTTTATAAAAGACATTATGAGAAATGAAAATCTCCTAGATAATATACTGAACAGTATAAAACAACTGCCAAATCTGAATGAGTTCAAGAGCACATTGTAATATAGACATTTCTATGCCTACGAGTCACAACTTGGATAAAGGAAGAATTTAATCATTTTCCTCAGTTTATTTTGCGAACTGGTAGCTCTTAACTCAAGATCATATTGTGATATAAGCATGTGAGTACCTATGAGTCACAGCTTGGATAAAGGAAAAATTTAATCATTCTCCAAATTTTATCCTATATATTGCATTCCATGCAATGTTGTTATTACAAGTGAAAAGTCATATCACAGGTTAGTAATATGACATAATATCATTTGTTCAATAATACCACATGCTTAGAAGATTCAAATAGATATAGAGTATCAATCTATGGTTACTCATCTTAATTGATGATGCTAGATATGTTATTTCTTAGTATGATTATCATGTTAAGGAGTGTTAATTTTGTAACTTCGATCTTGTACTAATTTGATTGTGCAGATCTAATTGCACATGAAATGTCTTACTATTAAAGGCCTATATATAATTGTCCCTTGTTTAGGTATGATGGTGTCTCCTCTAGAATGTTGTTTGAGAATAATCTTGTCTAAACTTAGTTTATATCACTGACAAATTCTATTCCTCCATTAGACATAGATTAGAAGAATACAATTATGGGCCGACCTAGAGAGGGACATGCCCCTTGGTTGCCATATTTATGTCATGTACAATTGTGGATAAAGGACACAAAACAATTATATGGTCCTCCTTTAGCAATACTACCCTATTCAATTTATTGCAGGGACGAGAACATTTCCAGAATAGTTATTATACTATTGGTATCACTTCATACAAGTCTGATATATAGAAGATCATCTTCAGCAAGTAGACTAAATGCATTGTAAAGTTTGATTGGTCAGAATTTGCAGAAACTTTGCAGATTGCACACTTAAACTCGGAATGCATATATTTCATACTTCGAAAATATGATTTAAAAAATATATTACTTTAAAAAAAGTTATTTAGATCATGAGATTAAACCCTCTTGTTCTAATTTACTATGTTTCTTCGTTTTGCCTTTTCCTCATCCCCAACATGATACCAAATATTTTAGGTTCCGGGATAGACTATTCAAATCAACCTGCTAATCAACTTCACAAAAATGTACTCAACACTCAACAATCAATTCAAAGAGACATCAGACTAGCTCAACAATCAATTCAAAGTGACATCAGACTAACTAAATTGTAATGCCTAACCTGGTTTAAGTAGATGATATACATTTCAGTGCACAAGTCTAAGCAATCCTTAGAGTATATTGCAGAAACATCCACAATTATTCCAGCAACAGAAGTTTAAAATCCAACAATCTCAAGATCCAGGAAGCTCTTCTCTACCCTCATTTTTATGCCTCAACTCCATTAACGATGTTTTATCAGAGTACATGTAGATACTCTGATCCAAGGGCAAAAGGTATCCATACTGCCAATATATCAACAGAACCCATAGACATATAGACACTTATCATTAATGTTATCAGTTTGAAGGGTGCAACATTCAGGATTCTTCACAATGCTTTGTGTGGTGAGCTATGCAATGTCACAACCACAAACCGTTCATCAATTATCATCAGATTGTAAAGAATTTAGTGCCAAAGAGCTAAACTAACCCCTGAAGTGAGTGCAGAGGTAATTCCTGGGCAGCAAATTTAGCTATATATTTCATAGAAAACTACCAAATGTGAATGAAGGCATAGCGAAGTAGTAAAAGGCATCCTGAAAATTATTTCAAGAAAGTGTCATCCAGAATAGAGCACATTACTGGCAACTAATTCTCAACCATTAGAAAATGAGCTTGTACTTCTTTACAGTGCCGGCGCCTGTGGCATGAGCCATAATACTTTCACCATTGAGGGAACCCATATTTTCAAAAAGGTCATTCTCATACAATCATAAGTAATCCCTTTACAACTATTTACCTTATTTATTAATTTAGACAAGCAAAACATTTGCACAATTAAAGCATTGTACCAATTTTATGATAACTGATAAATAATTTCAAAAGAAGAATACAAGGGTGGTCTAAGGAATTTTTAATCACTGCATGTTTTCTACCAATTTTATAATGATTGATAAAAGGCATAAGTTATTGACAGGACAAAAAAAAATCTATATGGAACTTAAGTCAGGATAACAAATACAGGGGGACAATAAGTAAATGCTTATATGTTCACAATGGCCTGCCACTCTTGCAGAATGATAACTCTTTTTTGAAATTTTATTAATGGAACTGAAAGAATCATATAGTTTAGCAGTGCGTCAGCTTTAGATAGTGAAACAAAATGAACCAATCCACAGAAAATAAGGTAATCTATCATCCATTCTTAATTGAAACAAGTTTTTTTTTTTTTCTCTGAGCGACCTGAACTATATTAGCCAGAGTCCCCCCCACCCCCTCAAAGCATGGCAATGACATTAATCACCATATAGACTGGAGAAGCATGGTCTGAAGCAAAATCTTATCCGACTATAGAGATTTGCAGTTTCCTATCATTGGAAAGGTGGAAAGTTTTTTTCCTGCAAATTGAAATTTCAATGACAAAAGTCTCAGATCAGTAAGAATAGAATTAGCTTTCAAATTATTTATTACAAGAGCAAAATACATATCGGCACACTTACATGAACATGTTGCTTGGATCAACTTCCTTGAAGAAATTAATATAAAACCTAAGGCCATCAGGACCATCATCTCGGCACAAGAAACCTGTTAGTAAACAAATGCAATTATGTAAACATGCAAACCAGCTCAAAACATAAACCTAAAATACTAAAATAGCACAATATGGAAAACTACTTGGGAATATCAAAACAATAGACTATAAATCGAACAGCAAAACAATAGTTCAGAAACCAACTCAGGAATGCACCTTTACTCTCAGCCATTAGAAGATATTCCTTTGCAAGTGCCGGCGCAACACCCAAGGTTCTTGCTGCCTCACTTGCACCAACTCCTGTTTGAAAAGCTTCAGGCTTTACAACAAGGTCTGTTATTCTTGCAAAAACCTGAAGCAAAACAACCCATCATTAATACCATTTAATACAATGCCAGATTTTGATCAAGCATCAAAAAAAATTAGCTTCCAATGTTTTAAGGAAGAATTGGATTACAATCTATATATAATTATATTTTTCATTCCATTTCTTGTAAGAACTAACAGCACAAAAGAATTCCAGAAGAACAATTTGACAAATAAAAGTATCTGAATTTGACCAACCTCGGCATCACTCTGGGCTTTAGATTGTATAACCATTACCCCACTTTCAAACCGTCTAAGAATTACTGATCTGTCAAGAAAAAGTAAGTTACTTTGAGAAATGAGTCATACATTCCATCATCAGAAGTTTCTTCCAGTTGCTTATATACATTCACAGGAGTAAAAAGAATGGAAGAAGTTTTGATTATAATGTTTTTAGTATCAAATAGGAGTGCAGAGTGCCAATGTCCTGGTAAACATACACATTTAGCCTCTCCCAAATTGCACAAGCTCGCAGCAAATCTTCTGGTGAAATGAGCTCTGCCAAAACCAAAATATAAGGGTTAGCCTCCAAAAT
The DNA here is from genome assembly GCA_028749045.1 of Cupressus sempervirens. NCBI lineage: Eukaryota > Viridiplantae > Streptophyta > Pinopsida > Cupressales > Cupressaceae > Cupressus > Cupressus sempervirens. Next base: position 990,517,050 of record CM053787.1, read on the forward strand.
CATTTTGGAGAACAGTGCCTATCAATCTCCAGCATGTACTCCTGTGTTATAATTGAATTATTAGTGTCTAGTATTCCTATGAATGCACCTGTCCCTCGAGCACGATTGAACATACAATATACATCAACCAGGGCAATCATGCCTCCGGCTCTTTCCAGTGGTATCTTTACAAAATCTGCCAACTATTTCAAACGAGAAATCCTGATTAGTTACCTAAACAGCAGAAAGGCAAACAACTTCTCTTTTGATATTGCAGAGCAGTCTGCTTTCCAACAATAAATGGTAAAACAGCCAATGAGCTATGAGCAATGCATATGCAGAACATATATGTGGATTTATTAGGAGTAAAAGCATTTGAGGCATGAATTTTCGCATGAGAGTATAATAGGCCTGCATTCACTTCAGATGGTGAAAACATCTCTGATTTATGCTCAAAGCTTGATAATAACAAGTGAAATTCATACAAAACAGTTTCAAAAATGCTGAAGATTTAATCCTGTGGTCAAGGAAACAAATATGCAACTTTTCATATTATGAAACCAAGATGCTCTAATAAACAAAATAATTTTAGTTTCAATTAATCTTTAAAAAAGTGTATGCCTAAATACACCAAAGCATTTACAGTTCTTAAAGGATAAACAAACCAAAAAATTTAATCAAGAATAATCAGGATTGATTTTCTTCCACTGAAGCAAACTACATAAGCCATAATATAAACCATATTGATGATAAGAGAAATGAATCACAGAAACGTATTCCAAATATCAAGTCATTTTAAAGTTTTATGGCAAAGAAATGCTTTAATTCTACGAAGAAGGACAAAGCATTCGATTACTTAGAGAAATGGCATAGACAATTCAACAACAATTAATACAATCAGAAAACAGAAGTGTAGCCAAACTGAAGTCTAGACACTAATAATCTCCAAAAATTCTTCGATTACATGACATTTGCTTTAAAAGGCTGCTTGAAATAACTGATGTAGGAGAGAGAACCAGAACCTGGCCATGTTCTAATTGGTGTGATAGCAATTGTTAATTTAATACTCACACTTGTTGATTATTCAATATTTTTTACAACATTGTACAAAAAGTTGTGACTTTGAAGCTGGTTTTGCTAATGGTGAATACCCATAACTGAATGAAAATTTGCCCCTTATTCTAAAAAGCAAACAATTGTGTGATGCCACATCAGCTGAACAAGTATGGGTGTTCCTTGTGCACTACAATTGATCTCACTTTTGTGGGGGGTGTTTCGGACACCTTGGCAAAAACCATGCTGATGTGGCATCATATTTGATGTTCTGGTCCTGAAACCTTAGTTATAAGTAGGGAAGTTGCCAAGTAGTAAAAAATGAAAGTGAATTGAGATTTCCATGTAGGACTTGAGAAGCATAAAGTTAGGGCAGGGCGCCCAACTACTGGATCCTCTCCCCTAGCTTCAACTTTTAAATTGATTGTGTATCCCTTACCAAAATGTATTATCTAGGACCCTTTACTGAATCAGAACCCTGGGAAATAAGTAGGCAGAGACCATTTTTCAGGGCATCCTCTGATGCAGACATTATGGAAACATCTATACAGGCCTTATTGTAAGGGCCAACATGGAAATCTTCCAGGTTCTTTTCAAGGCAGAAGCACAATGAAAACTTGTCTGTTTATGTAAATCATGCCAAAAATTCAGTAAGCAAGTAAATTCAGACCGAACAGATGTGCATATTCATAGTGATCACTCCCAAATGAACGGACCACCAAAAATTAACATTTATAGTGCTAGCTAAATCTAACCGCTTTTCAGATGAATAAAATAAGTCAAACATAAGAGAAGTGATGAGCACACTTAGGGAGAGGAGGGGCTGGGAGGGAAGATGGTCAGTGTGAATCCATATAAGTCAATCTTTAACTTGAAAAATTCAACAACTACATTAGTGCAATCAAGTAAAATCTACATATTAAGAAATGGAAGACTTCCATGGAAACCATTTTGGGGAAAATCCACAAAAAGAACTGCTTTGATCTGCCATATAAATCCAGCTAAAATAAAAAATTCTTTACAAAACTTCAGAGGCACGAATCCTTTGAAGACACCAATCCCAGTAAGCACCAACTTAGCAAGGGACACCAATCTCCTCTATTGAGAGGCACAAACCTCCAAATGAACAAACATTTGTCATCTTAAATCTTCAATAGATGATGATCATTTGAACTTCATAAAATTTTCTCACAACCTCATAAAATTTCTATTAATTTCCCTCTTATTTGTAAATTTTTTATGGATAATATCAGAAGTCATTTAAATCTGCTGCTCCAACAAGTATCTGTCATGAATCATAAAGATTTTTATTTTATTGCTTACTTCCGTGCCCCTAACTAATCTTCAAGTTATACCATATTATGCATCTTGAGGAAGGGAGCCATGTTAGGCCCAAAGATGTAAATCAGTTGTATCAATTATTAGCACAAAAACTCTCAAACATAAGCAGATCTGAACAACAAACAACAAATGCAAGATCTTCAACACAACCATATTATGCTTCTTCATGAAGGAAGCCATGTTAAGGCCAAAGATGTGAATCAGCTGTATCAATTATTAGCACAAAAACTCTCAAACATAAGCAGATCTGAACAACAAACAATAAATGCAAGATCTTCAACACATAATGCAGGAACACCAGATTTGTTCAAGAAAACCTGTTAGGTAAAATCCCAGTGGGAATCTAACCTACAAGATGATGTACTTTGTTAAAAGTACTACCCAGTTAAGAGCATGAAAAATAGAGAACAAAAGGTACACATACACCCAATGACTTACAGCCAAATCAGCAAGGTGCACTGCTCAAATCAGCCCTCAGTCGGGTTCACCAATCTCATTACAATTAGATCAAGATGGACAATCAATCCATTACAACCGAATTGACAAATGGCATCTTCAATCCCTATACAATTCCAATGAAGTACAATATCTCTCTGCTCATATCATCCTCGCATACTCACGCATTCCATATCTCATACACATTCACAATTACAAAATGATCTCTTACTTATACCGATAACAAAGAATAAACATCCACTAAGTGTAATAGTCGACCTACCATAATAAAAAAAATATTGCAAATATGCCCAATCACCAATGTGATCCAAAATAAGTCAATTAGATATTAGATAGGACCAAAATCTTCAATCAAAGAACATGCCATACCAATGCCAATGCGGCACAAAGAATCGCAACACATTACTTCATCAAATCAGTCAAGACCTAAAATGAAGAAATGCCCACACGCTACGAAAATAGCAATGCAGACACCTGTACAATCATCACATGATCCAAGAACACAAACAAACAACATGAATAACATCCAGAAACTTCACAATATCTCTAGCACGAAATCCAAACTAATCTCTAGCACCAAACATCAAGAACACTAAACTGCCAAACTCAATCAAATCAAAAGATAACTTGTACTCAGAATCATGAACAATTGCAATTGCCGACACAAATATAAGGCACAATCATAATACCGACATTGCAACCTCTGAATCATCAAATCAAGTTCATACCGAACCAAACACTCAACCTCTCTGTAATCTGATAATATCAATAACCAAAACTCGTTCATACAACCATGCAAACCTCTGTAACTTGACAATCATCAACTACAGACATCCCAGAGTCACCAACAAGAACAGCATATGTAGATCTTCACTATAATAGTTGAATCATCCAAAATACCAAACCAATGCACTGTCTGCAACAGCAAATAATATGTTGACATCAATGACTATGCATTAATGTCAGCATACTTCATCAATATTTAACCAACTCCTCAGCATATAGCAGCAAGTTGCAACATCTAACAATATCCCCCTTTGGCAATGATGACAACATATGAAGTGAAAAATCAATCAATGCACAAAGTCAAAAATATATCCACCCGATCACCCTAAATAACTAGCTTAACTATCTCTCTCCCATACTCAACAATATCTCTCTCATAGCATCATGTTTTTCATACATATCTCTTCCCCTTTGACATCAATGGCGAAAGAGGCCAAGGATATCAAAAAGAAACTCTGATCTGACCTCAAAAGGATGACTCATAATCTGCATTACCAAACCACATGGGACCTTTCCCCCTATGGAGGTCCCCAACACACCAATCCAGATACAGTGTTTTGTTAATGCATTAGATTAATATCATCCCATGCATTTTATCTATGACTAGGAGGGGCTATGATCCCAAGTTTACCTCAGAGATACTCAAATGTACCTTCAGTAAGGGCTTTGTGAAAATATTTGTAATCAACTGTTTCCTAGGTACATAATCCAATCTGACTTCCTTCTCATTCACTTTGTCCCTCAAGAAATGATACTTAATAATTGACAAATGCTTTGTCCTTGAATGTTGTTGTAATATTCCTCCTTGAAAACTGAAGAAAAGAGTTAAATTTCTAACCAAGGAATTTTACCAAACAGTTGGCATGCATGAGACTGCTGCTAGTTTAAATGGCTCAATGTAACTGAGTTTAACAATCATAAACCATCACTGTCCAGCAAATTTGATTTAATGGTTACAAGGATCGTAATATTGATATGTTAGGTACATTAAAATCACAGGATAAGTCCCATTAAGGTAATGAAGCAACAAACTTTATAATGACTAAAAGACAGTCAGCTCTCTACACGCATGGAATATCATAGGAACCATCCGAACATTCAGAAGTTTATGGAAAATATAACATTCAGTCTGGTTTTACAATGAGATGCTGCTCCTTTTTGGAAAATAAATGCGCAGTATTCAAGAGCGGAAGGAATAAGGAATGAACAGACCCGTGAATGTTAATGAGAATTGATATGGAAATCTGGTAAATGCAGTGCGAACACGTCCAGTCTCCAACTCCCAACACTTAGTCAGCTTGCCATCTACCCCTGTGAGGAATGCAATATCTCAACTATTGTCCACTTCCCATTCAAAAGTCACTTGACTTCACGCAGTTGCAAACCCAACTAGTCACCCGCGGCCTAGGAATGATGAAATCAGTTTCTTCAATACATGGTGCATCTTGTGAGCCACTGCCTATATCAGACCCGCCTGAATATCACGTTACCACTGTGGTTCGTATTCCCCCGATTATCTCTGTCCTGTCCGTCTGATGATGAAGTTCCTCAGCTACTGCCCCTTTACTCCAATATGCAGATATTAACCAATCTGTGACTGTCACTCATGCCCAGTATCCAAAGTATGTACTCAGAATATGCTCAATCCCTCTGCAGAATTCACTATCAAAACCTGTTACTTGCTATATGTTCCAAAATGTATCCACTCACTGTTATCTCAGAACCTGTACGTGAATACTAGGTTTGTGTCTAGTATCACAGCTTTCTTAAGGGATTTCGTCCTTAAGAATAATCCAGTCACACTTTAAGCGACCATTAGGATTTGAAAAATTATCATATATTCATTTGTTGTGCCTTTCCCAAGATGGAGTCTCTTATTTATAACCTCAAAGTGAGGAAAAAGTGTTGGAATAAGAGACGTGGGATAAAACACCAATTTCGTCTTCTAGTCACTTAAGTCACTTTATAAAGTGAATGCCTTATTAAAACATAAAGTAACTTTATTAAAGTACTTTAATACATTAAATGACAACCTTAAGACAAATCTTCCCTTGTGACTAGCAGGCATCCTTACTGGTAATGTCGTTAATCTATCCGGATGTGGAGATAGATTAATTGGGTGCCAAAAGAACTAGTGCGAAAGAGGGGACATGACAATTGTACCAGATTATTTGAAATATCAATTCAACTTGAATTATCACAATATATCATTATAGGTTCATCAATGCATACCTTCAAATCTCTCAACATCTACTTCATCCAAATGACTTGTGTACAACCATATGCAGCAGCAACATATTCAGCTTGAGTGGTAGATTGTGAGACAATCTTGCTTCTTACAAGTCCAAGAGATTAATCTTTTTCCCAAGAAGAATGCATCTCCACTAATGCTATTTCTATCATCCACATTTCCACCCAATCGGCACCGGTATATGCACAAAGTCTAAAATCTCTCTCTCTCTCTCTCTCTCTCTCTCTCTCATACACACACACACACACCCACCATAATCCATAATCAACCATTCCTTTCAAATATCTGAAGATTCTCTTTATAGCAGAGCAACATGTGATTCTTTCAATTCAGTTTGATATCTTGCAACAATACCAACAGCATTTGCAATATCAGGTCTAGCCTGCGTCAGGTAAAGTAATCCTTCAATCATAGACATGTATCTAGTCTGATTTGTACAAGGGGCTTCATCATTTTTACTTAATTTGTAACTAGTCATAGGAGTACCAACTAGTGCATAGTCTTCCATTTCAAACTTCAACAACTCTTTGGCATATTTAAACAGTGTAAGAAAGATTCCTTTATCCAATTGAGTAATTTGCAATCCAAGAAAGAATTTAATCTCACCTATCATAGACATCCCAAACTCTTTTTGTAGTTCATTAGCAAAATCTTAACTCATCATCACCTCCAAATATAATGTCCTCAACAAATACTTCAGAGATCAAAATGATGTCATCAGTTATTATCAAATATAAATTATTCTCTATAGTATCTTTAGTAAAACCAATTCTCAGCAAATACTTGTCCAATCTAGCATATCAAGCTCTCAAAGCTTACTTCATTCCATACAAAACTTTTTGAAAATGACAAACCATATCTCCTTTATCAGTTAGAGTAAATCTATTAGATCGTTAAATCTAAACATGTTCCTCTAACTCACCATTAAAAAAAGTTAGACTTAAACATCCATTGTTACATCCCAAATTTGACCTAGTCTTAAAATTGCTCATAGCCATTAAATTTAACGGGTTTTTCTTTCATAATCATGTAAAGTAGATAGTTATTTATATCCATTGTATTAACTGTTAATGAAGATGGTCGTTAACCATTATGAGTTATGTGATGTTTAGCAGTTGCTTGATTTTAATATTATGGTTAATAATTAAAATTCTTTAAATGTTTATATGAAAATTATTATGGAACATGTTATTATGATGGAAGTGTTTCACGGGCGATTGCAGGAGAAGATGAAAGGGGGAAGCATTACTAAACGGGATCAACGGAATGGGATACTAGCTTAGTTCAGTCAATAGGAATGAGAGGTATGACCTTAAACTTCTTGGCAAGGACCTAGTGACTTGAACTTCAAGATACATCTGTAGGACCCACATGAGCTATTAAATAAATAATTTAAGAAACATAAAATAATTTAATTAAAATATAATATGTAACTCAGGATTTTAAATGATCTTTCACCATATTATTATAATATATATCTATGTATGTACACATAGATATAAAAATGAAGTGACACCATCATATTATTTTCTTATAATAAAATGATGTCACCTCACCAATATATTTGCATGTACGTATATAAATATAAATCATAATAATTTTTGAATTATAACCTTCCAACTCTTTTTCCATCTTTTATTCTTTTCCTTGTTTGAAACTGATTGAACACTTGGCGTATTTAATTGACAAATATTCTTGAAGTTACGAAAGCCAAAGAATCTTTTTAAAACCTTTTTATATCATGAGTCGGGAGAGACAAAAGACACAAGAGCAAACATTTTCGTTTTCCTTTTATTATTGCATTTTTCTTTGCTTATTCCGGCCTCCTCCACAACCGATACTCTGCTATAAATCCATTGTGTAAGAATTTGGTATAGCTCTGATACCATGTAAGAATTTGCCTAAGGCAAGAATGAAATGCCAAGATCTAGAAGCTCAAAAGATAGCACAAGAGAGACAAGATATGATCAAATGAGAATATTGGATAACAGATATCAAATGATTGGATGAATACATCATAGAAGTGCCTTGTATATAAAGACAATCAAGATGACTAGTAGTCATGCAAAGAGATAAACATCACAACTAAGCACATGTCCACCAAGAGTGGATTATCCTCCATTGAGCACAAAAGTTTGTGCGATGATGAGAGGATACGTTTACATAGGTGTATCTCATAAAGAGATGTTGTAAACACCATGTGCTCAAATAAGTTGCTAACTCCTATGTTGTCAACAAGACAACTCATATGTCTATGCATATTCCTAAATAAACTTAAGTGTAATAATAATTAATTATTTACACTAACACCCCCACTTAAGTGCAACTTAAGGGAATGCACTTAGCTCACAAAGCGAAATGCAAGATGCAATGTGGGTCTCGGCTACTAGGCCATGTTAGGTACCCATGTACAAATGCAATGCTCTACATACAATGCTATGCAATGCAATGCAATCTCTCTGAAAATGGAGAAAGAGGGAAAACCTCATGGGAAAACCTCCTCCAAAAAGAGAGATGAAGAAATATAAGATGCATGAAGGATGGAGTAATCAAGACCCCCCTAGTATGACATACATCATGCATGTACAAGCATATATCCCCCATAAGAAAAAATATATGGTGGTATCCCCCCATATTGAATAATCTCCTGTAAGGATGTCATGAAGACAAAAAAGTATCCAATGCCTACAAAAGACATTTCTCCCTTTAGGAAGAAGATACACCAAGTATAGGTGCAAGTATACTTCTCATTGTGGATAGGAAGATGGCTAAGGAATCCATATGTAGTATGCTATAGATGTTGCCTCTGAAGTCTGCTCATATGTTGACAAGTCCTTGATGAATGTAGATGCTGCAAGCCAATCTGGTGGATGCCCAAAAGGTGGCAAACAAGGTAACATGTCCATGTATAAAAGTGAATCAAACTCCAAAGACAAGGAATCATCCTTATAGGAAGATATGGGAAGAGAAGCAATGTAGCCTTCCCTCAATGATGAATGCACACCCATGAAAGAAGCTCCTTGATGACTGAAGAAGCTACACCATGAAAACTGAATGATGTTCCTCCTTGTAGGAAGACGTGGTGCCATAGGTGTAGTAGAGAATGCTCCCCAACTAGTAGGAAGAATCCTCAAAAGATATGATGTCTGAGGAAACTGGAATACGATCTCCAAAGACTGATATGTCTCCTTTGAAGTAAAAGAGTCCTCCTCCAACTGCTGAAAAGAAGTGTTCACAATCATGTCAGTCTCAAAAGAAAGATCAAGTGGTTGAGGGTTAGAGTGTTTCCTCGCTACAAGTGAAGAATTCTCCTCAACAAAGAGAAGATGGATGTCATCAATAATGTCTCCCACATCTTCAATGTAAGACTTCACAAACAACACTGCAATGTCTTGAAGGAAGTCATCCCATGAAGTTGACATAGGAAGACGTGTTGTTTCCTGTTGCACTAAATCAGGAGCATTTGTGGCTGGAACTGAATCAGTAGAAGCAACAGGAGCATCAGGAGGTATGATCTCAACTAGAGTTGTAGGTACCACAACTGGAGTGACTGGAGGTAGAATGTCCTCTGGTAATGGAGGATCTCGTGGATCTCCATATGCTTCCCAAAGACACATCCAAACATCATGGGAACTACTTGCTTTACAAAGAGGAGCAAAAGATTCCTCACTCATACTATTATACATAAAGCGAAAAAGAAGAGAAAGATGTCCCCAATTAATATTAGGTGGAAATATCTTCAAATATAGATAAGGAAACACTTCCTTATGTTCTCTTAAATGATCAATCATCAAAGCACTCCATTTCGTATAGTTCATTTTTGTCAACTTGAATCTTTAATCAAAGTGACACTTTTGACATGACTCCATGAGATCAAATAATGTATGCACCCCCAAAATGCAAAAAAAATCAAAGAAACCCCCCCAATGCATGATTTGGCACTTTATATTTAGTGCGATTACAATGGCCACTTGCCAATTTAGGGTCTAAGTGGACTTTTGATTTTGATGGTTACAACAACAAATATGAAGCTATATCAGACTCAACAAGATAAGACACAAGACCTCTCAAGGATCTAATTAATTACAAGTGCCAATAGGCCAAAATGAAACCAAAATTTGAAAGTACTATGTCTACCCAAAATTACTCCAAACTGATACCAAATCTAGAAAGTAGACCAAAAAAATGCACTCTCAAAAAAAATAGCATCTGAATATGCGTCCAGATGAGCCCGAACTAAGCCTTTGAAGTTGCAATAATCGGGATTGCGACTTGCAGAAAAATTCAGGAACAGAGATCTCAAGCATCCTGCACCAATGTGTAGATTACGAAATTCTACCCCAAAATAAAAAAAAATTGCTTGAAAAAAAGAGTCCGTGTGAGGGAGATATCACTGTTTGAAAATCACCCCTTTAATTATTTTTCCTGAATTGCCGCCGTTGCACCTCCAAAAATCAAATGACTCTAGATTTCACCTCAAATGTCCAATTTTGATGAAACAAAAGTCGACTTGGGAGTTTTTTGACCTTATGAATGTGATACCAATATTTGATTTACACCAGCAAGCTCCAATCTTGACTTGCAAAAAAAAAAAATCTCTCCAATCGCTATGCAATGAAGCTCCCTTAGCTCTGATACCATGTAAGAATTTACCTAAGGCAAGAATGAAATGCCAAAATCTAGAAGCTCAAGAGCTAGCACAAGAGAGACAAGATATGATCAAATGAGAATACTAGATATATATCAGGTGATTGGATGAATACATCATAAAAGTGTCGTGTATATAAAAGCAATCAAGATGACTAGGAGTCATGCAAAGAGATAAACATCACAACTAAGCACATGTCCACCAAGAGTGGGTTATCTTCAATTGAGCACAGGAGTTTGTGCGATGATGAGAGGATAAGTTTACATAGGTGTATCTCATAAAGAGATGTTGTAGACACCATGTGCTCAAATAAGTTGCTAACTCCTATGTTGTCAACAAGACAACTCATATGTCCATGCATATTCCTAAGTAAACTTAAGTGTAATAATAATTAATTATTTACACTAACACATTGAATTTCTGCAAGACCATTTGAACACCTTTTTCATTTCATGGCAGTGTCATTCTATTACAATCTGTCGTATATGTTCTTTTCTTTATAAGGATTTAAGTAATTATTTATACACTGTCGTTACGTCTACAAGCAACCAAAGAAGAGCTGATTACCAATCGTTTAGCAAAACTCCAAACAGTTCCAGATCTATATCAGGTCATGTGATAATCATTTCCAATTAATATTATTCCAATGTTTTTACAATTCGATTTCCATAGCTGCAAGCTGTAGATTATACTCTTTCATAACTAAATAACTCTAGGGAGTTGCTTACCAATAAGCATAGTAAAGTGTCTATAAAATGGAATCATAAGTTATTTTTGCCAATAGTCATTGGAATCGGATGATAGCTACAATTATTCTTTTAAAGAATATAATCATGTAAATCACAGATTGTGAAATGTTGGAAGTATATAATCTTCATGAATCAATAAGAGTCGTTTGCTCTGAAATTCCGAACACCTAGGACTCACCAGTTGTTTAGCCATGGAAAAGGTGAAGAGGTGAGATGGAATCTGCAAGTATAAAGAAAGTGAAATCGGACTTGATACATTAAATCTAATTAAATAATTTTACTTAATAGCTCATGCTCGTCCCTAATAATGTTTCATATTGTCAAATCGAGCAGTGGTGATCGGGTCGTTGAACCCATCAAGAAACCTTGGCTAAGGTAGTTTAAAGACGTGTTTGTCATCTATTCATCACTTGATGTTAGTGGTGCCAGTTATGCAGACATGTCCATCCATAACTGTGTGGACATTCTAAACACCAGAATGCTCAAGTGGCTGCACTAAGAATATCCCAAGCTCGATCCCGAGGTAGGGAGGACCTTTCTAATTCAATAGATTGTGTGGGGATAAGTATGGTCCGAATTTGGGAGGTTAAGCTTAAGTCAATGCTTCTCCTCTTATCGAAAGTCAAGGCTTGCACAACTAACTAAAAACCCACCAGATGATACTTGTATGTTTCTTTCTTCTTTCCATGATAAGCATTTACTTGTATATAGAAAAGATAATCGTTAATCTAGTTATTTCAGTTGATCAGTGATATAGTTATTTTCAATTAATCGTCAATCTAGTTATTTCAGTTGATCATAGATATAGTTATTTTTAGTTAATCGTTAATCTAGTTATTTCAATTGATCATAGATACAGTTATTTTCAGTTAATCGTTAATCTAGAAATGATCATGGATACTGTTATTCTCAATTAATCGTTAAACTAGTTATTTCAGTTGATCATTGATATGGTTATCTCAGTTAAACATGGTATTTCAATTAATAGTTGATAGCTAAAACAGTTAATGTCATATGAAAACGAATTCAATTACCTATTCAATGAATATTGGAAAAATCTCTTTATAAATTGTCTTTGTTTTTGTTATGAAAAACCGTTTGTTACATCCATCTACTTTTTGAAAATGACAAACCATATCTCCTTTATCAATTAGAGTAAATCTATCAGGTTGTTCTTCCCCTAACACACCATTAAAAAAGTTGACTTAACATCCATCTGATAAACTTTGAAGTTTTCGTAAGAAGCATATATAAACAATAATCTATACATTAATTCTTGCAAATAGAGCAAAACTTCCATTGAAATCAATGCCTTCCATTTGTGAATAACCTTTACATACCAGTCTTGCTTTATTCAGAACCATTTTACCAAATCCATTTAGATTGTTTCTAAATACCCATTTTGTTTTGATCACATTCTCGTTCAAGGATCTAGTAACAAGAATCCTCATATTGTTCTTTTGGATTTCATCCAATTCTTCTTTCATAGCTCTTACCCAACTTTCATCATACATGCTTCATTACTTCTTTAGGCTCAATCTCAAGTATCAAACATGTTTCATTCTTAGCAATCTTTCTTCTAGTCTAACACCTCTATTTATGTCCAATAATAGCATTCTCTGAATGATTAATACTTACATACTATGGCATCTTTGGATCAGATCTAGTAGCACTTTTCTCAGTATCAGCATTTTCCATGTTATCCTCTGTCAGCTCTACTAGACCATTTAGCAACTCAATTTGATTCTGCTTTTCCTCATCCTGATCGTCTTTTTCATGTATATCATATATGTAATCACTTCCAAATCTTTTCACTCCCATCAACTTTGACACGAGCACTTTCAACAATTTCCTTCAATCCAAAGTACTAACATTTACAAGCTTTGCTCTTTGTAGAATAACCAAGAAATATTCCTTCCTCGCTCCTAAGATCAAACTTTCCAACATCTTCATCTCTCTTAATATAGCATTTACTTCCAAAAATTTTACAATCTGAGCATTACCATACCAAAATTATAAGAAATATTACACGTTCCCAGCTTAATCTGTACTTTGTTCAATGCATACACTGTCGTGCATATTGCTTCTCTCCGGTGGATCTGCAGTACTTTTCCTTCAATCATCATGATTCTAGTTGTATCTAGAATTGATTTGTTCCTTTGCTCAGCAATACCATTCTGTTGTGGGTTTCACAAAGCAGAAGTCTATCTCTTAATCCCATGTTCTTCACAAAGAGCATAGAATTCACCAAATGTGAATTCACCTCCTCTCCCTGATCTAAAGCACAAAAATTTTCTTTTGAATTCAGTCTCAACAATCATCTTAAAGATTTAAAATTTCTGAAAAAGCTTATGGTTTTACTTTCAAAAATGTCACCCACATCATCATTCTAAAATAGGCATTAAAATATCTATCTTCATAGTAACTTCTTGTTCTTGTAGGATCACATAAATCTGTATGCACCAAAGCTAGCAAACCATTTGATGTATACATCTTATTTCTAAAAGTAGATATAGTCATCTTTCCCAATTGCCATTCTTTACACATATTATTAGGCTTCATCAATTTCGGCAAATCTCTCACAACATTACTCATAAGAACGTTTACCATATTATCAAAGTTTACATGACAAAAGCTTTTGTGCCACAACCAGCTATCATCAATCTTAGAAACCAAGTATGTATTCTCAATTTTTTGAAGTGAAATACATTACCTTTAGCTTGTTTACTGGATGCAATCAGTTCACTGCTTCCAAAAAAATCACATACCATCCATGAATTCCAGTTTGCAAACTTTTGCTGTTGAAAATCAATGATCAGATTTATTTTAATTTAAAATTGAATTCTTAAGTCCTTGAATTATATTTATATGTCAATATATAAACGGTCTCAAAATATATTGTCAATCAATATGTATATTAAATATAATTTATGTTCAAGACTTATAACACTTGTGTAATTCCACCTTACACTTTTAAATCTTTATTATATAATAATGGTAACATGTATCCTTTCTTCTAAGTCACTGATAATAATCTGTTTTTGTATATACTCCAAAGGGGAGATCTTACGTGATCTATACATGACACCTAAGAAAGGGGCGTGACCCCACAAACATCCATACTCAAATGTCCATATCAAACAATAAGATTAGCAGAAATAATCATTGATGATTTAATACTAAATCATCCTTAGTTGATGTTGGTATAACAACAATCATTCCTGGATTTGCCGTGGCATAATATGCAATTAATGTTCACCCAAATCCTAATGCGAGTAAAGACCTGACCTTTGGTAAGTTTAATATACCCTAATGATAATGTACAACGAGTGTACATCACCTCAATTTACCTTTAACTATGCATGTGATCTTGGACTCCACGTGTCTTGACTAGACATAATATTTGACGTTCAGAGATGGATCTTCCCACGTATGTAGAACCTTCACTTATCTCGCAGTGTTTGCACTTTTATTCCATGTTTATTTCTATGTGCGGGGGTCCCGGCTAAACCATGTCATCTTCGCATATATGGTATTACAATCACGTGAACATGCTTGATCACTTGGGATTTATTGAAATTCAATGAATATAAAAACTTTGATTCATAATATTTAATATAGGATAAATACAAATATCAACTATTATGAGATCATACATACATACATACATACATATATATAATCGAGTTAACTTTTATGTTTATACCTTATGTTTCATCCGAGTGAAGCTATAAAACATTAACATTAGCCAATAGCTATCCAACACTGAACAAGTTATGTTTCAATCCTTCAACATATATAACATCTTCAATATTATTCTTACCATCAGGAGAGATATATCATTTTCCTCTTATATCCAAGAAGGAGAATCATTACTAAACCTAACAACTCCATCATAATCTTTAAATTTCACAAATCTATCCTTATCACCAGTCATATGATGTGAACATTGGCTATTAAAAACCCATTTTTTTCTCTTCTCAACATGTGAGACCAAAGCTCCTTCATTAGTATCTTCCTCTTTAATAGCAATGAAAATAATCTCTTCCTCACTAGCATCAGATTCATTGCCAGTCACACCTTCATTAGCAACATCATAACTTATGTTCCTTACGTTTGTATTTCACTTTATACTTTTGATCTCCAGCAACTTTATCAAGACATCTAGATACAATACGACCAACCTTACTACAATGAAAGCATTTCAAAGGTAGTTTTCCTTCATACTTACCGGATCCTTTAGGTAGTCTTCTTGCAAATAGGACTTCTAGAACATCCAACTTCCTCTCTTCTTCTTCAATCCCTTCCCAATCTTTAGCATATCTTCCAAATCTAGCAGAACTTGGAACTTGCAAAATTTTCATACTCAACCATTCTTCTGTCATTATTTTCAGTAGAAGGGTTCTCGTACTCAATAATTCTTCTATCTTTACTAACTGTGGCTTTGAATGCAGTCTCAACTTTACGAAGTTCCTAGTCAAAGGTAGTCATCTCATATGCACAAAATCTTCCAACCAATGCTTCTCTCGAAATATTTCTAATTGTTGTCAGTTCTACAATAGTAGCAACTTTCCCACTACAACACTTTGGCAAAGATCTCAAAATCTTATCTATAACTTCATCTTCTGTCAAAGGTCCACCAACACATCTAATTGAACAAACCAAATCATTTATCCTCTGCATAAATGATATAACATTCTCATTTTCACTCATCCTCATGTCTTCATTTTTTCCTTTTAATCCCTGCAATTTAGTTTGCTCGATATATTCATCACCATCATAAGTAGTTTCCAATTTAGTCCATACCTCATAAATTGTTTTACATCCATACATATGTGAATATTTAGTATCAAATAAGACATTGATAATTGCTTCAACATTTCAGTAGCTTGGGATAAATAATTCAGTACAAAGTAACTCTTGTCAACTGTAATCTGTCAATATTTATCTCCCATGCTCATCAGGTAATTAGTCATATGATTCCATATCAGATAATTTGCACCATCAAACTTCGAACTCTTTTTCCTTGACCTTGCCATACCTGATCACCTTCAAGCTATTAAGCTCCTCCAAAGGACTTAGCTTTGATACCAATTGTTAGGCCCAATGAAGGCAAGCACAACTAAGAAGAGGGGTGGATTAGTTGTATCGATTCTAAGCACAAAACCTTTCAACCATAAACAGAGATGATTGATAAACAATAAATGCAAGATCTTCCACACATAAGAGCACTAAAGCAAAGGTATTGGCCTTTGATCTTCATCTCTTCAACTTCTTCAAAGAGTCGCACAATCTGTTTGTATTTGCCCTTAACTAGGTCCTCTTAACCCTTCAACTACAGACTTCCTTACTACATCCTTCCAACCTTCCTAATACTTCAACACGTCCAAAACTTCAGGCATTTCACTATTTTGCAGGTGTACACTTAGGATGGTTTCAAAACTGTGAAATTTCCCTATTTCACAGGTACTAAAACTTGCAAGTTGTGAAATGGCAAAATCCTGCTACTAGCCTTGCCAAACCCATTTCTCAACTTAGATTCAGAATTATTCAACAGCTCTCCAAACTATTTAGGGTTCTAGATACCCTTTAAATAGTTATACAACATACATCAAATTTGACCAAATTTTATTTGGATCACCTTGACTGTATGGGACAATCTACAATTGTCCTAGGCCTAGTTAGGCCACTTTTACAAAGCAACTGTCTTACACCTTGGACCAAAACCCCAAACCTTCTACAATATCTTGTTTTGATGCCAAACCAAGGATTTTGTGCCCTTTTGTCCAGACTCGCTATTCTTATGAGCTTCCTACCAAACTCTCCTATTTATGTTCCCAAAACCAAGGGATCCACAATCTCCCACTTCCAAACACAAACAAAGTTGATTCACCTTTCTTAGGACATGCCCTAACAACTTCCAACATAACAATTACCCTTCGTAAGACTTCTTCATTGTTATACCTATACCTTCATTTTCATGTATTTTCCTGAGCAAATCAATCAACTTATTTAGTGGCCACCCTAAAAAATCCTTGCATTATAACTTGTTAGTAGATGGTAAAATACATCGGAGAGCAGCCATTCTATAAGTTATAGCAGTTAGACATAGAGTAGAATGGTCCTATTTCATGGAAAGACTCTCAAAACCCATCCTTTCCCAACATTGCCTTCAGTACAATTAGTACAAATAGATTGGAATGAATAGGTTAAAACCTCAAAATGATTTAAGCTTGGATAAAACACTGATAGGAATTAACTTAGGACATTACTCACTTGAACCATAACAAACTATAATCTATAAGCATGAAAAGCTTGGAAAAAATGAGAAGAAATCTGGTTCGTCTTTATTGAGATCTTATTCAAACCTTACACACACATCGCATGCCTTCCTTTTCGTGTATTTAACAATCTCAAGCTATCCATGGGCTCTAAAAGCCCGTACAACTTCCTTAACCTCTTAAACTTCCATTACCCGCCAAGAAGAACTAACCATTATGATTTAAAACTCAAATTTTTAAAACTTAACAAATGACCTTTCAACTCCTAAGAACCGACACCAATGTCTTATTTTGGCCCCCATTACATTATTTATGACCCTTCATATTCCCATTGACACTCTTGACATTTTACAAATGTTGGTCCTAAGGTCCTTACCAAGATTGTTAGGACATTTACCCATTTTATTCATTTCATTAGACCCTATGGTCATTACAAGCCTTAATATATCACAATTGAGTATTGTAAACCTGTGCACATCCTTTTCATTCTTTGGTGTCTTCAAGATCTTCGTTGCCTTGTTAGATGCCCCTACATCACACTCCCCCTTAGAAAAATTCTCGCCCTAAGAGAACAGAGTGTAGTCTCCAGTGTCTCCATCTTCTAAAATGGTTCTATGTTATTCATTTCCTTAGCATGCATCTGTTTGTAATAGCAACTCATTAAGAGTGGGTCTTCCTCATGGTATTCTCCCTGCATTCACTTCACACAAAACATCAATACAAAAAGAAACCTATTTTGAATCACCTTGACAATATCTGACAATCTATTGCCTAGGCCTAATTAGGTCACCTTTACAAAGCAACTATGTCTTAAACATTACCAAAACACCAAACCCTCTATAGTATCTTGTTTTTATGTCAAACCAAGGATTTCAATGCCCTTTTTCCTAGATTCACTATTCTTATGAGCTTTCTACCAAACCCTCCTATGTATGTTCCCAAAACCAAGGCTTCCACAATCTCCCACTTCCAAACACTTCTAGAACCCAAACAGAAGTTGATTCACCTTTCTTAGGACATGCCCTAACAATTTCAAACATAAAAACTTACCCTTCTTAAGACAACTTCTTTGCTGCTATACCTATACCTTCATTATCATGTCTTTCCCAAAAGCAACTTAGTCAACTTCTCTAGTGGCCACCTTGAGACTTATCATCCCTACAAAACTTGTTAGTAGATAATAAAAATACATCAAAGAGGACCCATTCTACAAGTTACCCTAGTTAGACATAAAGTAGAATGGTCCTATTTCATGGAAAGACTCTCAAAACCCAGCTTTTCCCAACACTGCCTTGAGTACAATCACTATAAATAGATTGGAATGAACAGGTTAAAACCTCAAAATGATGTAAGCATGTATAAATTTCTGATAGGAATTAACTAAGGACATTAATCATTGCCACAAGAATGAACTCTAATCTATAAGCATCAAAAGCTTGGAAAAAATGACAAGAAATTTGGTTCCTCTTTATTGAAATCTTGTTCAAACCTTCCTTACACACACATCTCATGCCTTCCTTGGTGTATATCAGTCTGAAGCCATCCATGGGCTCTGAAAGCCCGTACAACTTCCTTAACCCTTAAACTTCCACTACCACCAAAAAGAACTAATTGTTATGATTTAAAACTGAAATTTGTTAAACTTAACAAATGACCTTTCAACTCCTAAGAACCGACAACAATGCCTTATTTTGGCCTCCCATTACATTATTTATGACCCTTCATATTCCCAAAAACCCTTTTGGCATCGTTTGTGCCATTTTACAAATGTTGGTCTTATGGTCCTTACTAGGACCATTAGGACATCTACCCATTTTATTCATTTCCTTACATCAAATGGCCATCATAGGCCTTAGTAAATCATAGTTGAGTCTTGGAGACATATGCATAGCCTTTTCATTGTGTCTTCAAAATTTCAATTCCCTTGTTAGATGCCCCTGCATCAAGCACTAGATTTGTTCTCAAAACCTATCAAGGAAAACCTCAACAAGAATCTAACCACAAGATGATGTACTTTGTTAAAAGTACTACCCAGGTAAGAGCATTAAATAAAGAACAAAAGATGTGCATATACCTAAAGGCTTACAATAGAATTAACAAGGCAGACTGCTCATATTACAATCTTAGATCTGACCCTCAGTCGAGTTCACCGATCTCATTACAATTACATCACGATGGACAAGCAATCCATTACAACCGAACTGACAAATATCATCTTTAATGCCTATATAGTTCCAATGAAGTACAATATATCTCTGCTCATATCATCCTCTCATACTCGCACATTCCATAACTCACAAACATATTCACACTTACAAAAATGATCTCCCATTTATACCAATTATAAAGAATGAACATCCACTAGGTGTAACAGCCGACCTAGTACAATAAAAGATATAATGAAAATGCTCAATCACCAATGCAATCCAAAATAAGTTGATTAGGACTTAGATAGGACCCAAATCAACAATCTATGGCCACGCTATACCAACGCCCATGCAACACAAAGAATCACAACACGTTACTTCATCAAATCGATCAAGACATAGATGACGAAACGTCCACATGCTACCAAAATAGCAATTTTGATCTCCTCGATCAATGCTGACCACCAATACAATCATCACACAATCCAAGAACACAAACAAGCTACATGAAAACTGTCCAAAACCTTCGCAACAACTCCAACACAAAATTCAAACTCATCTCTAGCACCAAACATCAAGAACACTGAACTATCGTACTCAATCAAATCAAAAGATAGCTTGTACTCAAAATCATAAACAGTTGTAAAAGCGAGCACAATGATGATACCAGCATCGCAACCTTTGAATCATCAAATCTAGTTCATACCAAACAAAATACTCAACCTCAAATCATAGGATATGAGTAATGCCATTAACCAAAAACTTGACCGAAACTTGTTCATACAAACAAGTGAACCTCTATAAGTTGTAATCATCAACTACAAACACCACAGAGTCACCAACAAGAATAGCATTTGTAGATCTTCATCCAAAACACCAAAACAATACTCTCTGCAACAATAAGTTATATGTTGACATTAATGAAGAAAACATTACTACTTGCATATCTCATCCTCGACATATAGCAGCATCATCTAACAATCTCTAACAAGGTCACCTTGTAAACTCCCTCTTTTTGGTGATTCTCCAACTAGGCCATCTGGTTTATTTTTATTCCAATTGAGCTATTGTGAGAAAACATAAGGGAATATTTAGTAAATTAATTGTTTAAATGTTGTCCCAATTAATTAAATCATAAGAATAATTAATTAATTTAATTAAAGTGACTTGAAAAAGAATAAATCAATTTATAAAATCAATTCATTAAATAAAGTGGTTATCTTGAAGCCTTGAGTAGGTTAATTTGGGTTCTTCTAGAAAACTCAACTAGGCCTTTATATGGAGATGTTGGCAAATCGTTTATCACCATTTCTTGATTTATTATAACCTTTGCTCCACGGAGTTTCTGAGATGGGGATGTTTTAGGGGGCGAGGACGTGTTTCCAGTACAAGTATGGGTTGAAGCCAAAATTTAGGGGACAGGACCTCAAGGGATGGCGACTAAAAACATAGGGGATTTTTTAATATAGAAACATAATTCAAATATGCATATCATAACATTGAGAAACCATTCACCATAGACATTTTCGAAGATCAATACAAGGAATATAATCAAATGGCAAACACTAAGTACTTCCATTATAACAATATCACATACATATATAGCAAAAATTAAAATGCCTACAGGCTCCAAGTATCATGCTGAAATCAAAATGAAATAAAGATAAGTCCAACTAAAATAGTTAGTAAATACTGAATCCAATCTTTCCTCACTAAACACAATCTTTCTCCAATGCTTCTATTGCTCTTATGTTTTTTTTCTTCCTCTTAGCAAGTATGTCAAATCTAAAAATGAGAAGAAGAGTTAGTGTTTTAATGGACCAAATATGGGTTGCATATTTTTATTATGTCTTTACGGCAACTAGGGGCCGTGCGGACAACAAAAATTAGAAAGAAAAAAAAAATTTGGGAATGTTTTCCCTTTACCAAATTAGCTGGAAAAAAGGGGATGACCAGTATTTTTGGGATAGATAGGGGATGACAAAATCGTCCCTGGTACTGATGGTTGTCCCCAAGTTTCCTACCAAAAGAAAATGGTTGTTTCGGGGACATTTATGAATTTTCCAAAAAGGAGACGACTCAGGGGATGACCAAAATCTGTCCCTGGTACAAGTACAACCCCAAAACCATAGGGGACGCGTCCCCGTGGAACATAGATTATAACCTAAGTTGTCAATTTGTGTTTAAAGACGAGTTCCAATTCATGGATTCATGAAATTTGTTTTTCATTGTGATTCGTATGGGTTCATGTGTATATGGATATATATTAAAATATTGTATGCATTATATACAAAAAAGTAAGAGAAATATAAATAATAGTAAATTTTAAAACAAAATCATTTCATAGCATAAATATATGATGCTTGATCAGTGATCAATACCAAATGTCAAAGATAGCCATTAAAATTTTAAATACTTGTCATTGGACTATGTTCACGATTCTAAAGAAAAGCATCACAATGAATTATTGAATTACAAAACGAAAATTCAAAACATAGTTCATTAAACAATCAAATCTACTTTTTGGAAGGTGTATGCTACTCCACAATCGATCCCCTTCGAATACAATCATTTCACTTTAAACTTGCAAGACAAAGAGCAAAATAAGAGAGCAAATGCGAAATGAAATTTGATTGGAGGCTCCATATAAGGGTCGTTTTAGGGTTTGAGGCAAATAAAATAATTTTTAAAAAATTAATAAACTTTGGCCCCACCTTTCTATGATTTTGCTTGTGGGTCCTGGGGATCTGTGTGGATTTACAAGGGATTCCCCCAAGGTCCGCACATGATCCTCCCAAGTCCATGGCAAATTTGGAGAAGGTTCTTGTTTGATCTAGATCCAAACAAACCCACAATGTCAAACACACCCTATCCTAATCTACCACAAACCAGTTTGTGAATCTGAACAAGATTTGGACCCAAACCTAGTACAAGGGTCCAAGGTACGACTTCGATACGTAGGTTATTCCCAAAGTTACTTAGAGAGCTTATTTTGCAGGTTCAACGTGTCCTAAGACTGAAACCCTTGGGTCAATCAGTGGATTCATACCTATCATCAATGTCTCCATGACTATACCAAACTTCTTCTGCCTCTCCATAATCAACTTGATGAAAATTGTCAACATTAGAATCAGGATCTAACTCAATAAGCTCAGAGAAAATATGTCCAGTGTGCTCCTCTTTGGTGGTTGTCTCTCTGATTAAATCACTCTCTGAATTACCAATTCTGAAATTATCACAACTATATTGCCAATCTCTGCTCCTCTTTGGTGGTTGTCTCTCTGATTAAGTCACTCTCTCAATCACCAATTCTAAAATTATCACGTTTGGGAACTCAGTTTGCTAGTACAGCAAAATTTTGAAATGAGTTTAGGTTTTGTTAGTAGAAAAACAATGTGTGTGTATCCCCCCGTTTGGAGCCCTAATTACATCATATCCTTCTAGAAATAAAGATTTAATAATAAAATAATGATAAAAATGTCAAAGTAAATAATGATAAATTAAATTATTATAATTAAAATATTATACATAATTGTAATATACATCTTATATATAATCAGAAGTTTAATATAATATCATATATCATAATAATATTGATGCAGCATATATATTAACATTATAAAAAGTCTAAAATATATAACATATTTACATATTAGATATATATAATATCGCATACAACAAACAATAAATATAATTAATATATTACTAAGACATGACCCTTAGGAGGACGATCGCTTCTTCCCTTTCTTTCCCCCATGCAAACAAAGTGGAATATAAACTACGGCAGAAGGGGGAGACTAGATAATCAGCAGTTCATATAAGAACAAGGAGAGATGGTAAGAGGCCAGTCTAGAAAAAGTCAAAAAAATAAACAAGCTTATGTGGTGGTTTGAATCTATTACGCAAACACAAGATACAATGGTTTAAGTGAGAGTGCAGCGATAATACTAAATGAATATCATAGGAGTTAATGCACTTATATAATAATAAAGATATTATCTGATTAAAAATCATTAAGGATAGTGATCACATCAGATGGGAGTCCATATTCAGTGATCAAGAGTGAGAGGATGGCATCAATCCAGTGACAATTACACATAAGTAGAAGATATAGAGACCAGAAGTCAGTCAGATCTTTATTGGGAAGAAATCATCTAAGAAATATGAAACACAGAAATTCCAGAGGTATCTCTCTCCCTCCCTCCCTCCCTCCTGCACGTTAATTTCTGTCATACAAATATGGCTGTAGATTATTAATATAGAAATATGTATGTGTGTGTGTGTATATTTCAATCACGCATACCACACACATGGGCATATATATATATATAACACATACTGATATATGCACTATATTACATGCTACCACCTTTAGTCTATTATATGAATTGTATGTGATTTATATGCATGCTCATCAGTCTAATAATTAGACATATGAATACAGAGTACTCGTTAGATTAGTACTTCACAATATAGGTAAGGCCTGCAGTGCAATGGGCATGGGCTGCAGACGCACTAATTTGTGAGGGATAATCTATATGGAAAGTAAATGTTATAAATAGGATTTCTAAAATGCATATATGCATTGATAATTGTTGTCTCACCCCTAGGTTTAGAATTTTTTCTCTTTGAATTATCAGTTTGTAAATCTGAACAACATAGTTTATATGTATATACGCATCCATCCCTTATTTGGTAATTGTAGGACCTAAATTAGGATGTACCTTGTTAAATGGCATTTTTATTGGTAGGGCTATATCTCTGACTTACAATTCTTAGTGTAATGACATTGTGATTCTAGCGGAAAAATTAGGGCAATCCCAAAAAAGGGATGTTATATATATAACACCATAAACTTGTAATCATATATCTACATTAAGTCTCCCAAAAGATCTGAAATTATATTTTATTTTTATATAATATAGTCAAATGTATTATTTATTAAAATGAAATTATATAATATTTAATTTCAAATTAATCTATATATTACACTTACTAAATTAAAATTATTTAAAATATAATTAGTTCTTTAGTATTGATTAATTGTTTACAATTTGAAAATTATAAATTTAATTGAATTTAATAGATGGCTAGAATTGGACACAAAACAAAGTAAAATTATTTATCTATAAAAAGTGAATGGGAGAATTTTTATGTACAAAGGTTCTTCAATTCATTATATGAATGTAATAAAGCTCTAGACATAACAATATATTAAAAATACTATTAACCTACACATTAAACCTACGTTCCAATTGCTAGCTTATAATAGCCTAATAATGATTTAACTTGTTAAACCTATCATACATATTAAACCTATGGTTCAAATTGCTATTTCTTTGTTAGATCATGCCAATGCCTATGCCTATGCCTTTTAGATATGGGAACAAAAGCATTTGAAATTCCATTGTTTTTAATGCATATTTTGATGTTCCTTATTATATATGAAGAATTTTGACATTAAATATGCATATATTATGCAGAATTCCTTCAAAAGTGCACCCAAGGCTCTGTCTTCATGGCCCATGTATCTACAAGTGAACCACAACCTAAACCAAAATAGGACTTAACCCAGGTGTGAATCAGATCCAAATCCAGATCCAGTCATAAACCCCATGAAACCAATAACGTAGATCATAAATATCCTTCCATAGGCTTTGTTTGGAAATCAAACCCAAGAGATCTCGTCATTTGAAAGAGATAGGGGATCATAAAAAGTTGATTTAAACACATCATCAGTTGTGCTTCACCATGCTTTTCATCTAACAATATATTGTTGATCTCGTAA
This sequence comes from Cupressus sempervirens, assembly GCA_028749045.1. Classification (NCBI taxonomy): domain Eukaryota; kingdom Viridiplantae; phylum Streptophyta; class Pinopsida; order Cupressales; family Cupressaceae; genus Cupressus; species Cupressus sempervirens. The sequence continues at coordinate 990,542,529 of CM053787.1, forward strand.
CAATCATCTGGCACACTAGAATTGTCAAAAATTCATTAGTCTTGCAATCATCTCTAGATGATCCCAAATTATAATCCAAGTTTTTGTCTAGTCATTCATGCACAATCTCATGATTCCCATCTATGGTAGTTGCATACACAACCAATGAAGCACCCTAAAGCTACGTAACATAGTCCTTATGGGTCAAGGAACCATCTACATCTAAATGATCTGCTATGAACTTTTCTACATCCACCTAATCCTCATATCCAATAAAGGTTCAAATTATATCACTCTATCACATAGTCCTCATGGATCAAGGCATTGTTTACAACTGAATGTTTTACTATGAACTTTTCTACATCCACCTATTCCTCATTATCCAAGAAAATTTTCAGATTATGTCAGTGTACCCTAGGGAGACGTCCCCCTATTATGGTAAATCAATGATTTGCAGCTGTATTAAACATAGGAGATGAAAACTCTTTATATAGATTTACAAAGACAATGTTTCTAAGTGAGACAATCATGAAATAAAGATGGAAATAGAAACTACATAGTTAAGACTAACTAAGATGACCATTAAAGAAACATTATTATATTCTAATACTCTCTTTTAATGGTCACTAACCATTGCCTTTTGATCACAAATTCTACAAAACATTCTACAAATGCTAAGACCCTGCTTGGATCTACAAATGTTAATGACCAAGAAGCCAAAATCTATCCAAAAAAGAATAGAGAAGGGTGCACCCTTCTTTAGAAAGCTTTGCAAAAAGAGACGAGTCTTTCATTAACTCTACCACTGAGATGAGTCTGCAACTAACACTCCTAGATCAACATAACATCTGACCAAAAGTCATCAAAACAAATCCAACCCGATGTTGGATAACGAAGCTACTCCTCCCTAGAAACAATGGAAAATAATCAGCGCACCCTCCAAACTTTGCAGATGATCATGATGCCCCAAAATAGATTGCATAAAGCTAGATTTTTTAAGGAGAAAATTTGGAAAATCTAGACATGATTTTTGAGGTGAAAAATCGATCAAAACCAGATAGCAGAATCCAAGACATGGATCAGAGAATATAAAGCTTTATTTTTGAGGAAAAGCAATAACACTTGACGCATATTTTTTAAGGTAAAAATTACAAACCCACTTTATAATTTTTTCCTAAACAATTATAAACCCACAAAGGAATCCCATGCAACTTTGCAATTACAGAATTAGAAATTTTGTGAGGGAAAAATTAATGAAAACCCATTAGATAATTTTTTAAGGGAAAAAAGTATGAAAACCCATCAGAAATTTATTAGGTAAAAAATTACAAAAACCCATCAAAGAAACCTTCATGTGACAAAACACGAGACTTCGCATGGTAAAACAGCACATGCAAGCAACATGCAAGGATATGCAACTCACACACAAATACATGCAACCTTTGAAAAGCAAAGACTTTTGCCAAACCAAGAAATCAAATGCAATCAAACCCCTCAACTAGGCTCACGATTTTCAACTAAAATCTTCAAAGACGAACCACAAATTTTTTATATAATATCTTTGACGATTTTTGTTTCAAAAAATCAAACAAAAGATTTTGCAAAAAATTTGAGATTGAAAAAGACTCAAATGTTTCTTAAAAAATCGCCAAATTTTATGAAATCCCATCGACCTGTTTTGATACCATGTTATGGTAAATCGATGTTGTATATTCATGAATCACTATCCTCTTGATTGCTATAATTTATTGATCACTAGAGTATCCATCACAACATGGTCTACTCCCTCTGAATCAATACAACCGATATCATTGAAGGTTTGACTAACCATATCCTCTATCTACTCCCTCTCTTTCAAGGTTGTCCCTAATGAAATGCCAAGCTCCCTCTTCTTGCAATAACATACTCGAAGGAAAAGATCAAGGCAAATAGCTCTTATAATAATGATAAAATCACCTTTAAAAATTATTTGATTATTATTCCATCACATTTGAAAATCAATCTCATTTAATTTTATAACTAAAAATATGCTAATAATATTATTTCATATTAATATTGTATATGCCAATAATATTTCATATTAAGGATATGACATAATATGTAAGAAATATGTAACTTACCTCATTTTCCTTTTAACATATTTTGGCAATTCTAATTGGACAATTTATTACCTTATTAACATTTATGAGAGGGGTCCAATGTCTATATCTCTTGTTTCGGGGTCTACGTCGACAAAGTCTCATCCTTCAAAATATCTTTTTTAATCAAAGGTAAAGGTTCTGCGTTTAGTGTGATGTGCACTTGGGCTGCTACCTTGGTCTCCTTAATGGGTTGGTTTGTACCACACGTGTCTAGAGCCAGATCTTCGTGTCTACCAACTGTGCAACTCCTATTGACTGGTATGCTTTTCCTAGGATCCTCCGTGATCGGTACACCTCTTTCTTATGTGATGATCTTTTCCAATCCTTGATTACCTATCAAGCATCCATGTGCCCTTCATAAATGGCACGGAATGGTATTCTCTTGTTTAAATATATGTTTCCTCCTATATATTCCCATAGTGATTTAAAACCCAATCTTGGTGGTGCACATTCCTTTTTGGTTCATGTCATATATTTAAGTTTGGCAGTTACTCCGTAGCCCAAGATTATCTCCCTTAACACATAGCAATATTTATAGACACCATTCCTTGCTTGGTCAAATCCAGATAATTTTCCCTTTCTAGAGTCTTTTTGTATTGTGCAAGTATCATTTGATATCTTCCACCGATCTCATGAACTCCATTCATTTCCTTAATGTCTGCTTGGAACCCTTGCCATGTATGCAATTGGTATTTTAAGATTATCTTTTAACTGTCAACTATGTACAATTAAGCTTCTCTACAAATAATCCACGTACAATTTGATTTGTTCCTATTCCACATTATTATGTTGATACTTTTCCTTTGTTCCATGTTATAAATGTCAATGAGCCTCTCATTCAACCCTGTTATAGATTTTGTTTTATCACATTTATTATTATTTTTTGCTCACCAAGTTTGTTCTTCTATTTGATTTGTTTATGGATGCAATTTCCTCCTTTAATGCTCAAATATCATGTTAAAGGAGGAGTGTTGCAAATTTACTACGCAATGTCCTTTTCGGAAATGTGTTTTCCAAAGGCAGCTCTCTCTCTCTTATCTAATAAGCTTAAGTCATGAAGAGACATGTCCATTCAAGGGACATGTCTACATGTTAATTTGATAATTATTATTATATTTATTGTTCTCATAAACTTATATCTCACATATATATAAATTATATATCAAATATAATTAAATATATTCTTAGGTTTATCCAATTGAAGCTACCAAACATCAACAAAAAGAAACAATCATGAACTACAAACGGATACAAAAACTACCTAATAAACTAAAGACTAACTAAGACGACCATTAAAGAACATTATTATATCTTAATACTCTCAACTAATTTTTGAGCAATCCTGAAATGGGTATGCACAAAGGATGTGGGGAGGATGTTCTTGCGTCCATAGCAGCGGTTGTTGGTTCCCAAAAACACAGATTGAAAATCCAAGAGCTTGTCCATTCTCCAATATGATTCCAAATCAGTTCTGGACAATGAACAGGAACAACTTTGATTCCCCTACACTGTAGGCTTCCTAGGCGGGTAAACCTTTACTTCAAACCTAGTCGTCTAGTTCAAAGCTCTTCTATAACAAATTTAACTTTGTGAGTTCTCTGGTTGGCAAGGTCCTCAAACCTAATCAATATGAATTTATGTGATTGCTTGAAATATTTGAATGTTTTATACAAGGTTATCAATAACTGAGTAAATGCTTGCAAGAAGTATATGGATTCCTAACTTCAATTATAAATCCAATAACTATATTCCAATGATTTTAAGAGACCAGTGCCTCTGCTTATCCGAGAAACAAAGTCAACTATTATGAAGATTATTATGCACAATCCTATGAGACAATATTTCATCAAAAATATCATCAATTACTCCTGAACTCTACAAAAGATACTTTTTATATGCAATTCTATGCTAGCCAAAAGGAATTTAACTTCTTAGGTAGGAAGTCTAGTTAGCCAAAGATGTAGAAACTTTATATGTTTCACACTATTCCCTATTGTTGAACACAAAATGCGCAAAATACCCAATGCAAAATATAAAGCCTTGTCGAAATAATCCAATAATTTCTCTATTGATCATATAAAGGAGGAATCAACATTTTAATTGCAATCTCTTCGCCTCCAATAAATAAATAAAAAGAAAAGGCCTTTATTTATTATTAAAATAAAATATTTGATTTCATAATACAAAGTGATGCTTTAAGCTCCTTATTCCTCCTTACAAATACTCTTCTTCTTGGTAATTACATTGCCTTTTTTCCCCTCCCTTTTTCAATCAAATATCTTATGTTTTAAATTTCATAGTAAAGTTGTGATATAGCTGAATAAGTATATCACCCTCTGACAATCCAAAAGAACTTGTAGTCGAAAGATCAAATCGATAGGACCATTGAGGAGAGGGCTCTGCAACCCAGCGTCCGTAAAGCCCTCTTCATCCACCCCCGTACTAGCTTTTAATGGCCTTGACCTTTCCAAGATTTGAAAAATCTGACCGTATCAAGCAATTAATCCTGGCCACCTTTAAACACAATAATGGTGCCATTTCCCTACGAAGGTTAACAAAAGTCAGTTCATTTCTCGCAGTCACACTGCCTCTCAGGCTCACTTTGACGATCGTCATGGAGAACAGGAAGAAGATTTAGGCAAACAGGAAGACAAAAGAGGAAGAAAAATCTCATTCAAACAAGCATTGCAAGGAATCCACCATGTCCCAATCGAAGCCAAGTTAATCAGGGACAGTTCATCCTCAATCACTCAACTTGTCAGAAATGGAGATGGAGGTAAGAATTCATCTTCACACTATTTCTTTATTAAGCCTAATGACCAAATGAGGTTAGAGTTAGATAAAGAAAAGAATAGGTTAAAGAACACAACAATTTTCTTTGTTGCATTGGAACCCTGTAATTTACCTTCAAGGAATTTCCTCAATGACTAGTTTCAAAGAAAATGGGGCCACAAATTAGGGCACCATTTTACCAAGTCGTATGTTGCAAAAGGGTTTTTTTATAGTGATATTTTGCAAACCTAATTCCCAAAAAGTTGTAGTTGACAAACAATTCTGGAAAGTTGGCAATGCAGAATTTAGGGTCTTGCCATGGTCTCTAGAATCGGTTAACGATGAAGTATTGGCCCTTGCCAGTCTAAGATGGATTACTATTAGCAATCTCCCCCCTTTTGTTTGGAACTTGGTTCCGCAATTGCTTGAGCCTTTTGGAAAGGTCATTAAAATCAATCGTTCCAATACCCTAATCGCCAATGTTGATATCAAAGTCCTCATTTCAATCCTCCTTGGTGGTGATTCCCCTGATAATATCTGCCTAGATGACGGCTCCTCTCCCGTTTGCTGCCTTGTAGTATACAAGGGAGGGCTTAATGCCTGTTATTTATGTAGAAGGTAAGGGCATAGAAGAAAGAACTGCCCAGTCCTTGCTGGTAAAAAACCCCTTAGTCCTTCCTCTATTCCTCCCCCACCTCCTTCAAAACTCAAGTCTATCATCTCCTCCACCTGGAAAGATTCCACACAAATCTCTGTTAACCCCTAGGCTTCTCTTTGGCTAAAGGACTCCAACAAGATCAGAGCCTCCCTAGACGCCTTGAAGGACCAATTTGTTAAGCCCCCATTTGCTCCTAAAATACCAAATATGCAAGCCTCCTTAGAAGATCTTGCTACCCTACCAAATGTTCATTCCTTAGACTTTGGTCTCGACCCAAAGCCTTATATCGTAAGCTCGCTCCCTTTGAATGCTCAACAACTGGCCTTGAGATCTCTGAAAGACAAGGCTATATTGGTTGGCAAAGGTTCATCCTCCTCGATTGTGAAGCCCTTCCCCAATCCAAGCTGGATGAGTAAAACACAAAGGGACACAGGGTCAAAGTTTTTCTTCAAATTATTGAAATTTAAGGAAGCAAAAGACAAAATTGAGTGTGTATACGAGAATGGTAACACATTCACAGATCCAGAGAGCATCCTTGTGCCTTCACCAGATTTTACAAAATATTGTTCTCCTTAGAAGATGTTGGTGATAACATGGCTAGAGCTAGGAGTAAGATCCAATCTATTATCCGTAAGAAACTGGCTGATTCAGAGTCCTCTCAGTTGGAAGCACAATCTCCCTTGTGGAGATCAAAGATGCCATTTCTACCTTGGGCAAAGAGAAAGCACCAAGACCGAATGGGCTTCCTATGGAATTCTTTAAGACCAACATAGATTGGATTAGCCCCACTCGTCAAGAATTATATCTGTTTGCTCTAGAAGAAGGCTCTTTGGGTCAAGACATCAATGCAGGCCTCATCAGATAAATTCATAAGGGAGGGGATAAAACTCTTATTAAAACTTGGAGACCAATTACTTTCTTGAATGTGTCTTATAAAATCCTTGCAAAGATCTTGGCTTCCAGGTTAATGCACATCCTCCCTAAGATAATTAGTCAAACTCAAACAGGATTTGTCAAAGGCAAATATATCTTGGAGAACCTACTTACTTGTTGGGAAACCATGGATTGGCCAGATGTTCAGAACAAGATATTGGTATGCTACTTATTGACTATGAGAAGGCATATGATAGAATTGAGTGGAATCCATTTTCTTGATGCTGAGGGACCTAGGTCTTCTAAAAATCTTTATTCACATGGTAGGTATACTCTTGAAGGATGTGAATTACAGTTGAGGTGAATGGAATCAGATCAGAAAGTTTTGCACTCTCAAGATCTATTAGGCAGGGTTGTCCCTTGGCTCCAGCATTGTTTGTGATAGCTGCAGAATCCTTGCACTACATTCTTAGAGACAATTCTCTGTCCCCCAAAGTTTCAGGTCCCTTCTTACCAAATGGGAATGAAATTTCCAATATCCAGTTTGTGTATGACAGTGCCATTTTATTTAAACTAGAAGAGACAAATATGGAGCACCTGATGGATAAATTAGATATTTTTTGTGTTGTTTCAGGGAACAAAATTTTCATCTCTAAATCCATCCTTTAGGAATGGAAAACACCAAGCCTCCTCCTTGGTGTAGCAAGTTTGGTAGCAATTGCGGTGGTTTGAATCATGTTGTTAAGTACTTTGGCATTCCCTTTGCCATCAATCCAAACATTAATGATATGTGGATTTGGGTCAGAGAGAAAATCAATGGTAAACTCAACAAATGGAACATTGTGTACTTATCATTGGCAGGGAGAATCCAAGCCTACCAGAAAATCCTTTCTTCTTACTCAATATACTTCTCCTCGGCATGGCTCTTTAATGTCAGCCAATTTGATTTTTTGCAAAAAATCATTCGAGACTTCCTTTGGTCTGATGGGAAGGTAACATGTAAAACCCATGCTGTAAGATGGGAGTGATGCACTAAAAGCAAAGAACTAGGTGGGCTAGGTTTGAAAGTTTTGAGAGCCCAAGGCATTGCCCTAGTAGTTAAATGGATTGCGAAAGCAACACAAGTGGATGAACCCTGGAAAATCCTAATAAGACGTAACTTAAGCAGGGGACACCCATGTGAAGCAAAAAGTTGGAATAACTAGAGTATTCTGGACTTCTTGGCCTTGGAATGTAAAACTGTGGTGGGAGGTTCCAATGTGTTTAAATCTCTATGGAAGAGTTGGGCAAAAGTGAATCCCTTGCTTAGTAATATTCAGAGACTAGTGACTAGTAACATCAAGTGTGGCTCAAGTTCCACTTGATGGAACTTCAAAAATAATTCGAAGTCTCTAGCCCTTGTGCAAGGATGTTCAGCGAAGAAATGGGCTAAGGCTGGTATTAAGACCTTTAATGATATTCTTAGTAATGGAAATCTAGTGGAATGACATGAGTTCAAAGCTAGATTCTCATTACAAGATTCCCATAGGAGAACATTCAAAATGATCAGGAGTGTTATTGAATCTTCTGGGCTCAGATTTGAATGTTGCTCTGCTAATTCTTGTTCCTTTCAGTTGAGGTAGCCTGACTCCTCCCCTTCTAGTATATCTACTTCATCCTCTCCTCTAGTTCTGTCATCTTTGACCATCTCAATACCTATTGGAATCTTTCCCTCCCCCATAATAACTAGAAGAAGCTTCTTAACCAACTTTGGGCCAGACCTATTGAATCGAAGATCATTTGTTTTCTCTGGAGATTGCTCCTTCACAAGCTGCCCTTCAAAAACCGTGGAGGTCACCCCAACTTCTGCTCTGTCTGCTCTCAGCCAGAATCTGTGTTCCATGTGTTGTTTCATTGCCCATTTGCCCCAAATATTTGCCAGTTGTTTGGGCTTGTTTTTTACTACAATTTTCTTGTTGAAAACATTATATATGGGAAAATCTGTCCTAAAAGCAAAGAACTTAATTTGTTCTGGTCTATTATCTCTTCATTTATTCTCTGGGCTCTTTGGAAATTAAGGAATAATAATGTTTTCAGGGTAAAGAAAGAATCCTTACTGAGTCTCTAGGGAGACTCATAGTTGTTGATATTGTTGTGTAGGTAACTGCTATATTCAAGCTGAAGGAGGAGCAGTTCAAGAAGTTTATGCAAGAAGGCAATGGATTGTTGACCAAGACAGATCTACACTACGGATTTACCTCAATGAAGAAAAAGGAAGGATGCAACCCATGGGATGATTTTAATGTTCCCCAATCATAGCTCATCAGAAGGATCAGAGAGGGAGGTACTTGGCGAACTGGACAAACATCTGAAAGGGAAGCTCCCCCATGTCCTTTATGCCTTCCCCTATGTGTTTCACCACTTAAGATTTGCAGTGGGGAAGAGGAGGATTAACTTATATGTTGAACCATGTTCCTTAAGTGATATTGTATTAACTGTCTGATAGTGATATAAACTCTCTATCTCAGTCGGGTGGTTGTGTTTTGTTTTTGTGAGTTCCAGTAGGGTGATTGGTTTTTTTGTAAAGCTTTTGTTTTTCGTGACGATAGGGTCCTTGTAAAACTCTTTTATTACTTGATATGCAATAGAAAAAAAAAGTGTATCACCATCTTCCAAAACCTGGGCAATTTTTAGAATAACAATGGGAAATAACACTCGAATGGAAGCTCTAATTTGCCCAAATTAGGGCTCCATCAGTGCCACCAAAAATTTTGACTGTTGCCGAAAATGCAGGGGCATTCTCGCATTCCCAACAATGCTACGGGGGACACAACATAACCCCTTGAGCATTTAGGGATGCCCAAGTATCCTTCGTCATGGCAAGTCAATAAAGCATGTTAAGAAAAACACATTTTTAAATTAATTCTTTGGTTCTATTCAAAACCTGGGATATGTAAGGCCCACCTATTGTCTTCTATTTCTTTTAAAGGCCTCTAAGCTTCATTTGTATTCACATTTTCATTTCTATTTGTTTACTACAACAAGAAGCAGAGCAACGAGTTGAGAAAGGATGATTAGAGGAGTAAAAAGAGAGATTGCAAGTGAGCAAGCGAAAAAGGAGTAACAAGGAGAAAGAAGAGGAGGAAGATTCTTCACCTTGTTGAAAAGAATTTTCAAGCAAAAGGTAGGGTTTTAATTGAATTTTATTTTATTTTTTAATTTTCAAATTAATGTTTATTGTTTTTTCATTTTTTGTTGTATCAATTTTTATAGTTGTTTCATTTCTAAATTTTTGTTTCATTTTGTGAATTAATTTTGATAAGTAGATTTTGTTTTACAATTTAAGATATCGAGTTTTTCTTTTTAAATTTGTAGGGCAAGGGCTGAAACTATGTTTATTGATTATCTTTTTCATTTGGTGAAATGTCGGGTCAAAATGAGCCTCCATGCCCATGAAATGAGTGAGAATGAGATGAAAACTCATTCATTGTGCAAGCCAATCAGAAAATGAACCTGATCGTGATGACAAGACCAATGAGGGGGGTGAACATAGGTCAAACTAGAAGTGTGAACTAGTTCCACAGCTTGTGCACCACTAGTTACTGGTTGCCCCTAGGGTTCTGTTAGTGAACAAATTGTCCTTCGAGAAAATGTATGCAATTCTGACCCCGAATGCCCAAATGAAAAGACAAACTAGCACCAACAGTTCGATAGGTTATCACTAGGTTGATAACCTTCCTCTGAATTTTATCGGGTACAGCTCCCCGTATGAAATATTCAATGAATTTAAATCTTCTGCACTTTTACCTGAAAGTATGAAAGGGTCTCTCACAGATTCTTAGATCGTGAGGTATAGATTATTTCTAATAACCAAAAGACATTTAACTAATCTACAAGAATGGATAACACCGTGAATTTGCAGAAAGGACAGTAACCAAATATCTCAAACTGATGAACCAAGATTCACAAAGTAATACTGATTAATCATGCCTGAACACAAAGTTTCTAAACTGTAATTCAAGATAATACATATACAGATATTAAAATTCTGTATGCACAAAGTCATGCAAAAACTAAAATACCCATATCATATCTACCAATTACTGTCATTAAAATATCTACCAATCTAAAACTCTAACCATTCTACCCTCCCCTTTGCAACAGCATAAAATCTCCTTTAAGGAAAAAGTAGAACTCTCAGCCCCAAACTCTCCTGTACTGCAGCACCAAAGTCTCCCCTACAGAAAAGAAGTGGAACCCTTTTTTGATTGATGCTTTCACCATTTATAGAATTTGGTGGCAAACTGTTCAGTTTCTATAACTGATTCTTGGAAATCTTTTTCGCTTCCTTCATTCTTTTCCCTTACCCTTTCATACGTGCATAAGGTTTAATTTATAATAAAACATTTTATTACAAATCCCTTTAGCATCGTATTGGATTATGATAGACCACACTTTTCTTGAGAAAAATTGATCTAATTTTGTCCAGCCACATGTTAGTGAATGAATCATTGTTTTTCTTTAGTCATCCCAAATTGACTGTAGGCTCCTTGCTGCCGGATACTTTCGGTTCACCCCGTACTTGGAGACACCATGTGACCAAGGATTGTAGCTCCGGCTTTGATGTGTCTCGAATTGCAAACTGTAAATACATGACTACTGCCTTCATACCTTGATACAATTCTGCTAATCCACTTGCAATGACCATCTTGTTAACATAGCCCAATTGTATTGAAGGTAGTTTATGTTCAAACTATGTAGCTTTGGGATTGAATGCATCACCTAAGGCTCTGGCTTTTGCTCACACCAAGTATTCACCACTCAGGGGTTACTTTGAATTCATAACACCTTCTCTGCAATTCACACTGGTGGATTTATCATTAAATGACATTGACATGGGTGTTTTGATGGCATGAATTTGTTGTGAATTATTCCCTTATCTGTGTGGATGTCGTGACTAGGAAACCTTCCTCAGCGGTTTTAGTGATGAAAATCACTGTCTTCATTGTGTTCACATGAAACAGCTTGTACGTGTACACGGGACTCTGGATGAATATGAAGATTTTAATCCCAAATCAAAAAAGGGATCTCAAGCTCGATATGAGGCTTGATGTGGTCCGAGATTCAATTGGCTCGCAGCTTTATGCATTTGCATTGCATATATTTCAAAGTCAATATTTCTGTTGAATCAGACATTCAAGCCGTGATCAACTTTCAATTTTTAACATGAGAAATATCTGAGTCTTTCACAGGCGAGATGAATTCAAGAAGAATAACAATCGTAAGGGTTATCCTATGTTTTATTTAAGCCGACACCATTTTCCCTAAGTGGGCTCTTAACAATTTCCATACAACTTTATTACTAAGCCCGCGAGCTTTCTTTATCAACACTGCTTTCTACTATGCGTTATCAAGCAGCGATTAACCACCACATACATGGCACTCGGGTCTACAACTTCTAACTTAAAATCTGCATGTGCACTAGTTTCTCACTACTGGTGCTCGAATTTCCTTTAGTTAATCAATCATTTCGTAGCGCAATTTATGGTTTCCCTCCATACATCCTATGCATATCACCCAACTGAGAGTGTAATAAAGTCTTCTAATTTTACTCATTGACAATGAGTGACTTTGCACATAGATTTTACCTTTCTGCTGTATATGGTGTCTGTTTGCAAACGGCTTGGTATTTATCTCCATTGCACATGAACGTGTGTTGGAGTATTGAAGAAACTCAACCATCACAAGCACGGCCAGGCCTATAAAAATATGATTCCATCTCGCATCACTGTCGCAACATTGATAGCCCATGCAAATTGAAACCTTCACATTGTTAATATTCATATCAAATTCTGAGCATTTGACGATGTGCCACTGTGAACCTTTGAACTCATCGAATTTTCTTTGAAAGAGCCTGCAAGGATTCATAATCAATTGAAATGATGTTATTTTGTTTTAGCTAAGAATTCACTGCAAAAGATTGTGCATCAGACCGAAGTAAAGGGGAATTCGGGTTTCTTGTGAGTTCCTGCATTTGGAGTCTTTAAACCTTCTTCGGCGAACAGGGTATAAATATCTACCCCTAAATCAAAGTGCTCAATATTTCAACAAAGAAAACTCTTTTTGGTACAAGCATCATATGATAAATGTTCAAAGTCCAAAAACTTATTGACCCTAAATTTTCAATTGCAAGCTCAGAATCCACATTTTTGAATATTAACTTTTTACCAACTCGCACATCATCCTGAACTTGAAATTAAAATGAATGTGATGGTGTTTTATGTAAATCAACTACATCAATTGAATCAAATGAAACCAATGATATCAGAGTAGAGTCTCTATGCTTGCCTTTAAACTCAAACTTTGAATTACCGAACCTTTGAACTATCAAATTCATTGAACCCTTCATTTCTGATAACTATTCTCTAAACACGTTTGCTATGTCACTTTAAACTGATGAAACTGTAGAGCCATTGAACCGATGAAGTCTGAACCTTTCTGAATTACAAATCTGCAATTTCGAACTGAGAGTCTGAACTTTGTTTCTATTGAACCTGTGGGACAGCTCAACTGAACCATTGAACCACTTCGAACTACTTTGAACCGAGGTTCAAAGTGATTCACAAGTTTTAAAACTGTGACCACCTTGGGTACTAACAGGGGCTCTAACTGCGGGACTGATTTTGATGCAAAATTAGAGAACTCCAGCAATCTCTGGGAAAGAACAGTGCCTTATCCATTGGGCAAATAGAGTCAGCAAGAGAAGACCGGGAGCTGCTTGCAGAGAGGGTGGAGGGGAGCAGGGCAAAACCAGCAAACAAAACCAAAAATCAACACTTAAACTACCAGCAGGCACGAGGCTTGCACATTATTCAGACTACACTACGCACAACAAAAACTTATCTACAATATTTACAAAGGTAGGAAAAGAACCTACCATAATGACCGGAAGAAATAAGAAGTTAAGTGAATCCATTTACCAGTTGAGAGAAATAGGAGCCTTTCCGAAACAGCAAAGCGTACCTCAATGGAACAGCTCCAAACCCTTGTTCGATGACGACTCCTTCAATGCCAAGCTTCAAACTAACAGCATGCATGCGTCTGCTAATCCAACATTCTTTTTCGAACAGCCACAACTTGTCATAGCACCCTCCTTCACTTAAGAATTGATTTCTCACATGGGTATGATTTGATTCCGCCTCAAGTTGAAAAACATGAAATAAACAAGCCTCATCCAAAGATGATGTGCAATCATCAAAAATATTGTCATGCAGATTCAACTCCTGTGCATGGTCATGATCAGTTTGTAGCCATGATGATGCCTTCTTCAGCATAGGCTCAGCCCTCGGATATATATCTCCTTCACCTCTTTCAAGGAACCAGCTGTCAACACATATCTCAACATTTTTCTTACAATCCAAATCAACAACGTTATGCATAGATGGATGAAAAGAAAAGTTGCCAATAGATGCTTCATCCTTAATCTGATTTGAACAAATCTCTGGTTCATCATCAGAGAAATCATCCAGTTTGAGTGATGATAGGAACGTGTCTGTGATTTCCTCTTCCTCATAGATGAGGTTTTCACATGATGTTTCAACAAAGTTTTCAACTGGTTGGGGACTAACCCCAACCTTTCCTTCTTCCATCAGAATTTCAGAATTTTTTAATATGGAAGAATTGGACAAGTTTTCATTATTTAATTGTGAATCTTGAGGCTGGAAAAGAGAATTTTCTTTAATAGCAGTATTCTCATCAAACCCCATTGGCATGAAAAGTGGATTAAGGTCACTCCAGACAATTTTACTCTCCCGATCTTCAGATTTTTCTTCACCTTTTGGATCATTGGTGCTAGGATTCTCATTTTCAGCTTTAGTATTCTCGTTCTCCCATCTTACTTCATGATTGTAAAAAGAATTTTCAGAGTAAGATAATTCTTATCAGCATGTCACCTTACTATCAGCACAAATTCCCAAAGGAGAATATGATATGGCTTCATTATCATATATGACAGATTCTTTAACTTGCTGATTACAATTTCCAAAATGCAAAGAATCATCAATATTCATTCTTTCAGTGTGACTAAACTCCTGAATACCATTCTGAAAATCTTTATCATCTGGACCATTTGAAACTAGATAACGTTCCATACCTGTGGATTTGGGAGATCTAGTCTCTGGGCTAAAGAAAGATTGCAGTGAATCCTCGTTACCTGAATTTACGAGCCTTTTAGCATTGCTTTGTTCCTCCTCATCATTTTCAAAATGGACGCAGCAGAATCCTGACATCTTTAAAGCACTATCTTCAGTCAACAAGGGTTTTTTAAAATCTCCATTATTAAAAACTGTTAGATTCTGAAAATGAGCAACCTTGGGAGTAGAATTGGCTTCTTTTAGAATGCGCTTCTTTTTTGTAGCCTTTTCATCAAGGCACTGTCGCTGTCCACAATGGTATTCTTTCGTTGGGGGAGTCCTTATAGATTTCATACCACTAAGAATTAAAGCATCATCTAATCTGGTTGCTTCTTTCTGCACATTTACCAAATTTTGCATTCCAAAGCGTTGTAACTAAAACTTGACTTCAACATCCATAGCATCAATAAAGAAGCATACCTGATTTCTTTCATTTGGTTGGTTGGCCAGAGGAATTTTACAAACAGTCTGATTAAACCTATCAATGAACTCCCTTACAGAATCATCATCTTTCATCTGAATTTGAAGAAGGTTCACCAATAATTGATGGGAATTAATTGTGGGCTGAAATCTTTCTAGAAATCTCTGCTTAAGACCATCCCAAGTTGTAATACATCCATCTTGCAAATGCTGAAACCATTCCGTTGCTTTTCCCATGAGGCTTTGAACAAATAACCTGATGAACACATCTTCATCCTGACACCAAGAATCCCGCATGCAACAATAACCGCTTTGATGTGATCTGTCGGATCTTGTGCTTTGTCTCCATCAAACTTGGGAAGATATTCCCATGACCTTTTAGGTAAGGCTGAATAACGGGCTAGGGCAAATGGTCCAATCTGAGCCCCCCATGGTTGTATTGCAACTGCCGCCATAACACACGTTGGAATTCCAACAACAAAGATTCAACAGGTTCAAAATATAGAGTCACCAATCTCCTGCACACGGAGATAATCACAAAATTGAGGAAGCCATTGTTAGGCACTTAAATCTTTGCTTCTTCCCCAGCAGAGTCGCCAAAAAACTGTTGGTGTTAGTTTGTCCTTTCACTTGGGCATTCAAGGTCAGAATTGCATACATTTTCTCGAAGGACAATCTGTTCACTAACAGGTTCCTTATGATCCAAAATCTCCTCTCAGATAGTTTGCAACAATAATAACAGTCCCAACACCATTAGGTGAAAACAAAAGAAAATGGAAATGCAACATTTGTGGTACAGAATGGTTTGGAAGTATCACTATACTTATATACACTTCCTTTTTGGTCAGGAAAAGGTGTGGGAGCATGAGACTTTGCGAAGGAGGCTATATATCTGCATTACAGAATTGAGTTCAACAAATTTTGTGGTCTTCTAGATGACTTGGGAATTGCAATGTCTACTAACTTGTCTGGTAGGCAACATATTGAGACTATTCCACAGATGCAGGAGTAGAAAATGTGGGGGCAACCACATATTTCTACATCTAGATTGCACCCAAGGGCAGCAACATTGCTAGGGTCGGCCTTGGGACATTTATCCACTTATAGTCTTATGGCTGAAACAGAACAGGGCAAGGGGAAATGCATGATGCAAACTGACAGTAACCCCATAGCTAATTTGTTTAATGTACACCTAAGAGAGCAGATAGATGATTTTGTTGGTAGGTTCTTTTTGCCAATGACTTCCAATTCATGTAGCTTGATCTCATTATAAGGAGATGATGTCAATAGTTCCGAAGGGAGGAGGACCATCATTTGTGCCATCCATTGAGCACAAATTGAGGACCACGATCTTGGATAACCAGTATGCCAAGATCAATTCATTGATGGAGACAATGAGGGCGTGTTGGGAGGATTCTAGATGCAACATAATTATAGATGGGTGGAAAGACATTAGGCATCATCCACTCATCAATATCATAGTGTTAAATGCTCAAAGGGCCCATTTTTAGCGTGGTTGATTGTTTAGCACATCGAAAGGATGTTGATTCTCAATTTGACATCCTTCAAACAGATATTGAGGAGATTGGGCCACAAAATGATGTCCAAGTAGCAACAGATGCAATACATGTGAACAAAGTTGCAGGGAAGCATATTGAGGCAACATACAGACATATTTGGTACTCCATGTTGTGTGCATGCTATGCACTCGAGGTCATGGCAAAAAATTGATTGGATTAAAGTAGTCAGCAATGTGAGAGATGGGCAGATGTATATCTGCAACCACTATACATGCACTCTTCAAGGGCTTTGCGAAGGAGTTCTTGAAACCAACCAAGTGAGTTTCAAGAGCCACTACAACCCATGGTTATGATGAATGAATAGAATTAGTGGGACGTGTCCAGGACAGAGAAGGAGATGAAGGTGAAGGAGGCAGTCAAGAGTGATGCATTTTGGAATGATGCAAAATACACAATCTCTATCATCACTCTAATTTTCCAGGTCATCCAATACAGGGATGGGGATGCACCTAACCTTGGAGAGGTGTATGGGTGCATTAATTCTATACTTGGTTAGATGAGGGCAGCTGTACAAGAGGACCCCACTTTAGCACTCTATAATGAGCACATTCCACCAATTATTCAATGCAGATGGGGCAGCCTAAATTGAATCTGAAGTGGAACATGCCTAGGCCTAGTAGAGTTCCATTGATTCAAGATGATGAGGTAAAGGAAGGGTTCTTCAAGTGCATTGATAGGATGTATGATGCTGAAACTATTACAATGTTCACACTAACTAGACGAGATCTGTTACTCTTAGGGGTTATGAGGTTACGGCAAAGGCAAGCATAAGAACTATAGAAGAGGAGAAACTGATTTTGTGGTGGAATTGTAACAGGCCGAAATCAACAACTTCCACACTAGCCATTTTGTTTGTTATCCCAGGTTTCTTGTTCTTTAACTTCTGAGAGGAACAAGTCTACGTATAGCTTTATCCACTCTCTCAAGAGGAATAGACTTACCTCTAAGAAGAGAGCATAAAGGCTAGTGGTTGTACATAGTGCCTTGTGTTTCATTGACCACAAGACATGTATGTAGAAAGAGAGCCCAGCAACATTATGGAATGAAGAGCCAAAGGAACCATCAAAGATTGATAAGGACGGAGATTTTTCCAATGTAAGGTTGGTTGGTGTTTCTTTAGTGGATCCTGACCTTGGAGAGTACAGTTCTTTTAGTTATGAGAAGTTTGTTGAGCTCACAAGGGATGATTAGATGCCTCCACTACTACATTTTGTCATTTTGACATTTTGATTTTGTACTTGTTTCGATATCATGATACTCATTGTACTCATTATTATGATCACATACTTTTGATATCATACGATAAATAGAAATCTTCCATTTGTTCATCTGAAAAATTAAAATTTTATCATTATGTAGTATTGAGTATTCTAATTTCTAATTAGTATTTCAATATTGAAAACTTCAATGTTTAATGTTTATTGTTCAATGTTCAATGTTCAATGTTCAATGTTCAAGTATTTTGTGATTTACTATTTTACATCTTTATGTCTTATACATGTTTTCAAAACTAACATTATAAGTACCATATGTATAGTATATACACACCCCCCTCCCCCACCCATCGCCCCATGCCGCCATTTAGATTTAAATAAGACAGTTCCCTTTGTCCCGTTATTTTGACATCATCTTGTCCCCAAGGGCGGTGAAACTATGGATTATATTTAACTGAAAAATTACCTTTTCAGTTAAGTTACTCTTGATTGATAAGATTCCATGATCACTTCCTCTTAGCTGATAGAATAGAAAAGAGTGACAATGGCACATCATCACTCTCAATAATACTCAAATCATAATGGTTTGCATGGCTCCAATAACTTCCTTGGCATTTTCTTTCCTAACTGTAGCAAGGAAGAGGTGAAACATTCTGCAGAACAAATCATTAATTCCCAAATCCACTTTAGTGTAGTTTGATCTGACTTCTGCAAATGTTTTTAGCACAGCAGCACTTACTGTGAGAACCTTGGTATCATCAAGATCCTGGAAACTATCCACCAACAGTTGAAATACCTCGTTCGTTGAGTTATCATCATAAGGGGCTTCGGGTGCTAAAATTTTCATGATCTTGTTCAAACATGAAGTAATGATCAGTCTTATCATCTGTGCGTCCAAACAACTGCACTGACTTAAGGAAGTCATTATAGAAACTAGAACTCAATGCAACAACTTACAGGGCAACTGCTCTACAATGACTGAACATCCTCCTAATTTGTTCAAAATGTTGAAAATAACATCCCTTGGTTGAAATTGAATACTTTGTTTACTGCATATTTCAAAGAGCAATTTGGCCTAACTTTTCCTGTCTTCTAATGCCATGCTTCAAAACTAAAAATCAATGCTCAAAAATCCCAACAGACTGACAAGATCACCAGCTTCGATGCCACTATAAGAACCCCTACTGTTTCTTGCACAAATCTCTCATATTTTCTATGAGTACTTTTCTCAAATAGTTTTCTTGCTTCTGTTGTTTGATTGTTTAAAGATTTATTCTTTGTTTTGAGTTTTTCGGTTTATCTTGGAGAGAGACCATTCAAATTGACAATGGACTGCAACAAATAGACATCACGTAGAAAATGTCTCTAAATGTTAACAAAGTATGTCAAGATTTACGCAATATTTTCTGTTATGAAAGCATTAAAATAATGGCCCAAACAAATAAAATTATGACCTTAAATTGGCTGAAATAATCATGCATGGATCTGAAATTCAATCTGAAATGTTCCCTATTACAAAAACTGGAGCAGCACATGGCCATGAACAGTAACAACTCCAAGAATAATATGCTCAACTCTATGCACAGGTCTCAAAATTTGAACAGCAGCAAATAGAAAACAAATTCCACTATCCAATCAAATGGGAAACCCATGTCCTAGCTAGAGTAATTTGACCATGCAAAATTAGTTTCCCTTTAACATGAAACTCCTATGCCCCTTCTCAGGAATTGAAAATTATAAATGTACCGAAAAATATTGTAAACTATCAAGCTCTTCAATTTTGTTCCAACATTTTTCTGATTAAATTGTGATATTCAGAAAAAGACCTTTTCTTTTGGTTTTTCAGTTTATTCCCAAGAACAGTTTTTGCTACCATGGTATGTACTTTTCACACTCACTCCTTGATTCTTGGTCCTTAAGTTTTGAGGTGTTTAAACCATTACTATTTACATGGAGATAGTTCCAGATTAATATAATTGATCTTTTCCTATAAGCTAAGTCACAGGATACACCAAATTTCATCCAGGAAGTTTGAATTTCAGCAAACCGTTACCCTTTCCGAACTTCATCCAAATTTTATGATATTTAATATAATATTGTTCTTTATAATTAATACTTTTTATTTTAAAATAATATTGAGCTATTTAGTTTAATTATTTAGCAATATCAAACTATTTTTTGACAATTTTGTGGATATATTACTTATATCTCAAAATTAACAAACTTATATAAGTTAAATTTAGTGTCATTTTTTCCCGAAATTTTACCCTTGCTGAATTTCATCCGAGTTTTATGATCGACAAACTTGAATTTGAATTCGAACCTTGTGACTTAGACTATAAGTATACCTTCAAATGCTGGTTTGAAAAGTTTTAAAAAGTTTTACGCACTCCACATTTTTGAAGTTTGAATGGTCATCCTTTAACACTTATTTCTTAGAGAAGGTTAAAATAAATTGGAGACAGCGTCTAAGAGATAGGAAAAGATTAAAAATTGTTAAAGGATGACTATTCAATCTATTTTTAAAAAATTTAAATGCTGTACTGTTATTCATCCCTATTCCATACCAGAACCAAGCTATGTTTTCTAACAAGCATTTAGTTAGGTTGGCACCAACAGGACCTAATAAATGAAACGTGCAACACAACATAGATCGGCCTCGAGTGCATTAAACATTAACAAAAATATATGGACTGCCTCAAGCTTAATTGGACGAATTAATATAACATCCAGAGATGCTAGAGGGAATCCAAAGTTCAGGGCCCATTGAGGCTAGCTCACCCCACATTAGGTCAGCCTATAATACATTAGGTTAAAAAAATTGTTAGCACCAGGTGTCAGCCCTAGCCCATTTTACAACTTTAACAGTACTGCTTCCATGTTAGTGCATGGAAAATCAAATTCTAGTCCACTTGACTGCGCAATGAAACTCCTTGTGTAGAAATGATGCACTGAAGACTGGTGGTGACACTCAAGAACCCTCCCCAGAAACACTCAGATTACAGAAGCTTGGGTTCTAGAGCCTGAATCCCCTGCACAAAGGAAACCCTGTATGTAAAACACAGGATTTTTCTTGTCTTGTTTCTTCTCTTTCTTCACACTGTAAGTTTTATTTAAGCCTTGCTATTTCATGGAAAGAATAAATAATCAACATCAATGGTGCCAAGTTTATTTTTCGAATATGAAGCAAAAAATTATAAGAGATTCAGGCACAGCCAACACATACCTTACAACACCAACATTGGCTCTTGATCAGCATTGTTTTATTTTATTATTAAAATATTAGATTATAAATTAATCAATTTGTAAATATTATTAACATGATATACTATTATATTATATATTACCTTGCACTTAAATTTTAATATTTTAAATTCATCTAAGTTTTAATATTTATTTGAATTTTTTGTATTTATAAGTTTATTCACATTCTCATAATCTTAAGTTTTATGTTGTTCAAAATTTTGCTTTTTATATGTTATTATGTTTAATCTGAGTTAATTACTGCTTCAGTCTTTTAGACTAAAATATGTCTAAATTTAGTATTTATATGTTTTTTAACTTTTTTGTACGGACACACTCAACCCTAGGCATGTTTCAGCATACCGAAGTACTGAACCCCCATATCCAAACCCAAACCACCAAACAAAACTTGGAAAATTATAACTATACAAAAACAGAATTAAAAAAACGATCCATTGGCAGATGGGTGAGAAAGGGGGAGATGCAAATTTCAAGCTTCAAATTTTTAATTATTTTAATTTTCGATACCAAACAAAAGCTGAAGAGCACAAATTCAGTTCTCTTAATTGAACGGGTGGGAGTCAATTGATTTCTTAATTACTCAATTTGAAATTAATAATTACAAGAGTTCCTGCTAAAGCCTGTCAAAAATAAGAACATTTATCTCCAGATTACAAAAGGTTCTGAGGGCACAAAAACCATTTAACAGTATTTATGTACACTAATCTCCAGATTATTAAGTGGTTCTGAGGGCACAAGAAAACATTTAACAGCATTTTTGTAGACTAACTCTATTAACAGTCTAAGCCAACACAATAACAGAAAATGCAACAAAGTAGAAAAAGAACTAAGCCAAGATGGTGATTACAGAAAACCATAAATCATCACCTGTTGATCCAAGAAAACCATGAACCAAAACTTAGATCACAGAAAAACAATCACAAAATAAAAGAAATCTTCTGTCAAAAAATAAACCACACCCAATAATTGATAAGCATTCCATTCAAGCTTTCCTGGGTCCACAAAGCTTTCCTTCATGTTTCTGTCTTTCACAGTTTAAAGAGCCATCAAAAATAGTTTCCCACATGATTTGTTCGGGCCTAGATTTCATGTAACACTTTTCAAACCTTGAAACACTAACTCATAATTTTCTCTCCACTTCCACAAACCTTAAGCTGTGCATCTTATGAGATGCATTACTATATATCTTGTTCAGCACTGTGAGTTTAGGGATGTACAATTTTGAAATACTCAAATACTATGGGAAATCAAATGTTTGAAAGACTATTCAACATTGTTAGAACTATATTGTAAGTTCCTTTGTTCATACATAAACATTCCCTGGCCCTTACCTGTGTTTTTTGCTACTGCTGTAAACCCTAAAAACAATTCACTCATAACGGAAAAATTTACATTTCAAATGGATTGTGGAAATCTGATAAGATTAATGGTAAAATCTGTTTTTGCGCCCTTCACGACACATTAAACAAATGCTCACATATCAAGGAGTTATTTGGCAAAGATTATTCCTGACTGCAACAAGGGAGAGGACCCAGTAGTTGAGCACCCTAACTTTGCGCTTTTCAAAATCCTATGTGGAATTTCAAATCACTCCTATTTTTTTACAGCAGCTTACTTGTCAAGACCCCTATTTATAACTAAGGTTTGAGAGCCACATCATCAAATATGATGCCACATCAGCATGCATTTTGCCAAGGTGTCCAAAACAGCCCCAAAAAAAAGTGAGACCAATCGCAGTGCATTAGAGACCCCCATACTTGTGGAGCTGATGTGGCATCACACTACTGGTTGCTTTTTGGGGAAAAGGGACACATTTCATTCAATTATGGGTAGTCATCATTAGCGAAAACAACTTTATTAAAGTCACAATTATCGGTACAATCTTGTCAAAAATGTTGGATATTGAAGCAGCAAATGTGGGTATTAAGTTAACAAATCCTATCACAACCATTGGAACGTGTTCAGGTACTGGGTCCTCTCCCCTATACGAGGCTCCATTTTCACAAAACTTCAAAACCTTAAATAAACAGGTAATGTGGTTCTTTTTCACAAAAACCTTTTAACACCAGTTTGAACTTTGAACACTTCATTATATTCTTGTATTAGTTAACCCGTTCTGTATGTGTGTGTTAATTGACCTGCTCTCTCTCTCTCTCTCTCTCTCTCTCTCTCTCTCTCACACACATGGGCTTGCAAATCCTGCTGTACCAAACCCGGGACTTGGCATACCAGCATGCTTGAATCAGCAACTAAGGGTTCCATCAATCACAGAGAATTACAAACATAAAACCCATGCAATGTACTCCCCAGCTAAAACAGAGAACATAACACATTCCTAAAACATTGTCCATCTAATCAGAGACCAATCTCTAAGAAAATAATTTTAGAATTTTCTGGAATAAAATACCCTACAAAAATACTATGACAGATGATCAGTCACACCTTTGCAAACTATTGTTGTATGCCGGCTAGGACAGCTCTAAGAGAGGCACCTGACGGGACAGCTGCTGATGGTAAAGAGCACCAGAAGTCTCTTTTGTGACTGGAGATGCAATGCCGACACTGAGAAGCCAATCTTGCATCTCTTGTTTGATTCCCATCTCATCATCATTACCTGCACTGGATTGCCCAGTTGATCCCGCTAACAGTTTTGTCCGCATCTTTTCAGCAAGCATCACCATATCTTTAGCTTTACTCTGCAGATTAGCACAGATATTTAGGACGCATTTAGAAAATCGACCACCATAGGAGCAAACTGACAAAATGAGTTCATAATATTTGCTCAAATAATATATTTATCCATATTAAACGAAGAATTAAACTTAAGAACACAAACAAATCAATTAAATACAACTGCTATATTATATATTTAAAAACAAATACACAAGCAACACACAACGCTAACATCTTAAAAGAATTGTTTAATTCTTTAAACACATCAAACTTTGGCCAGAGTTTTAAATTTTCTACCTTTTTATGGTTTTTTGACAAAACAAGAGGCAGGAACAAATTCCAAATAGAGCTGGTGCAAACAAATTTTTTTATGTTTCCATTTTCACTGCATAAACTAAACAGTTCAGGGAAACGATCTATTCCAACAATCTACAAACAGGAGATGAGAGGATCAGAAATATAAAATGACTGAATGCATGATCTCATGGATTCCCTTACAGTCAGCTGTATCTTGCTCTTAACACAAACATTCCTACATCTACCACATAAGGCAGAGCCACCAATTTTCAATTCAATAACAATGTTGCAAAAACAACTTTTCAAGACTTCAAAATAGTTGTCAAACAAAAAATCAAATGTACATGATATAAGTCACAGGTTTTTCATTTGTCAAACCTTGAGATAGTCAATGGCTGAACCGATGTGCAATATATCTCTCTGAAAAACTAGCATGGACATCTCATATACATCTATTTAAGACTATGCCAAGAGATATCAGAAAAGGTACATATCTAAACCTGCCTTGTATATTCAATATACAACCCTCAAGAATTATCTCTCAGCATCTTTTACCTAGATGCTTTTAAAATATCTATCCTAGTTTACTTTCACAATTACTTCAAGAGCTTATTTATTACTCTATATGGATATTAAATTTTAATAGTTATTTTTTCAACTACTACATATACAAATGAATTATATTATTTTACTCTCTTTATTTTAAAATCTAAACAATATTTACTATATTTTGACTTGAAGTTTTTTTTAATTTTTCTACAATTTTCAAAATGAATGTTAAATTGAGATCTAGTTTATAATCTATATCTATCAAAATACAAGTTAGATCTACATGGATTAAGTATAATGTGTAGTTTAAATTTATGTCACAAGGTTCAAGTTTGAGTTCATGCTTGGCAACAATTTGGATGGAATTCAATAAGGGAAAAAATTTGGAAAAAAATTTGTAATTAAATTTGAATTATTTTGAAAATGTAAGTAATAAATAAGAATATATAATTAATTTTTAAATAACTTATATACATTTAATTAATTTTTTTATTTAAATACTTTAATATATTAGTCCAGTTTTATGGAGAGACACATCCCCCCCACCCCCGAAGACTTTTGCGCTTAGTTACCGGATTCGTGCCCTAGAGGCCGGATCCGGATTCGGGTCCGATCCGGATCCGGATTCGTGCCTGGATTCGTGCAGATCCGGGCAAGATCCTTGTTTTACACAGTGGATTCGTCCGGATTCATGGCCCACGAATCCTGACGAATCCACTGTGTAAAACAAGGATCCTGCCCGGATCTGCACGAATCCTCAAGGATCCAGCGTGAATCCTCAAGGATCGACAGGTTTAAGTGAGTCTAAGTTATTTAATATGACTTTTTTAACTATATTTTTTTGCTTTCTAGTGCTAAAATGACCTTTTTATGCATTATATATACTAATAAATGAGAGAAATATATATATATATATATATATATATATATATATATATATATATTCATGAATCCCCCACGAATCCTAATTGGGGAAAAAAAAAATTTACGAATCCACGGATCCGATTCACGTGCCCGAATCAGATTCGTATCCTGAATCGGTAACTAAGCTTTTGCGTCTCCGGAGACCTCAAGAAAGGTTGGAGACGTCATGATGGATTCTCCTGAAGACTCCAAGTCTCCAAATCCAAAAAGTGAAGTCTCCCTAGAGTCTCCCAACTAAAAGAAAAGAAAAATTAAAAATATTAAATTAAATTATGAATTTTGGCCCGCATGTAATGTTTTTAATGCAAAACCAATGGCAATTTATATGATTTAACCATTTAGGTCATTTTAATATTTTATTAGTTCCTGCCAACAGCCAGGAAACTATAGCATCTGCTAGATGTTTTTGTGTAACTTTTATTCAACCAATCAAATTTCTGAATTTTTATATGTTCCTATTCACGTACAATGTTTGTTTATATAAAAAAATTATAAAAAGCTATTTATCTGTAATTGTATAAGTTCGTACCTGAACAGTCATGGTTCACTTTTTCTTTTAACTTTTGATTGGTTGGACAATGAAATAATTATTTTTAACTTTAGTGTGCCCACGTATAGCACACTGCATTATGGGGACACATATTATTGTCAAATATAAAAGCGTTTGGAAAGATCTGTACTGAAGATTTGTTGCTTCCGTCAATGTGACTTGACAGGAAAATATTTGCTACTTTGTGCAGTGATTAGTGTTAAAATTTAAAGTAGGGTTCTACAAAAATCTATCCACATTGAATGTGCACCAGTTGTTGGAATTGGAGATTACAAAAACTCCACAATCTTGAACATTCATTCATGTACTGCATTCAGTCTTCAACTATCAGCATGTGTTTTTGATTTTGAATAGAGGGTTGTAAATCTTCAAACAGAAAACAAATTTAAACTCCCTTCTGAACACAGACAACATACAAAAATCACATTTGTCTCGTATTCCTGCCACGGAAAACAAAATCCCGCCTACCTACGATTTGCTGAGAAGATTTCCAGTCACTGAAAAAATCACAATTAATAGAAAGACGGAAAGATTGAAAAGGCCAATCATCAGACATAATGGCATCTACAACAATCTTTCGAGATCACCTTTCTGTACTGCTGAAATTAGGCGTCTCCAGGATTCGATCACAGCCCTATCTATCTACAAGAAACATTTTCAGTTGGTTAGTTTTTCTTCATCTCTCTCTCTCTCTCTCTCTCTCTCTCTCTCTCTCTCTCTCTCTCGCGTTTATTTTTGATACAGGCTATTATAGACCTGAACATCTCACAAAAAATTATTTCCTTCTGACACCCAAATAGTTTTCTTTAAGAATGGAGACTTTTCTGCAGATGTGAAATGCTTTGAGACTTTTAAGCACACTGTTCTGCAGTAGAGATGACTACGGTGGTCACAATTGTGGTGCACTTTGAAAACAGTAAAAGCAGCACAAGAAAACATGGTCATCGTCATTCCCATGTTTTCTGATTTGCATGGGAAAAATAGCCAGCAACATGTTTTACCTTCATCTTATATCATTATCATTGAATTGATTTGCAATGGCCACAAATGCTTTCAATTTTCCAGAGGCCATTTCTTGGTTAGTCTGTTCAATGGAACACTTGCAACATTTGCAATCATTGAGAGGCATACATTTGTTCACAGTGACTTTTTCATTTCCAGTTTCAGGTCCATCAATTTGTTTTAAATTTAAAAGAGGAAATCTCTAATATTGAAGTTCTCCATTTTTAGGTAAACTGCCTGTATTTCTGAATTTATAATTGTACCTGCCACTCCTTTCAGTATGTTTATTGCTAGTGTGGATGAGCCTCATATCAAATAATTGTTTATTTTTATTAATGCTTTTAAAGGATTTTAATGTTTTTCAATGCATTCTCAGACAATTTATAGAGAAACATATTGCTCAGACATTTTTTATAGGCTAAAATTAAATAATTCAAAAGTTCAAACCACAAATTAAGGCGTTAACTTAATTCTATAAATTATTCCCTACGAAAGTCACCATTTACCTAACAATTGGAAGCAAAAAATAAACATAAATGATTGTTTGGAAAATGACAAAAATGAAGAAGAAGCTGCTAAGTGATTCCAAAGAATATAATGATAAAAGAAATGAGATACAATTATAAGGCATGAAAGCAAGCTGTGACTAATACAGAAATCAATAAAGAACATTTACATTCATTCTTTATATTTTTTATTATTTTGACCAAAACAATGTGTAGTTTCTATTTATTTTTTTCCTAAAATGAAAATTTCATTATTAATTATTATTTTTTAAATAGACTTTTAATTTTAAATACTAAAGTAAGAATTCTTAATGTTTATAATTGAATTACATAACTATTATTAATATTTATGTATTGAAGTTTAATTATTAATATAATAAGTTTATATTTATGATTGATCCTAAAACAAATATATTATATCTTTTATAAGATAGGATTATTGTTTGAGGACATTTTTTAATATTGTATTCAATGTTTAAATTACATAGATACTTAGCACTTTAAATAAATAGTTTTTAACTTAAACTCTAAAATGCAACCCAACCAGCGATCATTAACAATATTTTATTTTAATAACTTAAAGAACATTAGAAATATTTTATTTTATAAACATCACTCTTTTATTCATTTTTATTTTATTCCCAACCCTACCAGTGACACACATTTGTGAAAATTTGTTGAAACTTGAAATTTGTGGATCAAAACCTTGTGGAGTAGATGATAGTAACATCATCATACTAGATACTAGATAGATTTCTGATTTTTGTTTGCATATCAGTGATTTAGGATCACACTATATATTTTTTAATTTACAATTTGACTATATAATAATAATATCAGCAATTATTAATCTGGATTATGATATGATGATGATCATATGCGATATTCAGAAATCAAATATGACTATGAGCTATGTAATGTGACTTGAACTATTTGACTTTATATTAATGTGGCATTACTATTAGTATTTACTTTAGTCTTCTAGTTTTACAGTTTTACTATTTTGTATTTACTATTTAGTATTAGACTCTTTAAACTACTAAAAAAATTGTCATCTTCAAGTACCCCCGTCTCCTATTTTTGAAAAATAGTCGTCCCAGTAGCAAAGACCTCCAAGTCTCCCCTCCTCATCTCCCGATAACCTTTGAAATTAAATGTAATTTGTGTTTCATGGGGATGTGTCCCCTGGGGAATTTTCCCCTCTCTTGTCCTAAGGATGGAAATTTCTCATCCCCGAATTTGTTCTCTTTTTCGCCAAAAAATAAACAATCCAGAGAGAACATTTTGGACAAATTAGGAAAATTGGTGATGTTGTTAGGTACCGAGAATGGTGTAATCGTATCCTAACCGTCCCCACTACATAACATTGTCCCCTTTTTCCTAGCCATGAAAAACATCCACCATTTTTTTTTAAGTGACAATTAAAAAGTATTAAATTCTATTTGGAAGCTAAAAAGGTGAAGTATCAATTAAATATTATTAACCCCTATTTGGAAGCTAAAAGGTGAAGTCTTAATCATTTCTTCATTTCAAACATTCTTGG
This sequence comes from Cupressus sempervirens, assembly GCA_028749045.1. Classification (NCBI taxonomy): domain Eukaryota; kingdom Viridiplantae; phylum Streptophyta; class Pinopsida; order Cupressales; family Cupressaceae; genus Cupressus; species Cupressus sempervirens. The sequence goes on from CM053787.1 coordinate 990,571,645, forward strand.
TGAGAAGAAAAAGAAATAGAAGCACAAAGAAAATTTTCATTTTTGAGTTGCAAGAGGGTTTGGCATAAAATCTTCTTCATTCCAGGTATGTGTTGCATCTTCCATTTGCTTATGGTCATTTGTTTTCATTTTATATTTGTTTTGCATTGTGCAACATATAGAGAGGGCATTTTGAGTGACTTTTTTTTCTTCTCAACTTGCAGCAGTGTTATATATTTCATAATGATGAGCAGAACCAATGAGAGTGAGGGAAGTGGTAGTAGTGATAGCATTGAAGTGGATATTCAACAAACTCAACCTAAAAGAAAAAACATAGTACTAGGGAAGACATGGGGGATCTTCAACTACTGTAAATGCAGCAGGGCCAACATCCTCTACCACATTTGATGGCCCTTCTCAAGCCCTCAAAAAGTATGCAAAAGGCCCATTTAACCCCAAGAAACCTCTTCCTCAATTTTCCAAAAGAAAAACAAAGATAATAATTATATTCCACCGAAAGTAGGGAATCAGAGTATAATTTGAGCAATAAACATTATTTTGGCATCCATAGTAGAGTTTATTGCCATCTTTTTGGATAGGTGGTCAAGGGGTCAAAGGTTACAAAGCTATAGCAGAAGTACAAAACTTGAGACAACTTGATTGCACATAAAGAGGGAGGCATTAAAACCAGGGACTTTAGTAGGGAATGTGAAAGGCAGTTTGCAAGTTTTGAGTAACAAAGAAACCAATGTTACTGATTTATTTAATTTGCAAGCAAAAGAGAAGGCTGACGAATCTATTGGTAGGTTTCTTTTTGCTCATAGCATACCATTCCATATGTCATGTTCCTCATATTATTAACAAATGTGCAAAGATATCTACGTTGTCAATCCCTCATTTGCACCAATTGGAGAGGCAAAACTAAGCACCACTATTCTTGACAAAATAGTATTCAAAAGTGAGCATTTTGATGGAGGATATGAGACAGGCATGGTTGAATGAGGGATGTTCCATCATCGTGGATGAGTGGACCGATATCAAACATCGGCCACTCATCAATCTCATTGTCACTAGCACAACGGGCTCTTATTTTCTTAGAGCTACAGATCGTTTAGAGAAAAGGAAGGATGCAGCTTTCTAGCTTCAGATTTTACAAGATGTTATAGAAGAGGTTGGTCCTTCAAATATTGTGCAAGTAGTCACTGATTCAGCTCAGGTGTATAAGTTAGTTGGATTAATATAGATTGTTCAGAGAAAAGGAAGGATGAAGCTTTCCAATTTCAGATTTTAAAAGATGTTATAGAAGAGGTTGGTCCTTCAAATATTGTTCAAATCGTCACTAATTCAGCTCAGGTATGTAAGTTAGCTGAATTAATGATAGAAAGTTCTTGTAAGCACATTTTTTGGACCCCATGTGTACATGCATTGAACAACACCTTGAAGGACACTGAAAAAATTGATTGCATAAAGGCCATGGTGTTTGAGGCTAGAGATATGCCAATGTTTATTTGTAATCATCACACATCTCTTGCATTATAGGACATTTTCAAAGAGAAATTTCCTCAAACCTAGGGAGACTAGATATGCTAACTACTTTATTTTGTTAGAAAGGATGCTTGAAGCCCAAGAGGCCTTACAATCCATGGCAGTCAATGCAAAGTGGAATAAATGGCGTGAATCTAGCACACCAAATGGAAGAAGTGTGAAACAAAGAATTCCTTTTGTATCAATAATAGGCAGCCATATTCAAGACTGCTGAAACACTCCAATCATTCAAATACGCAAGCACAACCCAGCATAGGCACAAGCCTGAGAGCACATTGGCCGAGCGGGAATTTGAACCCTAGTGGCAGCCTCCCCAGTGAAGTGTTTTAACCGCTTCTCTAAATGGGTCACCCCTAAAAACAAAGAGTCCTTACTGATAATTGGTAGTCCACAATTATGTAAGAAAATTGAAAAATTATTGCTGATTTCGTAGAATTATTTCTGATTTTAGCATTTGCTGATTTTATTATTTAGGAATTAAGAATTTTAAAATTTATGATGTTTCTAACTTAAAACTTGTTTGCATATGCAGAAACATTTGGTCCTTTATTAAGACTATTATGTGGGTCACTAGATATGTTAAAACTGACTCTCCTAGATTTGAAGAGATTTATGAGACCTTTGATAGCATGCTTGGGCAGATCAAGCATGCTATTCATGTCAAAGACCCTACATTGGAGTTTTATAAGGAGCATCTTAGGCCCGTTGTGACGTGATGGTGGAACATTATGAACACTCCGCTTCATATGGCAATCTATGCTATCAATCCTAAATAGTATGCACCAAGACCTCCAAGAATGGCTCCAACCATGGATGAGGTGAGTCTCAATTCTGAAATCTGAAATTTTAAATAGCAAGCTACAAAGTAGATCCCTTGTGATTATATCTTCAATCTTCAATGTTCAATGTTCATTGTTCATTGTTCATTGTTCATGATTCATTATTTAAAATGTTTTTTATTTATTCAACAAAGGTGAAGGAGGCTTAAAGCTCTTTCAATAATGTACAGCGGAGATGATGCTGGTAGACTTGGGGACAATGGCTTGACTTTGCCAATGTTCGTGGTCCAACCTTTGGTAGACTAGAGGCAAGGATAGATAGATCTAAATTAGCTCAAAGGGACCCAATTGGATGGTGGACATGACAAGGTAGAGATGCACCTAAGTTGAAAACTCTTTCCATCCATCTTCTTTCACAAGTTGTGAGTTTCAATGTTGTAGGGAGGAATTGGTCCACATATAGCTATTTCCAATCAATCAAGAGGAACAACCGTACCTCTAGACGATTGGAGAAGTCAATGGTTGTTTCACTATGCATTGCAGCTACAGAATGGGCAAAGTGTTCAATATCATTAGATTTCCGCATGACATTGGGATGTTAGTACCAAGGATGCAATGCAAATTGACGAGAATGACACAACTCCAAGATGGCTTGGGGTTCCATTGGATGAGGACCCTAAACCTACCCCTACCAATGACCCAAAAGGTTGAATCTGATTTTGACATAAAGTGCCAAAAGACAGCAATATATTTGGCATATATTATTTGCAGATACATTATTGATTTTGATTGTTATGGACATATGATTATGGAGTTGAACTTCTGTGTTTTTGAACATTTTAGTTGGACTTCTCTTTATGTCATCTCATGCATGAAACTTGGAGTCTTTGGGTGTTTTTGTTATATGTACACCATATTTTTACAATGGAAGTATTTGAATTTTCTTAATTTGCTATGTATTCATTGTGTTGGGCTTCTAAAATTTCTACAGTGAATGGTTTATCAATGTTATAATATGCACATTTGAATTCTCTCTATATATTTAAAAATTTCCCTATTTTTAAAAAGCAGTCCCCTATCATCCCCTAAAAATTGGCTCTGAACCATACCTATACCAAAAACAAGTCCTTGTCCTATAAAATGTTTGCAACCCAAAAACTCTATGGAGCATAGAATGTAATATAAAATCTATTGCATTGGTGATATCACAAGCTTGGTGTGAGGTCAACATATGTATACTTGGGTACCAATGTGAAGGGGTGATTGTGTGGATAAGGTATGTGCGAGTGCCGCAGTTGCATATTCTATGCAAATTTGTAGTAGTAGTATGTGTAAGTTGTAATTTGTAAGGAGACATACTTGAATATCAAAGGTAAGCTTATATGCAAATAGTAGTGGATCAACTAGTGGACACAAAGATCATGTCCTTCTGATTTACTGGTGGTGGAAGTAGCAGAGCTTTATTAGATAATCATTCATGCATATTCATATGCAATTCAATCAGTTCATGTTCCTATTGTATATATTTTGATATATATTTTGATATCTATTTTGTTTTAGCAATGAGCCTTGATTGTATTCCTGGGTAGTCAGCCACATTAGTAGTGAGCCTACTTGCAATGACCCAAATCGCAGTGAGCCTCTTGCAAAATTACCTTAACCAGTATCACCCTAATAGGTGTTCATTTCATTAGAATTAGCTTCTCCGTAATTTTTCTCAGATTGGGTTTTTACATAAATCTTGGTGTCCTTTATGTTAGTGTTCTTGTGCTTTTGATGCTTACATTTTTTGAGGTTGTTTAATGTTCTTAACTAATAAATCAAAAATTGTTATTGCTATTGTTTATAAGTCTATCGACAAAGAAATAGTTCTATAATTTGCGTGGGAATAATTGACTCACCCCCCTCTTAGTTATTAGACATGTTCAACAAGTACACCACCCTTGCTTGAATAAAATTGTCTTGGTTGGATGTTCCTACCACTTGTAGGCCAAGTCATATCTTGGTTGGATGCTTTGCACTCTGGGACTTAGTTGTAGATGACCTCAAGTAACCTTTGTGTTATCCTTTCCAACCCTCATGATGATTGGTTGTGGGAAGTGATATAAACAACCATATAAGGAAAGGAAAAATATATATGAGGGAATGGAAGGAAATATGTTAGGTAGAGGTGGTAGACATGGTTTTCCTGAATTAAATAGTCCACCATAGGGGATGGAATCATTGAGGGATGTCTGTGTCGTTTGTGAGGGGCAAGTTGTCTTGGTGAGGCGCTATGCACTCTTGGGCTTGATTGGGACGAAGAATTTTCCTCCATGACCTAGGTTCTCTTAAGTAATCCACACCAACATATGCAACCATCATGGGATGTTCTGCCATTTGTGGGAGAAAAGGTGAGTTGCAATGGCTAGGTGTTGAACACTCTTTAGCTTAAATGGGTCGAACAACAACCAAGCACCCTTATAGATTGCCTCTCATTATGGGAAATGGAACCATTGATAGTTATTGAATGATTTATCTAATCGGAATAAGATGATATTGCATTCCTTATTCCAATTGAATTTGTGATTTTAAAGCAAGATCCAAGATCATCCAAGGGGCATCACATCGACTACATCAAGGACTGAACACTCAACCTTGCTTGTGATACGTCTCCCATTAGTTGTCAATTGTACTGAAAGTAGAAAAGCAGCCCAGATTACGCCCCCCATTGCAGATCGATCGGGTTTGATGCATGCATTGGATCTAAACCAGCCAATAACACAAGGACCTAGCTTAGGAATTGATAAGAAAAGAGGGCCCAAATCAGAAACTGAAAATTGCTGGAATGCAGAAAAACAAATGTGTCTAATTGCAATGCAACTGAAATTTGAGCTTTTACTGTATTGCCAAAGGACTCTTCTTTTGGATCCTTTGGCACAAGTGCCTTTACAAAGATAACATGATGATTATGTATTGTCAAAAAAGATTATAACAAGGTTGCTTCGCTCAGGTTACCAACACACCAACAATCTGCAACGAAGGAGAATTCTTTAAATTAACTTTAATATTTGTTAGAATTTTGCATGAGTTTTCTCATGGATTGAATTACAAATCAACGTAAGAAAAGTCTAACACAATGTAATCTTTACAACTCACTTATAAGAAACGGGAAATTTAATCTTATGAACTTGTTCGTTGAGTAAACTAAACACTTGATCAGAATTTTTAGATTGGATACACAAAGTATCTAAAATATAATCTCTATTATAATTGGACATAGAATTTATCTAGGTGGACCTTTACATTAATCTAATACAGAATCATCACTCCGTTGCAATTAAAATAGTTTTGCAAAGTTTCAATGAGGGACACAAGTAAAGGTTCTAGGGACAGGAAACCAAGGGCTTAAACTTGAGGATGACAAGGGCAGGAGGGGTAAGGCATTAAAATACATATAGTACTTACTAATAATAGTTATAATAAGATCTATCAGAGTTATAAATGAAAGTTTAGCAAACTAGAACTTTAAAACTACAAAACTTTGAAGTGAACATTTAAAAATAACAAGTTCACATTGAATAATGAAAATACTGAATTAAAAGTTTATAAATTATATTCATGTTTTGACAAAAAAGATTATAATGAATAAAAAAAATAGAGTATAGTGAGGCACCTAATCATCTCAAACTTCTCATCACTGGAATTGTTGACCACACATGGTCAAGCTTCTCCAAACTAATACCAACCAGTAAAGTCTACATAGTATCTTCATTAATTTGTGTTAGCTCCTCTAGCTCCACATCCCACCACAATGCTTAATGCTCCTTGTACAAAAGTGTGATGTCATCAATGAGATGTAAAGCACTTTGTGCAACTACAAGCTTCTCCACTCTCCTAGAGGTAAGTGTGTTCCTCTTGTGGGATTGGATGAAGCTATGAGTAGAATAGTTCCTCTCAACAATAGAAGAACTAGAAACCTAAGATAGCAAATGAATGGCTAAGTATGTTTCTCTCAAAGGAATGGATGAATCTATGAGTAGAATAGTTTCACTCGACAATAGAAGGACTAGAAACCTAAAATAGAAAATGAATGGCTGGAGAGATAGCCGAGGAGTCGGTCCTTGCATAGTCCACCACAAAAGTCGGTCCTCATGTGCCATAATTGCCCTATCCATCTTGGCCTCCTCAAAACAACCCTAAGAGTGATGAATTTTCGCTACTCCATATGAATGAGGTCAACCTCTATAGGATCATACATCTTTTTGATGGTCCTCATGAGCACTACCTTCACCTCAACATCTAAAACGTGTGTAACTCTACCAAGCCTTTGCACATACCACTTGGGGTTTAATGCGTTGTCAACCATGTGTAAGTGAGTGTTGAGCTTTTCCCATCTATAATGATGGATTGGTGGAATGTGCTCATCATAAAATGCTATTATGGATTCTTCTCATGTGTAACAACCTTCATTTTGTCTAGCATAGAATCGATGCACTCATACAACTCTCTAACACTAGAAGCATTACCATCCCCATATCTAGTCACTTAGAAGATTAGAATAACGATAGAGAAATATATTTTGCATACCCCAAAAAAAAAATCACTACATCCTTTACCTTTTCCCTTTCTTTGTCTTGGATCCTACACCCATTCTATTATCTTGTCATAATCATTAATTGTAATGTCTCTTGCAATTCAAGCATTGCCTCCAACAAAATGAAAGAGGATGCATACCTAGTCTTCGCGAGTTTTAAGATTTCCTCGTAGAGAAGATAATGAATAGTGCATCTAAAATGCAATTCTTCAAAAACAACATTTGCATATATCTCTGGCATCATTGACCACTACTTGATCCAATCAATCTTTCCCATACACTTAAGTGTGCTATTCATGGCAAGTACACAACAAGGAGTCCACCAAATATATCTAAAACTGCCTCAACCAACTTCCCTACTACTTTGCACCCATGGCCCACATCTATCACTACTTGGACCATATTTGTTGCCAAGCCTCCTCAAAAGCATCCCTTGAGGATTTAAAACTAAAAGTTGACATCCTTGATGGCCTTTAACAACCAAGTGCCTTATAAAAATATGGGCTATTTGAATGTAACCATATTATTGATGATCAGACGATACCTCATGTCTGTAAACACATCCATGACTATATTGCATCCACTGGTCACCAACATTCCATTTTCTCCATTAACACTTTTATCTTCCCCTAGTGGCACATATAAGTGTTCTACCCTTACTACTTGTGTCATCGTCTCCTTGTAATAATGAGATCAAGCCACACGGAATGGAATGTCATTGGCAAATAAGAACTAAGCTAATGTCATCATTTGCCTCATCTTTCATTTCCACAAATAAAAATTTTAGCTAGTGAGTGAGAAGCATCACTTGTCAACTTGTGTTTCCCCATTTTCTCTATTGCATGGACCCTATAGTAGAGGAAATAGCATATGAACAACTTGCCTTTAGTGAAACTAGATATAAAATTGTGTGGCTAGCTCTCATGACCCATCAACTCTTGAGAAAAAGAAGTTGTAATGTCCCTTGTCAAGAACTTAATTTATCTTTCTTTTTCAATTAGGGTTTGGTTTGTAATGTTCCCTGATAGGATTAGTTGTCCATCTTATTAGATTTAAGTTATCTTTAACACTCATATCCAACCTTATTACTAATTCAGCTCAAAGACGTTGTTCATCTTATCAGATTTAACTTATCGTTAACAATTATATCTAACCTTATTACTAATTCAACTCAAAAACAGGACCTTATTACTAATTCAACTCAAAAAGAGGAGGAGTATATGTTATCGAAGCTGCCTTGACACCAATTTGTAATGGATCCCCTCAAATTTTACAAATCTTAAGCCTTTCTTGGGTCAATGCCACAACGTTGATCCCTATTCTATCTTGGGACAAATATCCAGTGCTTGGAATTTAAACAAGGCCCTCCTTGGAAACATTACAACTACTCTATAACTCACACAGTAATAGTTTTTGTATATGAATATATTTATATTTGTAGGAACATATATATTAATTATGAGTTTATAATTCTGATTTATGAATTTATATTATAATTATCAGTTTATCATTATATATGTATATATATGACCATACAATGACCTTTCATCCTCAATATCAGATATACAAATAAAACTCTATAATTTAACATCTAATTCAGATTCTTTACCATCTTATTGCTAAAATATAATGCTTACAGCATAGTAAATAACTTTATAAGTTTATATCCTTACTGAAGAGTATTCTCCATATTTTATATTATTACCTCCTTCTTTCTTACCCTTATCTTATTCTTCTTAACTCTTCCTTGAGAAGAGTAACATTTATATTTTATTAATCTTCATTCTTGTGTTTTTTCCCTATCCAATGCCTGTTGAATATACGTTGAGAGTCTTCCTATATGAACTGAGAAGTCACATCTTAAGAGTCATGTCTTATGGCTATTCATATTACAATAATAGATAGTGTCTATTATCTTTGTTTAGTATCTAATGATAATCTCTTGTAAATATTAGAATGTTTCTAATATTTAAGTTAGTTGTAGATAACTCTTAGCTAGAATAGAATGTTTCTATTCTTTACAATCGTTTCCTAAGCAAACATCGTTCCATTCATTCATATATAATGACCTCATCTCTATTAATAACAAGCAAATATTTACCAATTACTTTGTAATATGGTATCAGAGCAAGGGTTTTTTAATTTTTTTGAAAATAATAATTTCATTTCCGAAATTATCAAAAGTTATTTTTGAAATTATTTGTCTGGAATATTTGCTTCGAACTAGGGTTTGTCTGGTCTTGTTTTCGAAACACAAATCACGCCTATACACAGCAAAGGTTGTCATTTTTTCATGGTCATTTTTCATGCTCGCGATTGGAAAAATCACGACTTTTTTTTTTTGTTGAAACACAATTCTGTATCCGGCTCGCATCAAGGTCATTGAAGGCGTAATTGCATCTAGTTATTGAGGGCATGCTCGTGATCTGAAGCAAACTCCTACATTTTTTACAGCCTCGTTTTTTTGTCATTTTTCTTCAAAAACATGCTTGTAACACCACTTTTTGGTGTCGATTTCTTCATCATATGTGATGTTTTGACAGGAAACCACTCTTTGTATAAGAAATCGGCCATTTTTCTGCCTGAAATCATCTTTTTCTGCAATTTTTTTGCCTCCATTGCTGCCGACTAGGGTTTCTTTTTAAACCCTAAATTTTGAGCTCAGAAAAGTTTTCTAACTTCACATACTTGGTGGATTTTTCAAGAGCTCAACTAGGTTGTCGTCCATTTTTCTAGGTGCCTTGATTTTTTAGCCAGCAAATCCAAAAACCAACAATATGTTCTTTCTGGTTTTTTTAGCTCTCTTCTGGTCATCCTTCAAATTTTTTGGGTCTTCCATTTTTTGCCTCGAAGAATGCACCTTCACAAATTTCATGTTTTCCAATGAAAAACGTGTCATGGCATCTCTGACAAACATTTTGCTTGAGCACAGGTCGAAAACATGGCACTTGGAAGCAACGTATCATAGCAATCTTTGAATATCAGAATACCGATCAAATTGTTCTGGGGTTACAACGCGTCTAATTGCTCCTGGTACTAATCAAGATACATGGGATTTGAATAATCGAGAGGCACTGATGCTTCTCAAATTATCCGTGGTTGATGATTAGCTCTCTCAGATTCCATCCGGCAAGATAGCTGTCGAGATATGGACACATCTCAAAGGTCTTCATGAGACTTCTAACAAAAGCTGAGCTTTCTTCTTGAAGAACACTCTATTTTCTATTATCATGGATGAGCGAACCTCACTCTAGGCTCACTTGAATAGGATTCAAGAAATCTGTGATCAATTGCTTGCCATTGGTAGCAAGATGGAGGAGGACATTGTAATTATCACTCTTCAAAGTATTATTAGCATTTTATCGAGACTCTCAACATCACGTCTTCTGGTTTTGATCTTAAGTTCACTGTTCTCTACACACTTTTGCTTCAGCAAGATCAATGGAAACAACAGTTTGATAGCAGCTCCAACTCCACCTCCACAGAGCAAGCCTTTGCTACTAAATCCTTTCAAAAGAATAAAAGCAAGTTTCAGCAGTCGCCTCAACAGAACTCTTCTACTCCAGCTTCAGACCGCTCTCGGAAGAAAAACATTCAATACAACTATTGCCACAAGTTTGGGCACATGAAGGTTGAATGTTGGAAACGCTTAGCTGCACAATCTAAGCAATCTAGTTCGCAGCCCACAGCGAACAATGCAGAGCACTCTAACCAAACAGAATCTGCCTTCTACACTTTTTGACAGTTTTCGTGCTTTGAATAGATTAACCTTTAAGTGAGGGTATACAATAATAGATAGTTTCTATTATCTCTGTTTAGTATCTAATGGTAATCTATTGTAAATATTAAAATGTTTCTAATATTTAAGTTAGTTGTAGATAACTCTTGGCTAGAATAGAATGTTTCTACTATTTACAATCGTTTCCTAGGAAACATCGTTCCATTCATTTGTATATGACCTCTTGGTCTCTGTAAATAACAAGCAAATATTTACCAAATACTTTGTAATAATTAATTAATGCCTCCCTTCTTCACTAATCGTATCCCTTAACTTAATCACATCTATTTATGTAGATGTTGATGATTGACTTGTCATTGTATCCCTTTACAATTAATTTTCTGTTTATTGGTGCTTATTGGTAATCTTAATAAGCACCTTATATAATTGCTGATGGTGATTATCATTGGTTAGGCACTATATCAAGGACTCTAGGTTGTAAGGATGCAATGCTGATAGGTCCAATAACTGTGTGCCTTCCATCTAGACAAAGTTGATGCTCTCATGCTCATTCTATATTGACATTGCAAACTGTTGGAATCAAATCAGCTTAATGACTATATTGACACTGATGGTCTCTGTTATGACTGACCCCTGGTATTAGTTGTTGTAGTCTCGGCTACTATCTTCAACACCTCTGTCTAATCTGTTTAAGATTTTGGTCACAGGGCATGACATTATGGGGCATTAAACACTACATGTCTCAACTGTAAATTGAGTACTATGTCTTGTAGAACGTAGAAAGAGTTTCTAAAGCACATCTATATAATGGTATGTTTCCATGGCTATTTTGAGTGATTTAGGGGATTATTGTAATCGTGGTGCTTGCTACTTTGCCAGCATGAATGTAATGAGGGTTTGGTGCCAATGTGAAGGCAACTAATGTATTATAAATGCTTTGTAATATATAATTGACTAACAAGATTGATATAGTATTTGATCAATCTATAAATGCTTTGTAATATATAATTGGCTATCAAGATTAATGTAGCATTTGATCAATCTATATATTGATTGATGAAATATTATATTTTCAAAAATTGCATTATTGTAATATTATTTTATTCATTACTACATATTTATTCACTGATTGTTTATTGACATTATGAATGTATTTATTAATATTGTTTATTGTATTATAATTTAGAATTTAAATATTCTTATTATTAATTTATTTTATATTTCAATTCTATTGTGATTTAATATTAAATTTCATTACTAGAGAGGGACATTACAGGCGCAGATGTAAGTACGATTGTTTTGTCTTAACCACCACATAGCCTGCATATCTTAGCTCAAAATAAGGTTTTCCCCAAGTTCTCACATACATCTACAATTCTTCCTCAAATATGAAGGAATTGAACATTTACTCTAGTATTATTGCCCTAAAATTCAAGTTACAAAGGTGGCACTTGCACAACCTTCTGCACCTTAATGCCAAAGGCGTGCTCCAAAAATTTGTTGCCTTTTGTTTCAAAGGGGACTTGGGATCAAAGGGACCCTTAGCCAAATCAACCACAACTGTGAAGAGGCAATTGATATTTTGCAGTTGAACTCAACATGGAACTTATGGTTTGGGTTTCATGGTCACCCCTCTCTACTAGTGCATTTTCATCAACCTCACGTGCCTAATCAGATTCAATTTCACTTTAAGTGCCAATCCCATCATCACTCGTGCCATGATAAAACATAGTGACACTGTCATAAAATTTACAAGTTTATGATTTTATAATTAAAACTCAAACTATGCATAATGAAAAGAATTAAGTCAAAGATTTTTGTTTTTTTCTTTTTCTTAATTCAAGTCACACAACACATAAAAGCAGAGGATATCCAAATAAAAACAATTGTTTAGCTCTGTCAACCAAGGATTTCACTTTTGTTTTCCTTACTTCAGGTCACACAAAGTGCAAAAGAAGAGCATATACAGAAAATAATCCTACACTAAAAAAATAAAATTTGAATACACAAACTAATAGAACTAATTTGTAAAACTTTAAAAGAAATATGATGACAACTCTTATATAATTTCAATTTCAGTTTTTTCACAAAATGGAAAATCCAAAACTAAACTAGTAGCTGTTGAATTTAAAATTTAAATATTAAAATTGAAATTTGCAATTAGTATATGTTTTTTTAATGTTGAAACTTGATGGCAATATGAATATGCAGCCATATGTATGGATTATATCAACATAAATGGTTATGGAATATAACAACATAATGACAACATACAGCATGTCTATGGATTGAAATTTGGGTTTCTTTCAACATAAGTCAGCAAAGGCAATTAATAAAAATTAAAAACAATCATGGAATCCTATTTAATGCTTGAGAAATTTTTGCAAACTGGTGTAGATCCTCTTCTTGATCGTCATCAATCAGCTCTCCCCCCCCTCACACTCACCCCCATAATATCAACTTGATGTTGATTTGTTACTGAGTTAAAATGAGGATTTCAGGGTGATTCTAGAGTTTGCGGGACTTAGGTGATGCCCATAGGCCATTAAGCTAGGATGCAAGAACTGAGAATACATTTTAGGGTTTTTTTTTTAGGGTTGGGGGGGAGGTGTTTGGGTGGGGGTGGGTGCAGACGCCTAGGCAAAGAGGATTTTTAGCGAGAACGACATTGAAGGAAGTAAGGTGTGTATAACAACTTCGTACACCGATCAATGAGGAAAGATTGTATGGTTTTTTTTAACTTTAATCCCTTTGCAATTACAATAAGAAGATGTACATTATAGGAAATACAAAGTAGTAGAAGTAAATATTGGTAATTACCATGAGTGCATTCAAATCTTGAAATGCCTCGTGCAAGCTCTTATCAGTCTCCTCCCACTGCTCCTGCTCCTTCCGAAGAATACCACTGACTCCAGCCATGGACGCTCTCATTTTGGTTGAGCCCCCATCACCCTCAGCATCCGCCCGCTTGTCCACATTTTCCACCAAATTTATATCCTTCTCCCATGCACTAGACCTCAGAAGCTCCCATAACCTCCCCACGAAAGCATCAGGGACCACTTGCCCTCTCAAAACCAATGTTACCCCGACAGATCTCGCAGCCTTGGAGGGACCGGCAGATGAAGTTCTCCCGTCCGATGACACCCATATGAGGAGCCTCAGCCTGGGTTTTGAGAACATGTTTTTTAGTGATTTCTTTGGAGGGAATACCTGTGCTATGGAAGGCAAGGGAATTGAACCTGCAATTCTGGAATTCTCGTCCATCCATATGAGCCTGTGGGTTGTTAGCATTAACAGGCCTGACTTTAGAATTGGGTATGCTTGATTGCCTTCTATTTCCATATCGACTGCATCGAGAATTGAACACTCAACCTCGCCTGTCTGGAATATAGGTCTTCCGCTGGTTGTTAATTGTACTGAAAGTAGCAGATTTGCCCAGGTTGTGCCCTCCATTGCCGGTCAGGATTGATGCATGTTATGAATCACCGACTCGCCAACAAGCTGCAATGGGGTAAAGAGTATTCACTTATGGGGTACGAATTTAAATTTGGAAGGATCTCTATAAAAATTTCAACGTCCAAGCGGTGAAGTTCCTTCCCAAGTTTAGTATTTGCATGTGACAATGGTAAGGATGCCTTTTGTACACCAAATATATAATAGAATTGATTTTAATTTGGTGGCATTACATATTGTATTTTAATAAACTAGCACTTGCACTCAAGGGAGGTGTGAGAGGTATATCAATAGGGGAAAAAGTGCACAAACATTCCAAGGCATTGAAATGATTGAAATCATGTAGGCTATAATTTATCCTACTCGTAAATGGATGCAAATGAAGAATGATAGTTGATTAAGTAAATCATTCAAATAAAAGTGGGAAAAGAGAGTCATTTTGATTGACTTATAGTTAATAATAAAATGTCTTCTCCAAATATAATTAGTCCTCCAAAATAAATCAATCCAAAAGAAAAGAAATGAATTACTACCTGAACCCTTATTTCATCTAAATTACCTTGTATTATATGATGAAAATGTAATTTCTAATCTTACTAGGTAGAAAATAGATTTAAAAATTCTTAAAAAGTCATTCAAACTACTATTCAATGTTGTATAAAAAAGTATAAAATAAAAACTTCATGTCATAGACATGATAAGATTGTGCATTCCTTGTTGTTTGCAATTTTGATGAAGCAACATACTCTTCAAACTTTGTGGTCTTCGTAAAATTTTATACTAGACATAAAAAGATGGACTTTTCATTGATTGTGAGGAACATATGCAGATTTATTTATCTCTCTAAGATATGTGGGGAAGCCACAAGAGGAGCTTCGTGAAATCTTCTCCAGAAATATTTGTCACTATCAAGACCAACACAATCACGCTTAGAATGATATCTTGACTTTTTACCAATGAGGTGTGTGGTAAGATAGCGTTTGGGATAGACCATGTTTCCACAGTAGGAGATATTTTCCACATCAAGCCAAATTGTGATATTGTCATCATTATTTAACTTTCTAGTTTTTTAAGTCAAACTTATTGGCCCATTTTTCATGAGAATCAGTTCACATGAACCCATATTTCATGAAAATGACACTTAGCACTCATTGGATCTAGGTGATGCTCACATAGGTGAAGCGAAGCGTTGGGACTTCCCAAGAGGTCACCCATTCCAGTATTGCCCTAGATCAAGCACAATTAACAATGGAATTTCCTCCATGGTTACTCTACTTGCAACCCCATTTGCAAAAATTTCACCAAGTGGTGTTCCTTGTGAACCAATATTGTTTAAAAAACCCTTAAGCTCATCAATTGATGTGTGGGAGGTATTTTCCAAAAGTCAAATTTTGATTGTTATCATGATTCATTTTTGTAGTTTTTTTAGTCAAACTCATTGGCCTATGTTTCATGGGTACTTGTTAAGACAAACCCATCTCTAATGAAAATGAATGGACTACTTAGCACTCATTAGATCTAGGTAATAAGGAAGACTTCCCTATTGCCTCTTCTTTGTTTTCTATGGTTGTAGATGATTACAAAACAAATAAATAAATAAAATATTTGAATATTCAAATTGGTGCACGATTTTTTTACGTAAGTCTCCAAACTTGGCTGACAAATAGAGATGATTTGGTTTCACTAAATAAGTTTATCGAGATATTTGGACAACACTTACTGATTCATTGGCAGGTTTAAGTCTCTTTTGAGTGAAAGAAGGTTAGGATGACAATCTTGACTATCCACAATTTATTTCTATTTCAAACATTGTGAAACTGTTCATTTTAAAAATTTGTTGTACGTTTGAGGGATGGTGATTTATCATTGCTTTGTTAGACTTGACTTATTAGTGTTGACATTAATTGTTGATGTCAAAACATCCATATTAATACATTGTTGTACCATTTGATTTTGGAAATGAGAGCTACATTATGGCCATTACTAGGAAACATGAAATTGGTATTGTGTTGAATGATGAATCAAAGCACATACAAGGAAATTGAACTATTTAAAAGAATGTCTCTTCGATATCTTCAATTCTTTGTTTTGGTTATAATATGAAAATAGACTCAAATCTCAAAACCCCCAATTGAGCTTCATTTTTTTACCTATCATTACTCAGAGGTAATGTAACTATATTCTCCATTTTGCACTAAAGTTTTACAAATTGATCTCTCAAGATTTAAACTCATGTTGAACTATAGATCTCAATCTATGGGTCTCAAAGTAAGTTGTTGCAATAAAATGAAAGGCTCTTAAATTTAGTACTTTTAAGTTTGGTTGGGTGTTTCATATTAAATGATGTTATTTTATTCAAGGGATCATGTATCTCGTGCCCACAATGGTTTCACATGGTCTCTTCTTCTTCTTTTTTCAAATTCATAAAGAGGTAAGGATGGCTTTGTTGTCTAAGAATAAAGATTTGTTATCGTCTTTGACTATATAACTTTTACATCTCTCATCTTGGATTTTTTGAACATTCAGGATTAGTTATTAAAGTAATTTGATTTGGTGTGCTAAAATGAATTAAAATCTACATAATCATCATCTAAGACTTTTACAAAATTGCTTGATTGTTTAATAACCCTTTACATGACAATAAAGGTAATATTTACAAGAGGTTGACCTAGAGACGACATCTACCTCGACATTAACAATTCTTTATGAATATTCTTAAATAGTGGTAGTCTTAAGGGTAGGAAAAATGATATTGAATTTGAAAAGCCAAAAAGCAACATGCATAAGAAATATAATCAAATATATGCAATAAGTGATAAATCCATAGAAAACAATAGGCAAGAAGAAACTTGACCTAAAACACACACAAAAATATACCAGATCAACAACATCATGCACAAACTACATGTAAACCATGGATAATTCAAATTGACAATAGTAGATATGCCAAATGGTTACAAATGAATATTACATTGGCATCTTTCAATTAGAACTATCTAATAGCTCACATATTAAGTATAATACTCCATTATGGAAAAGAAAACTCATGTGCATCCAATCCATTGTCACAAGTCTCCACTCCTCAAACATAGCGACTAAATTTGGGAATTTACATTAGTGGGTTCAAATCCAAATATAACTATCACTATAGTGTTTCATGTCCCTTGATTGTATATAAACATTATTAGTTAGATTACTAATTATAAATAATCTCTCTAATTACATCTTGGGCATCTGTTTACACCTTCCAAGAGTCTATTGAATACACAAAAATATACATAATATTTTCAAGACTAATGAAATACTTGTTTTAATATTCTTCTTCTTAACATTTTACATCATAAATACATCTAGGAATCAGAAATGAATATTTATGATAATTAAATCTCATGATCATAATGCACCACGATACCAACTCTATTCTTATTTGCTTCATCCAAAAATTTGAGTGTCAACCTTTGATAAAAATACCTCACCACTTTCTACCATATCATATATAGCTTACTATTGCACATCAATATGCATAGTATGACCATTGCATATGACACTATTGGTAAAAAAGGTATCATTTTGACCATCAAATTTTAGTTTTATTCATTTCACAAGGGTGTGATCTTGTAGTACTGGGTTGTATTTTTTGGTCAACTTTTACTTAGAAGCAGTTCTTAGTGTATGATGTTTAAGCTTGTTGAAATTATTGTTATACAGAAAGTCTATCTAAAAATGTACACAATTATTCCAGAAAGTCAAGCACACATCTCATTTCTAATAGAATTTATTGTGTGTTCTAAACCAATTTATTTTCTTTCTATAATCATTTTTCTTTATTGAATTTGAGGTCCAATCAATTTTATTTATTTATTTTTAACAAACAAGAACTTCAAAATCATTAAATTGGTACCATTTTGATATAGGTTGAAATTAAGAGAATTTCACATCAACATAATGTAATTTCCTTTTAAGGCTATCATTTTACAAAATAATTATTATGCCCTTCAAAAAATACGGACAAGATTGTATCAGATGCTTCCCACGCAGATCCTATCGATGAATTCCCCAAATGATATCTGACCTTCATAATCGACCATAATCTCTAGTATACATTCATCAAATTTAGAGGGCTCGAGCTTCTCTCCAATGCTGATGAGGATATAATGAAGCTCAGTGAGGGAAAGCATCCAGATGCCCTCTTTGTCAAGCACCTTAAAAGCGCCTCTGAACTGTGTGTGAAAGTTACCCCCTTTCATGTTGCATCGCATCACATCTACAAAATAAGGAAATCAATGGTGCTGCCAATTTGTTCGCGCTAATTATATCCCATAGATCTGCCTGCGTTGGATTTTTACAAGGGAGCGCATCATGGTGCCCAACTCAGCTATGGTGGTGCAGTCGTCCCGATCAGTGTGAAACAGGTTGAATGCCCCATGCATTGAAGTTGTTTGCTCATCATTTAGATCCTACAACAAATGACTTTTCTTTTCTAATTGATCTAAGTTCTACCAATACATTTTATTTGGTTAGAAATTTGGCAAATATTTCTATTTTCGTTGTAACAAATCTATGCTTCAATGTCAAGCTATTTGAGAGTTCACAGATAAAAAATGTGACACCAACAAAAGACTCGTGGCCAATCTGATATCATTTAAATCATTTCCACCATCTTTAGAAAAACCTTCGTGCCTACTAATTTATGAAATATTGTTCTTATGTTCAACAAAGACATTCCAAGGGTGGAGCTCCCCTACCATATTGTGAAAAAAGCGGGGAAAAAATTGAAGTTTCATACACTGCACAATATTAATTTTGATCTCAGGACAAACCACTTGACAAAGAAACCATTTTATTTGAATTTAGTATAGATTCAAAGAATTTGATCCCTCTTGTGGGGTTTTATGGAGAAGGATATCAAGACTACAAATTCGATAGTTCTTCCTAGGTACTTTTTCATGCATCATCTTTGTTGTACACTTCACCAAGACAAAAAGCTGTAAGAAGAGATTATTATCTTTCACAAAGTGATAAGAAAGGAGGACTACATTAATCTTAGTGTCTCGCAGACTACGCTGAAATCCCTACATGCAGCCATTGCTTGCCTATAGAGATTGACATCTCTTAACATTTGGAAGATTTCCACTACCTCAAGTTGAGGTATTGGGTTAAGTTGAGCTTCCTTCCATTCCAAATAGCAAAAACCATTTCACTCTAGTGCCTGATTATGGACAGATGCAACGACTTATAGTGAAATCTTCAAAGTTCCCATCCGAAAAGTACTCTGCAAAGTTCCCATCTGGAGTATCTTCAATCACTCAAGCATCTAAGGTATATGTGCTTGGCCTTAAGACCAAAATTTTGATGAGCACCCCTCTGTGAAAGCTGCGACCCTCTCAAAACTCAATGGATGGTTTCAAGGTCTTCTCATGCTTAATGTCAGAATTAACATATTTCATCATACAAATTTGATAAACAAATATTGAGACTGATGTAGATTTAGGAGAAAGGTCACTATGGGAATAAGCCTCTGCTCGAGCTTGATCGTCAAGAGTTTCACAAAATGTTCCATTCAAATGTTGGAATCTTATTTTCTCTATCTATGACCTGTACCTGCTACCTGCTATGAAAGCAGATAAAAGCAATATAGAATTCAGTGTGATCTTGAGAGGTAACTAGCATTCATAGCTTGGGAGACTATGAGCATGTATTTATGGCTTTTTGACTCTTTTTCCAACTTTCAACCCAATTTTTTTATACTTGCACTGAATTCGTTGCACTTTAATTGATAGGAATATGAATAGGAATAACAAAGCACTTAGACATATTACTTTGGTTGTAAAGTTGTGGATGAGACAGACGTCGTCCCAATTCAAAGAGAGCAATCAATGTTCACTACCTTATCCATGGTCACATCAATAGAGAGTATGGGTCACTCGTTTGTATTTGATATTAGACATTACTGTGGTTTTTAGTGTATGAAATTGTCAAATGACGTGAGGCTAGACCCATGGGACACATGCTGAAGTTGATGTAGAATATGGTTGCCTCTTTTATATTGGAAAACAAATTAGGACCATTTTTATTATTTATTTTTTAGCTGTAGTGGTTACCTATGACCAGAATTTATTTGTTAGCAGAGAAAGGTGGTTGAGACCATTGCATAAACTTATCATTGTTATTGCTTAATAATGGGCAAGATGCAGTCATGTGAGACGGTGAGATGTTAAATCATATGTTATATCCCATAGATCCGCCTGCGTTGGATTTTTCCAAGGTAGTGCATCATTGTGCCCAACTCAGCTATGGTGATGCAATCGTCCCGATCAGTGTGAAACAGGTTGAATGCCCCATGCATTGAAGTTTTTTGCTCATCATTTAGATCCTACAACAAATGACTTTTCTTTTCTAATTGATCTAAGTTCTACCAATACATTTTATTTGGTTAGAAATTTGGCAAATATTTCTATTTTCGTTGTCACAAATCTATGCTTCAATGTTAAGCTATTTGAGAGTTCACAGATAAAAAATGTGACGCGAACAAAAGACTCGTAGCCAATCTGATATAATTTAAATCATTTCCACCATCTTTAGAAAAACCTTCGTGCCTACTAATTTATGAAATATTGTTCTTATGTTCAACAAAGACATTCCAAGGGTGGAGCTCCCCTACCATATTGTGAAAAAAGCGGGGAAAAAATTGAAGTTTCATACACTGCACAATATTAATTTTGATCTCAGGACAAACCAATTGACAAAGAAACCATTTTATTTGAATTTAGTATATATTCAGAGAATTTGATCCCTCTTGTGGGGTTTTATGGAGAAGGATATCAAGACTACAAATTCGATAGTTCTTCCTAGGTACTTTTTCATGCATCATCTTTGTTGTAAACTTCACCAAGACAAAAAGCAGTAAGAAGAGATTATTATCTTTCACAAAGTGATAAGAAAGGAGGACTACATTAATCTTAGTGTCTCGCAGACTACGCTGAAATCCCTACATGCAACCATTGCTTGCCTATAGAGATTGACATCTCTTAACATTTGGAAGATTTACACTACCTCAAGTTGAGGTATTGGGTTAAGTTGAGCTTCCTTCCATTCCAAATAGCAAAAACCATTTCACTCTAGTGCCTGATTATGGACAGATGCAACGACTTATAGTGAAATCTTCAAAGTTCCCATCCGAAAAGTACTCTGCAAAGTTCCCATCCGGAGTATCTTCAATCACTCAAGCATCTAAGGTATATGTGCTTGGCCTTAAGACCAAAATTTTGATGAGCACCCCTCTGTGAAAGTTGCAACCCTCTCAAAACTCAATGGATGGTTTCAAGGTCTTCTCATGCTTAATGTCAGAATTAACATATTTCATCATACAAATTTGATAAACAAATATTGAGACTGATGTAGATTTAGGAGAAAGGTCACTATGGGAATAAGCCTCTGCTCGAGGTTGATCGTCAAGAGTTTCACAAAATGTTCCATTCAAATGTTGGAATCTTATTTTCTCTTGCTTCAAGTCGTTTTCTTCTAAGATGCCAACAAATTTCTCAACATTATCAAGCTTTTGGAGCCTCTGCAACCACAGGGTTGTTTTGAACATCCTCACGATTAGCACAAAAGAGATAGAGGGTGTAGGCATCTATAAATCTATTCATTGATGTAGATACCCACTTAATCCATCAAAAATGTCTTCCTAAAACACAATCCATCTAAATGTTTTATCGAAACGCAGTCTATCTAAAGACTTTATCGATCATGAAAAGATTAGTTCAAATCTATCCAGCTAACATAGATTCAATCAATGTGTATAAGATTTCACAAAGATCTACACTTATTGCTCGATGAGTAGTTTCTAGCAGTGATCAAAACAATGAATGGTATGTTGTTTGAATAGACAAGTTTAGGCTGAAATACCAACCTATAATAGCCCATTGGCTAATTAAAAAATTGATGAATAATCTAATTTCTATTTATTAAATATAAAGTTACATATTCACAACAAAAGGGTCACAAGATATAAGATCACTATATGAGAGTTCACACATTAGAGAGTTGGAAATCAAACAACTATTCATCAAAAAAAGAATTATAAATTGCCCTCAAGTGGCTAAAGTAGTGCCAGCCGAGTGAGGTGAGTCATGATGATCATGAAAACCCCATACATCAGTGGAGTTGGAGGGTGGTTCAGGAGGAGCCCATTTGTCATCAGCAACAACATCTTTCTCTTTATCTTCTTCTCTCTCCACCCTAGGAGACGAAATATCCAAATCCAATTGGGGGAATGACCACCTAGGATCAGTACTAGAGGCAGCAAGAGCAGTAGGAGGAGGAGCTAGGGACCAACTAGAACCCCACTACGGGGAGGTAGAGTCGTGGCAGCAAACATTCCAACCACCACTAGGAGATTGACAGGGAGGCTAGAAATGCGGTGTCCACGAGAGGCAAGTCGAGGAGCTATGGCCCTAGCGGCGACCACGAGGTGGATTTTGATCTACTGAAGTGAAATCTAATGGCATTCAGGTGACTATACAAGGCACATTTCCCTAGTGATTGAGGAGCTCTTGCAAGTGGGCCACCTTGTTGAGTTGTACTTAAATCTGCATCATCACATTATTACATATGCAAGCTTTAGTGTACATAGATACATTTATATAAAGAAAGTTGCAAGCAAATAACAATGCATTCCTATCCTTCCAAAGAGTGGATAGAAACTCCATCCTTAAAGCATGCCAAATATGGGTATACTTAAAAGGGATTATGGGGGAATCACCCAATAGAACCATATGCCAAGAAAAGGGCTCTAGCCAAACAAGCTTGAAAAAGTCATGTATCCAGAGCCAATACTGTTGAGCTCTGTGACAAAACCAAAAGATGTGTAGGAAAGACTTTCTTTGCCCACAAAAAAGACAATGCAAGTCAGGAACACTCAAATGCTTGAGCCAAGGACCCAAAGGCAATCCCTAAAAAAGGACACACATGCAAAGTGTGCAATCTTTAGCTCAGTGATGACATTCCAAATAGTGTTAAACCTACATCTCCTATTATGCTATGAGGACTGGAGGTGCTAAACATTGGTTGAGGGAATCAATCATAATTTCAATCATATTTTACATATAGGAAAACATGTTGCATATATAATTAACATTGTCCTAATAATATTGTGTCGCTGGAGCTAGAGAGTAACACATAGTATATAGTATTGTGACATAGTGAATTGACTTGGATCTAGTATTAATGCAATACATTATTAAATTACACATCTTGTTTGAAAGAGACATATATCTATTACAACTAGCATGACTTGCAATTTTATATACTATTATAGCTATCCATAATACTTGTAAATTTCATGTTGTGAATGTTACTATATTGTAATTAGGTTTGACAATAAATTACTTTGAATTTTTTAAATAAAAAATAATTTTTAATGAGTCATATTTACCTTTTGGTGTGAGCCACTATCCAATCTTCATTTGTCATGCCAATTCAAGGAATTGAGCAAATCAAAGTTGCAGATCAGAGATCAGCCACTGATTCATCCTAATAGGTGCATTAGTCAAATTCTTTAACCAGATGGACTTAATAGTCTTTTGCTAAGTCTCCTAACAGAGTGCATACTTCACTATATGTTTGTAAATCCTTTAACAAGGTGGACCTAATAGTCCTTATTACTCCTAATAGGGAAAATCACCAGAAGTGGTCAATTATAAGCCTTAATAGGCCAACTTTATACTACAATACCAAAGTTTGTGGGTATCATGCCCACCCCAGTTTTACTTTCTATTTGGAAGGTTTTTGGGTCACTATATCTTGTGTCAAAGTGTTATGAATGTTATTGCTTTCATTCTTTCATGCATGCAATTAGATCAAAATAATATATGAAGGATTAATTGGTGAATTGAGTTTAAAGTTTCATTGGTTCCTAATTCACCCCTCCCCTCTCAGCTACCTAGCCTACCTTATATTTCCAACAAGAACTAGGTGTACAATAATGTAACAAACAGTTTTTCATAATAAAATAAGGATGATCGATAAAGAGTTTTCCCCAACAAATTATTGAACAATAACTGAATTCCTTTTCATGGGACATTAACTGCTTTTAACTACCAACAATTAACTGAAATAACCAAGCTCAACTAAGATAACTATATTAATGATCAATTGTAATAAGTATAATAACAATTAATTGAAAATAATTGTAACAATGATCAATTAAAATGACTATAATAACGATTAACTAAGATAACTGTAACAATGATCAACTGAAAATAACTATAATAATGATTAACTGAAATAATTGTATTAATGATCAACTATAATAACTATAATAATGATTAACTAAAATAATTGTATCAATGATTAACTGGAACAACTAGAATAATGATTTACTATCTTGCCCTACATACAAGTAAAGTAAATGCTTAACATGAAAAGAAGAAGAACATACAAGTAATATCTGGTGAGTCTTTAGTTGGTTGTGCAAGCCCCGACTTTCAATAAGAGGAAAAGCATTGACTTAGGCTTAACCTCCCAACCTTAGATCATACTTATCCACATGCAATCTATTCAATTAGAAAGGCCCTCCCTACCCCAGGATCAGGCTTGGGATACTTTTAGTCTAGCCACCTAAGCATTTTGGTGTTTAGAATGTTTGCACAATTATGGATGGACATGTCTGAATAACTGGCTCCACTGAAATCAAGTGATCATAGATGGCAAACATGTTTTTAAACAACCTTGGCCAAGGTTTTCTGATGGGTTCATTAACCCGATCACCACCGCTCGACTTGACAACAAGGGAAAAATAATATGGACAAGCATGAGCTATTAAATAAAATTATTTTAGATTATTGCATCATGTCTAACTTTTGTTTCTATGTCATTGTAGATTTTATCTCACCTCTTCACCTTTTCCATGGCTATATAAGCGATAGTCCTATGTGCTCAAATTTCAGAGCAATCGGCTCTATCCATTGATTCTCAACTAATTCATGAATAGCATATGTTTGCAGAAAATTTCATTTGGTTCTGACTATCAATGGCATAAATAAATTACAATTCCATGTCATTGACACGTTACTATTATTTATGATAAACAACTCCTTCTTAAGAGGGTCTAATTGATGATACTTAAGCATGATGAATATATAACTCTAGCTTACTGCTATAGAAATCAGAATACAGTAGCAACTGATAATGAAATTTGTAACATTACTTGGAATTTGATGAACCGCATAACCTAGTATAATCTAGAAATGTTTGGAGCCCTACCAAACGCTAATGATTTAGCTCTTCCTCTAAATGATCTCTAGGTGCATTCACAGTGTGAATTATAATCACGTCTCCAGCAAAGAAGAATAATACAAGGCAGAAAAGAGATTGGCAATGTTATAAATGCTAAGGTTTCATATGTATTTGCAGAGGTATCGGGTGGTAGAAAGAAAGTCAAAAATGAGAAGGAAGTCAGAAAAAATGAATTGCATGTCCTCTGTCTCTCTCAACCTCATGATATATAAAGGTTAAATGGCTCTTTGGCTTCTAGGAAGCCATAACATAAGAAGAAGAGTCTTGGTTCTTGGACGCCAATTAAATATGCCAAGTGTCATTCGATTTTCTAGCAAAAAGAATGAATAAAGATGGAAAAATATCTAAAGGTTATAAATAAAAAATAATTATGGTTTATATCTATCTACATGCACGTACATGTAATTATGAGGTGAAATCATACTATTATAAAAGAAATAATAATATTATGGTGTCACTTTATTCTTATATCTATGTGTATGTACATAGGTATTTATTATAATTATGTGGTGGAAAGACCAATCAAAATCCTATGAGGTGCATATTATATTTCAATTAAATTATTTTATGTTTTAAAATGTTTACTTAATAGCTCATGCGGGTCCTTCAATTGTATCTTGAAGTTCAAGTCGCTAATTTCTTACCAAGGCAATTTAAGGTCATACCTATCAACCTGATGATTGGACTAAGCTAGTATCCCATTCCGTTGATCTCGTTTAGCAATGCTTCCCCTCTTCATCTTCTCCCACAATCACTCATGCAATATTTTCACAATAATAATAGGTTCCATAATAATTTTCATGTTAGCATTTAAAAGAGTTTAATTATTGACCATAATTCCCAAATCAAGCAATTGTTAAACAGCACATGATAAATAATGGATAATGACCATCTTTGTTAAATAGTTAATACAACAGATATAAATAACTACCTACTTCACATGATTATGAAAGAAAAATCTGTTCAGTCTAACGACCATGAATAAATTTAAAATTAGGTCAAAATTTGGGATGTAACAAATAATAATATAATTATTACAAATGATGTACAAAAGGAATGACCATTCAATATTATTGTTACTAGTACTTTGTCCTCATCTTTTATGTCAACTACATATTGGGAACTTGATTGTCATCCTACATCTGCTAGTGCACCTATTGTGCCAATGGCATAGTTACTTGTATTCATGAGCAGTTGTTTGATTGTGGTGCTTGGTATAAATGTATATTCTTGATAGAGTTGTGGTATAGGTATGCTTGACATCATGAAAATGTCATATATCATAACAAATCATATGAGGAGAAGGGGGTTTTGACCATTTACCAAGAACACCAATAGTGCACAATTCTAGTTCATTATCATCAAGAGATGTTGGCCTACTCATCAAACATCTAAGTAATATTCCATAGCATCAAATGCATAATATTAATCTATATTATCTCATGCAATGCATAATCACTATCCATGGTCATATGGTAATATACACGGTCATTTTATAAATGATGACCCATACAAGCAAAGTATGAAAGCTATAATAAGAATGACATGTTCTTCACAATTTACTCCCTTGTACATTTTATCAACATTCCACATTGAACATGATAAGAAACATCATTTCACACCATAGGACTAGTAATATGGAATACACACACCATGGCTGCCTTAAGATAATAAGAAATATCAAAATTAAAGGTTTGCAAATTAAAAGTCAAAATCTCAAAGGTGGTGAACAAAATCAAAAAATATGAAAAAGAAACACCTTTCATAAAAGGATGAGAAATTTGGTGGCTCAATGGTCACAAGTAAATAACCAAAAGAAAATAAAGTTATCCCTTCATCATTTATGAATTCATCAAATATTAAACATCAAAACAAATTAAAAGTCAAAGCATATATGTACATAATGGCTAACACCAGTCACAAGGAGGGAGTAGATGTTGTGCAACACCTTGCATCTAAGGTGCGCTAAAGAATATGTCCAAAATTTTAGCAATATAATTTGATAGTCATATTAAAAAAGATCTTTTGTAATCTCATGCATCCATATCATGCAATTTACATTTTGAAACTTCCACCACTTTCCCTACATATCATGTTAGGCTATTTTCCAAGAATCTCATGAAGATAGTCGTGCAATATAATTTGACAATCATATTAAAAAAAATCTTTTGTAATCTCATGCATCCATATCATGCAATTTACATTTTGAAACTTCCACCACTTTCCCTACATATCATGTTAGGCTGTTTTCCAAGAATCTCATGAAGATAGTAATAAAATTCTTGCACTACTCATACAAAATGCTTCACTTGTATAATATGGTAAATATTTTTCATTGTTATCACAAGCCAAGTCTAAACTTTCGGAAGACACTCATAGCCTAGTGCAAAAGTCAGCCATCAATTAATTGCCTCAATAAATAATAAAAATTCACATCTCTCTTGCCTCAAACATGCAAAGAAACAAGTACCAAATTTAGAAGTGCACTACAAACAATAGATACAGTTATGAAATTTTAGGCAAAATACAAACACACCAATATGAGGTACTCAATTGGCTAATCATTTCAGAACTATTTGTATTCCAAAGAAAAATTGAAAATAAATAAATGTCAACCAAAAAGCATCACATAAGAAAGGAGTAAGGTTTGATAGACTCTTTGACTCATATAATTCAAAACAATAGACATCCTTATTTGTCAAGAGTAACCTAATGCAAGAGCATTCTAGGCTTGTTAGCAATCTTGCACGTTGGAGGGATTTTGGCTTTGGAGTTGAGGACTCAATCACCAAAGGACTGGTGCTCAGTCGTTATTGGGTGTAGAGTTGGCCGAGGTGCTCAATCGTTAAAGGGGCTCAATCACTGAAAGCTCGTTCAAAATCTACACTATGTTGCTCAGCATATACATGTTGCTCGACAATGCTTGTGGGAGCTCAGTGATGCTTGTGGTTTTGCTGACACTCAGCAGTGTGGCTAGTGGGATGGAGTTCTCATGGATTTGTTTCGATGATTTGGTGCATTTATTCAATGAGGATTAAGATTGTGATGTGGATTAATCATTGTAGTTTGTGAGGACCTATTTTGGTCTTGATTAATTGTTCTTGATGTATTTAATAAGTGTTGTAAGTGTTTTAAGGCATTTGGTATTTAATATCTGTTGGAGGTCAACTTGTGGCTTAACATGTATTTAATGTAACGGTTAATTTATTTTGTAGCTTACTAGGCTGACTTGTGGCTTAGTTGGGTACAATTAGGGGGTCTTGTGGAGTCTTAAGTGATATTCATCTAGCTTGGAGAAGAGGATGTGATAGAGAAGCAAAATTTGAAGACCTAGTAGCTGTGGCTTGGAAAATAAGGAGATTGCTTGGTGGGCTTGCGAGCACAAGTTTACATCTTCCTTGGAGGTTTCTACCAGAAGTGTGAATCTAGACTAGCTGGGATTTGGATTGGATCTTGAGGGATCTTGTGTAATTATTAATTTATTTGTAATTGGTCATAATCGGGAAGGCCTTACAGCCCAACACATTGCATGTAATCAGTTATTTTATGAATAAAAGTTGTGATTTGGTATCATAACTTGCGTTGTTGTTGTGTTTTCCATTGTGTGGGTATTTGTAGGGATCTAAATTACCTCCAATAGGGGTACCTTCAAATTATCACTACATCAGGTGGTATTAGGACATAGTTGTTCCTAAGTGTGTAGACTGAGTGCCAAAGTTGAGGTTGTCTGCACCAGGACTTGTCGTGAAGATTATTTGATTGAAGGTTGGATCTAGTTGATTTGTTGCATAGGGTTTTTAAAGATCTTGGAATATGCCTCTAAGAAGATTGGACCCTAGGGCGATTGACGATCTCTGTAATGTTATGGAAGCAAGGTTCTTAAAGAAGATGGCATTGATGAAGAGTGATATAATCACTGAGATCATAAGTGCTATAGGTGGTGTACCTCAACATGTGGGTACCAAAGATGGTTATGAGGAAGTTGTTGAAGATTTTGAAGTTGTTGGATCGAGTGGTGAGGACATAACTGATCGTATGGAGAGACCTATAGGACACAGGGTTGGTCAGTTTGCTAGGCCTGAATCTCAGTTGAAGTTGAAGCATAAGATGGAGGTTTCTAATTTCTCGAGTACTTTGAATCCGAAAGCCTTGAATAATTGGATTGGTGAATTGGAAAACTACTTTGAGCTTCAGGATATTAAGGATTGACTTAGAGTAAGGTTGGCACAAACTAAATTGAAAGGACATGCTACTATTTGGTGAAAAAAACTACAAAAAGATAGAGAAGAGGAAGGTGAAATGAAGATCACTAGATGAAGATTGATGGTGATTAAGTTGAAGGCTAAGTTCATTATTGCTAATTATGAACTTGATTTGTTCAAGAGCCTGCAGAATTTAAAGCAAAAGGATAAGTCTATGAAAGATTATATTGAGGAGTTCTACAAGTTGATTATTCAGTTTGGGCATAGAGAATTGTCAAAGGAGAAGGTAGTTTGATACATGAATGGTTTGAGATTTAATATCCAATATGAGGTTGGTATGTTTGATATTGATTTGGTTGAGGATGCTTATCAGTATGCTTTGAGAGAAGAAGAAAAGTTGAAGAGGAAGAATCAAGGTAGTTCCCAAGGGAAGGAGAAGAAGGATTACTCAGCAAAGGCTAAACCAAGTGTAGAAGATGAATCAAGACCTATTGATTAGAAGAGAAGGACAGGTAGAGGTGAGTTTAAGGGTACTTGTTTTAGATTTCATGAAGAAGGACACATAGCTTATGAGTGTCTCCGAAAGGCTGGTGAAAAAAGAGTTGTTGTTGTGATTGAGGTTAAAGATCATGTCAGTGAACTTGAGCAAGGAGAGAATTTATTGGCTCGAAGAGTATTGGTTGGTCAGAGGACACTAGAATCTTGTTAGAGGAGCAATTTGTTCAGGACTCATAAGTTTGGTGGTATAGTCTGCAAGGTGATTGTGGATGGTGGTAGTACTGATAACCATGTTGTTGATGAGATGGTTCAGAAACTTGGTTTGAAGAGAATAAGACATCCTTGTCCTTATAGGATTGGTTGGTTGGAAGATGAGCATGCTTTGTAAGTGTGGGAGCAATGTCTTGTTGATTTCTAGATTGGGTAGTATAAGGAACAAGTGTTGTGTGATATTGTGGACTGATTATTTGTCACTTATTACTTGGTAGACCTTGGTAGTATGATTTTAGAGTTGTGCATGATTGTGTCAAGAATGTGATTACAATTATGAAATGTGGCAGGAAGCATTCCCTGATTCCTTTACAGAATGAAGAACTCAGTAGGAGGAACCTGAGTATTGGCAGTCGAGTGGAGTCGAAGGATTCTGAGAAGGTTAGAGATTAGTGTGGAAAGAAAACCTATGGGACACTGATGATGGATGTGAAGAAGAAGAAGTGGAACAAGGGAAAGAGTGTACAAGTTGAAGACTTTGAGGACATGTATGTGAATAACTAGCTTGGGATTTGTGTGTTGAATCCCACAAGAGGTTCTTCTAGCTACTGATAACATCTTTTCAAACCTGGGGTGTTTGATGTAGGAGCATCCTAGGCTTATTAGCAATCCTGCATCTTGGAGGGATTTTGGCTTTGGAGTTGAGGACTCAGTCACCAAAGGATTGGTACCCAATCAGTGAAGGGGCTTGGTCGCTGAAGGCCTACTCAAAATCTACACTGTGTTTCTCAGCAATGCTTGTGGAAGCTCAACAATACTTGTGGTTTTGCTGACGCTCAGTAGTGTGGCTTGCATGATGGAGTTCTCATAGATCTGTTTAGATGATTTGGTGCATTTATTGCATGAGGATTAAGATCATGATGTGGATCGATCATTGGAGTTTGTGTGGACCCCTTTTGGTCTTGGTTAATTGTTCTTGATGTATTTAATAAGTGTTGTAAGCGTTTTAAGGCATTTTGTATTTAATATCTGTTGGAGGTCGACTTGTGGCTCAACATGTATTTGATGTAAGGGTTAATTTATTTTGTAGCTTACTAGGTTGACTTGTGGCTTAGTTGGGTATAAGTAGGTGGTCTTGTGGAGTCTTAAGTGATATTCATCTAGCTTGGAGAAGAGGATGTAGTAGTGGAGCAAACTTTGAAGAGCTAGCAGTTGCAACTTGGAAGACAAGGAGATTGCTTAGTGGGCTTACGAGCATAATTTTAGATCTTCCTTGGAGGTTTCTACCAAAAGTATGGATCTAAATTAGCTAGGGTTTACATTGGATCTTGAGGGATCTTGCAAAACCATTACTTGCTTTGTAACTAGGAAGGCCTTACAACCTGACACATTGCATGTAATCAATTATTTTATGAATAAAAATTGTGATTTGGTATTAGAACTTGCATTGTTGTTATGTTTTTCACTATGTGGTTATTTATAAGGATTTGAATTACCTCCAATAGGGTACCTTCAGATTCTCACTACACCATAACCATACTAGGAGACTCAATAATCAATTGATGAAACCATCTCGTACAAACATACTGAAGGTAATAGACTTTTAGTTTGTACAACCTATGGTCATGACTAAGCATGGTGAACTCAAGGCCTCGATGTGGAACCTATAGTTTTGATACCATGTGTAAGAATTGCCCCTACAAAATACGAGTCATGTTAGTGTTCTCTGTAAAAAGCAAAAAAATCAACAAGAGTGAAGGTCAATATGCTTTGACCAATCCAAATTTAAAATATCAAATTTACTTTAAAGAATACATAAATATAAGAAGATAAACCAGCATGTTTAAATTTGAAAAATGATAGTTTTAACAAAGATAAAATTATTGACTAGCCGATATATTGAAGAGGTCATTTGTTGGTTGCAAGAATACCAAAATGTCCTAAACATGAATATCCTTATGACATGAGCTCCAAAACCTATTCAAGATACAAAAAGGGATAGAATATTGTAGGAGTGCTTTACCACCCTATCACAAAGTTATTAAGCTTCTCCATAACCTTTCTTGACATGAAAGATACCCAACCAGAAATGACAAAGTCTAAATAGACAAAACTAAGGGAAGTAACTAAATTTGTGTGCTACAAAATATCTCTTCCAAATAAGAACAATTCATATCTTTGAAACATATCTCAATCAATAAGTATTTAATCTACATGCACATATGCCTGTGTAGAAACTAAACACAGTTGTGACATGAAGGTTAAACATGACCATGCATAGATAAAAACATTATATATTGCCTCACGGTTGCCATCAAAAATCTTGACAAACAAAGGTCTCTATGAGCTGGATCCAACAAGCTCAACCTCACGATGATCCCATGCCTGTAGCTCCTATAGTGAACATAATAGTAAATCCTTTAGGCCCCATTTGGTTTCAGGAAGATGAGGGGCAAAATAGGGTTTTGAGGGCCAAAACTTGGTTACGAAGGAAAAAAGGGGCCTTTGGATCATCAAATGCAAAACCTGATTTTTGGTTTCTTCTTCCAATTTTGCTCCAAAAATGGAAGAAACATCTTCCAACAAATAGGTGGAAGTTGAAATGAAAACCCAAATTTTGGCTTTTATGAATGGGTTTGAATTAAATTGTTGGGTCCATAGAATCTACCTTAGGTTTTTGGAAGATCAAAAATGCATTTGGGAAGATGAGGGTTTTTGGCACTGATGTTGTTGTTGTGGAGGGTTTATGGTGAGTTTGTTGCAGCTGTTGTTGTGGTGAGTTTGTTGTGGCTGTTGTTGTGGTAGGTTTATCATGGTTGTGGTTGTGGCTAGGGTTTCTCCACTTTGGACGACAGTGACAACTTTGAACACAACTCTCTTCTCCCACCAATCTCTACACACACGATTCTCTTCTCCCACCCACATTTGCATTTTGGGTTTTTTTTGTTCATTCAATCTAAGGCTGACTATGCATTTTTGGTATTTTTTGCAAGTCTACTTAGAAAAATAGTTAATATATGCTCAGTAATGAGTTCCAGTATGTGCTCATGCCATTACCTCTGATTACCTATGTATATCATAGTTAAAGCTCTAATTATCTAGACCAATAGCAATAAATGTACGAGTATATCAATAGCTTTTATCTATACATAATTTATCATTGTTCTATTTCTATCTGCTATCTTCTTAGCAAAATAGTCAATATATGTTGCAATTGCTTGTTTTGAATATGTTTAGCAAAATAGTCAATATCTGTTCATTAATGAGTTCTAGTATAGTGTTGTGAGAGATCAATACAATACCATTAATCAAAGTGAATCATGCCAATGAAATGAAAAACTAAACTATGGATATATCAAGTATGTATAGATCCATGCAAAACCATTAAAAATAGGAAACTCATAAACTGGAATTACTTCAAATGTCAATCATGCCAATGCCAATGAAATTAACAACTAAACTATGTAACAGTTTCTTGCCAGTAATGAGTTCTAGTATAATGTTGTAAGAGATCAATGCAATACCATTAAATAGAGCCAAGTCGTAAACTCTATATGGATCAACTATGTATAAATCAATGGATGGCAATTAAGGCTTTTATCTATACATAGTTTATGATGTCGTAAACTATGTATAGATCAATGCCAATCTTGGCTCTAATCTACACATAATTTATGAGGTCATAAACTATGTATAGATCATTGCAATTCCATTAAACACACCCAAATCATAAACTATGTATAGATCATTGCAAATCCATTAAACACAACCTAGTCATAAACTATGTATCGATGTACCTAACTATAAGTGTTTATGCCTATGGCCCTATTCACATGTTTCAGTTTTGCATTGGGAAAGGGTGGATACTAAATCCATCCTATATTTATGTAGTATACTATATACATGGCAGATCAATGACAATCATAGCTTTTATCTATACATAGTTGACCTTTACATAGTTTATAATGGTTTTGTTTGTATCTACTATCTACTTAGCAAAACAATCAATATATGTTGTAATAGTTTGTTTTGAATCTGCTTAGGAAAATAGTAAATATGTGCTCAATAATGAGATCAATGCAAATCATGCCAATGAAATGAGCAACTAAAATATGTATACATCAAGTATACATAGTTTATGAGGTCATAAACTATGTATAGATCAATATAGAATATAGTTTATAATGGTTTTGTTTGTATCTACTATCTACTTAGCAAAACAATCAATATATGTTGTAATAGTTTGTTTTGAATCTGCTTAGGAAAATAGTAAATATGTGCTCAATAATGAGATCAATGCAAATCATGCCAATGAAATGAGCAACTAAAATATGTATACATCAAGTATACATAGTTTATGAGATCATAAACTATGTATAGATCAATATAGAATGAGACCCTATTCCCGCATGCCAACAATGCTTCTTTTCATCTTTTAAAAGATAAGCCTCAATTTCGGTGGACCCAATGGTTTATTAAAACATATTCATAAAAACCCAAATTTAGGTTATAATTTGTACACGTGTATGTGTACATACAGACATACATGTCTGTACATACATACATATGTGTCTCTACATTTATACATGTGCATACGTATGTACATACATACATGTGTGTGTACGTACATACATGTGTGTGTACGTACATACATGTGTGTGTACGTACATACATGTGTGTGTACGTACATACATACATACATGTGTGTGTACGTACATGCATTTATACACGTGTGTGCACATACATACATACATACACACATACATGTGTGTATATATATAGACAAATGGAATCAATATTATGCTTTCATTGGTACAGACAAATTACATGGAGTAGAATGACACATTATTGTAATTTGTTAATTATGGGCTGATGATCCTTAGTAGTTGGTACTCCTTGTTGTATTTGAATAAATAATTGTCTTCTTAATGCAATGAGGCTAGAAAATAATCATGTTGTATCTCGATAGGTGATAGTTGACATCTCATAACTGATAGTGTTTAAATTGTCCATGTTTCAAGCCATTGATGGATCCTATGGACATTATAGAGTTTCAAGGACACATAGTTAGGAAGACCACATACACCCGCATTCTCACAATTATTTTTTCTTTTGTTGGCATAGCCAAAGTACTAGTAGCCTGAGAGGCAGTCAAATGGGTAAACAAATAAGAAAAGGAAATTCCTTTTGTAGAGACATCGTTCATTCCAATGAGGTGGATTGTCATGATCAAATTTG
Source organism: Cupressus sempervirens (assembly GCA_028749045.1). NCBI lineage: Eukaryota > Viridiplantae > Streptophyta > Pinopsida > Cupressales > Cupressaceae > Cupressus > Cupressus sempervirens. The sequence goes on from CM053787.1 coordinate 990,607,162, forward strand.
GATGAATAGGGCAGCCTTCTTTTCTCTAGCTCGTATTCTCAGGCTGAAAGGAAGCTTGAGAAATCGATCCACTTGAAGTTAGAGGAACCACTAGTTCCTCCACACCCTTGGGCACAATCTAACAAACCACAAGATTGCCCATAACTTTGGGCATTCATGAGAGATAGTCAGTTGGTACTTGCAAAAGGTGTTGAAGACTATCTTAGCCCTTTACAAGGATTACTTCATACCACCTAGTCTAGGCATTCCTCCCAAAATTAGTGGGAAGGATTGTTTTGAACCGTTCTTCAAGGTAAATCATACATTTTTACAAGTTTATTGTTTGGATTATTGTCCTTATCTTATTATTATTGGAGCATACATTTGATCAGTATATCATATCCCATAGGATTGCATTGGAGCTATCGACAAAATCCATATTCCAGTGCGAGTTGATGTCGACATTTAGGATAAATATTGTGATAAAAAAGGGAACCTATCACAAAATGTTATGGGCGTCTACTCCTTTGATTGTAAGTTTTAGTACTACCTTGCTGGTTGCAAAGGCTCTACTGCAGATAGTCGTGTTCTAGCCTTAGCTCTGTCTAGGTCAGATCCACTTGTAGTTCCCTCTGGTAAGCCAAATCACATTTTAATATACTCAAGGGTATGCTAAATGTTTCAAGTATTGACAATATACTTTCTTTATGTAGGAAAATATTTTCTAGTGGATGTTGGACATCCAAATGCACCTGGATTTCTCACTTCTTATCAATGTACACACTACCAATTGAAAGACTGGTCAAGAGATAACCCAATAAACTCTGCACATGAATTGTTCAACCATCGAAATTTCTCTCTTAGAAATGTAGTAGAATGTATGTTTGGTATTCTGAAGTAGCAGTTTCCAATCTTAAGACATGCAACATCTTATGATATCATGATAGAATCCTATATTGTTTTAACATGTTGCATACTTCACAATTTCATTATGATAAAGGATGGCCTTCCATTGGAAGTAGCTATTAAAGAGGAATATAATCATGATGGGATAGAGGTACCACTACTTGAGACATATGGGTTGTCTCAGGAGGGTAGAAATGAGTGAGCCCAATTTCAAGAAGATATAGCAAGTAGGATGTGGGAAGATTACAGATCCTGAGAATAAATGATTTATTAGAAGGCAATGTGCTTTATATGATTAAATTGATGTATGTATATATAATGATAGTGTGTGATTTCATTATTCTGATATCAATCCTTGCTACATTCCAATTAAATAAAAACAACATTAACTTTCAATTTCATGCCTACTTTATGTACAAAAACTCTTGATCATATCTGTTATACATAATCAAACTTGAAATGTAGATTACATTGTTTTAAATGTAAGAAAGCACAATTATTATACATCTTTGCATTAAAAAAGTACAATAACATGCTTCATAATGGGGCTCATGACTATTTATCTACCATTGATATCACCATTTTGTCTCGCTAGCAATTTTGTTAATGCTGATGTGTTATCATCAATTATTGCAACTTGTACACCAAGCCTCTGTAAATGATATTTTATGCACAAATCTTCCATCCACCACCACAGTTCTCATACCCTTAAAAGTGTACCAGTGAAGTGAAAGTGCTTCCAACACTTGGCTTACTAACTAAACTGATCTCACCATTCATGAGCTCCACCAAATATTTGCATAAATGGTGTAAAGATACATCCCTGAGCATGTAATGCAATTCCAACCCCATGTCCTTCACACTTACAATTAAATTTATAGTATTTGATGATTTGGAAAAGTTTGAATTGATAGGTACAATAGGTTGATGATGTGTATCATCTGATAGGTGTAGCTTAAATGTCTCCCAACTATTCCTCCTATCTGTTGCCTCAAAACCACTCAAACTGTAACATGTTGTAGTTGAATAATATTTATCATCTTCAGTTAAATCCTTTCAAGTTTATTAAATGTTAGCCTCATTGCATTAGGATGTATTAAAAAATGATATTTAAAGTTTATTGTCTTCAATTTTAAATGAAATACAGCAAGGAGTACCAAATGATGAAGATCATAAGCCCACTAGTAACAAGAGAATAGCAAATTTACTAAAAATCCTATTTTTCTAATGTTACTCCTTGCTACATTCCATTTAAATTTAAGGAGCAGTAACTTTCAATTTTAATTGTATGATTACTTTAAATTGTAATGCATTTACCTATTCAATGTGTTAGCCTCGTTCAATTATGATGGATTACAAATTGATATTTAAAGTTTATCACCTTCAAATTTAAATGAAATACATGAAGGAGTACACAATGCCATTTACTAAGCTCATGATGAGCATGGACAAATCTGATCATGTGAACCAAATGTGTTCTCCCATTACTTTGAGTGATATAGATGGATCCCTCACTGCAAGCAACAAATCTTCTTCTTCAAAGAAGAAAATGTGGACAAAATTGATGAAACACAAGTTTCTAGACTTGCACCTCGAACAAGTTCATCTTGGACGAAAAGGTGAAGGTGGTTCATGGACTACCATAGAAAGGACATTCAATCATGAGATCATTTTAAGAATAAGCTAAACACATCAAAAGTAGGATATAGAGTAATGAAAGACTTGAAAAATACAAGTGGTTTAGTTTGGAATGAAGAAACTCAAACTGTGGATGCTGAGGATTCTGTGTGGGATGAGCTTTTGAAGGTAGGATGATCTTTGTACTCTTTTGATTGAAGAAATTTTCCCTTCTTATTTTAGTAATGAAAAACTAACAACCTAATCCATTTATTAATGCTTACATGTAGAGGAGAGAATTAAAAAATGCAAAAATGTATAAGGGGTCACCTTTCGAATATTTCAATGAGTTGGCTATAATTGTCAACAATGACATTGCTAAAGGGTTCACAGCTACAACACCTCTTGATGCTGAAGAAGGGCATCCTATGAATGATGCATTCCATGTGCTTGATGAGGATGATACCAATTGTTGTACACCTCTTGATAGCCAACCAGATTTTGATGAAGTGTTATATCATTCCAATCAGTCGAGTGCAAGTGGTAGAGGGACTCCTCCACCATCATCATCAAGGAGGGGAAAGAGGAAGAATATAACTTTGGCTACATCATTGAATGTGATATGCAAAACTAGAAAAGAAATTGAAAGATGGCCTCGGTAAGCCTTAGATTGTAAAAGTGGATAAATCTGAAGAGGATAATGTTTTGAGTGCCATATATACCGCTCTCAAAGCTGTCCCTGAACTGAGTCAAGTAGTTTTCCTAAAAGCACATAATACCTTCGTGCTTCAACATGAAAGAGCCAAAGGGTTCTTGATGAAGGATGAGGCAGAGAGAGTGGACTAGATTGCAATGATATTTGGTACAATTTAGCTATTTTAGCTACTGACTGGATTGCAATGACATATGTTGCATGATTGCTTTGTTCAATGATTTTTGCATTGATCTCTAATAGCACTAAACTAGAACTACATTGATCTCACAACACTATATTGGAACTCATTACTGAGCACATTTTGACTATTTCATTGGCATTGGTATGATTGGTCTCTTAAGTAATTCTAGTTTATGAGTTGCCTCTATTTAATTGTTTTGCATGGATTAGTTTATGAGTTGCCTCTGTTTAATGTTTGGCACTGATCAATACATAGTTTTGTTGTTCATCTCATTGGCATGATTGGCAATGATCAATGCATAGTTTAGTTGTTCATTTTATTGCCATTGGATCTCTCACAACACTATACTGGAACTCATTGCTGAGCACATTTTGTCTATTTTTCTAAGTAAACTGGCGAGAAACTGTTACATAGTTTAGTTATTCATTTCATTGGCATTGGTATGATTGACATCTGAAGCAATTCCAGTTTATGAGTTTCCTATGTTGAATGGTTTTGCATGGATCTATACATACTTGATTTATCCATAGTTTAGTTGTTCAAACTATTACAACATATATTGACATTTTTGCTAAGCAGATAGTAGATAGAAATATAACCATGATAAACTATGTATATGTCAACTATGTATAGATAAAAGTGATGATTGCCATTGATCTATACATATTTGATCTATACATAGTTTACCACTTGGCTTTATTTAATGGTGTTGCATTGATCTCTCACACCACTAAAATGGAACTAATTACTGGCAATAAATTGTTACATAGTTTAGTTGTTCATGACATTGGCATTGGCATGATTGGCATTGATCAATATGTAGTTTAGTTGTTCATTTCATTGGCATGGCATGATTGACATTGATGACTACATCGTTTAGTTGTTCATTTCATTGGCATTGGTATGATTGGCATCTAAAGTAATTCTAGTTTATGAGTTTCCTATGTTGAATGATTTTGCATGGATCTATACATACTTGATATATCCATAGTTTAGTTGTGTATTTCATTGGCATGATTCACTTTGATTAATGGTATGGCATTGATCTCTCACAACACTATATTGGAACTCATTAGTGAGCACATATTGACTATTTTGCTAAACAAATTCTAAACAAACTGTTACAACATATATTGACTATTTTGCTAAACAGATTCGAAACAAATAGTTACAACATATATTGACTATTTTGCTAAGCAGATAGCAGATAGAAATAGAACCATGATAAACTATGTATAGGTCAACTATGTATAGATAAAAGCCATGATTGTCATTGATCTATACATATTTGATCCATACATAGTTTACCACTTGGTTTTATTTAATGGTATTACATTTATCTCTCACAACACTATACTGGAACTTATTACTGAGTACATTTTGACTATTTCATTGGCATTGGTATGATTGGCATATGAAGTAATTCTATTTTATGAGTTACCTTTGGTACAAATTTTATGATTGGCATCTGAAGTAATTCTACTTTATGATTGGTATTATGATATATATAGGTAATAAGAGGTAATCACATGAGTACATACTATAACTCATTATTGAGCACATATTGACTATGTATAGATAAAAGCCATGATTGTCGTTGATCTATACATAGTTGATCCATACATAGTTTATGAGTTGGCTCTATTTAATGGTATTGCATTGATCTCTCGCAGTACTAAACTGGAACTAATTACTTGATCTATGCATAGTTTAGTTGTTCATTTCATTGGCAAGATTGAAATTGGTCAATACATAGTTTAGTTGTTCATTTCATTAGCATGATTGGTATTGGTCAAAACATAGTTTAGTCATTCATTTCAGTGACATTGGCATGATTTTCATCTAAACTAATTCCAGTTTTTGACTTGGCTCTGTTTAGTGGTATTGCATTGATGTATATATGTACAAAAACATGTATGTATGTATGTATGTATGTGTGTATGTATGTATGTATGTACACACATGTATATACATATGTGCATTTGCATGTATGTATGTATGTGTGTATGTATGTACACACATGTATGTATGTAAGTATACATACTTGATCTATGCATAATTTAGTTGTCCATTTCATTGGCATGATTGGCATTGGTTAATACATAGTTTAGTTGTTCATTTCATTGGCATTCACATGATTGGCATGTGAAGTAATTCCCAATGGTTAGTTGGCTTTGTTTAATGGTATTGCATTGATCTCTCACAACACTATACTAGAACTCATTACTGAGCACATTTTTACTATTTTTGCTAAGCATACTTGATGTATACATACCTAGTCTATACGTAGTTTATGATCTTGTAAATGTTCGGTATAGTTGTTCATTGCACTGTTAATTAGAGCTATAATTGAACCATACATGCGTGGAATACATGAGGAGTGGCAAATGATGAATGCTTAATTATAGAACTTGAGAGCATATGCTAATAGAAATGTGATTTGGTAGATGATTGTACAGTTCATGATTCTATCCTATGTTATATCTACAGTCCTAATTTGCTTGCATATGTTTTTATTTCTTGTCTTTTTGTCCCTATTTGATTTCCTATGTATGTTCTCGCTGACAAGATTATCAAAAGTATTGAGGATTTCTGGTAGATGATTGTGCAATTCATGATTTTGTCCCATGTTATATGTATATTCCTAATTTCCTTAGATATATATATTTTTATTTCTTGTATTTTTTCTACAATTTGGTTTCCTATGTATGTGCTTCCTGACAAGATTTTCAATGGTATTGAAAAAGTGTCTTTCTTTTGTATTTTTTATTGCTCTTGATTTGTTGATATTGCGAGACCACACATGTAGATAAAAAAATGAGCTATCTGATGATTATTTACTGTGCATGTTTGTAAATAATCAATATTTATGATGCTACTCCTTGGTGTATTCCATTAAAAAATAATTAGGTTTTATTTTTTCAAGCATGTTTAGTTCGTATATGCAGGATTGACCATCTAACAATACAAATAGCAATGGTAAGATTGAGCAGCATGAGAGGGTTGCTCACCGAATGTGGGGCATAAGGGTATAGAGCATGAAATTTCTAGTGTTTTTGTATTTAACGGTGTTTCACACCACCATTCAGATCATGGATATTGTTCTTTCTCATCAATTCATGGATATTGTTTTTCTATCTTCTATCTTATGCTACATATGTAACATTAAATTATCGATCACATACCTAATTTAAACATATTTGGATCACATTAATAATTTGAACATATTTTGATGACATTGTTATTTGAATGTTGGTATCAGTTTGATCTATACATAGTTTATATATGTAGGATTGACCATCTAACAATACAAATAGTAATGGGAAGAATGAGTAGCATGAGAGGGTTGCTTGTCGAATGTGCGGCATAATGGTTTAGAGCGTGGATTTCCTAGTGTTCTCATATTTAACAGCTAACTCACAAGGTTTGAGTTCAAGTTTGACAACTATGAAGGTTGGATGAAGTTCGACAAGGAAAAAGATTGAAAATAAATTTGATGATAAATTCATCTTATATAATTTTTCAAAAATATATAAATATATATGATCACAAATCCCAACCATGGGACAGTTTATAACTTTATACAACTGATTGCAAGTATGATCATTTTTTACTTTTCTTTGCTAATAAATAGAATTAAAATAAATAATAATAATAATTTTATTTATTCTTTCCTAATAAAATAAAACTATGAATATTCAAGAATTAAAAATAATAATATGTAGTCTAATTATAAATAAATTAGTAATCATAAATATTAAATTAAATATTAATACTTTACTTGTTATAATACTTGTGTTCTACTAATTAAATAAGATTTTAAAAAATTACTTCAAATTTCAATTCCAATTTGAAAATGAACAACCAAACGCAAGAAAAAGATATTCCCAATCATATTCCATTCCAATTCCAATTTCTAAATTGGCAACCAAATCTAAAACATGGATTTGTATATTCATCTTTTGGGGTCAACCAAACAGTCAAACTTTCTTCCTAAAATGCATAACTAGGTTTTCAAAAACTTGGTTATGAGATAACCTAGTTATGAGACAAATTCATCTTCCCCAACCAAACAGGGCCTTAGAGAGGGTTTTGGAATTTGCTCTCCAAATTCCTATTTCCCAAGTGAGAAGTGAGGAAGTAATTCCATTTTGGGATATATATTCACTTTTAAAGTGGAATATAATATTTAAGAAATTAACTGACCTACTAAACAACCCCTTTTAACCTAGACAAAATTGGGCAATTCCAATTAAATGGAATTCAACTATGAAAAAGTTGTCGGGAATTAAACTAATTAAATCAAATATAAAATTCCCTTAAACTATTAAACCACAAAATTCCTTAATAACTTTTGTGACACATGCAAACCTCTAAATTCATAGACATGCTTATGGGTCTAATCACATAATGCAAATGAGTCTAGATTTATTAAATCACTGGAGGGTTTAATTAGTCATTTAAATAAGATACATCGACCATACAAGGATGACATTGGCTAGGTAAGACCAATTGAATCACTAACTCCATGTGCCACTGTTGGGCATATAAATCCTACACACTGAACAACACGATCAAGTGCAATTGCATATAATAATATAGTTGAAAATGCATTTAATCACATTAAATAATCATTTATTTAATCACATTAAAATCATCTATTTAAATTACTCATTTGCATCATAAAATATCACAAAGCAAGAATGAAGTAAATAACCATAGCATCAAATCCAAGTATCTAGAATCCAATAAGTCCATCATATAATCATAAACAAAGTATATGTCTGAATACAAAATAATAGGATATCATCACAAAGCATCATGTTACATCAATAAGCATCATCATGAAAATATGATCAAACTGAACAGCATAGCATCTAACATCTATGATACTGGTAATCAAAATATAGTATCTGACTATTGGTACTAGCAATCAAAATACAATATCTAGCATCCCAATTAAGTATATGGGTCACATCGGGAATATACTGCCTCAAAATAGAAACATGGAAAACATCATGGATGTGTGATAGGCTAGGTGGCAATGCTAGTTGATGAGAAATAAAACTGATCCTCTGAAGGATCTCAAATGGTCTGACAAAATGTGGCACCAACCTAGAGCCTTTCCCATAATGGATAGGGCTTTTCCATGGACACATTCTAAAAAACACTCGGTCGCCAACTGAAAAGTGACAATGTAACCTATGGGCATCTACATACTTCTTCTGCCTATCCTAAACAATAACCAAATGCTCTCTAATATGAACAACCTGCTTCTCCATATCCTGAAGCATCTTTGGACCTAAAATCATGCAATCCTCTAAATAATCCCAACTCAAAAGGGTACGACATTGTCTACGGTACAAGGCCTAAAGAGGTGACATGCCAAGAGATCTATGGTATCGATTGTATAAGAAAACTCAACAAGGTACATGTAGTCCTCCCACTTCATAGGTCTGTCCATCAAATACATGTGAAGCACGTCTTCCAAAACCTAGTTCACTCTCTTTGTCTAACTATTGATCTCTAGGTGGTAAGCCAAAATAAAATTGAGTTGTGCACCCAAAGCATGCTGGAGAGATGTCCATAGTGATAGGTAAACACTAGATCTCTATCTGATATAATCTAAGGAGGGATTCCATGCAATTAAACAATGTCTTCCAAGAAAAAATGCACTACACAAGAAGTTGTGTAGGATGTTCTCATGGGTGAAAAATATGCTACCTTGGACAACTTGTTCACTGTCACCATGATACAATCAAGTCATCGTGATGACATAGGTAACCCTATGATAAAATCAATAGATATAGTGTCCCACTTCCACTTAAGATTGGTATTTAGCTGCAAAAGGCTTGTTGAATGTTGATGCTCTACCTTCACTCTCTGCCACTCAAGACATCAAGCAACAAAATCAACAACATCACACCTCATCCCTACCCAAAAGTACAACTATATAAGGTCAACATGCATCTTCTTGATACCGAGATGTGCAGAATATGGTGCACGATGTGTTTCTGATAAAATCAAGGTACGAAGATCCCTAGATGCTGGCACATAAATGTGCCCCAAATGTTGTAGCAGTCCATCTGACTCTAGTGAATAACTTGAAAATGTCCCCTCAGGTAAGTCCAGAATCAATCTTTGCCCTTACCTCCTAATACCATGTGTCACTAGGAAAGGCCTCCAAGATATGGCCCCACAAATCCACTCCCAGTAACAAAATTGAATTCTCATGTCACCTCCTACTCAAGGCATCTGTAACAAAATTTTCTTTCCCTTTGATGTAGTGAATGTCAAAATCATATTCACATAGGAACTCCATCTAGCAACGTTGTTGTGCATTTAGATTTGGCTGAGTAAAGATATACTACATGCTACAATGATTGCTATACAACTCAAACCTGTGTCCCAAAAGGAAATGTCTCTAGCACACAAGCACATGCACAGTGGTTGCAAGTTACAAATCATGGGTGGAGTAGTTAAGCTCATGAACCTTGAGTTTTCTAGACTCGTATGTAATCACACATCCATCCTACATCAACATTGTACCCACACCTTCCAACGAAGCATCTGTGCAAACCATAAAATCACCTACAGGGTTAGGCACCACAAGGACTGATGCACTGGTCAATTGCTCCTTAAGAGCCTCAAACGCTAACTCACACTGGTCTGACCAAACATACTTCTTCCCTTTCCTCTGAAGAGAAGTGATAGAATGAGCCACTAGTGAGAAGTCCTTCATGAATCAATGGTAGTAACCTACCAATCTCATGAAACTATGAACCTTAGAAACATTAGTGGGCACCGACCAATCCATAATAGCTTAGATTTTCTTTGGATCCACTACAATACCATCACCTGTGATGATATGCCCCAAATACTTCACCTCAGATTGGAAAAATCTACATTTACCCAAGTTACCATATAAGTAATTCTCTCATAAACATTGCAACACCTTGCATAAATGGACCTCATGCTCCTCAATAGTCTTAGAATATATCAATATGTCATCCAAGAAAATAAGGACACATCGATCGAGGTATCTGCAAAATACTCCATTCATCAAACTCATAAACACTAATGGTGCATTGGTTAACCCAAAGGGTATAAATGTAAACTCATAATGCCCATAGTGTGTACGAAAAGTTTTCTGATGAATGTCATCCTCATGAATCCAAAGCTGCTAGTATCTTGATTTAAGATCAATCTTCAAGAACACTCTTGCTCCCTTTGTCTGATCAAACAAGTCATCTATTCTCGGTGAAGGATATCAGTTCTTCACTATCACCTTATTCAACTTTAGGTAGTCAATGCACAACCACAATGGTCCATATTTCTTCTTTACAAAGATGACTGGTGCACCCCATAGGGATACACTAGGAAGAATATAGCCTTTGGCCAACAATTCCTCCAACTACAATCTAAGCTCACTCAACTCTTGAGTAGTCATATGATAAGGAGCTTGTGAGATAGGCTCCGCTCCTGGAATAAGATCAATATGAAAGTCAATGTCACATTTCAACAACATTCATGGTACCTGATCAAGGAATACATCTTCATACTCATGAAGGAGTGGGTGATTGTCTAGGATCACCTCATGAATCTTAGCCTCTTCAAGGTCACTAACAGAGACCATAAACATATGATATCCATGTCGCACACTCTATTTCAATTGAGATCATCTGAAGTGAGATTGGCCTTTGGACCCCTACAAGGTCCACCTACCCACCTGTGTCATCAACACACTGTACCAATTTATGTCAACAATCTATACTTTTCTGATGGGCAACTAACTAATCCTTACCCAGTACAATTTCATAAGATCCTAAGGGTAGGATACGAAGATCCACTATGGTGGTGAGGGTACTCAAGTCCAAAACACAACCCCTAACTATAGAATACACAATCACCTTGGAACCTATAGCTAACTCATCTTTCCACCTATCAATCTATCATACAACCACTAGCCCACATCACTAAATAAGGAATGGTGAAATAAAAGAATTAGAAGCACCTGAATTAATTAATATTGTAGAAGAAATACCATACAACATACCTATAGCCTCGACTATGGTTCCCTGCTGCTCAGCTTGATAATTATCAACCTCCGCAAAAATCTTATGGGCTCTACCTACATCTCCCATGGTAGGCTCTGACATGGTTGCACCTCTACTAGGCCTTGAAGATGTCTTTGAAGGACACCTCACTACTCTATGGGTGATCTGACCGCAAGAAAAATATGCTCCTCTAATACTGAAACCCTGTCCACATCCACCCTGGGAATCATTAGAATAATGTGCACTTCCCTTGCTAGAGTTCTCCTGACTACTCTGAGATGGGCAATTATGTTGGGAGTGTTGAACTCTACTCTAGTCACGCCCCTTTTCTCCTATGAAACCTAAGCTCTATCCACCCTTAGGCCAATACTAACAGTTATATCACTTCTGGTGACCACGACTACCTTGAGAGGGTGCTAATTGGGTTTGATCCTTTCCTGAGAACTACATTTGAGGGGATTGTACATCATGCCCTGAAGGTCATGTACTATGGCCTTGAGAATTTGATTTTCCATTGAACCCCTTCACCACATTTCTCTCCACAATCCTTGCCTTTTTGAAAGCAAAGGAAAGTGTTCTAGTTTGATGCATCTCGACATCTCTAACAATAGAGTCCTTAAGACCTCGAATAAAATGTTGAGTGAGGAGTACCTCATCATAGTTATAGCATGAATAATACCTAAGCTCAAAGAATCTCATCTTGTACTATCCACCAACATGTTCCCTTGTTTAATCTCATGGAACTCATCAGCCTGAGCCTCCTTGAACTAAGGGGATAGGAACCTCTCTCTGAATCTCTCCTCAAAGATCTCCTAGGTGAGATCTACTATACTGATCTGGAGCTTTTTCCCCTCAATGTTCTACCAAATAGATGTATGGTCTCTTAGCTGCATGACATCAGAACAGGCTCTCAAGTTCCTTGGATATGGATACATGGAAAAGCAATGTCACATATGAAGTAACCAACTATTATCCCTGAGGCCACCTCCCTTACCATGAAAGTATGGTGATTCAAACTGCTAAAAGGATTTCATCATGTCCATATAGATGGAATCCTCACCATCATGGTCTTGACCTCTTTGATGGTACCCTCTGCCACCAGGTGGTATGTGAGAACACTCACACTCATGTTCCTCTTCCTCTCTATGCTCTTGCATATGGGAATCTCCATGGTGAGATCCCTCTTCCCGGCCATGATCATGTTGGTTTTCCTCAACTTGAGGTCCCAATCAAGCTATAATGTCTTGTAATAAAGGCAACAGTGCCCTAACATCACCCTGATAGTTATCATCTTGTCCTCCCCCAACTTCCTGACGTTCTTTCTCATGGTGCTCTTCTTCATTATTATTGCATCAAGTGTTACCCTAACCACCAAGTCTACATGTAGGAGGCATCACTAAAGCAACAACAAGATAAGGGTCAGAGTTGTATGCAACAACATAAGTATCATAAGCATAAGCTAAAATAAGATACCATTATACACAATCAAAACAATACCATAGTGGGAGCATAACACATAGCTCCCATTGTTACAACATGGGCTCTGATACTAGATGTAATGCTCCACCCAGAAATCCTTGGAACAAGGAATACAATTTTGTTTTTAGAGGACAAGCATGGAACCTAACAACATCAACATGCCCTCGATAAAAACATCTCAATGGAAGACTTAACCAAACAACCCAAACATCCAATGATCTCCAAGTGTCACTACTTATTGACAATTCAATTGACTATGAAAGTTAAATAGTTAGAAAACATAGACTCTTAATTTTGTCAAAACCTAGAAATGTGTGTAATCCTAAAGGATACTCAAAACACCAATTTACGTTTCTTGAAGGTCAGTGAAGATACTTTGTATTTTTTGCGTGAGGAAATATAAACCTTTAGGCTCGCACAAGAGAATACCTCTTCACATGAGGATGTACCTAGGTGCATGTGAGAAATTGCTTTCTTGTGCTAGAGAATACAATTCCCACACGAGGGAATGCTAAAATTTGCTAGCAAACTCTTAGCAACTAAGACAAAAGGCTCACACAAGAGAATGCTTAGCCTCGCACGAAAGAGTACAATCTCACGCGAGCATTCACTATGCTCTGCGCAAGATAAGGGTTTTCTTGTGTGAGAGAACACATTCTCACATGAGGAATCCCCTCTTTAACATGAGGCTCGACAACAACAAAAAGGAAATGCATAACAAGAAATGTAAAGTAGAATAATTCCTCCACACTGGGGAGTACCAGATCCACAAATATTAAGGCTTGAACACTCAAAAGAATGCAAAACAACTAAGCATTCTAGAAAGGATGAATCAACCATCTAATCATCTAATCTATAACATCTAGTAAACATTCAGAAAAGTAACATCACAATGAACATACATGAGCATAAATCAACTATCTTTATAAACTAAAACAACATAAATCATAGGAAAACATACTTGAAAAGATATAGAGAACCATGTGAGCATCTAGCTCCAAAACTAAATAGGGAGAAAGGCCAACTCTATACATCAGTCCCCAACAATGGTAAATGTAGCTATGCCTCCCAAAGATGTGGAACCCACAGGCCCCCTCTCATTGTTTTGATGGAGATAGTGATCTGAGCTCAAACATTCATTAGATAATCATCCATGGCTAACACTCATGTGAAAGAGTACAGAGGACTAAAACTGAGATCATGAGACAATACAATACAATAGGTCATGGTCAAACGCTCTATGGGACTACTATGCAAGGACTCTAGTGGAGAGTAGATCCCTTAGCATCATGGAGCCCAAGGTAAATATCATGTGAAAACTCTCCCACAAGAGGCCATCACACTATGTCCTTGGAAGGTAACTGTATAGACACCCACCCTCTGATATACCATCAGGCCCATACTTGTACTCACATTTTAATTATCTTATTTTTATTACTAAGTAGTTGATTTAGATATCAATTATTTAGAAAAATTCTTCACATTACCTTGTTGGAATGTAAATGGGATAACGAGGGAATCCCCTCCACACATTTACCCTACATACCCATGCCCATCACATGATGAGTGCTCGTAGGCAATGTAGTTTCCCAACCCAACCCCAATGAATCACAACTCCACCAATATCAATCAAGAGTTCGAGCCTCACAAGAACCTATCAAATGCACATACATGTGCTCATGTGTGGGCACACCAACAACACAAAGATCATAAACAATAAGGGTCAGATGAGAAATAGAAAAAATGACAAGTATAACAAAATCACTCAACCGACCTATATCCAGGAGTACAGATTTGGCATGAATCCCAAAGCAATAAAATATGTCTAGGGTCAGATAGATATCCCTATAGATAATTAGATCCACAACCCACTTCAGTGCCAAGAAAACTTGAGAAAATCGGGTGACACACAAATCAAGGCAAAAACTCAAAATGCCTGAAAACCTCAAAAATTAAAACCCATTATGCCATTTGGTACAAAATCTCAATTATCAAAGAAAGTTTGGATTCAGAGTTTGTATGCAAAAATGACCAGCAGTACGGCCTGAAACCCCAAACCCCCAAGTCCAAAAAGCTACAAATGCTCATACCCATCCAACCGGGTAGAGCTAGCATGCAGAAACGGAGGGGAGCACTAGTTCTTTGCCTCAAAACAATTTACTACTAGAAATAGAATTTCAAACGAAGTGAAAAATATAAAATGAGAGATCCCTACCTTGTAGTCAAAAGGGCTAAAACTAGAATGCGTGCGATAAAATAATTGCCGTGCGATCACCGCCAAAATTTTTGGCAAATGAAGGTCTCCTCGACCTGGATCCGATGAGCTCAACCTTACGATGATTTGAATGATAAATCCTTTAGAGAGGATTTTGGAATTTTCTCTCCAAATTCTTATTTCACAAGTGAGAAGTGAGGAAATAATTCCCTTTTGGGATATATGTTCACTTTTAAAGTGGAATGTAATATTTAGGAAATTAACTGACCCACTAAAACAACCCCTTTTCAACCTAGAAAAAATTAGGAAATTCCAATTAAATGAAATTCAACTACGACAAAGCTATTGAGAATTAAAATAATTAAATCAAATTAAATCACAAAGTTCCATAATAACTTTTGTGACAAATACAAACCTCTAATGTACAAACACACCCATGGGTCTAATCACATAATGGAAATGAGTCTAGATTCATTAAATCACCAGAGGGTTTAATTAATTATTTAAATAAGATACGTCAACCATATAATAATGACATTGGCTAGGTAAGAACAATAGAATCACTAACTCTATGTGCCACTGTTGGGGATATAAAAACTACACACTGAACAACACAATCAAGTGCAATTGCATATAATAATATAGCTGAAGTAATAAATGCATTTAATCACATTAAATAACCATTTATTTAATCAATTAAAATCATCTATTTAAATCACTCACTGCATCATAAAAAATCACAAAGAAAGAATGAAGTAAATAATCATAGCATCAAGTCCAAGTATTCAGAATCTAATAAGTCCATCATATAATCATAAACAGAATATATGTCCTAATACAAAATAACCAGATATCATCATAAAGCATCATGTCACATCAATAAGCATCATTATGCAGATATGATCAAACTGAACAACATAGCATCTAACATCTATGAGATTGGCAATAAAAATATAGTATCCAACCATAACGTCATCTCAAATGTCATCTAACATGAGTATAAAAGTATCTCTCAAAACCAAAATATAACAAGGTACAGAATGCAAACACGAGAGACACTATAGTTAGTGTGTGAATTAAAACAAGTAGTATGGATTATAACTAATTTCAAGATTCAAGTTGTAGTGTCTTTTAGTTAATTATTAACAAATATTGTAAGATTAGTTCAACACAATCTACAATTCTTAATTATGATAATAATATTGCGCTAAATTTTATTTTTCTCTTTTGAGATAGAATTTTTGTAACCCTCTTGATTTCTCAAGTAAGTAAAACTTACTAACAACTTCCATCTAGACATTGTGGTTTTGTTTTCTTGAAATTTTATTTAATTGATTAAAAAATTTATTATATAAGTATTCTATAATAGTGAAATTTCCATTAGATCATATTTCATTGATAAATCATGCTTTATAACTCCTAATATAGTAAGTATCATTGTATTTTTATTTTTTGTACAGATTTATAATCAACACATAATTGTTATAAAATTGAGTATTTATATAATTTGATAATCCTTTAACTTTTACTACAAGTGTAATTTGAAGTATTAAATAACAATAAATATTAAATGCACTTCTTGAAATTTTGGAGGAAAAAATAATTGACATTTAAAAATAATAATACAAGGAAAGGAAATTTACTGAATGTAGATTGAAGGTGACTCTTAGGTAATCATTAATGCCTGCATTAAAAGATAGACATATACCTGTTAGCTTAAGTATATCCTCCATCAGATTTGGAATCTATTAGACTAGTGTCAGGATATATGTATTTCTCAAGCTCTATAGGAGGGAAACAAAGTTGCGGATTACCTTTCTAATTTATGGTGTGATGGCATCATGATTTCAACTCTTTAGCCAATTTCACTTATTGATCAATACAAGGAGCTACAATTATTGATCAAGTCAGACATTGACGAGTTTCAGTGTTAACTGTCTTTCGTTTGGGCTCATATGTCATGATTGCATTGGTAATGTATGCAATAAATATTGGTCATATTCATTTAGTTTAAGCCACCAAGTTTTATGTTGAATGGGCGTCATATTTGTACTTCATGTGCTCTTAAAGGATGTGTGTTATAGATCACATGCTGTGAGGCTATTTTGGTGTCTGCTCAAGCACTATATTCACATGGCCATTTTTCCTTCAAATCCTTCGTGTGTGTTGCCAACTAATAGAAATTTATTCTCATATGATTGTTCTTTTAACTATCATTGTCTGATTGATTTATACCTTTCGTTACAAAGTTTCTCACCTAAGGATGTTGATTTCTATGGAGGTTTGTGTTAAATGTGATTCTTGTTCTCGGTTCCGTAGGATAATTCTACCCAAAAATTATAGGATTTGGCTCCAACCAACTGTGGATGAAAATGTTTTTCCACTGCACGTTGATGACTCTACCATGGATGTAATGTTCTATGTACATTCTCCTTTTATTCGGTGAGCTATCAGACACATAATTAGGGATGGCATTCTTTCCCCCTCTTCCAGGCATTTTCTTTTTCCATCCAATTTGGTGTTGATTTTCTTTTCCAACACAATGGATTTAATACAATCAATTTCACTTTTGGAGATTCTTGTAGCTAAAGTCATTCACTAGCAATTTTGGAGTGAAAACAAGCTAAAAAGTGTAATACAACATTAAGATTTTTGGGCGGGTCATGCTTTGGTGGGAGGTTTGTTCCTGTGGCCTCAACTTCTTCATAAGCATGATTTCATCGCAACTTATGATGCACTCCAAAAACCTTTCAAAACATAGAGCCCTCGATTCATGAAATCCACCCTACTAGTCATGGTGAGGGCTTTGGGTTTTCAATTTGTAAAGTGCATAAAGCATATATGGTTTGCACTAATGGACCTTCTCGAGCTTCCAAATAAACACTTTTTGTTGTAGTCTGGTCACAGGTTTTCATCTCGGTCAACCCCTGGATTGCAGGTTGGATTGGATGGTTCATAAGATGTGAATACAATAGCCTTGTAGGGCCAACACATCGAGACCATGGGTGTCCATGATGGAAGCTCTCCCAAAGATGGTTAGTGTTCATAGTGGCCACAATCATTACATGGGGCTCAAGAGTATGGATGGAATGTGGTTTCTGTTGCCATGCCTAACTACACATGGGGTGTGATTTGTGGGTTAGGATGGGATTCTTCACCTTAGCCTCTACCTTACTATGATTGGGGTATTGATGTTCGTGCTTCAGATTCCTCAGTTTCATGTGATAGGTCTAAATGTGCAAAAATGGTGGAGTGAGACTTCTTGGCTACTAAAAGTTAATTAGTTTTTGAAATTTTGATAATTAGTCGTTTAAAGCTTGATTATGTAATTGGAGGAAGTATTGTCTCTAAAATGTAAACATGGTATTTCTCCTCCATCGATATGGTAATTTTGTAAATATCCATGTTTAAATCATTTGTATTTAGTGACGATTTTGGGTTTTCTTACTGATTCTTTCCTAGTTGAGCTTTTGAATTAGTTTTATATAATAAATATATTCAATGGCTAGCCCACTTTTGCCAAAAAAAAATAAAAAAATAAAAAAGTCATTATACTATGAAATCACTTGATAATCAAATTACATAAAATTTAATCAACATTACATTTCTCATTTGAAAATATAATTAATCATATATATATATATTTTTTAAAAGTCATTTGATTGTCAATAACGAAATTATTTTAATAACACTATAAATTATTTGGTGGATGTATAACATTTTTTCGTTAAACATTCTAATAAACATAAAAAAATTCTTTAAAAGTAATGCCTAATCAACAAAATCAAACCTTTTGCAAAAGATATAATACACCTAAGATATTTGCTATGTGATTGTTTGGAAAACTAGTTATATATATATATATATATATATATATATATATATATATATATATATATATATATATATATATATATAGAGAGAGAGAGAGAGAGAGAGAGAGAGAGAGAGAGAGAGATGTAAAACATTTTTAAAAGTAAATTAAAGCCTCAATATCTTTAGAGTTTCTCTATATATCAGGATGAGTGAGTTCCAAAACTTAAAATTTATAATTTGTTATATTATATAACATGGGTATCTCAAATATCGATCAATTAAAATTCATGTTCAAGTTAAGATAAGATTTGATTTATTGTTAGGGTAAAATATGGTGTTTTTTAATGTTATATTTGGGTTGATGGTTAGACTTAGGTTATAGTTAGTATTAACTTTCAATTATAAAAAGGTTTAGACTTCATTTTCATTTACTTCATGTAGGATTATGTTGAATTAAATTATGAATTAGAGTATAATTGGATTTAGGGCTAGATTTCAAGTTTATTTAATGTTGTGGGCTCTTATTGATTTTGGTCTAGTATTAATGTTAATACAAATAGTTTTATTTAGATATTTTGACTTTATATGGTCTATGAATAGGGTTTAATTTTTGTTTGTGTTATGATTTAAATTTTTAAGTTTTCATTAGGGTTTGCATTGAATAGAGTTTAGTTTAAGGTTATGCTTAATTTTTAGATTGTCTAGAGAAAAGTTTCATTTTAGTACAAAAGAGTAATTCAATTTGTACATATGGGTGAATTGGATTCAATTTGTTTCAGTATTATGATCAACAGTAAGCTTTGGTTATTATATATTTTTCCCCTATTAAGGTTTGGGTCCTTTTTGGATTGAATGCATGGTTAGAATATGACAACCATAGCAGATAGCATACCCTCACACCATCTCTTGGCCTCTATTTACCCTCTATCTCTACCTCACGTGTCTTACTTTCTCACTATTTTCCTACTATACCTCACATGTCCCCCAAGTAATTACTCTCTCTCTCTCTCTCTCTCTCTCTCTCCACCCTACTCAACTTTCAAGTATAATAATAATGACAATTCAACCTATAGATATTATAGCTTGTTCCCTTAGTAATTTAATATAAGAGTCTTAAAATTAAATTTAAAATTTTTAATATTATAATCTAATATATAAAATTAAATTGATCAATACTTATATTACTAAATTAGGAAAAGTTAGTTTAGAAGGAAGAAGAGTTGAAAACAATGTAAAATCATATTTAGTGTTGGAAGTTTATTGGGAAGGTGAAATACTGAGAGGGGGGTGAATCAGGATCACTTAAACTTTTATCCTTCACTTTATTCACCACTTAATCCATTTCATATCTAGATCACAAATAATATAAATCTAAACTTGAAATGCTAAAATAAATCTAACTATTCATCCCATCCATAAACACATAACACAAAAGATTTTGGTTACCTAGAAACCCTCCAAGGTGAAAGTAAAAATGGGGTGGGGATGACACCCACAAATCTTCACTGCTGCAGTAAAAAAGTTTGTCTATTAGGGCTACAAATGTGATCACTTCTGATGATCTACCTTGTGAGGGGTTTTTCTTGTTAAGAGCTTTACAGTACTATTAGGTCTACCTTGATTAAAGGATTTACAACTTACAATGAAGTAAGCACTTTGTTAGGATATTTACTTAGGCCTATTAGGACCACTCTATTAAGAGATTTACCCTGATTCACTTAATAAAATATTTTTGTACCTGATCCTTCGGTCTGTACTCATAATGCTAATTATGGATCTTCTCTTTCCACTTTATGATCTAATCTCTTATCTGATATATCTTTACTCTTCTCTTCACTACTTCACTCGGTTGCTATACTCAATTACTTCAAAACTTCGCTTGCAGCCTCCAACATACAACATTTTTGCATGTGCATTCACAACACTTCGCATCCTTTTGGAATAGGGTTTGGATTTTCCCTTAAATAGACATTTGTAGAGTCTTCTAGAATAAATTTAATGATCTAGATGCTTCCCTTTTTGCCTCTTAATCTAATTGGCTAACTTTCCTTCATAAGGATCAATGATCCATGTTAAAACACATAAAAAATTTGTAACAAACTCTATGACCATTAAATGTCATTTAAATGTTGACTCAAAATAGTTTACCTCAAAGTTTGCGCCATTCCAAACATTCTTGTTCAAACAATGTTGCTTGAAATAGACTATTTTTGATGCTCAGTCATAACTGTTCTACCTATTGACACTCAACCTCAACTAGCTTGACTCCTTCTATATGACTTGACATCAACTTACTCTACTTTACTCAGCATTCACTAAACTCGGCTTGCATTGGGATACTCAACAACCATAGAATTGCTCAACTCCTATAGAGCTCGACATATACATGATTGTTTACAAGTTTAAACAAATATAACTTAGCCTATATAGAGTGACTTGGTCATAGTGACGACTGACCGAATATGCCTTCTATATGTTAGGAATAAGGTGTCTCAACCTTGTATAATTCCTATTCTTATTATTATTTGTTTTGTAAAATGTATTTTTGCAAATAATATGTAAATGTGAGTGTACATGTCTAGTTGGCATGTCGATCACTTACATGTGTCGGCATCTTGAAGTGTGTGAAGGAGATCATGGCTGAAATGGTTATGGCAAATTCCTATGACACATAAGAGCTATTTAAGGAATGAGCTATGACAGGTGTAAGAGCATCTTATGACATGAGGCCTATTTGGGCACCCAAGAATGAGTGGTTGGTGTGTGTAAGAGAATATGCCAAAAATAGGTTGGTATGACAGATTCCCTTACACTTCTCTTGTGACCACTATTTTTGGCAGATTCTATGACAAGCTGTCATTGTCTATTCAAGGGATGGATGCCCTTTTCTTGGTATTGGATGTACATGTGGCATTGTGCATATTTCTTGGTGGTTGAGCCATGAAAAATTCCCAACTCCATTATGGGCATTTTGTTGGGTCTTAAGATGTTCATAAAATGAGTATTGCATGTTGTAATGCAATAGTGTGATAGATGAAAGTTTGCAGGTACTGAGGTGCTGCTGCAATCTTCTATCATTGATGTTGAACTTGCATTGCAAGTGTATTGTAATCTTGTGTTGAAGATAATACATTGTGCAGGTTCTGGAGGGGTGGGGTTGTTTTACCGAAAGGTTTTTCCCCACCGAAAAATCTTTGTGTTTTGTGTTTCTCTCTCTGTCTATTTTCTGTATGCATGGTTGGCTGCTATATTGGTGTTTACATGATATTGAATCTATAAGTGTAGAAGATTTTAAAAGGATTTGCACCATACTTTCCTTATGAGATTAGTGTAGGAAGTTGTTTTCGCACCTGAGTTTCCTTACAAGTGGTATCAGAGCTTGATCAACTTTTGATCCTAGTTGTTGGGTAGGGTTTTTTGAGCTAATCTCAAGTTGAGTGGGAGTCTTGTGTAGAGCATCCTGAATCTTATTTGCAGATTGAGATGTCGAGTTGATCATATGGAAGAATGGAGGTGGATAAATTTAATGGCACTAATTTTGAGTTGTGGAAACTCAAGATGGAATACATGTTGGAAGATCGTGACCTATGGGAAGCGACTACAAGCGCTACAAGACCAGCAACTATAACTCAAGCAGATTGGGATATCAAAGATCGTAAAGCTAAGGGTCTCATAAGACTCTGTTTAACCAATGCAGTCCATTTGAATGTTCTAGATGAGAAAACCGCATATAGTTTGTGGGAGAGACTTGGGGCCGTGTATCAGGCCAAATCTCTGGTGAACAAGTTGTTCCTAAGGAAGAAGTTGTATTCTCTGTGAATGGAGGAAGGTGGATCCTTAACGGATCATTTAAATGCATTTAATCTGCTGGCTGCACAGTTGACATCAGCTGGTGTCAAGTTAGAGGAGGAGGATCGTTGCTACACACTTTTGTGTTCTTTACCAGATTCATGGGACCATCTTGTGATGGCTCTCGAAAGCACATTAGTCACCTTCAAAATGGATGATGTGGTGTCTTCACTGCTATCAGAGGAGATGCAGAGAAAGGCTTACGTTTCGAAAAAAGAAGCCCTTGCTGTTCATGGGAGATCCACGGAAAGAGGAAAGAAAAATGAAAATAAGTCTGACAATAAGGGTAGATCCAAATCCTATGGGAAGTCAAAGACTTCCAATAAGTCCAAGGCAAAATGTTGGAACTGTGAAAAGACTGGGCACTTTCGTAAAGACTGTAAAGAGCCTAAGAAGAAGAAGAAAGCCTCAAATTCTGGTTCTGAAAAATCTCAAGAAGATGGCGATGCATTCATCATAGCTTTGGCAGCCCATGCATCTGATGATGTGTGGTTGGTTGAATCAGGTGCATCTTTTCACATGACCTCTCATCGAAATTGGTTCTCAAGATATGAAGAGTTCGATGGTGGAAAGGTGTACTTGGGTGATGATTCTCACCTGAAGATAGTTGGACGCGGAAGGGTCACTATCAAATTTCCTGATGGATGAGTAAAGGGAATCAATGGAGTTATGCACATTCCAAGCTTGGCACGAAACCTATTATCTGTAAGTATGTTGAATGATGTAGGTGTGCAAGTTGTTTTTTCAAAAGAAGGATGTAAGATGATTAGAGGATTGATGGTGCTTGCTAAGGGTACTAGGAGAGGTACTTTGTTTCAGCTAGATGCATGTATTCCTCTATGTAATAGTTCTTCATCCTCACCATCTGAAAGAGCAGTGAAGAATTCTGTGGTTATTGGTTCCAATGGCAATGCAAACACTTTGGAAGAAAAGCTTCCTGCAGAAAAGACAATGTTGTGGCATATGAGATTTGGCCACATTGGTGAGAAGGGTCTCAGAACCCTGAAAAACAAAAATCTCGTTGAGGGGTTAAATGATTGCAATCTCGAGTTTGACTTCTGTGAACACTGTGTATATGGTAAATAAAATCATGTTCAGTTTTACTCTAGTTCTCACAAATCTTCTGATGTTTTGGATCTTAATCATTCTGATGTATTTGGTCCTGTAAAAGTTCCTTCGATCTCCAAGTCTGTATTTTTTGTATCTTTCATAGATGATTATAGTAGAAGGACATGGATTTATTTCCTTAAAAGTAAGACACAAGTCTTTCGTCGATTCAAGGAATTTAAAGCCCTTGTAGAGAATCAGACTAGTAAGAAGATTAAGTGTGTGAGAACTGACAATGGTGGTGAGTTTTGCTTAGCAGAGTTTGAACAGTTCTATAAAGAACAAGGTATTGAGAGGCATAAGACAACTCCTTATATCTTAGAGCAAAATGGAGTTGCAGAGAGAATGAACAGGACAATGATGGAGAAGGCTAGGAGTATGCTTAGTGGAGCTGGTTTAGAACAAAGGTTTTGGACCGAAGTTGTGGCCACTACTTGCTATCTAGTTAACAGATCTCCTACATCAACCCTTGTTGGTAAGACACCCATGGAGGTGTGGTCTGGTAAGAAGCCTTCAATTAGACATCTTCGTGTTTTTGGTTGTGAAGCTTATGCATATGTTCCAAAGGAGAAAAGATCTAAGTTGGAAAACAAATTTGTTAAATGTATTTTCATCGGGTACAGTGCTGGTGTGAAAGGATACAAGCTTTGGGATCTTGTGACTAGTAAGGTGTTGTATAGTAGAAATGTTATTTTTAGAGAGCTAACATCTTCTCCTATTGTGCTACAACCAGATGAAAAAGAAAAGAAAAAAGATGTTGTTCAGTTGCCTCCTACCCCTGAGAAGACTAAATAGAGAGACCATGTTGGGTCTAATGATGAGGAGAGCTCTAGCAGCTCTGATAGTTCAGAAGAAGAAGAAGAACAACCTCAACCTTAGCCCTTGAGGAGATCCATGAGAGAAAGAAAGCAACCAGAAAGGTTTGGTTATTCTATGTTAGATTCCAGTTGTGCTTTTTCTTTGATTACTAACACTGATGAGCCTAGATCTGTGAAAGAGGCTTTGGGCATGGAAGATGCAGGTTCCTGGATTGAGGCTATGGATGATGAGATGGCTTCATTAGAGAAAAAAAAAACTTGGGACCTTGTACCTTTTCCTAAAGGGAGAAAACCTATTGGCTGTAAATGGGTGTTCAAGAAGAAATTCTGTGCAGATGGCAGTGTTGAAAGGTACAAAGCTAGATTGGTTGCAAAGGGGTATTCATAGGTAGAGGGAATAGATTATGGTGAAATATTCTCTCCTGTTGCAAAGTTGACATCCATTAGATTTTTATTATCTCTTGCTGCATCATATGATTTAGAGATAGAACAGATGGATGTGAAGACAACTTTTCTTCATGGTGATTTGGAGGAAGAGATTTATATGTCACAGCCTGAGCACTACATTGTTAAAGGTAAAGAATCCTTTGTTTGTAGATTGAAGAAATCTCTATATGGTTTGAAGCAATCTCCTAGGATGTGGTACCTTAAGTTTGATGCCTTTGTGTTGTCAATTGGATTTGTAAGATCAAAATCAGATCATTGTGTTTATTTCAGAGTTGAAAATGATCGCCTTCTTATTGTTGCATTATATGTTGATGATATGTTGCTGTTTGGGAAGGGTAAGGGTATGATTTCTAATTTTAAATCTCAGTTGTCAACACAGTTTGAGATGAAAGATATTGGGGCAGCTAGGTACATCTTGGGTATGGAAATTAGTAGAGACAGGTCTAACAGAAAACTTTGGTTGAGTCAGAGTAAGTATGTGAAGTTTGTGTTGGATAGGTTCAGCATGGCAGATTGTAGACCACTATGTGTTCCTATCTTAGTGGGAACAAAGTTATCAATAGATGATTGTCCAAAATCTCCTAGTGAGGTGGAGGACATGAGTAGAGTACCTTATGCTAGTGCAGTTGGCAGTCTTATGTATGCTATGGTCTATACTAGACCAGACATTGCCCAAGCAGTGGGAGTCCTAAGTCGGTTTATGGCTAATCCTGGACAGATACATTGGGATGCAGTTAAGTGAGTATTCAGATATTTGAGGGGTACATCAGATTACTCCATATGTTATCATGGTAACTCTTCTGGATCTCCGCATTCAGTTTGTATTCATGGGTTTGTGGATTCAGATTGGGCAGGTGATATTGATCGCAGGAGATCCACCAGTGGTTATGTGTTCACTATGTTTGGTGTTGCCATCAGTTGGATGAGTAAGCGACAACCTGTGGTTGCTTTGTCCACTACAAAAGCTGAGTACATGGCTGCTACTCATGCTTGTAAGGAAGCCATTTGGCTTAAGAGATTATGTTCTGATGTTGGTGTTGATGCAAAACATATTACTATTTGGTGTGACAGTCAGAGTGCTATTTTCCTTGCGAAGAATCCAACTTTCCATGCTAGAACGAAGCACATTGATGTGCAGTTTCACTTTGTGAGAGATATGGTGGAAGATGGAAAGGTTAATTTGGAGAAGGTAGATACTGTGAAGAATGTTGCAGATGCATTAACAAAACCAGTAGGCATTGAGAAATTCAGATGGTGTTCAGAGTCTATGGGCCTTCTAGCCTATAGCGGTTAGTTCCTGTTATGTTCCTATTGCTCTTACAAGGTGTTCGACAAGTGGGAGAATGTTAGGAATAAGGTGTCTCAACCTTGTATAATTCCTATTCTTATTATTATTTGTTTTGTAAAATTTATTTTTGCAAATAATATGTAAATGTGAGTGTACATGTCTAGTTGGCATGTTGATCACTTACATCTTGAAGTGTGTGAAGGAGATCATGGCTGAAATGGTTATGACAGATTCCTATGATGCGTAAGAGCTATTTAAGGAATGAGCTATGACAGGTGTAAGAGCATCTTATGACATGAGGCCTATTTGGGCACCCAAGAATGAGTGGTTGGTGTGTGTAAGAGAATATGCCAAAAATAGGTTGGTATGACGGATTCCCTTACACTTCTCTTGTGACCGCTATTTTTGGCAGATTCTATGACAAGCTATCATTGTCTATTCAAGGGATGGATGCCCTTTTCTTGGTATTGGATGTACATGTGGCATTGTGCATGTTTCTTGGTGGTTGAGCCATGAAAAATGCCCAACTCCATTATGGGCATTTTGTTGGGTCTTAAGATGTTCATAAAATGAGTATTGCATGTTGTAATGCAATAGTGTGATAGATGGAAGTTTGCAGGTACTGAGGTGCTGTTGGAATCTTCTATCGTTGATGTTGAACTTGCATTGCAAGTGTATTGTAATCTTGTGTTGAAGATAATACATTGTGCAGGTTCTGGAGGGGTGGGGTTGTTTTACCGAAAGGTTTTTCCCCACTGAAAAATCTTTGTGTTGTGTGTTTCTTTCTCTGTCTATTTTCTGTATGCACGGTTGGCTGCTATATTGGTGTTTACATGATATTGAATCTGTAAGTGTAGAAGATTTTAAAAGGATTTGCACCATACTTTCCTTATGAGATTAGTGTAGGAAGCTGTTTCCGCACTTGAGTTTCCTTACACTATATGACTATGTATTTGCCACTAATAGATAACAAAACTAGAGAGATCAAAAATCTCCCCCTTTGACATTAGTGACAAAAACACTCTGTTTTGATTACATCATTGCAATACAATCAAAAAATGATTAGTACTCCCCCTATGTTTATGAATCGGTTCATATAGGACTACAAAAACTATAACATCAAACTCATATACATATTACATATATTATATGACTCAAATAGTCTGGTGTAGCTTTGTCATACCTTTGATCTTTCCTTTGTTGTCTATGTATTCTTTGAATGTTATCATTTTTTTTGTTCCTTCTTTCAAATCTTCTTCTGTCCCCCTTGATTTTACCACTCATGTCTTATGCTGGGGTTGGGAGGATGAAATCAAACCATACTTATAAATAAATGGCTTGTGAGTTTGTATGATCATGGCAAGAGCATGATCCCATGTGGTTCAAACTAATTCTAAGACTTGAGTCTTGATCTCCAAATTGGCAACAAAGTTAATCAAGGTATCAATAGTATAAAGATTATGATATGATTATACTAGATCTTTTGTTGAAGCTAAATCACATTGTATTAAGTCCAAATGAGGTATTAATATGGACTATATGGAGACAAGTTTAGCCCTCATTCAACTATCTATTGTGTGTAGTTCAACTAGCCTCCCTTGTGCAAATAATTTTCTATTGTAATGCATTGAACTTGATTTAGTTAATTGAAAGGTAGAGTTCCCTGTGTTGGAAACTTACAATTGGAATAATTGTTGTTTTGTCATTGATGTCAAATCTATTGATAAGAAATATTTCTAACTAATCTAAATGTCATATCAAGGATTTGAGAAATTTCTCATAACAATAACATGTAGAGGAAAGGTTGAGTTATGGAAAGGAAGTTACAATGGACATTTGATTAGATAGACTTTTATAAAGCAAAGTGATTTTTTATATCAAGAAAGTCAAGATAAGTTGAGCAATAGAGTAAAAATACAAGGAATGATGAGTGATTTTAGTGTCAACTGAGCCACAGTCAGTTCCAAGAAAATCTAGTGTTGACCAAGCATTAGTATTGCCCGATAAGATGGTTGATGCCAAGCTAGAAGTTTTACAACAACTAAGTAATTCATTGATGACTGAGTGTCAGAATTTAGAGATTGTTGAGTAATAGTATAAGAATGAATTTGAGGAAATCATGAGATCTAACCTACTCAATTGATTTCTTGGGAGATGTAAACTATGTTGAAGATAAGATTGATGAGTTGGATCATTAAATTCAAGGTGAGGATTAGGTAAAGACCTAATAGATAGATTCTAGAGAAGTTTCTAGAGGAAGATCAAGAAGATGGATAGATACAATGAATCGTGTTGAACTTGATTGTAAACCCTAAGTTCTATGGTGATGATGGAAAATGGTAAAGCAAAAAATACCTATTTAAAGAGGTACATAACTGAGCAAACACAAGAGAGTGGATACGAGTGTATGTAAGAGACACACACAAAAGAAGGTTGATCAGAGATGCACAAGTGTGAGAGTCAATGCAAAGCTAAAAGAGTTTTCTTACACAGATGCTGATGTTGATAAGTGATTTTGAGTAGAAGGCTTACGTGTTGTTAAGAAGAGAAGGTTGATTGCTTGAAGGGTTTCTAAGTGAATAAAAACAAAGGTCACAATGGGAAGCTTATTCGTACGTCAAAACATGAACCAAATAGAGATCTAAAATTGCAAAGTGAGTTGTAATCATACAGATCCCTACTATTTTATTTCTTACCACTGTAAATAGTTTGTATTGAAATCCTTTTAATAGAGGTTGACCTAACAATCATTTGGAAGATTTAACAGTCTATGTAAATACTTTAACTAGGTGGCATTCTAAATGAAATGATCAAATTCCTCTAACAAGATCACTCCTAATAGGGTGATTAAATCTTCTAACTAGGTCACATTTAACAATGTATTTTGTAAACCTTTAACAGGGTTGGCTCCTAATAGGGCTCACTTCAAAAGAGTGAAAAGTAGTGACATGTTGCTAGTGGTTTTTCCCAAATTGGGTTTCCACATAAAATCCTAGTGTGAAATCTATGTTGAATACTTTATATGTTTTACATTTGATAATATTTTCATTCAAAAAAGCATGTTATGTTTGAGAAACTAATTTTATCATTACACCAGATATCGAGAAACAACATGATAGGCAACACAATGAGTGTTTATGTTTAAAAGTTCAAATGGTACTTAAGGACCTTGAGTAACTGATTCACCCCCCCTTCTTGTTGACATTTCAGTCAAGTTTTTTTATTAGTGACACACATACTTATTCAGATGGTCAGTATTTATTGAGCTTATTGTATAGTTAATAGTGTTAACTAAGTAATTTAGGCTCTACTAAGTTCTACAGTTGCTACCAAATACTAGGAGCAACATTCTACAGTTGCTACCGAATACTAGGAACAACATTCAGTTTACACCGAGTAGTTTCTACTAGCTTGTTGATTATTACTGTAAACCAAGCTTCCTAGTGTCTACCAAGTTTCTCAGTGCAAACTGAGTTCTACATTGGTTACCAAGTTTTTAGTTTTAGTGATGTGAATCCAATATTGATTGAGCCACTTAGTATCAACCAAGTGATTCAGTTTATACCAAGTTTGCAGTAATAAAGTTGACTGAGCTATGCAGTGTGAATCAAGTGATTCAGTTTACATGCCAAGTTTTGTAGTACTAAGTCACCAGTGTAGACTGAGTTTAGACTACTTGGAAGTGATCAGTATGAACTAAGCTTCTTTGTCTACTGAGTGCATGATGATGTCGAGCATTGACAATGATTTTTGAGTATCAAGAACCTCACCGAGTTAGTCTTCAAAACCTGAGTTCCTACAGTTGGACTGACTTTGTGTATTTTGGAGAAATTTGTATTGTAGATGACCTTGATAAATTGTAATTTGGATTGGTATATATGTAATGTATTGTATCAAATTCAAATATATGAAAATAAGAATAAAGATGTGATATAAAAGGAGCAGAAGTGCAAAGTAAAAGGCTACAACAGTATAAGGAGCAACAAAGATTTATCTATCACAACAAGGTGATCATTACACTCAAAGGTATCTCATTCAAAAAATCAAGTTACAAATTAGAGATCAACCACTTGTTCATCCTAATAGGTGGAATAGTTTAATCCTTTTACAAGGTAGACTTAACAATCTTTTGTAAATCTCTTTATCGATTGCATACCTCATTGTATGTTTGTAAAACCTTTTGCAAGGTGGACCTAGCAGTCCTTATTGGTCCTAATAGGGTAGATCATTAGAAGTGATCATTGTAAGCCTTAATAGGCCAACTTTATACTGCAATACTAAAGCTTGTGGGTATCATCCCCACCCAAATTTTACTTTCTATTTAAAAGGTTTCTAGGTCACCATATTGTGTGTCAAAGTGTTATGAATGTTTTAATGCTTTTAATTTTTCATTCCTGTAATTAGATCAAAATACTCATGAAGGATTAATTGGTAAATAAAGATTAAAGTTTTATTGGTTACTGATTCACCCCTCCCCTCTCAGTAACTTAGCCTATCATATATTTTCAAAAATTGGTATTAGAGCTTTGTGGTTCTCAGAAAATGTTTAATAGCTTGAGCAAAGATCAAAGGCTATGGAGGTATTCAGACTTGATAAGGCTATTGATAATGAAAAGCTAGATTTGGAATTGGCAAGTGGGCAATTTAAGAAAACAAAGGAGCAACTCTTTTAGTCCTTGAAAAGAAGAAAAGATTTTGTAGTACAGATGAATGAAAAACTCTACATTGAAGAAAGAATTGAGGACATCCATTTAGAAAGTAATTCAGATGAAGCTAATAAGGCAATCAAAGAACTATTAGAAAAAAATGGTACACTTCAAGAAGAAGTTAGAAATCTGAAAAGAGAACAAGAAATTTAGTCAGTAAGATTGTGTGAAGTCATGGAAGAGAAAAATAAAATAAAGGAAGAGTTGGAAGGTAAGAGTAATGAAATTCAACATCTATCCCTTCAACAGATAGACTTCATTGATCAACATACCAATGCAAATGAAGAAATCATGAATTTAAGATCAGAGAATGAAAGATTGCATAATGATCTAAACATTGAAAAACAAACCAATGAGAGGATGATGAAATATCAAACAAACATGGATCAACTAAATGAGAAAATCCAATACAGACAAAAGGGAAAAGCAGGAATTGGAAATAAAAAAGAAGATGAATCATCCAAGCAAGGAGCTCAAAAGAATCAAAGACCTACTTGCAATCACTGTGGTAATATATGTCATGCATCAAACAAATGTTGGAGCAATGATAAAGCTAAATTCAATGGAAAATGTTATAATTGTAATCAAAATGGTCATAGAGCTAATGAATGCAAAGAGAAACCTAAGTTTGAAGGAAAATGTCACAAATGCAAGAAACATGGGCACAAATCTTCTAAATGTAGAACTAAGATATTGAATCCAACTGAACAGATTGTAAAAGTTATATTTGGTTGGGACTACAAAACTTGGTGCAGATGTCACTATTGTGGAGAATTTGGACACATTGGAATGAATTTGTAAAACATCACATGAGGACAAGAGACACCACTAGAAGATGTCTCATTTGTACAAAACTTGGTCATCTTGCCAAGAACTATATGAATACTGGAAGAATTAAAGATAAAAAGAAAGACAAGGCTAACAACATTAGAAAATAGATGAGAGAATAATGGATTCTAAAATCTTCTGAGAATGCAAGTCTAAGTAATGAAGTACATGTCACTCAAGAAATTAGTGACTCAAGCATTTCTACTTGATCTCCCACAAGGAGAACTGGGACTAGGATTATGAAGCAGACATCTTACATTAGTTCTAGTTAGCCAGCATGAAAGATCCATATTAGCATTCAAGATGGAAAGGGATCACTATGTATCTAAAGGAAATCTAATGATTACCGAGCGAGGTTGGGTTACAAGACCCTACTGAGTAAGGTCAGGAGTAACTAAGTTGTTGTGTGGACACTGAGTCATGGATGAATCTGTTAAGCAATTAATGCAAGCTAAGTGGAAGATAATTTGTCATTAAGAAAGTGATCATACCAGGAATTTATGGTAATTAAAAGGAAAAATTTGATAAAAATGATGAAATCAAATTCATTTCTCATTGCAAATTTTCAAGAGCTATTTGTGAAGAGCAATCTCTATGCATCTGAGTGATCTATGTGAATTATTGTTGAAGTTTTCCATATTTTTAGAAACCATAACGAGTGATGAAATCCTCCAATAGCAAGACAAAGAAAGGGTATGAGATGCTAGTTCAAGGATTCGAATGGAAAGCACCTGATTTCAAGCTTAATCTAGCTATTGTAGAAACCCTTGATCTATCCAGAGCTCATTCGCAAATTCCATCTAAGGTACTTCTGATAAATTATATTTGCTTGCATTTTTTTTTGTACAATTCAAGATATAGGAACTCTAAAAATGGATGAAACATTGGAAAAGTTGCGTGTGAATGGTGCATTAAAACTAGAACACCAACACCTGGAAGCGAAGGGTTTGACTCAGATTCCACACATGCCCCAAGATTTTCAAATAAAGTGGATAATATTTATCATTAGATGTGTGCATAACAGGCAGTTATGGTTGGATCAACCTATTATGATAATATAAAAAATGATCCATCAGATTATAGGGCTTCCAATGCTAGCAAAGGTGAAAACCACCAAAACCCTAAGTTAGGTGGAACTGGAGAAGAAAACCCTTGCTAAATGGGATGGAAGGGGTATGAAGATCAGTTGTGTTGTTGATATGGAGCTAAAATTTGGTATTCATATAATTACACATAAGATATACCACTCCAGTCATCTCAACAATTTTTCCTATGAAGCTGTGGATCTCGCTTTTAAAGTGGTCAAGAACAATATGTCCTTCGACCTTGCCGAGCTGATGTTGAATCAATTTAACAAAAATATGGAAAGCATCATAAATTCAAATAATAACCCTTGTAAGTTCAATTTACTCTTAACCTATTTATTTTTCTTTGTGCAAAAGTTCTTCCCATCAAAAGGTATAGTTGTATGAAGAAAAGATGTACCTATTCTTTATCAAATCAATGAGTATATAATAGAAATGGGAGAAAATTATGTTAGTATCATGGACAACTATTTTGATGCATTTAAGGATAAGATGAATAAAAAATTTAGGATACCTAAGAAACTTGTAGAAGACTACAAGGATGACATTTTTTTAATGGTTGATTGTGATAAAGTGTATATTCAAGCAGTCAGACCAAGAAATGTATGGGTCAAGCCTCTAGGTTATGAGGCTAATATAGATGAAACCAAGGACATCATTGAAGAATTGATTAATGAACCAATGGATCCAAAGGCTACATACTTTGGAACATATGAGGAAGCCAAAGCAAGAATTGAATTAGAGATAAAACTCCCTCGGGCGGTCAACAAAGGGAAGAAAAGAATAGCAAAATTGAAACAAACTAGTTCTACTCTTCTGTTGATAGAAGGTAAAGGAGATTACATAGAATAAGATGATGTAGAAGATGAAGAAAAATTAGAAGAAGAACAACCAGTCAAGAAAAAAGGTAAGATTATTATAACCAAACCTGCCAAGACATCTACTACAGTGTTTACAAGAAGGACATCTAGGAAGAAATTGAAATTGGGTGAAGAAGCAGGAGATGTGATTTTCAAATGACCTCCACCCACATTTCAAGAAAGATTAAAATAAATTTATTCTGGTGCCGACATAAAAAATTTAAAATCATTGAAATATGAAACCAGAAATGTAGAGGAGAAACAAAAAATTAAAGACATGGTCATAGCAAAGCTAGGAAAATGGAAATACTCTCCAGACCAACTTGTTCAATAGATTCCCAATGAATTAATGGAGAAAGTTAAGCCAAGATGGGAGCATACAAAGAAAACTACAAAGGACATATATGAGCAGACCTTGAGGCAACTCATGTCAAGCTTGAGTGATAAAGAAATTAAAGAATCCATCAAGAAGAATGAAGAAAAACTTACCTTGAAGTTTAACATTCACTTGATATTGATCAATGACATTGAACATGTGGTAAGGAATGCCACCAACATATGAGAAAATATCTATAATATTCATAAGAAAAGTGATTTTTTTGTTAATTTTAGTGATAAGGAAGATGATGGTGAACATGACAAGGAAGAGGAAATTGATGATGAAGAAGCAACAAATTATGACAATATAGATGATGAGGAACAAGAATAGGAAGCTACTGAAGAGAATCTCTTTGAGATTTAGAACATTGAGGAGATTGACCCTGAGAAGACTGTAGTAGCAGTAATAACCTCACTTCCTCACTCTTTGAGTGAAACATTAAAGAAATCAAGCTCAAAGAAAGCTACTGTAGAGTTGGTTGTGCCAAACATAGAAAATCCAAGCACTCAACCAATATTTGCACCTGTTTAGCTCAATATTTCATTGATAGAAGTGACCAACACTTCATCTACCGAGTAGTCAATAATTCTTCCTCCATCAATTTTGGTCACTCAGCCACAAGGTATTTCTTCAATAAGTGATATATATACTTTTGTTGCCAGTCCTTCTATTTCTACCATTATCTCTATTCCAAGCATACAAATAATAAGTACGAAGACAATTGAGAGCAAGCCTCCACTGAGTACAAAAGTGTCTAGCAAAGGAAAAAATAGGGAAGAAGACATTGATCTTGATTAGGATATAGTTATCCTGAATTGGGATATCTCTAACCTAAACCCTAATCAAATGCATATAATAGGAGAGCTACTATAGAAGAAAGCTAAGCAATAGAGGCTTAGAAAAGAAAGAAACAAAGAATTTCAAGTGCTTGAAGATGAAAATAACATTCTTGCAGATGCACTTAGCATTGAGGTTGATACTTCTCAATCTTTTTTGGCTTAGTTAGTAGAATTGGTCCAAAAATTGAATGAAGATTTGAATGGACAAGAAAAATTATTGCAGAGAGCAGAGAAGAAATTTGAAAATAAAGTGTTGGAACTAGTTGCACAAAAGATTGCAATACATCAAGTAGACTTGTCTACCATTCTATGCTCATTGGAAACCTCTTGCAACAATTTGACTTCTCTATTCAGTAAACTCTATGAAACATCCATTTTCACACAAGAAATTAAAGGTAAACTCTCAAAGATTGATGAAGATTTGAAGGCAAGTGCACATCAATTGTCACTTGACCAGAGCTACAATTCTACTCATTATACAAAGATTAGATTTCTAATTGATATGCAAGTAGAATTGCTAAGGGAAGAAGCCAAGATAAGGGCTACACTTGTTGATATATAAGGAATACATCTTCCTAACATGGATGCATGGTAGAAACATATTGCACATGCTAAAACCCTCATCCATGATAACAACTTCTCCATTGCTGATCACATGATAGAATTATCGACATAAGTTCAGATTGCATTGCATATGAGCAAAGTGTTACAAGAAAACTGGGACAACATAATGTCATTAATTCTTAAGGTACATTTTGATTTCTTGTCACATTTTGGCATAACTATATAGTATACATCTTTGGCATTTATGTCAAAAAGGGGGAGACGATGTATATAACATATTGTAAAAAGGGAGAAGATACAATATAAGATGTGATATATAAAGGGGGAGAAGATGAGAAGATGCATATAATGTAAAGTATATTTAATATATATGTATGGGGGAGCACCATCATATTATGTATATGTACAGATATTTAGATAAACTTCTCTTACAAATTCAAGTTTGAAAAATCTCAAAAACAAAGTATGGCACCAAGTTGAACACACAAGATGAAGATTTAAGATCAATCGAAACTTTTTGAGAATTTAGTTTTGACTGATAAGTGTTTTTGTCACTAATGCCAAAGGGGGATATTGTTGAAATTTCAAGTCAAGTTTGTTTGTTAGTGACACACACACACACTTATTCATATGGTTAGTATCTACCAATCTTATTGTACAATTAATAGCATTAATCAAGTAATTCAGGCTTTACCAATTTTTACAGTTGCTACCAAATACCAAGAACAACATTTAGTTTGCACCAAGAAGTTTCTACCAAGTTGGTGATTATTAGTGTAAACCAAGCTTCTTAGTGTTTATTGAGTTTCTCAACACAAACCGACTTCTATAGTGGTTACTGAGTTCACAGTTTTAGTGATGTGAATCCAGTGTTGACCAAGCCACTTAGTGTCAACCAAGTGATTTAGTTTATACCGAGCTCACAATAATAGCATTGATCGAGCTATGTAGTGTAAATCAAGTGAATCAGTTTATATGTCAAGTTTTACAGTATTCACCAAGTCACCAATGTAGATCGAGTTTAGACTATTTTGAAGTGATCAGTATGAATCGAGCTTCTACATCTACCAAGTGCATGGTGATGACAAGCATTGACAATGGTTTTCAAGTATCAAAACCTCACCAAGTTAGTCTTCAGAACCCATGTTCCTATAGTTGGGCCAACTTTGTGTATTTTGGTGAAATTTTTATTTTAGCTAACCTTGATGAATTATAATTTGGATTGGTATGTATGTAATGTATTATATCACATCCAAATATATGAAAAAATGAATAAAGATCTGATATAAAAGGAGCAAAAGTGTGAAGTAAAAGGCTACAATAGTATAAGGAGCAACAAAGATTTATCTATCATAGCAAGGTGATCATTACACTCAAAGTTATCTCATTCAAAAAATCAAGTTGTAGATCAAAGATCAACCACTAGTTCCTCCTAATAGGTGGAATAGTTAAATTCTTTTACAAGGTAGACTTAACAGTCTTTTGTAAATCTCTTTACCGAGTGCATACTTCATTGTATGTTTTTAAAACCTTTTGCAATGTGGACCTAGTAGTCCTTATTGCTCCTAACAAGGCAGATCATTAGAAGTGATCATTGTAAGCCTTAACAATTATACTGCAGTACTAAAGCTTGTGGGCATCATTCCCACCTTAGTTTTACTTTCTT
Source organism: Cupressus sempervirens (assembly GCA_028749045.1). NCBI lineage: Eukaryota > Viridiplantae > Streptophyta > Pinopsida > Cupressales > Cupressaceae > Cupressus > Cupressus sempervirens. The sequence continues at coordinate 990,644,563 of CM053787.1, forward strand.
TTTGGAAGGTTTCTAGGTCACCATATTGCATGTCAAAGTGTTATGAATATTTTAATGCTTTTAGTTTTTCATGCATGCAATTAGATCAAAAGACTCATGAAGGATTAATTAGTAAATAAAGATTAAAGTTTTATTGTTTACTAATTCACCACTCCCCTCTCAGTAACTTAGCCTACCATATATTTCCAAAACTTTTTAGTTATTCTAAACATTTCTAAGACCTTGAAGATTTCAAATTAGCCTTAATCTTCTGAATACTAGCCTTAAATTTATTTGTGAATCTAGGAACATCACAAAGAATATTGTACAGATCTTGGATTTTCTTCACAAGTTCTTATAGATTTTGTACAAGTGTTGACTGTTCAACTTTCCTCAATGAAATAATAGTAGAGATCTTTTCAAGTACTTTCTTCTCAAAATTCTTTTTAGACCAGACATTTGTCTGTACATCCTTAGTGTTGGCCTTTTCAACAATTTGCACTAACTGAGAGATAATAGGAGATTGTTCATTAGTATTATGAATGTAAAATACATCAAAAAATATATCTTTGATATCATGCAACACTTTCTTCTGTTGTTGCTCTCTTCTTATTTCTTCTTGTCTCTTCTTTCTTGCCAAGATATCTTGCAAGATGACTGTCTTCTCAAATGAGAGACTGTTCAAACCCCAGTCTGGTAATTTAGTCACTTCCTCCAAGGTAACATATTTACCTAGAGAACTTATCTTATTCTTCTTCCCTTTTCTCTTTTTGGGTGTGATGTTGCTCGGCACAGCTAAGGCTAGAGTGGGTGAAGGGGTTTCACCATTTGGTCTATCTTGAGAATTAGTGCTAGAGGCAACAATAATATCACTTGTGTACCCATTGTGCAGATGTGGAATCTAATTAGCTGGGGGTGGAGTGTGAGCTATCACACTCGAGTCTATCTATGAAACATCAATTTTATTTTCTTCCTTCTCACTTTCTTTGGGCTCCATCTCCTTGTTTCCCTCTAATAGAGGTCCTGAGACTTGTGCTCCAGACTAACTTGTAGTATACTAATCTACTTTAGACTCTTTGCCTTATTCTTTCTTTTCTTCTAAGGTCTTAGTTGATTCATTTTCCTTTACTAGATCCTCTACATCTATTACTAATGTTTTTGTCTGTGAGGATTGTTGAAATGGTTGAATCTATTGAATTTGTGCATTAAAATAAATAACTTAAATTGGCATTTCTCCTATCTTAGGATAGTCCTTCATTTTTTGTAATACTAGAGTGTTAGTGTCTGATGCACCTATTAGAATGAACCAGTGGCAGATCTCTAATCTGCAACTCTGATTTGCTGGTTGAGATTCCTTGAATCACAATGATCACCTAACTATGATAAATATATCTTTATTATCCCTTATACTACTTGTAGCCTTCTTTAATTCACACTTCTTCTCATCATATACTCTTCACATACATACTTGGATATGATACAATGTAGTACATATATATACCAATTCAAATCAAAACTTATTAGAGTCGGCTACAATACCAATTTTGTCATAATTCACAAAGTCGGACCAACTGCTACAACTCAGGTTCTAAAGACAAACTCAGTGATTTTTTGATACAGGGCAAACACTATCAATGCTCAAAAAACTTTGGCACTCATTTGAACTTGAATCTTGGTCCATACTAATCACTTCCAAGTAGTTTGAACTTGGTCAACAATATGTGACTCGGTGAATACTAAGAAACTTAGTAGCAACTAGATCACTTGGTTGACACTGCATGAGTCAGTCAACACTAGATCCACTTTGTTAGCCTTGTGAGCTCGGTAGAAATTGTTGGACTTGGTTATCACCATAGAGCTCAATTAACACTACAATCTTCTTCATTTCCACTAACTAGCTTGGTAGCCTCCACTACCCTCAGTTTGCATTGAACTATTCCTCTGAAGCTCAATAAGCACTGAATAGCTCGATAAAGATTGAAACCTGACTCAGGTGCTCGGTAGACACTATATTCTGACTACTTGGCTTGGGAACAACTGAATCACTTGGTTAAAACTACAAACTAAATGATAAGATTAGTAGCAATTGTAGAGCTTAGTAGAAATGTAACCATTTGACTAAGTATTGAGTCATTTTTAGACAAATTGACTTTAATGTATATCTTTTAATAGGGTAGACTTAACAGTCTTTTCTAAATCTCCTAACTGAGTGCATACTTCATTGTATATTTGTAAATTCTTTAACAAGGTATATAGCAGAGATGGGTGAAAATTTTGATAGCATAATGGATAACTATTTTGAAACATTCAAAGAGAAGATGAAAAATAGATTTAGGATCCTTAAGAAGCTTGTAGAAGATTACAAGGATGATATCTATTTCATGGTGGACTATGCCAAATTATATATTTAGGCAATCAAATCTAGAGTGGCATGGGTTAAGCCTCTAGAGTATGAGGTTAACATTCATGACACTAAGGATATCATAGAGGTTCTGTTGAATGAGCTTGTGGATCCCAAAGCCATTTATTTTGAAACATATGATGAGGCAAAGGCAAGAATTGAGCTTGAGATCAAGTTACCTCAAGCAATAAATAAAGGAAGGAAAAGAGTAGAGAACCTACTAAAAAACACAAAGAAAGCAAGTTCTCCTCTAATGCTTATCAAGGTAAAAGGTGATGATGTAGAAGATGATGATGAAAAGGATGAAGAGGAAGAAGCCAAATTTGAGGAAGAAGAGCCTCTTAGGAAGAAAGGTAAGGTTATCATAACCAAACCTACCAAGTCCTCCCCTACTATATTCACAAGAAGGGCAACCAAGTCCAAGAAGAAATTTAAGTTAGGTGAAAATGAAGCTGAGTAGATTATGTTCAAAATATCTGCACCTACACTTCAAGAAAGATTGAAGGAGATGGAAGAAGGAAGTGGCATGGCATGTTTCAAATTTCTCAAGTATGAGACAATGAATGAGGAAGAGAAAAGGTAGATAGAAGATAAACTCATGACCAAACTAGGTAAATGGAAGTATTCACCAGATGATCTTGCATATAAAATTCCTCATGAACTTATGCAGGCAATAAAGCCTAGATGGGAAAATACAAAGAAGACTACCAAAGACATCTATGAACAAACCTTGAAGCAACTCATGCCAAATCTCAGTAAGAAGAAAGTAAACGAATCCTTAAAGTAAAATGAGAAGAAGTTCACTCTCAAGTTAAACACTTGCATGATATTTCTTAAGGGCATTGAATATGTGGTTAAGGCAGCTACAACTACATGGAAGAACATCTACTAGTTACATTTGTATATGTGTAAATGTAGCCTCTGTTTAACACACACACTTCAACACGGTCTTTATATGCGAATTCATTCTAGAATGAACATGAGATTGTTCACCCAAGAGGATTCCTGCAAGATGACCTATTGCCTTCTATCTAGGTGGATTTTTCCTGCTTATGCTCTCAAATTTGAGGTACAGGCAATCAAACCATTCTAGAACAAAGGTTTTGAATGCAATTAAATCTATATGAGTGTGCAGGTAATCTAAATGAGATATGCACTTAATCTAAGAACATATAAAATAAACTAAGATTATATGTATGCATATTAAAGCTATATGATATTTAATCTAAGAAATGAAAGCTTATGAAAGTAATGAGCTTAAGTGAGTGCACAATTCAATAGAGATTCGATAACAATTCAATCCAACATTCCTAATGAGGAATTAGGAGCCTCTTAAATAGAATTCCTAGAATCCATCAACAGTTGAGATCAACTCGGATTGACAATCAAGATTGAAGCAAAGATTCAATTAAGATGGAAACTTCCTTGTGTAGGTGGAGTCAACTATTTCAGATCTGAGTGTGATGAGTAGTTAACTAAACTTGTCAAAGCATGTGAGATCAAGTTAACTAGATTGATTCCAATTCGAGAGATAGTTCAATCAAAGTTTCCATTTAGAACTGAAGAGAGGATTTATTTAATTAATAAGTGAGATATGAGCTCATAAATGCCTTTTTCATTTAATTGAATAATCACATTCAATTAATTAAAGTGGGCATAATTATTACATTAAACATTTTAATTCCCTAGTACATTAGTCTTAGAATATAATTTAATTTAATTAAAGTATAAATACTTCAAATTAAATTAAATCTTAATCAGTAGGTTTGATATGACTAATATGAGTCAATACTTTAGGAATTTAAATAAATAACACGATTGATGTAGATTAAGGTTTTCTGCATTTGACACTTAGGTCAAGTAGCGAGTAGCAAAATAAGAATTGCCTAATGAGATAGTACTTTAGGGTTGATTAGAATAAACCAAAATTGGCGATCATGGAAATGAGCCAATTTTGGGGTATTACATTTTGCCCCTCTTGGAATGAATGTGCAAGCAACACATTCGATTCAAAGAAGATCATAAAGTATGATGTGAAGATCAAGAGATAAGATTGGTTCCAAAGTTGATGATACGACGACCAATTGATAAGTTTTTAAGGACCATCTCTAGAATGGAGCTTAATCCAAAGGAATCCAAGTAGATCACCTAGATACCTGAATTGATAAGCATTCTAAAGGTTTCCTTCAGAATGAAGTTTAACCTTTAAGGATCCAAACAGAACATCTAGATACCCGAGATTTGATAAGCATTTAAAAGATCATCTCTAGAACAGAGCTTAATCTTTAAGGATCCAGATAGAACATCTAGATACCTGAGATTGATAGCATTTAAAGGATTGTCTCTAGAACAGAGCTTAATCTTTAAGGATCCAGACAGAACATCTAGATACCTAAGATTGATAGTATTTAAAAGATTGTCTCAAGAACAGAGCTTAATCTTTAAGGATCTAGATAGAACACCTAGATACCTGAGATTGATAGCATTTAAAAGATTATTTCCAGAATGGAGCTTAATCTTTAAGGATCTAGATAGAACATCTAGATACCTGAGATTGATTTATGAGTCATAGGACCATCCCTAGAATGATGCTTGATCCTTAGGAGTTGAGGTTTAGATTGTCCCGTTACTTGTAATCAATTGATGACCAAATGAAATAGATGACAAAGACACCAGAGAGAGGGAAATAAGATGCCCCGAGTAATGAGAACATGAGATGGGAATGAGATGCCCCGAGAAATAAGGATTCATATTGGTTTTCTTTCAAGTTCAATGATGTAATCATCTTGCCCCCTCGGGAGTGAAATCGAAAGATGACACACCAAAAATATGATGTAAAGCAATATGTAAATGAGATACAAGAGAAATCCAAGATTTAGCAGAATGTAGAAGGGATCAAAATGATCAGAAGAAAATTCAGAGTTGATTTGAAGTAATTTTGAGGTCTAGAAGACCTAGTTTGACCAAGAATTGATCAAAATTAGCTATAGTTGACTTGAGTTGACTTTTTCCTAAATAAATTTGAAAAAAATGAAGAATTTTGAGCTAAAAAGATTCCAAGAATAACAAAGCGTAAAAAAAAAAAGGATTGCACAAGCATTTGATCGCGTTGGTCCCGAAAAATTTAAAACGCATTTTCAGCTACTTAGGTGTGTCAGATTTCGGCTTTGATCCTGAAAATGGATTTAGAACAATCAAATTAGCCAAGGGGGTGATTTTTGCGCAAATCGGAGCACTTTGAAAAATTAGGTCAACACCTATATAAGGGCCCAAGGGGTCATTTTCAATTCATTTGCACCTTTTGTCTTTAGTGAATAGGAGCTATGAGAGGAAGATGGCAGTAAACATGAGATATCATCGTTTTGAGCGCTCTCGACGACACAACTGGCCGACAAACTATGGACCTCCAGTGAGTGATCGATATCCTAGCTTCGCACTTTTGTTGTCACACTTTTTGAGGTCATTTATTGCATGTTTTTGCATGTTTTAGGAAGTCACAATCGGTCTTCATGCAAGACTATCCTTTCTCGTGCGAAGACAGTCTCTTCTCGCATGAAGATTCACCAACTTGACATTTCTTTGCGTGCATAAGTTGGGATTCTTGCATGGGAGGTACCCACTTCTCGCACGAAGAGCGTGAGAATTTTGCTTGAGTGTTTGTCACCTTTCACGCGAGATGATCCCTCTTCGCATGAGAATTTGATTATTCACGTGAGATATTCTCTTTTCGCAAAAGGACTTGATTTCTCACATGGGATAGCATCTCTTCGTGTGAGAACTTGTTTTCTTATGCAAACGTGCACAATCTTGCGCTAAGAAATAAATTCTCACATGGGGAAATGAATCTTTGTGCTAAAATCCATGACAATAGGTTGATGAAAAATTGTATTTTTTATGTTTTAGCTTCAATTTTTTGTCGATTTCATTGTTGTTTCAATTTTTCAAGCGGGTACTAACTATTTGCACATTGTTGTTGTTTGTGAGTGCAGGAGGTATTCGGTGACATCTCATTCAGATCACATTAGCTTCCCTATGGAGCTTTGTTGTGGAGTCTAGATGCGGCCGACGTGGCCCATATTGATAGACTGGGGCTCACTTCTCTATGCTGGATCCCAACATTGCTAGTGAATCATGGCTTGTTGACTGCCTTGGTGGAGTATTTCCATTAAAAAATGAACACCTTCCACTTGCCACAGGGAGAGATGATGATCACTCCCAAGGATATATACAGGATTTTATGCATACTGTTCCATGGATCGAGGGTATGCTATGACATAGTGCCCCAGGCAGGTACAATAGTCTTGTGTGCCATTTTACAAAGATAGCTAGCGATTAGATGAGCTATCACCTGGGATGAGCTCGTCCACACATATGGGCAGACACACAGATTAGCATTATTTTTGACCATATTCATTAGCTGTTTCTTGGTTCCAGACAAAGGACAACACGAATTGGAGTGCGGATGGGGGGTTATGTTATAGCACATGCTTGATGCTCTAGAGAGATTTGGGTGGGGCCAGTGCATGTTGGCTCATATGTTTTATGAGATGTATGAGATTATATATCATGAGCAGAAGAGCATGGCCGCTGGTGTGTATGTTCTTTAGGTCTGGGTATGGGAGCACCTGCTTATTACACACCCCATCTTTGAGGATGCTCGGGAGCCCATAGAGCCTTACATTTGCATATATAGGGGGCAGATTACCCAGGTAGGCCTGGGTAAGACAAAACACTGGAGAGCCCATCTAAATGACCTAGTTTCTGCTGTATGACAACCCTGGTGAGAGACAGAGGATTGGGATGATGCTCTTAGGGAGCTAGGATGGATGTTTTTCTCACAGCCACTGGTGGGGAGGACTATGTAGATTATTGAGTGGTTTGTCATCACATGTGTGTGGAGGCAATATGGGAGGCAACAAGACATCTCTTGAAGTTTTGTGCCTATGCACAAGTTAGGAAGGATCTTACACGAGGATGGCTAGCGAGGCTGGATGTAGGGAGATCGATGATTGATGTGCGCAACCTAGTTGTAGCATAGTGGGATTACCTGCCAGAGGTATCAGATGCAGGGGTGACGATAGCGTATCAGGCATAGTTCATTAGTCACCCTGTCCCATGCTTTACAGATCCCCTGGGGGAGCAGCACCAGCCCCATAGCAGGCACCAGTGCAGGGGCCTATTCACCAGTAGCAGCCACCATAGTAGCCATAGCCACAGGATCCATCATAGGTGAGAGAGAGGGTTAGATAGGTTTAGATCCCTACATGACAGATGGGGTTAGATCCAAGGGCTGGGGGTAGTGGTGGAGAGTAGGGTTGGTGCCAGAGGGCAAGGGTGGAGGAGTAGGCACCCATAGAGTAGGCACCCAAGATGTTCGATGAGGAGATGTAGGAGCAGACTTCCATAAGAACCTAGGATGCATTTCGACGACAAAGGGAGTGGATTTGGCAGGCATCTCAGTAGATCAAAGAGCTATAGATACAAGTAGCTGTGAGAGATGGACAAATTGTAGAGTAGAATCAAAATATTCAATGACTATGAGATCAAGTGTAGGTTGCTAAGTAGAGTGTAGAGGTGTTGCAGGATGAGGTCAGATTGCAGATGGCACGAGCAGCTTATTACTTTGCAACATACTCTACAGTTGTGCCCGATGAGGCTTAGCAGGTGCCTCATTTCTCTCAGTATGCTTGAGATTCTGAGGGTGCACATCCTCCTGCCAGACTAGATATGCCACCACCTCCTCCTCCTCTTGTTGCTAGAGGTGATGGTGTAGGACATAGTTAGCTATATGATGCTCTCATCCCTGATTTTGGTTCTGGCTATGTATCGATTGGTGTGCTAGCACTATTTTGTATCATTTTTGATTGATAGCGCTCATTCTTTGTATTGACACATTTTTGATATACATATATACGAGATTTTGAGCTGAGTATCCCCCTGTACATGTCATTGTCAATGTATGTGCTTTACTTTGATGTACATGGGATGTTTATGTGATGATTATGAGATGCATGTGTTATGTTATAAATGCATGTTTGATTTGATGTGATGTGATTATGTAGTGTAGATGATATGAGTATATGGATGCAATGCATTTGGGAATGAACTAACATCTCATGGAGTGTTGTATGTTTTTGTTTGATAGTGACAGGTACCCCCTTGAGGAGTGCACGAATACAAACCAAAGAACCAAATGCTTGTGTAGCCATGTAGAATTCTGATACATTTGAAGAGATCCACAATCCCTCATCACAAAGGATAGAAATAGAGTTGCGATTGAATCGTGTGCTTATGCAAGTGAAGTATGCAATGCAAGAGTATGTAAAACGCAACTTTAGGTCTGATTACCAAGCCTCAACCATTTATCATCATTGAGAATAGGATGAAATCTCATATGTCATACAATTCCCACTGACATTGCAATCATGGGAATATAAATAGGACATATGTTATAAGTTTGTCGAGATTTAAATGTAAGCATTAAGGTACAAGAAGCCAGAATGACTAGAACATTTGTCCCTTTTTATTGTACCAAGTTAACATAAGCATCAAAACATAAATGTTAGGATGACCAAAATGTTGCTTGCATGGCAGACACACCAAACACATGAGAGATCCATCTTATGCTAAGTATTTAGTAAGTATATAGTCCGCAACGACCCTTCATTCGTAACCTGAGATAGAAGTATGCTAGGTATACTTGTAGTGACCCATACATTCACTTAACAAGACAAGTATTAGTATGTACCGTAGCATGAAGAGTTCACTCTAATAGACAAGGAGAAGAACCAACATTATTGACATATTAGTATAAAAGGAGTCGAGGTACACCCGACCATCCAATATGAGATGGAGACTCTTATAGTGGACACCCCTTTTATAGGAATAGATCAACTAATTGGAACTAAACTGTAGACAGAAAGCAAAGAAAAGATCATGCCCCCAGTCGTTACTTCTCTAGTTAGAAATGACATCATTGAGTTGCTCAAGAAGACATGATAAAGCAAAAACAAAACAAACAAAGAAAATGCTCAGCATATCCAAACAAGTATGTCATTTTGAGTTCAATGTTTTTGGGATTGATGTCAAGTGTCCATGTCCAAAACATGTTTTAAAAAAATCTCTTTAGTAGGGTGACAATAGTAGGAAAAAATAGTCAAAATGACAAGTGACTGAGGTCAAGGAAGAATCTTTGAGGTGAAGAACCTAAGAGGACTGAGCGATAGTAGATAGACATAGCCAGGACGATTGGTGATTGATTCAAGAGAGATCTTCCATAAAGGAATCTTAGAATGTGATCCAAACAATAGTAGGTAGACACAGTTGAAACAATTGGTGACTGTTGCAAAAGAGATTCTATGAGGAGAATCTTGAAAAGAGTGACACTAGTGATAGTAGGTAGACACAGCCAGAACGGCCAGTGACTATTGGGAAAGAGATTTTATGAGGAGAATCTCAAAAATAGTGACACTGGTGACACTAGGCAGATACAGCCAGAATGACTAGTGACTGTAGCAAAAGAGATTCTATAAGGAGAATCTTAAATAGTGTGACACTGAAGGGGAATGCCCCTAAGTTGCGACAATACTCAATCCATGGATAGATGAGCAAAAAGTGGGAAAAGAAGTAAAGCAACTATACAAATAGCCAGAAGATGTGTTGCAAGATGGAGCATTAGGAACAAGAGGTGACTGTTTACCAAGTTTTCACCTTCTTGGCAAGGCATCCTTTTTTTTGCTACCATGATGTTTGTTTCCAGGTTTTCACCAATGGCACTTTTCTTGTTTTTTCAATTTTTTTGTACTTTTGGATTTTTTAATTTTTTTTGTATTTTTTGGATTTTTAATTTTTTTTGGTGTTACCAAGGCACCTATTGCTAGGTTTTCACCAAGCTAACCATTTTTTTTGGGACTTTTTTTTATAGATTTTTATGATTTTTTTCAAGACATATAGATATGTACAAAGAGCTACTGAGGTCAGATCAACTGTAAAACTACTTCAAGTGGAGAGTGTTGATAGGTTCATTGAGCACTTCTCCTTTGGTTGTGGAAAGATGATAGGTGCCAGATCTATATACTGCAGTAATGATGTAAGGACCAAGCCAGTTTGGTTCATACTTCCCTTTTTGGACTCGCTGCTATTGATTCTTAGGGTTCTCTCTTAGGACGAGATCACCCAACTAGAAGTCACATGGCCTGACTTTTCGATTGTAGCTTCTTGACATTCATTGCTGATAGGCTCACAGATGATCACATGCCACTTGTCGACGTTCATCTCGTAACATTAGCTCTTGAAGCTGAGCTATCCTGTAATAATCATCAGTAATAAGGCCCCTCATAGAGATTCTCAAGGTAGGAATCTCGACCTCTATTAGAAGTACAACATCTGCTGTGTAAACCAAAGCAAAGGGTGTCACACTCATTGGAGTCTTGATGCTTGTCCTATATGCCCACAAGGTTGGATTAATCTGGAGATGCTAGTCTCTCCTAGATTTGCTGACTATACAATGAAGGATTTTGAGAATCACCTTATTGGATGCCTCAGCCTGGCCATTACCTTGGGGGTAATAGATGGAAGACCAACGTTGTGTGATTTTGAATTTCTTGCATAATTCCTCAAAGTCTTTGTTCTTAAATTTTCCTCCATTGTTAGTAATGATTGAGGATGGTACACCATATCTACAGATGATGTAGTTTGTGATAAAAAGAGCTATAGTTTATCCATTGGCGATTGCGAGAGGTACTACCTCTACCCACTTTGTGAAGTAATCTATATCTGTGATAATGAACTTATGTCCATCAGAAGAGGTTGGGTGAATCTGACCCACCAAGTCAAAGGCTCATTGTTGAAATGGCCATGTTTTAGTAGAGGGAATCAACTCTCTGGCTAGAGCATGGATTAGATTCCCATGAAGTTGGCACTACTTGTAGGGCCTAGCATACTTGATAGCTTCTTGCTCAATTTTAGGCCAATAGTAACCAGCTCTAAGGAGTTTGCGAGCTAGCATCAAGCCATTTGAGTGGGATCCACAAATGCCCTCATGAACGTCAATTAATGTGCATTTGGACTCTTCAAGTTCTAAACACCTAAGGAGTGTTTTGTCAAGACCTCTCCTATACAGATCATCAACAATAATGACATACCGCAAAGCATTACAGATTAGATAATGTTTCTCATTCTAGGTTAGACCTTTGAGATTGGTTTGATTATAGAGATAGGAATAGATGTGATGGTAGCGAGATGAATCTTTTCCTACAATAGAATAGATCATCCTAGAATTAGGGGTGTCATAGGATGGGTAGCATAACACTTCCACCAAGAACTCATGTCAGAGATCATTTTCAGGCATCTATAGCAAGGAGGCCAAAGTAGCCATAGCATCAACCACTTTATTATCTACTCGTGGAACTTTTTGGAAGGTAATGTGCATGAAATAATTCTTCAAGTCATCAACCATGCATTTTTATAGAATTAGTTTCTCATCCTTTGTTTAGTACACATCATTAACCTGGTTGATTACAAGCTGAGAGTCACCAAAGATGTCTAACTGATCCACTCTCCATTTAGCTACAATTTTTATGCCATTGATCAAAGCTTCATATTTAGCAATGTTATTTGTACAAGGAAACATAATCTTGTATGCTTTGGGCAATGAATATCTCTATGGTGTTATGACAAGTAATCTAGCACTCGATCCCTATTGTGTGAAGGATCCATCGAAGAACATAACCCATGTTTAGTGTGTGAGTTTCAAAATTGACTCATCAAGGAAATCAATGTTCATTGGGACAAGACTTTGCATAGGTGCATCTGCTAGTTGATCTATGATCGCTTGTCCCTTGATAGCTTTTCTTTCAACATACTGAATGTCAAATTCACTAAGTATCATGACCCATTTAGCCAATCTTCCTGTGAGCGCTGCCTTACTGAGCAAGTACTTTAGTGGATCTATCTTTGCTACTAGCTACATGGTGTGGGCAAGCATGTAGTGTCTCAACTTTTGGGAAACAAAGACAACTACCAAGCAAGCTTTCTCAATGATGATGTAGTTTCTCTCATAAGAGATCAGTGTGCGACTCAAGTAGTAAATAGCTCTCTCCTTGTTATTGTTATCCTTTTAAGCCAATAGGATTCCCAAAGATTTTTTAGTTGCTTAAATGTACAAAAGCAAAGGCTTCCCATGGATAGGAGGCATCAAGATTCGCAGATTGGCAAGATATTGTTTGATCACTATTAAGCTTTTCTCACAATCGTGACTCTAGTTGAATTTCACACTCTTATGTAAAGTCTTTGTGAAGGGTTGTGATCTATCCACCAATTGTGAGATAAACCTACAAATAAGTTGGAGTCTTGCTTGTAGACCTCTCATCTAGTTGATGTTTCAAGGTGGACGCATATCCATTATTGCTTGAACTTTCTCTAGATCCACCTCAATTCCTTTTGTAGACATGATGTACCCCAACAATTTTCCTGATGCGACACCAAATGCGCATTTCTTAGGATTGAGCTGCAAGCTAAATTTTTCCATGCAATCTAGGATGGGTCCTAAATCTTGCAAATGAGTATTTTTTTTGGCACTTTTGACCAAGGTATCATCCACATAGTCCTCCATGGTCTTATGCATCATGTCATGGAAAATTGTAGTTACTACTCATTGACAGATTGCACCAGCATTTTTCAAACCGAATGGCATTACATTCTAGCAAAAGGTTCCCCATGCACATGTGAAAGAAATTTTTTCTTGGTCTTTTGGTGCAATTTTTATCTGATTATAACTAGAAAACCCATCCATAAGTGAGTACATCTCATAGCCTGCCATCATGTCCACTATCATATCAATATTAGGAAGTGGAAATTCATCCTTTGGACATGCTAAGTTGAGATCATGGAAGTCAGTGAAAACCCTAATAGATTTATCGTTCTTGGAGACTAGAACAATATTAGATATCCATTCAACATAATCAATTGCGTGGATGAAGTCATCTTTCAAAAGCTTCTCCAGTTCTGCTTTGACGAGAAATGCAACGTGAGGATGCATTTTTTGAAGTTTCTATTTAACTGGTTTGATGCTTGGTGCGATAGAAAAGTGATGCATGATAAGATTAGGATCCAGTCCTGGCATGTCAAAATATGTCCAAGTAAAATTTATCTTCTTCTCTCAGAAAAAGGCAATGAACTCTTCCTTTTCTTTAGGTGATAATGACTGTGCCAGATGTATCATGTGAGGATGTTCCTCTATACCTAGGTTAATTGGCTATGTTGGCTCTATCAACACTGCTGATCTCTCCTAAAAGTGACTTGGAAGTGCATCAAATATCTCATCCGTGGGCACCTTAGAGAGGTTTTCACCTTTGGATACATCTTTTGTTTTTACTTTTTTGGGTTTTGACACTACCACAATGTGGTTTTCACCATTTAATTGTATGACTGAGATATTTGATGTTAGTTTCAATCATGTTGATGTTCTGTTCATTGGTGGAAGACATTACAAGTTCAACAACATTTAGGTAGCAAGCAAAAGCATAGTCATTATGGAATGTGGGGACTTCACTAGATGCATTAGGGTTCTAGTCTATAAGCTCATGATGTGAGTGAAAGAGTGACTGGTTCAATTGTGTTCATAGTATAGTCATTAAGTGCTTGGACCAACAATTCGAGACCTACGACGACTTTGTTCATATGTGTGTTTGAATGCCTGTGAGTACTAACATTATCAATTGACGAATCTAGGACACTAGTTGGATCAAACCCATCCAACCTAACCCTAGACGTTTCAGCCACTTCGATTTGGTTTTCATAGACATGAACTTGGTCAATATCTTTATTAGTAGTTTCTTTTGAAAGAGAGTCAAACTCATATTCCTTAGAATCAGTGCTACATGGTGAGTGACTGTAGAACTCCCCAACAGTGATAGGGACATACTTGCCTTCATCATCTAGGTTCTTACACAAATACTCAATACATAATGATTGACTAGACTCTCCCTTTTCCAAATGAGCTTTGGGTTGATTAGTATTGTCCTAAGAAGAATTACTAGTATCATCCACAGTGCTAACACATGGCACAAATTCATCTGGCCCAGCAAAGAATTTAGCAAGATCATGAGGAATAGGATAAGGATAGGGATCCTCATCGTTAGATTGTTCCTCTTGAGTGTCTAACTCAGCTTGTGACTCATTTCCAGATGAACTCTCAAGTTTTGGTATGAATTTATTAGGTTCCAAATCGAAAGGAACCTTCTTAAATCCTAGGCTAGTTGTATCATTGTTGCTTCAAGCTATTGCCTTAATAGGATCATGTTGGTGAACAGATTGTTCTTTCAAAGATTTTAATAATTTCTCTCTATGCCCAAGGTTCAAAAATTACAAAGTGTTCACAACAGTTGAGAAAATCTCATATTATTTGACTTTCTCTTTGAATTTTCAAAGGTACAGCTCCCTTATTAGATTTGCAATTAATTCAAATTATTTTTGCACTTTTACCTGAAAGTGCATAAGGATCTCTCAACTACTCTTAGGTAGTGAGGTAAAGAATTAACTCCAAAGCTCAAAGTAACATACACTGAATATATATACATACATAGGAAATCTATTTTAGAAAATTGAATAACACCATAAATTTATATCAACCATTTAAACACCTTAATTGAATTGAACTTATTGTAAGAACAACAATCAAATATCTCAAACCAATTAACTAGAGTTCACAAAGTAATAGTGGTCCATACACTTCAAACACAAAGTTTCCAAGCTAAATTCAAGATGAGATATATATGTTAAACCTTCTGCATGCACATAGTCATTCAAAAGCAAAAAAATCCATATAGTATCCTTCGATTACTGTATAAAAGTATCTACTTTAGCAGAGTTTCTAGCTATCTACTTTCAAACTATCTATTGCTAACCTCAAATCAGTTGAATGCCCCAAACATTTATAGTTTTTCCATACAAATCTAAAAGGCCTCCATCAAAATCTAGCCATGTTAGTTACAACAAGAAATAGTTACAAAACAAGAAAGCAGTTTAAAATTAGCACCAAAAAGTAACTGAAAGCAACGGTTCAGTTTAAGTGTCATCGCCAGTTTTGTCCTCCTTGCCAACGGTCTGATGTACTAGCTTCCAGCTTTGGAAGGTATTCATAAATTCTTGCATTATGTGGGAGTGCAAATTCTTCAAGCTTAGTAATCAGGCTCTACATGTGTCCTTCTGCCATTTAAATTCCTTTATTTTTAAACTTTGATACGACATTAAGTTCTTATTGAGACACAACATCGATTCAATACTTGCCAATGTAGTGAAATCACTGGCACTTGGTGATTCACTATCCCTGATTTGTTCTACGACTTCACTGAAGCTCTTCATTAGTGTCTCGACATCCATGTTCCTATCATTGAACTATAGGATCCCTATTGGATTAACTACCTTCATATCCTTGAGGAGTTCTTTGTGCATTTCAGTAATTCTATTTTCTATGCCTTGCACTTCCTTAATTATTTCTTTGTAAACCAACTCCTTCTATCCCATGTTGTTCTTCACAATGAGCAACATGTAGGGATCCACATTTTTCATTGGGTTTTCATTCAGGAACTTGATGACCCCAAACCTCTCAACTTCAGCCACTTGAAAAACAACTGCTTGACATCGACCTAACTCTGTTTCCCAAACTAGCACTAAGGTTTGTATCTCTCCCAATAATGATTCCCCTTCAACATAAAAATTAACAAATTCTAAAATAAATTTGTTACCTTCTTTCACAATAGCATCCACCCAGTCTTTTATGGCATTAGCTAGCAGCCTACCCCTTTGTGTTTGCTTCATTAATTGCCGACTTCTTGCAAAATTATGATCAAAGGGTTGTGGAGCTTGAACAATTGGCAATGTGCCAAGGTTCATCAGTGAATTGATATATGCAGCCATTGTAGTTACCATGCCCTTTAGCTTCTCTTTCTCTTTACTATCATTTTGAGACTGTGTCAACATATGATTAGCAGAGAATTTATAGAAGTGGTTACTGGTACTTCTGTTAATAGTTCCCAATTCAACAGAAGTAACCTTGAAGCCCTTTTCATCAATATCCCCTGATTCCCTTTTCTACTTGTAGGTAGCTATTTCAGTAGTGATATTTCTAATTACTAGGTCTTTGGTCAGGTGAGTGTTTGTTTTCAACTTCTTTACCTTCAAACCTCTAGCTGCATATTTAGTAACAATGTCTTTCACTAGTGTAGATACTGGTTGCAAATTTCTTTTCTTGCTGATTGTGTTAGATAGCCAAGAAGGAATAGTAGGGCTCATGGCCATTTCCTAGGCATCTCTAGTAGGAGCCAGGAATCTTGGCTGATCTACCTTAGGAGCTGTGATGAATTGAACATCAACATCTGCACCATCTGAGGAATTGAGGCCATCATTCAAATCTTGCCCTTGAGTTGACATTTTCTCTTTCTGAACTTTATGTTGCTTTAGGGCCTCAGACTTAGACTAGGATCTACTCTTTGGAGCCATAGTTTGCAAATGAAGGGGCATCTTCTTATATTTATCTTGAGCCAATGTATTACCTGCAATAGGAGAAAGTGGGGCGTTAGATGAAGATGGTTCAGAAAAAGAAATCTCCCCTAAAGAGGATTCATTGATAATTCCCTTGCCCTTTTTCTTTAACCAATCATCTATGAAGGTAAGTACAAATCTAGCCCTCGGGTTGATATCATCTTCTTCATCTTTATTCTAGTCTACAACCAAAGATTTCAGTTCACTAGATTCATCCCAGCTAGGTTCAATTATATCTGAGCCATCCTCAATCACTCCTATTTTGAACTTTAGCCTAAAGGAATCAATTTTCTGCAAAGTTAGCCTTGAATGATCTTTCCTTAGAACTTCTCCTTCATTCCTATAATCTTTCCATAAATCTTTTGGCTATGGGGTTGCCGAGGGGTGAACTTCAAGACCAAGAATCTGGACTACATATCCTTTACTGTCTAAGTTCCTTCTGCTATGGTAAGAACCAAAATTGAACCCAAGTAAATTACTTCCAATAATAGAAGCATTGGTCATGCTACTACAAATCAACAAACCCAGCTTGATAGGGAAAGCTATTTCCCAATCCTCTTGTGGTAAGTTATCTTTTATAACAAAGAAAATTTGACTACATATCTCGGCCAATACAAAATAGTCTAAAGCATATCATGGAAACTTTGTAGGTTCTTCTTCAAATCTGCCTATCCTCAAGTAAGTGAACCTAGGGAACTATATGAAGTGACTTCCATATTGCTGAATTAACCTTTGGGCTTCAGGATACAACCGAGGCATAGGTACTTCCTTTAAATACATATAAACCATTTCCATTAGCAGGTCATGAACTTTCCTAAAATCTTCCAAAACTCTATCTTTTTGCAACAGAGAGCAATACTAAAAAACTATCATATCTTCACTCCATACTCCATGAGGAAGAGGGGTAAGATCACAAGTACAAAAAATACAGTAAGTTAAATAGGAAGCCATATAAAAATCCTCTTGGAATTCCTTAGCATGTCTGAGTTGAGACCTCATTGAATTGGTAATAATATCTACCCAATCCATCCATTGTTCACCCTTCAAAATGATTTTAATATACCTATACATCCATTCCTCAAAAAGGAGTACATCAGCTAAACCTTTTACCCTATGCAATAACACCACTAGATCATGAATATGGGGCTTTAGGTGATCTTTAGTGATGACCTTAGGTAGCCTGGAACCTCTGCCATACATGGTTTCAGTCCATTTCCTAGCCATGGCATTGCGAAATTGATTTGGGGTCTCTTGGTACTCGGCCTGGGCTTGAACAAGGGAGAATGCAACAAAGGTATTTTTTGGCAAACATAATATAGAGGTGATAGTATCTCTTGAAATTGTGAGTATCACATTGCCATTTTTACTTACAATACTCTTGCTTTTGATATCATAGTGGTCAATACAGACTTGTAGAAGCTCAAGACTCACAAAGGCTAGGGGAAAAGTAGTAGCCTCAATTAACCCATTGGTTAGGAATTCCATACACCCATTCACCTCATTAGCATATTCAAGAAAATTTTCTTATAAATTTTCCAACTTCACTCCTTGCAAATTCATATCACAAATAACTAGCTTTCTACATTCTAAACTAGTGACATTACCAAAGAAATGCAATACATACCTCATTCTTAATCAAACAACAAGGCTTTGAAAATACAGAGATTGTAGAACAAAACAAGAATTACTAAGCTCTCACATACATTCTGCTGGAAAATCAACAATTTTCTCTATCTCCCTTAACAACTTCTTCTCCAAACTTTTAGTTCTTTGCATGATAATCAGTAAAAGAGAGCCGAGCAAGTTTTAAAAAGAAAGTACTTACATGCAGAAGTATAGGCTCATAATGCGGCATTAATGACACCTCACTCCCTATTAACACTCGCATGTTCAAAAGCCTTGTTGTATAAACTCTCCATTTAATAATTTCCTTTTTGGATGCATTGGTAATGATTAGTTTTAATGCGACATCCAATTCCTTTTTCGGTTGAAGATTTTCTACTTTCCCCATAATGATGACTTTCCACATTGGGAATAGAAATGTCTTTTTACTCATTGTTCTCTAACATGACCATCAATTGCCTTGCGAGATGATGGTGCATCGCACACCAAACTTTAATACTACCAACACACCTTCGCCATTGAACAACTTTGAACTACTTCGAATTGAAGTTCAAAGTGGTTCAAAATGATTAAAAAAGAGATCTTCACCAAGTTGACACATATCATCTACTAGAAAAATTGTTACTACAAACCTTTGGTTGAACTGCTTTGAACTACTTTGAACTGAGGTTCAAAGTGGTTCAAAGTGGTTCAAGGGAAGAGATATCAACTGGGGACCAAAAGGGACTTCAAACAATCACTTTGGGAGATGGTGAATATGCAGAGCGATAAGGGAAAGACTTCAACAAAGAGATAGGAAAAGTTGAAGGAAAGGCCTTTGAAAAATGGTGACTCAAACACTACTAGCAGATCAATTAGGCCATTTTTATTGCACCCAATAGGGCTAGTTCCCTTGTAACCAAAATGCTTCATGAGCCTAAGACCAGGCTCATATTTCTCAAGAGTGATTTCTTGAGCTTGCTCTATTAAGTCTACTAGAGTCTCTTCTCTGTAAAACCATGCAACAATGGCTCTATTTTCACTTTCATCCTCTAGGGGAATTGTAGCCTTGACAAAAGTGCCATTATACTTGGTTTGAGGTGTCAGCACAAATGACTTCTTTGCCTCTAAGGGTCTCCCATAATGATGAGGAGACTCTAGAAGAGATGTTAATGACAACACTGGTTCAATATGATACTCTCCCATGCCAATTTATTTCATTTTGAATGACTGATCAATTTTTTTCAGCTTATTGTCATGATAATCAGTGGATTCCCAGTTAGCAGGGATAAAAGTTTCAATAGCTTTGAGAATATTGCAGTTATAGCTAGAAGTGGTAGGAATAGTAACTTCGGAGCCATGAAATAGGAATTTGATGCATTGGTGATATGTGGATGGCACAACGTGCATCTCATGTATCCATGGTCATCCTAACAGAATGTTATAAGCCAAGGGAATGTCGAGCACCTAATAGGTGACATCGATTTCTACATGACCAACGCAAATGGGTAAGACCACAAGACCTAGGGACTTTTGTTCAACCTTGTCATACACTTTGATAGTGATCTTGCATCGAGGATCAATAGAGTCCTCAAAATAATTCAATTGTCTAAGTAGAGCAGCAGAGTCAATGTTTAGGCCAACGCTGTTATTGATGAGTACCCAATAAACACGTGTCTGATGTATCATAACCTTGATATGTAGAGGTTGATTGTGTGGGAGACTTGGTGAGTTATCATCCTCCTCAAAGAAGGACATAAGATAAGGTGAGGTTAGGTGACCTACCATGGATTGAAATCACTCAAGATCAGAATCTTGAGGAATATTTTCCTTAGTGAGGGCTTTGTCTAGAATCTTCCTGTGAGCAGGCAAGATTTTAAATAGCTTGAAGATAGAGATTTGAGAATTAGTTCATTTCAATTGATCGAGACCACTATAACTAGTTTCCGTTGAGTTCATTGTGAGTTTTGCACCTTTTCTAGATGGACTAGCAAGGGCTTTGTCTTTATGTTGTTCAGGATCAGGAGTAGAAGGCACAAGGCCTTTGAGCACCAACTTGACGCGAGAGCAAGTAACAACATTAGCACAATATTGCAAAGGTGTGTTATCCGTTGTGTTGGAAGTAGGACCCCTCAAGAAAAATGATGTCTTGGGTTTATCGTTATCTTGTTTCCCTTAATGGTAATGACATCGCAGTATTCAAAATCAATAGGTTCAACCATGTTGATCACATTGTCATCATTGGAATATGTATAGTTGACCTTGTTGTTTGGTTTTGGTTTTGAAGTCTCTCCTTTTTCATAGGCTAGGAAAGGCTCTTTGAATGCCTTGTGATCTAAGTTCTTGTTATGTCCATCTACCACAAGTTCACTAGCATCAATCATGTCCTGGACTTTGTGGCACAAGTTTATGCAGTTGCTAGTTTTGTGTCCCTTATTTTGGTGATACTCATAGAATGAGGTTTCATTCCACCATGGTGGACGTGGTTGTGGATCATAGGGGCAAGGGTTGTCCAGTGGTGAAATAAGCTTGTGTTGTAGCAATGTTTTGTAAACCACATCTAAAGGTTCACCCAAGAGTGTATACTATTGATTAGGGCTTGTGGCCCATGAGTTTCTCGGTTTGTTCCTAGATGTCTTATTGTCAGGAGGAGGCTTCTCAGCATTTTTGGCCAAATTGAGACCATCCATGAGATTAAATGCTACCTTAGTAGGTTTAGGAGTAACATTTTCAACAACCGCATCATGTACAATTTCTCAGTTCTTGTTGACATATTTGGTTTTATCCTTGTTGGAGGTGGAACCTTGTTTTGTGTCCTTCTGAAGAGTGAGTTCACCTTTCTTGACCATAAATTCCTCGATGCGGATAGCCTATGTGATCATGTCTTCAAAGGTACAGGGAACCTTAAAGTTGGACTCTATACTTGAAATCAGGTAGGATATTGTTAGTGAAAATTTTAAGCTTCTCTATTTTTGGAATTTTGTGTGAATACTTAGTGTAAAGTTGTCTCCATCGTCAGAGGAATGTGAGAAAAGGTTCTCCAACTTTCTGCTTAAGGTTGCATAGATCTCAAATGTTGATAGGGTGTTGAATGTTATGAGAGTACTATTGGACAAATAAGTTGGCAATTTTGTCAAACATCTTGATATCAGGAGGTAAGTGTGAGAACCACTCCAAAGCCTGACCATCTAGACTTCTGGGGAATAAATGCATGAGGTATGTCTGGTCATGTATAAACTCCATAGATAAGGTGCCAAATTCCTGCAAATGATCTTGGAGATCAGTGGTACCAAAGTACTTGTTGTACTTAGGTAGCTCTATGCCTCATGGGAAAGGAGGCATGTTTACACTCTTGTCAAATGGGAATGGACAAAGAGTGTCTAATGTGTATGTTTGGGTGGGTTTCTCTTTTTCTTGCATCATCTGAGCCATTTGGTCTTGCATAATTTTTAGTTGTTTTTGGAGTTTAGAAGTCTCGATTTCTTCTTCAGGCGTGATGATGGTTTCCACATTGAAATGAGAGGGTAGCTTAGCTCCCTCTTGGGCAAGTTTGAAAAAGTACTTTTCTTTCTCTTCGTTGAGTAGAATTCCCATGACCTTTTGAAAGGTTTTGTTTTTAAAACATGTTGCTATGTGTTCAGGGAGTATTTCCACCTCTTCCTGTTCCTCATCGGTGCCAAGGTATTTCTTTTTCTCTTTTTCATTCCTAGGTGGTTCTTGATGTCTGCTTTGACTACCATGTTTAGGTTCATGATTAGTCATTGTAGGAACATGTTTACTTTTAGTATGTTGTGTTTTAAAAGGTCCTTTGAAAAGGAAGTTTGACATGATGTTTGGGGATATAGGACCTCTACTAGTCTTAGGATTGTCTTGATATAAAGGGTTCCTGGTTTGTCGTAAGTTTATGGAAAATGTTTGCTGGACTCGAGGTGACCTGATGGGTGAGGGAGATCATGAAGATGCCTCAATAGATGAATTAGATGCAGATTGTGTAACAAAAGGAAGGTGACCTATACTATGATTATTACCCCTAACACAACCTCACCTAAGTCTAAGAGGATAAACCACGTTGCCACTCCTTGTTGCGACAGTCATAGACAAGGACAAGAAGTAAGAACTTGGACAAGGACTACACTAGAACTTAGTCTCAACAGGACAAGGTAAGAGTACTATATACTAAGGCATGAATAGTCTAATTTGATGGCTAGCCAAATATTATGACTATTGTAACACAGAGTATGACAATCACTAAAAAACATGAATCAAGACAACTAAAAGATGAGACTAGCTAAAGTGCAGATTACAAATCTTTAGCTAAGCTAAATTCATAGTTTGAAATTGTTCACAGATAGGGAAGGGACAAATCAATGCAAGAAACATATTGAATGTGGATTGTAGATTGGTTGAATAAGCTGATTTGATAGTTATAGAACAAGGTCTCGTGTGAAGATCTTTTAGGGACCACGCGAGAAAGTTTACTGAGCTGTGAGAAGACTCAGAACACCAATTTAAACTCACGCGAAGAGTTGCTATGGCTCACATGAAGAAGTGATAGGACTAGTAGAGACAGTTGGAAAGATCTTGCATGGGCATATACAAGTTCTCGCATGAAGACCTGAACTGGCTTGTGTAAAAAAATTATTTCTCGCACGAAGAAATGCAAGACTGTGTGCAAAATTCAGGGCCAAACTGACAACAGAAGTGGATTTTGAAGAGATTTTCAATAGTTTCGGATAGTTTTAGATAGTTTGCAGGTTTGCTTGACTAATAATAGGCAAAATGTAGGTTGATTTTGAAACTTTTAAAAGTGGTGTTGAGTTTCAAATAAGACAAAGTGCTTTCAACAGGACGTAGGAAGCAAGCAATAGTTGAATACAATCCAACTGAGGGAAAAGCAAATCAAAGGGACAAGGGAGTCTTTGACTCTTTATTTTTTTTTATTAGGTTTGGACATGTTGAAGACTTGATAACAAACATGCTTTATCCCTAGAAATGAAAAATGGTAGAGAAGGCAAAACCTTTGTCCCACAGCTTATAGGCATGCATGTACCTCACACAGCCATGTCACCCCCTAGAGGGCACTCATGTGTTTTGTATATTCAAAGGACTCAATAGTATACATTGAATGAGTGCCCTTGTAGTAGGGCACATGTGTGTATACCACCTTCCAACATCCAATAGCATGCTTATGGTGAGTTCTAGAGGAGAGATTCTTCCCCCTCCTTGCACAAAGATTATGCCTCCTTTTGGAGGTGAACTGGGTGGCTTCTAACTACTAGGTTTTTACTTGGCTTTCATTTGAATTAATCCTCAATGGCTCTACAAGTGGAGTTGAGACCAGTAGCCCACACCAACATTTGAGATTGCACACACTTGCTTAGCAAGACTGGGGTAGGTGTCAGCTAGTGGAACAAATAGAGCTTCCCCTTGATATGCGATATCAAGAATCAAGGGAAAGAAATTAATATGGCTTTGGAGTCTTTCACTCTACAAAGCATCTTGATTATAGTGAGTTGGAATCTCCAGTGAAAGGAGTGTGCTCACTTGGGTCATTCCCAGAGGTTGGATCACTCTGGCAGGCCCTCTAAAGGATTGACTTAGACTGGTGGTTTGATCATAAGGGTTAAAGTTTCTGATTTCCCTCAAGGGGAAAGAACATACTCCTCTACATTACTTTCTCACCCAAACATACAAAATAAGTTGATTACCGACTTAGTTTAATCAATCCATACTTTTCCTTTCTCAAGATTTTGATTCTCTAAAAGGAAACCACTATCCGTTCATAGAAAAAGACCTGTACTAGAGAACCACTAAGCTAGTTGCCTTCTTTGAAATGCCATCTTTCAGAAGCATCTAGGTTTCTAATTCATCCTTGGTCATGACCTCCAAGTGGTGAAAATCATAATCCCCTATTCTTCTGTCTTGCACCCTAGGAAGTTCACAAGCCCCAATTAGTCTATGTTTTGAAAGTAAGAAAGAAAACACACTATTTTGTGGGTTTTATAAGTAGTCTTTGTCAAACGTATCTTTGACAATCATCCTACAAACAAAGGGTCAATTCATGTTTGAGTGGGTTTTGTAAGGAATCTTTGAAAAACATCCTATAGACAATAGTTAAGCTATAGAAAACCAAAGAAATAGAGTAATAAAGATTCAGAGAAAAACACATTAGAAAAATTAAACGAACAGGATGCTAAAAAGTGATAAAATTAAACTTGCTATTGCAGAATCTCACATGAAATCTTTTGCAGGGCCATGCAAAATCTTTCACTGACCCACACAAGAAAATGATGTGCTACATGAAGAGTTGCACAATGGGGCACTTTTTCATGCGAGAAGGTTTAGAACTTCGTGCAAGATCTTCAAGTCCTCGCACGAAGATGAAATGTCTCCTGCAAAGATTTGAGTGACTGTACGAAATAGTATGGACAGAATGATAAAATAATAGGAAAAAATTTAGATGAGGCTAGAGAAATTGATTTCCTTGGCCCCATGGTGGGTGCCAGAAATGTATATGTGTAAATGTAGCCTCTATTTAACACACAAACTTCAATACGATCTTTATATGCGAATTCATCTTGGAATAAACATGAGATTGTTCACCCAAGAGGAGTCTTGCAAGATGACTTGTTGCCTTCTATCTAGGTGGATTTTGCCTACTTATGCTCTCAGATTTGAGGTACAGGCAATCATACCATTCTAGAATGAAGGGTTTGAGTGTAATTAAATCTATATGAGTGTGTAGGTAATCTAAATGAGATATGCAATTAATCTAAGAACATATAAAATAAACTAAGATTATATGTATGCATATTAAAGCTATATGATATTTAATCTAAGAAATGAAAGCTTATGAAAGTAATGACCTTAAGTGAGTGCACAATTCAGTAGAGATTCGATAGCAATTCAATCGAACCTTCCTAATGAGGAATTAAGAGCCTCTTAAATAGAATTCCTACAATCCATCAATAGTTGAGATCAACTCAAATTGACGGTCAAGATTGAAGCAAAGATTCAATTAAGATGGAAACTTCCTTGTGCAGGTGGAGTCAACTGTTTCAGATCTAAGTGTGATGCATAGTTAACTAAGCTTGTCATAGGGTGTGAGATCAAGTTAACTAGATTGATTCCAATTCGAGAGATAGTTCACTCAGAGTTTCCATTTAGAACTGAAGAGAGGATTTATTTAATTAATAAGTGAGATATGAGCTCATAAATGCCCTTTTCATTTAATTGAATAATCACATTCAATTAATTAAAGTGGGCATAATTATTAAATTAAACATTTTAATTCCCTAGTACATTAGTCTTAGAATATAATTTAATTTAATTAAAGTATAAATACTTCAAATTAAATTAAATCTTAATCAGTAGGTTTAATGTGACTAATATGAGTCAATACTTTAGGAATTTAAATAAATAGCACGATTAATGCAGATTAAGGTTTTCTGCATTTGACACTTAGGTCAAGTAGCAAGTAGCAAAATAAGAATTTCCTAATGAGATAGTACTTTAAGGTTGATCGGAATAAACTAGAATTGGTGATGATGGCAATGAGCCAATTTTGGGGTATTACAGCATCAACCTAGTGACTTTGTTGTTCATGTTGATGAAAAGGATGAGGAAGATGAGGAAGAAGGTGTAGAAATAAAAGATGATGAGTTAGATGATGTCAATCTAGATGATAATAAGGAGGAAGAATAGGAAGCTATTGGAGGAAGCCTCTAGAGATACAAGGCATTGAGGAAACTGATACAGAGAAAATTGCAGTAGCAGTGATGGCCTCATTTCCTCACTCTGCAAGCAAAGCCTTAGTGCAACTAGGCTTAGAGAAAACCTCTATCGTGTTGGTTATGGATACCACTACTATACCAAGCACCCAACCAAGCTTTGGATATGTTCAACTAAATGTTACATTGACTGAAGTGCCCAACACTTCATCTGCTGAGCAGCAAGGTCCTCTGTCAACAAGCTTGACTGAGCAACAACAAGGTATTCCTATTGTTAGTACTATTTCCACATTTGTTTCTAGTCCATCAATTTTCACAATAATTTATATTCCAAGTATATCCATTGCTAGTAAAATGAAATTTGAGAACTAGTCTCAACTAAGTACTGAAGTCTTAGAGAAGGGTAAACAAATTATTTCTACCATTCTGAAAGAAAAGGGTAAAGAAAAAGCAAAAGAAATTGATCTAGATGAGGATATAGTTATTCCAAATTGGGATATCTCTACCCTCATCCTGATCAAAAAAATAGCATTGGTGAACTACTAAAGAAGAGAGATAAGTAGCAGAAGCTTAGAGAAGAAAATAAGAAAGAAAATCAAGTTCTTGAAGACATAAAGAGCATATTTATTGATGCTTTGAGTATTGAGGTTGAAGGAAAACAACCCATTTTGGACTAGTTAGCAAAAATTGTCCACAAATACAATGAAGACATTAATAGACAGGATAAACTGCTACAATGAGCTAATTGAAAGTTTAAGAATAGAGTGTTGGAACAAGTGGCACAAAGAATTGCAATCGATCAAGTAGAGTTAGCTACTATTCCTAGTTCACTGGAAACCTCTATTGATAATGTTGTTTCACTATTTGTCAAACTGTGTGACACATATGCCTTCACAAAGGAGATTAAGCATAACCTATCCAAGATAGATGAAGATATGAAGGCAAGTGCACACCAGCTGTCACTTGACCCAAGTCATAGTTTTGCACATTATTGAAAGATTAGATATCTGACAAATTTGTAGGAAAAAATATTGAAGGAAGAAGCCAAAATTTGGGCCACACTTATAGAAGTTTAGGGCATGATTCTTCCAAACATGGATGTATTGTGGAAACACATTGCACGTGCAAAGACACTCATCCATGATAACAACTTTTCAATAGTTGATCACCTGATGGAATTATCAATAGAAGTTTAGATTGCATTGCATGCAAGCAAGGTATTAAAGGATAATTGGGACAAGAAAATGGTACGTATTCTAAAGGTACATTATGAATTCTTGTCACATTTTTGTATTAACTTATAGATATTATACACCTTTGGCATTTATGTCAAAAAGGGGGAGAAATGAATATGTTTTATATGTAAATGAGGAGAAGTATACTATACTCCATTTCTATGTATATAGGAGAGATATATGTATGGGGGAGTAGTATAGTAGTATGGATAAGCAAAAAATACCTTTATTTGAAAAATTAGAAAAATAAAGTATGTTACCGAGCCACAGCAGATGGAAGTCAAAATTGAGTTGAAAACACTAAATAATGGCAAAGGAAGTTTTAACTTATAGTTTTGAATGATTAGATTTTTTTTATTTTGATAAGTGTTTATGTCACTAATGCCAAAGTGTTTATGTTGACATTAAGATCAATTTTTTTATCAGTGACTCAACACTTAGTCAAATGGTTACATTGCTACTGAGCTTATCATTTAGTTTGTAGTGTTAACCAAGTGATTCAATTGTTCCTGAGCCAATAGTTAGAATACAATGTATACCAAGCACCTGAGATAGTTTGTAGTGTTTTCCAATCTATATAGTACTTACCAAGATTTAGAGGCAAAGTTTAGTACAAACAGAGCATAGAAGAGGCTACCAAGCTAGTTAGTGGAAATGAAGAAGACCATAGTGTTAACTGAGCTCTATGGTGATAACCAAGTCCAACAGTGTCGAGAAAGCTCATAGGGTAAATGAAGTGGATCTAGTGTTGACTGATTCATGTAGTATCAACCAATTGATCTAGTTGCTATTGAGTTTCTAAGTATTTATCAAGTCACACAGTGTTGACTGAGTTCAAGCTTCAAGTTCAATTGAGTGCCAAAATTTTTCAAGCATTGATAGCATTTTCCATGTATTAGAACATCACCGAGTTTGTCTTCAGAACTTGAGTTACAATAGTTGGGCCGACTTTGTGAATTATGATGAAATTAGTATTGTAGCTCACTCCAATAAGTTGTGATTTGGATTGATATATATGTAATGCATTGTATCATATCCAAGTATGTATGTGAAGAGTATATGATGAGTAGAAGTGAAAATTAAAGAAGGCTACAAGCAGTATAAGGGACACCAAATGTCTATCTATCATAGTTAGGTGATCATTGTGATTCAAGGAATCTCATCTAGCAAATCATAGTTGTAGATAAGAGATCAGCCATTGGTTCATCCTAATAGGTGCATCAATAAAATCCTTTAATAGGGTAGACTTAATAGTCTTTGTTAAATCTCCTAATCAAGTGCATACTTCATTGTATGTTTGTAAATTCTTTAACAAGGTGACCTCATAGTCCTTATTGCTCCTAATAGAGCAGATCATTAGAAGTGGTCAATTATAAGCCTTAATAGGTTAACTTTATATTGTAGTACTAAAGCTTGTGGGTATCATCCCCACCCTAGTTTTACTTTCTAATTGGAAGGTTTATGGGTCACCATATCTTGTGTCAAAGTGTTATGAATGTTTTAATGCTTTCATTTTTTCATGCATGCAATTAGATCAAAATATTATATGAAGTATTAATTGGTGAAATAAGATAAAGTTTTATTGGTTCATCATTCACCCCTCCTCTCTAAGTAACCTTTCCTACCTTATATTTCCAATAGTTAGGTGTGGTTGAATGAGTAGGGGATGCATTACCCTGTTCTTGTGAGCTTGACACACCTGTGTCTTCTTCATCAATATGTACATTCTCTATTGTCACAATGTCTTTCTCACTCTCCTTGAACTTTTTCCTAATTTCTTCTTCAAGTGTATCCAGGCCATTATATACTTTTTCTTCAGTGATTTATTGAGCTTCCCTAATACCCTAATACCCTTACCTTTATCATCCTTGTTAGTCTCTTTTCTAGTGGTCAGTCCAAAAATACTCTTCCATAACAATTCACTCTATTGTACAACATCCTCAATTTTATGTTACAAGACCATAAATGCTCTATATTTAGGAACAAATCTATTCCTATATTTCTCCAAAAAATTTATGCTTTTCTTGTTTCTTAAGTTAGGCATTATATTTTATAATGCTCCTTCTCTAATCTACTTCTCAATCTATATTACATGTTTCCATTTGGCATAAATTCTATTATACACCTCATTAGGAATATTATTACCTATCTCTATAGGCATGGTCTTAAACTTTACCATCATGTCCAACCTAGATTATTCTACTTTAGTCTCATATTTTACACTCAATTTTCCATACCTTAGAACTTAAAACCTGATAAGCCTATAGAGTTCCTAATATTGTCACATACCTCATAAATTGATTTTAACTTTGTATGTACAGATACTCGACAATGAGTAGGTCCATTAGATTCCATCTTCTCTGCATCTTCCTCATCACCATCCTTAAACCAAAAATTTAAACCAAGCCTCTATGAAAGATAATTATTCGCTACCTAACATGGATCACCTACTACAAATAGTGGCTGACTTTGAGATGATGTCCATGTTGGATGACTTTTTAGGCTTCAGTCAAATTGAAATGGATCCTAAGGATCAATTTAAAATAACATTCACTACCCCCTAGGGGATGTCTGCCTATAATAAAATGCCTTTTGGGCTGGTCAATGATGGAGCCACCTTTCAAAGAGCAATGAACTCATCTTTTGCTGACCTTAAGGATAAGATCATTGTCATATATCTTGATGATCTAATAGTCTTCTCCAAGAAAAGAGAAAGTCACTTGGAGGACCTAGAGAAAGTACTAAGGAGATTTAGGGAACATAGAATTTCCCTTAACCCAAAGAAGTCTATCTTCTGTGTCACAAAAGGTAGATTTCCCAGTCACATAGTCTCTCAAGAAGGTATCAAGATTGATCATGAGTATGTCAGAGCTATCCAGTAGATAAATTTTCAAGCAAGAAAATTTGGAATCAAAACTTTCTTCAGATAGGTCAATTTCTTGAGATGCTTTTTTCTTGATTTCTTTGAAATTACCAAATGCATAGTCAACATGATGAAGGGAAGTCAAATATTCAAATGGAATGATTCTGGAAGGAAATCTTTTGATCAAATCAAAGATGGTATAGCAAAAGCTCCTATCCTAGTTTCACCCAAATTATACCAAAGAATTCATACTATATTGCTATGCATCAACTCACACATTATCCACAATACTTATGCAGGAAAACATGGAAGGTATTCAAGCACTTATTGCTTTCATGAGCACCCCTCTTAGGAAGCATGAGTTAAGATATTATTAGTTGGAAAAGTACACATATGCAATGGTAAGAGCACTCAAGAATTTTAGGTTTTATGTCTTACACTCACATTCTATTGTGCATATACCCAATCCAACTGTCAAGAGTATATTAACCTAGTAAGAAATATGGTGTAATACTAGAGGAGAATGGATAGCCAAAGTTCAAGAATATGATATTGAGTTTGAACCAACAAAGTTGGTATGAGGAAATGGCCTATGCAAAGTAATTGTAGAAAATTAGGATTCTAGTCAAGAGGAAGATTCCTCAAGAGCATTAATGGTCAGTCTCCAAGACCCTTGGTTTTCAAACATTGCCCATTTCCTCACTTATGAAGATTTCCTAGATGGACTAACATACAAGTAGAGAAGAGACCTCATATCTAAATCAAGTATGTATATGGTCTATGATGATCAGTTGTATAAGAGAGCAATTGATGGAGCTTTCTTAAGATGTGTGGATAAGCCTCATTAGGACAGATTGCTTCAGACCTTCCATATTGAGGCATGTAGTGGACATTTTTCTTCTATAGTAACAACCTATAAGATTCTATGGCAGTGCTACTACTAGCCTGGGATGTTTAAAGATGCTTACAAATGGGTGGCCAAATGTGACAAGTGCTAGATGTTTTCTAGTAAGCCTTAGTTAGTTGCGTTACCACTGAAGCTAGTAGTAATAGAAGACCCCTTTCAATAGTGGGGAATCAACTTCATTGGTATGATTAATGCCAATCAACTTCATTGGTATGATTAATGCCCCTTCTTCTTTTGGCCACTTATACATTATAACTGCTACATACTACTTCGCCAAATGGGTGGAGGCAAAGCCCACCAAGAGAACCACCTTTGAGATTTTTTATGAGTTTGTTATAGAAAGCATCCTGGTGAGATTTGGGGTGACACTAAAGCTTGTCATGGATAATGCTACTTATTTTTCTTCTACAAAAATTGTAGAATTTTGTTATGATAACAACATCCACCTTAGTCATTCCTTAGATTACTTTCCTCAAGGGAATGGTTAGGTAGAATCAAGCAATAGAAATTTGATTAACATCATGAAGAAGTTGGTTGTTGAGAATCAGAAGGATTGGAACAAAAGGTTACATGAAGCTCTCTCGGTAGATAGGGTAACACCTAAGAAGGCCATCAACATTTCTCCATTTGAGCTGGTATATGAAGTTGAAGCTATCCTTCCCCTACCATTGGAACTATCCACCTATAAGCTGCAACAAGTGATTGAGGATCCAATATTTCACAATGGTTTGGAAAAGAGAATCATGTATGCCACTAAGTTGGAAGAAGAATGTGAGAAATTGGCCAACCACATCATAGAGCATCAAAAGTGCATGAAGAAATTCTATAACAAGAAGGCTAGACCAAGGAAATTCATGAAAGACAATATGGTTCTATTATGGGACAAGAGGCATGAACCTAAAGGTATGCACCATAAGTTTGATTCTCTTTGGAAAGGCCCTTTTAGAATTATGCAAGTAAATTAGAATAAATCTTTCATTCTTGCCTATCCCACTGGGGAGATTCTGCCATTGTCTTACAATGGCTAAGACCTAAAGCTATATCAAATTCACAATTGAAAACATGTATCACCTATAGTTAGTTTTAGTCTAGGTAGGATTTTGTTTTCATTTCTTCCTTGCTTTATTTTCCTATTTTCCTAGGTTAGTGTTTCTTTCTATTGTGTGCTTAGTTTAGTTTTTGCCCATTGTAGTTTTCCATTTTTGCTATGTGAAACTAGAGATGTTGGTCCCCTTCTCAGACATTTGCAATGCCTAAGTCCCCAGTTAGAGTCCCCAATCAAAGCTAGTTGTTGCCTATGTTTTTCCCTTTGGGTTTGTAGTTGTTGGTATTCATAGGAATTTGTTTAGATTTCTTGTCAAGGTAGCCCCTAGGTAACTCACTTCTCATCAAATTTCCAAGGCTCCCACTTTGCATAATTTTTGGACCTCCCTCGCTTTACCATTCCCTATTCCTCTGTGTGGGTTTCTTGTCATTTCAACACATTCAAAGTTTAGGTGATTTAGGTTTGGTTGGGATATGTTTTTAGTGTCTAATGAGAAGTGAGTTCTCCTTATTTCTATAACTCCTTTCTTACTCCAACATTCTTGAGACCTTCAGATTTTGAGTAATCCGACTAGCTATCTAACTTGGCAAAGTTCATCAAGCATGTACCTGAAGAAAAAAGTCATGATAGTATTCACATATATACACATATTTGTCTTATGATGGAAAGATCTAGGGAAGTGCAAGTCAAAGCTAGGAGAGTTTCAAGTCATAGTTTCGAGGTAAAAATCAATTTCTATGGAGAGAAACATCTGTAGGTTTTTAGCTGCTCTCTGATATAAATGAAAGTGTTTTGTTATGTTTCCAAAGCCAACATTGTTTGTGCTTTATTCAAAGTTTTTATAGATTAACAAGACCCAAGAGTGATGTTGAAAGAGAATTATTTTGAGCCTGTAATGGTGAATCCATGCTCAAAGTCTCATCTCAAGATATGTGATCACAAAAGGGTAAATGATTCAAAGGGTTTCTTTCCTAAAAAGAGTTTCTCTTAGATGAGTTTTCCATCCTAAGGAAATATAAAAGGCTACTTCTCTTAAGACTTGTGAAATAAAGAACTACGTGACTATAGTATGAGACTATCCTACGGAGATGCCCAAAAGTTGCTTCTGGTAAAGTCATTCAAAGAGGTACATTTCCAATGTAAAGGAAATCAAGTGTTCGAATGCTCGATATGAAGAATAAGAAAATGAAGTTCCTAAGGTATTGAAGGATCATTCCTTGCACTATGATCCTAAATCTAATGAAAGATAAGCTTACAGAAAGATGGATCTGCACTCTCTCCTCCACATATGCTGAGTTATCGTGTGAATCCTTTTTTGGGATCCTAAAGTAAACAAAGAACTTTTCATTAAACTAAAAACCCTTGTTTTGGTAAGTGGGTTTTCATGATACTACTTCACTTTAAGTGAAGTAATATGGCTTTTATATTTATGAATCTTTATGTGCATAGAATATATTTTTTTTTAAAAGCCATTGATGAACAATTTATTACAAATACTATCATTATGATCATTGGGTGTGCTTATTTTCATTTGTGTGGTGCCAACGTTCAGATTTCTGCATCTATTTCATCAAAATTACTTCAAAATTATTTCCTCATTGTTTTAAATGGCTATTTATCGAGCATTGCATCCTCTTTGAAATCATAGAAAATGGCAATCAGTAGCAAGTTATGATAAATTTATAGGCTTGGAAATTGAATTAAAGGATCTTACTATACTTCATTTAAGTTCTATGACTTAGGTGATCTTCACAGAAGACTTAATTCTCAGCCCATCTACCCAATTACCCAGATATTGAAAGAGAGTGGGTTGGTGGAAGCTACCAGATTTCCCATGGTTGTGTAGGCTCTAGAGGTAGTTAAAGAATGCATCAAAAGATATAATCCAGTAATGAAGGAAATCTTGCTTCTTGATCAATCTATCCTTCTCTCAATAAATAAGGCTTTGATGCAGTCTGCATTTGGCATGCCAGTAAAGGAAGAATATAGAGATATTGATTTTGGTTCCTCTACATCTATGTTTAATGAAAAGAAAACCTTGAGAAGAGAGGATATGCAAAGTACCTAGTTTCAAACACCTCATTCAAAGAAGAGAAAAATGCATAAAACTCTTTTCAAGACCAATTCAAAAAGGGAGATTGTTGACATCCTAACATTACTACTAAGATTAAAAGGAAAAGAAGAAATTATGGAATTCATTGAGCACCACTTCTTCCTGGTGCATGCCATATGTGCTAAAGGACTATAGATCAACTGGGCCCAAATCATATGCAATGATATTCTTGCCTTGTGGTTAAGCTCAACTTGGGCATTCAAGTAATTTTATATGTCTTCATATTTAATATACACCTTAGCTATGCACCACCTATGGCTGGGTCTTTCTAGCATTGAAGACTATGATGAAAATACAAGGGTGTACGAGTTCCTCCCACACCTTCAACTATAGAGGAGCTTCAAAGAATATGTGAAAGTAAATGATGCATTCACTATGAGATTATGTTAGGAATTGAAAGCCAGTCCTAAATGAAGATTCTCACTTGAAGCTATTTTAGCTATAGCCTAGTTTGGATTCTCTCTCATCCATTTCCCAAGTTTCTCCTACCTACAAATCAATGCTTTTTATGGTTTTCCCAAAAGGATTCATAGGTACCCTGAGGAAAAGGTTTTTCTTGTCGAGTTGTGTTAACAAATACTAGAAATGAACAACTTGTGTTCAAATGTAAAGAAGATATTCAAGATTTCCTTCCCAATTATGGTTGGACCTTATTTTTGTGCCTCTAGATTTGATGCTTAGAATCTAGTTAAAAGTTTTGAGAGCAAGGTTAAGTTGATTGATTATGAGGTACTTAGGTCTCAATACAACCTAGTGAATTTTGTGAGAGATCAATTGAAGCTAGGATACACCCATATACATGTTCCAGATATTGAAGATTTTTGTTCTGGATGTCTCAATGAATACCAAACATGGTAGAGGTATTGGTCCAAGCTCACAATTGATGAGACTAAATTGTATAATGTCTCTGTTGATGTTTCTAATCTTGTAGATGATGACACCTATATGCATCCTTTGTCCTTCAAGAAGATCAAGGGAGCTCCCATTGTGTCTACCTGGCCTGAGGGTCCTATCATCAATACAATGGAGGTCCTAATGCATGAGATTATCAAAAGGACACACAAATGGGTGGAGTGGACCAAAGCATGAAATAAAAGAATGGGAAGCACAAGCTCTACTGGCGG
The DNA here is from genome assembly GCA_028749045.1 of Cupressus sempervirens. Taxonomy (NCBI): domain Eukaryota; kingdom Viridiplantae; phylum Streptophyta; class Pinopsida; order Cupressales; family Cupressaceae; genus Cupressus; species Cupressus sempervirens. The sequence continues at coordinate 990,680,103 of CM053787.1, forward strand.
AGTGGCCTTCAAAACTACTTAGTCAACTACAATAACCTCCACCACTACTACCACTTCTACATCTACAGGCCCAGCCTAGTCCATCAACCAAGGTAGAGATCAACCTATGGAGAAGAATTTTTTGATTACCCCTACTTGTAAAGGAGGTTCTCTTCTAGAAACAAGACAAGTTGGGGAGAAGGAGAAGGATAAAAAGTAGGAGCAAGAGAAATTAGTAGCCAAGTCTACCTCTCTTATCCAAGTCATCAACCTTGACAGTGACACCAATCCCAAGGATGGTCAAGAGAAGGATACATCTTATCATAGGACACCTTGGCCATCTTAGTTACCAAAGTCACTACTTTCCCTACTACCACTCAAAGCAAGGAGACATCCCTAACAATGAGGAAGATCTTTGATCCCACGATCCTTCAAACAACAATCAATGTTCTCTCAACTGAGTCATGGTTGGAAGAGACCATTGATAAGAAGAAGTGAAGATATGAGGAAGTTGTCCCATCCAAAGATGTCATCACATAGGTGACCTCTTCTCAGCCACAATTGAAGAAGACAAAGAAAAAAAAGTCTATTGGAACATTGGCCACTAAACCCTCTGCTACTCACATGTTGATGGAGATAGTAGAGCATTAGAAGGAGGACAAGTTCCATGAACTCACTGCTAATGAATTTCATATTAGAATGGTCAACATTAGTATTCCCGTGCATGATTCCATGGTTAATATATGGAAGTATACCAATGAAAAGATAGAGGATAGACTAGAGAAATTAAGGGCGAAGAAAGAGATACTCAAGACCTCAAATAAAGAACTGATGGACTACATCAACACTACAATTGGAAGCACTTCAACTAGTACATTTGATCCAAATTTAGAAGAGAACATGAACTTTCTTTTGAAGTTGCAATAGGAAAGGCAATTTAGGAAAATTGGTCAATTATGGATTTGATCAAATGAAGGCACAAGGTCCCCCACTCATTGAGAATTTGGGAAATCTTCTATTAGATGCTGATAAGTTGAGGGAGGTAATCTCTAGCCATTAGACTACCATGCACAATGCAATAGATAAATTAACGAAGTAATTGACATTGTTACAAGAGGTGATTGATATAAAGACCAATGTCACCATCACCCATGGGATCATCAAAATAGGTCAAGAGCCTTTGCTTCATTAGAAGCAATCTCTAGAGTTCATAGTGGAAAGATCTACGAGATCTACAAATGAGCTTAAAGATGTACATGACTTAGTACAAAAGGTCATAGAGAAGCTTTTTGAATACTTAAAAGTGCTACACACAGAATCATATGTATCCAACAATGGTCAATTAGTGGACATTGAGAGAATGAAAGCCAAATTCCTAGTATTTGTTGATGAGGTCACCGATCTAGTCAACTTCCAAATGTCAAAAATCTAGGAGCTTTCATTAGCAGATTCCATCTTAAGGTGAGCATCGAAAAAGTTACAATCAAAGGTCGCTAGAGTGGGTGAGTTAACAAATATACATGACTACTGGATGATTCAAGCTGACAACATCATTATTTTTGGTGTCAATGAACTAAATAAAGTAATAGATGCAATGGAAGCTTATAGATCTAAGGCTATGACACTAAAGAAAGCATGATGCCCCAACATTCTCTTAGACATCTGTCATTCTGTCTCTTCTCTCTCACTTCTCTTTTGTAACCATTTTTGGTAATTCCTCAGTAGTATTAGACTCTATAATTTACAATGACTCAGTCAAGTTCTATTTTTAGCTTCTTTCATTCAAAGATTCTTTGTAATGCAATCATCGAATGTAACTGGCTATTTTGATGAGGCCTATATATTTAACTTTTTCAGAGGTTAATACGATCGACAAATTATTTGTGGGAGAACCCTTGTAGTTGGGACTACTATGTGTGAATCTGAGTCTACATTTTAATTTTGTTGTTCATTTAATTAATCTATGATATTTGGGATGAATATGTTGTAACTAAAAACTAAATAATTGCATGTAAACTTGGTTTTATTTCCTTCATCTTAGTGGATTGTAAGCTTTAATTTCCTCAACATAAGTATTATTCTTTTCCCTTGTGTTGTGCATGTTAATTCATGTGTGTTCAGTTGATTGTATGAGAAGTCCAAAATTTGATTAATGAAGTAGTTGAAAAGGGGACAATTTGGGTATTGTCAAATCTTAATTAATTCAGCAATCCAAGAATTTTCCATTTAGTCATTCCTTCTCCTCTCATGTTGTCGCAACTAGTCTTGCATGATTTCATTCTTGCATTCAAGTTAGAAAAAATTGCATATTAGGTGTTAATCTCCATTTTGAAATTTGCCTAGGTTGTTTGTGTAAGAATTTGACTTAGCGAAAAATCCACCCAAGATCAAGGAACTCAAGCACAAGCACAAAAATAGACCAAAAGAGTATGATCAAAATAACAATATCAACTAAATTGATGTAATTTCATATACATACACACTAGGAGTGCCTGTATATAAAGGCCTTTAGAATTCTTCTAGAATGTCTAGGAGTCAACACACTAATAATTCTTAGAACCAAGCAGATGTCCACCAGGAGTGGATTATCCTCCATTAAGCACAGGACTAAGTGTGATGATGAGAGGATAAGCCTAAAAAGGTGTAGCACATAAAATTATGTTGTAGACACCATGTGCTAAATTAGGAGTGAAAATAACTATGTTGTCAACATGAAAACTCAATTAATTATGCAAACTCTAGTGTTGTCAACATGACAACTCATAAGAGTATGCAAACTCCTAGGTGTCAAACTAATAAATAATAAAATAATGCATTGACCTAAGTAAACTTAAGTAAAGTGTAATAGTTGAATACTTATTTACACCAACACACCCTTCTTAAGTGCAACTTAGGGGAATGCACTTAAGCTTATAAAAGCTAGGATGAAAATGTAGGATGGGTCCCAGCTACTAGGCCATGTTAGCTACCCATGAACATAATGCAATGCAATCTCTCATAAAGTAGAGAAAGAGGGAAAACCTCATGGGAAAAAACCTCCCCTAAAAAGAGAGATGAAAAAATAAGATGCATGGATGGATGGAGTAATCAAGACCCCCCCAATTACAACATACATCAAGTATATACAATGGAGAAGTATGAGAAGGACAAAACCCCGAAAGAGGAAAAGGTTCCCCCCATAAGAGAGAAGAAGAAAGGAGACAAGGTAATCCCCCCTGCCCCCAAATGTAGAATGTCGATCAATGATAGCTACTCCAATGTAGAAGCTAATCCATGACTGTATAATAATGTTCCTTCCCTTTAGAAGAAACAATATCATAGGTGTATATGAGAAATATGTTAGCAAGTAATACTAATCTATTAAAAAACAAAAGCATTAACTAGCATAAAAGACATAACATATATGAGAGACAAAGTGAAACCCTCAAATGAGAATATGAGCCATGGAATGGCTCTCCCAATGAGAATAGTCACTTGATTTAGAGATGAGTCTAATGGATTAGTGTGGTAGGATTATGGGATGTATGCTCAAGCTTCAAACTAGCTTCAATGGAGATTTTTGGGATTTTTGGTGTAGATGCATGCAAAAGTATGGATTTGGCTTCAAAATGGCATTATAACTTTACTTGATGGATTGTGATTGAAAAGGCTTGGGAGGGGATCCAATTTATAGGCTAAGGGCTTGAGGGATGGAGGGCTAAGATGGAAGGAAAGATAAAAGCTTAAGGAGGGCTAGGATGCACTCAAAAGGGAGCACATGGATTGTGCTTGTTTAGCACCAATCAGGGAGTGACACATGTCACAAGGTGAGTGGATGGAGGAAAGGGGAAGGATGAGTCAACAAAGGAGACTCAAAGGATAATATCTTCATAAAGACCCTTCATTATGGCTTGTAAGAGCTTGTAAGAGTATTTATGGCTTTTGTAAGAGCATTCATTGTTGGGTGGTTGGGATATTTTGGAGGGAGTTGAGATTGTTGACTTTCCTTGGCTTAAGAAAGTCTTAAGCTTGCTTAGGGAATGTGACAACATTAGGGGGTGGATTAGGCTTGGGTTTAGGATTATATTAGGGATGTTAGAGATTTGCAAGTGGGTGGCATTCATGAGGGTGGGTGAGTTAGTGACTAAGCTTAGTTAGTATGGGTGGATGGGGTGGATTAGGCTAAAAAGGGGATTTAGGATAGGTTAGGGGTTATTAGATTTGAGGGTTTTATTTATCAAATAGGTTTATTTAATAAATGGGGATTTTGGATTTAGATAGAAGAATAGGATTTAATTGATAAATAATAGGTTATTTGATTTATCAATTAGGACTATAGATGATTAATTAAATTAATCGGCTAGGGGATGGCAAATGATTATTTAAATAGGAATTTAATTAATGATGCCTTTAGAGATGACTAAATAGGATTACAAAGCAATGTAATCAAATTTAGGTGTCTACAATAGGTACAAATGAGATGCTTCCCCTATGTGTAGAAAGAATCCCGATGATGAATGGTGTCTCTAAAACCTGCTTAACTGTCCCTGTGTTGATACTAACTATCACCCCTTCCAACACTGCTAAGAAAAACATGTTTGCATCTAGCAAGGATAGATGTAGAACATATTCCAAAGAACCATGTGTCCCCTCAAATGATAAAGAGACCTCCTACAACTACTATATATAAGGATCCACAATCATATCAACCTAGAAAGAACGATCATGTAGAGAATGGACAGGAGGGTCATAGTGAGTCCTCACAACAACTAAAGAAGGATCTTCTTCATCAAAGAGAAGATGTATATCATCAATTATGTCTCCAAAATTTGCAATGTATGACTCCAAAAATAAACCTAAAATATCTTCTATATAGTCATCCCCTATTGTTGGAACTGGAAGACTAGGTGTACCCTACTGTTTTGAATTGCATGGACCTATCACTGTAGCAATGTATGCATGTGGAATGTGCTGATGTTGTGACCTCTTACTATAACTATCAATAGGATGCCACATATCTAAATCTATTGAATCACTATCATTGTTTTCACTATTAGTTTCCACAATGTATGAAGTACAAAGAGGATTAGAGGATAAGCTGGGTGAACTTTCCTCAAAGCGAACATTCCTCTCTACAAAAATATCATGTCTCAAGATCCATAAGTTTATATACCTTAACAATGTCTTCATATCTAATGAAAGTACAAGGCCTTTTTAGTGGTGCCTTGCAATCCTTGGAAGATATGTTTGCCTATGATAGACAACCAAAAACTCTAAAGTGTTTCACAACTAGTTTTCTACCACACCATGCCTCAAAAGGAGTCTTTCCATCTAAGACATTATGAGGAGACCTATTAAGTATGTGATTGACACTACTAATAGCTTTAACTTCAAGTGATGGATCAAGAGACTTAGCTTGAATCATGCAACTTGCCATAGAATTAAGAGTTCTAATTCTCATTTCTGCAACACTTGTCTTTTGCAGACTAAATGTTGGTGGATTCTGAAGATCAATACCCTCAAGCTTGCAAAAGTCTCTAAGTCTTGAGTTCACTAATCTACTTCCATTTTCCATACGAAGACCCTTGATGACTTTCCTTGATTTATTTTCAACATGACTCTTGAAGGCTAGAAACTTATCAAACACTTCATTCTTGTTATTAAGAAAGTAGACCCATGTGTAGCATGAAAAGTCATCGATAAAAGTGAGAATGTAACGACCCTTGCTAACTGATGTTACTACAAAAGGACCTGTCTGAACTATGTGAACCAAATCAAGAGCAATTGATGCTCTTTAAGACTTCCTTTTATCAATCTTCTCTTCTAGATGCATATCCATTGAACAAGTTGAACATTCACCCTTAGAAAAGTTGAGTGTAGGTAGACCTTTGACCATATTTTTTGAGCAAAGTTGATGAAGATAGCAGAAGGCAAGATGTCCATACTGCTCATGCCATAATTTTCTTAATGAATGAGATTGAGTCAACAAGGCATGTGAATGAGACTTAGGCACAAAGTGGGATAAAGAATAAAGCCTTTAGTGATGATTGAATTTACCCACTGCAACCAATGAATCATCTTTAAGATTGCACACCATTACAAAATCAGGAAGGAACTCAACTTTATTACCATCTCCATAGTGAGTGATTTGGTAGATTGAAAGGAGATTAGAGCTAATGTTGGGAAAATATAGAACTTCTTTGAACTCTCTATTTTCCATCTCAACTTTTCCTTTCCCTTCAACTTCCATTTTTGTATCATCTCCTACAAAGATGTGTGGTACCTTAGACTACTTCAATGAAGAAAAGTCTCCTTTTGAAGAACCCATGTGCTATGAGGCACCTGAGTTAAGAATCCATTCCCCTGAAGAACTTGAACTAGCCATAAGTGCTTGTCCTTTTCCATTTTAAGTGGGTGGAGTTGAATCCTTGAGAGGATTTGGCACATTGATTTTGTTATTCTTGAGTAGGTTTTCCAACTCATTGATTCTCTTAGTCTTGCAATGATGCTCATCATGATTTGGTTTCTTGCAATATGCACAAAACAATTTATCCTTCTTATCATTGTTTCCCTTCTTGTTGGAAGAAGAATTGCCTTGCTATGAGGAGGTAGATTTTTGTGTCTCAGATTGTGATTTTTGCTTCCACTACTTCTTTTTGCTATTGGTAGAACTTTTGCTTTGTTGATTTGATTAGTTCTCATTAGTAGCCACCAATGCTTTGGTCTTTGATGACTTGAGAATACCAATATCTATCAATTTGGATTGTTCTAACATCAACATTTTTGCAAATGCATCAAATGTAGGCTTAGTGAAGGCACTTCCCATGGTCAACCTGTGAGTGTTGTAACTTGACACAAAAGATGCATACTCTAAAAGTAGCCTCTTCAAGATGTGATGATCAATCGATCATCCTTCATGAGATTGCCACAATCTTTAAGTAGTGCTCTCAATTCATTGGCTTTGTTGATATAATCTTGAATTGTGTCAAAATTCTTAGGATCTAAGAGAAGTAGATCATCCACAAGCTGATATCCCTTTTCCTCATCCACCTTACTATATAACCCTTCAAGTTTGTCTCAAGCAAGCTTGGCTTCCTTAAAGCTAGAAATGTGGAAGAAGAGATGTTTATAAACATAGCTTTGGATAATTCCTAAAGACTGATTATCTTTTGTTTGCCAACTAACTAGTGTTGTAGCATTAGTTGGTTTGGTAATTGTACCATCAATATATATATTTAGACCTTTTTCCATTAATCTACTCCATACAATATATTTTCATGTAGCATAATTGTGTGAAGTTAGAAGTGGAGCTTTAGGTGAACCCATGATGCAGAAAATGAAAAAGAGCATAAAAGAGAGACATAAGAACACAAGAGACACCCCCACTACTCACTCAATCAAAAGACCTCCCCAAAAAATGATGCTTTTGGCACTTTATATGTAGTGCATGTACAATAGGTCACTTGTCAAAATGTACAAAGTGGACTTCTGATTTTTCTTTTTACAACTATCTTTTGAGGCTCAAATCTATCACTAGGCACTATAACTCAGATGTACAACAATTTTGAAAAGTAATCAAAGCAATACAATGCAAACAAGGCCCTAAGTCTAAAAGTGATGTTTCTATCCACACAACCCTATAATTTGATTGCAGATCTAGAAAGTAGATGAAAAATTAAACACATTAAAAAAAATGGAACATAAAAAGGAGTCTAGATGAACCTATACAGAGCATTTCAAGTTACAAAATGCAGGATTGGATAGGTATAGTTAAAAATGCAATTTTTGACAAATTCTTGCACCAAAACTAGGAAAGAATAACACCACTAAAAAGTTCAAGAAATTTTAACCAAAATAAAAAAATATTGTACCTGATTTGGAGTCTGGATGATTGAGATATGGCCTTCCAAAGTTGGACTATCAAATCAAGACTCAATTTGGAGAGGGGTCTAGAGAAGAAACTTGCAAGGTTAAATTTGATGGTCAAACAACCATCACAGTAGTTCAAATTTGCCTGGAAATGATGGTCAAATAACTATCAAATTTAATGTTGTAAAAAGTTGACATTAGGGAAAAAAGGCTACCCTGATGATGTGGCAAGTATGGTCACTGACGTGGATTGTATGTATCATATGACTTGATGATATGTCACCATATAGTAGGTACAGTCATTGATGGGGTGATTAGCTATATTACTGACGTGTAAAGCTCCTTGCTATCAAGGTGACGTGGCCAATGCATCGTGTGGCTAGGTCTTGAGGGTCGCGTGTCTAGGTCAAGGACCATCATGGCTCCATGTGTCCAAGTTGTTGTCTGTGTGTTAGAGTACAGTGCAGGACATCGAAGTCTGAGCAAAGGTGCTGAAAAAGTTATTCAATAGCAGCCAAAAGTTATAGTTTGGTGCTCAAAAAATTTCGCATGAAGGTTGCTATCGTGAGTGTAATTCCCAATGCCAGCAGTCTATATTTGCACCAGAATATTAAATATAGCAGTTGCAGATTTTAAAAAAATGGTGCTGAGGTTAACACTGGGAATGAGATGATTTTTCTAGTGGAGGATCATCGTTGATGGTAGAAGATGCTACCGATAGTGGGGAGATTAATCCCACATTGGTGGGGTGTATAACGTTTGCAATGTTAAAAAGAAAGCTCGTCGACTAATAAAACAAATGAAGCTCACCGTGTGGTATTAACCAATGCTTGGCTTTCCAAATTCTGGTGTGTAATGGAAAAATTTATGAAGCCCATCTGGAATTTAGAATTAAATTGCCTGTGATTAATGAGAATGGAATATGCCAAAAATTAAAGAATATTCCACCTAAGAGGGCTGGGGTTTCACCGCTTGGTTCCTCCAAAAAAAAAATCTCTATGGGCCCTACTGGCTGAATTTTTTTTCAAAAAATTTCAAAAAATGTAGAAATATTTTGAGGAAAATTGTAGAGAATAAAATACCAATTTGAAACTTAAATTTAATTGTAGATCCAAGAAATGATCATAATGGATTTGCAAATCAGGTCTTCAAGTGCTAGTTTGCAAAAATATTTTGCCTCAAATTTGAATATGGTCTAGGGTAAGTGAATTTATGTCAATTTTCACCAAATCAACATTCCAGACACAATGGCAAGGTTTGTTTTTGGCTCTGGACACTCACAATGACTACGATACTCTGGATCTAGGTTGAGGTGTCCTCAAAGAGGTGAAGCAAGATCGGTCTCTAATGACTATGTGAAGAGAAATTCCCCAAGCTCTGATACCATGTAGAATTTTCCTTAGGAAAAAATTCACCCAAGATCAAGGAACTCAAGCACAAGCACAAAAATAGACCAAAAGAGTATGATCAGAATAACAATATCAATTGAATTGATGTAATGTCATATACATACACACTAGGAGTGCCTGTATATAAAGGCTACTAGAATGCTTCTAGAATGTCTAGGAGTTAGCACATTGATAAGTCTTAAAACCAAGCACATGTCCACCAAGAATGGATTATCCTCCATTAAGCATAGGACTAAGTGTGATGATGAGAGGATAAGCCTACAAAAGTGTAGCACATAAAATTATGTTGTAGACACCATGTGCTAAATTAAGAGTGCAAATAACTGCGTTGTCAACGTGACAACTCATAAGAGTATGCAAACTCCTAGGTGTCAAACTAATAAATAATAAAATAATTCATTGACCTAAGTAAACTTAAGTAAAGTGTAATAAGTGAATACTTATTTACACCAACAGTTTGAAGTGTTAAACAATCTGGTTGTTGGCCTCTTCTACTCTTTGGTTAAGAGCATCCCTCCCCCCCCCCACCACCACCCCAAAAAAAAAACTTAAAAACAAATTCGTTGCAAATATTGCATTTAAAAGGGAGCTGTATCTTTCAATTCAGGGGTCTTTGATAAATTACTACGTTGATCCATTCTATTGTTAGCTTCTTTGTTTTCCATTAGCCATTGGGCACTCTAAGTGTAAAGGTATAAACCAAAGAATTAAGGAAGATAAATTGTTAACCAACACAATAATAGGAAAATAACTTTGAAAATAAAATAAAATAGACATTATTAGTGATCCAAACTTACACATTGAGTCTTCGCCTTCCTGATTAATGGAAGATTCTTTTCCAATTGTAACCATTGGAGCTTGGCAAGATCATATTCATGGTATTTCATCATAATCTTCCAAGATTAGTCTACTTCCATATACGACACTCTATTCAGTGGACTTGATTTGTAAAACTAATGTGCAATCACTCTCACTGAGAAATCTATCAATGGATCTATAATGCTTGAAATTGAGATGCCACGTCCATTTCACTTAGCCTTAGTGTTTTCCTCAACACTATTTTTGATTTAGCATCTCATGGTCTTCTTCTTATCATATGTGGAATACACTGTGACTACACGTATAATATTCTTTATATTTTTACTGGCCCATTCTCCAACCATAACTCCATATCATGAATTCATCTTTCAAAACTCCTTCATCACATAATTTTTGATACGCCATTCAAATCTTGTAATCCCCAACTTCACCAATCTTACACATAAAACAACTTCATACATCGTGTATCATAATAACCCTAGGTGGTATCATTGATAATGTACCCATTGAATCTTCTTTCATAACAATTTCTAGAATAGCTCAATATTTAGGTGGAGGACAAGTGTCACTCTTCACCAATTGCATATTACTAACCTCTTCATGTTGATTCTTCACTGTTGACAATAATCTAGATGCCATTTCCACATTTAGGGTTTGAGATTTTCTTCTTGAGTAACTTAGCTCAACTAGCAATCAATGCTTGATCATAATTCAACAATAAATTTTCTCATAGTCACCTTTAGAATTGCTTCACAATTCACTCAAATTTCTCAAGCTCTCAAAATCTGAATGTAAGGTGTGTAAAATTCGTTCAAATTTTCACTATATACCTTCATTTGTTCAAACTAAGGCACTCATAAATGTTGTGTACTTCATTAGGTGGAATCCAACTGTCTTAGTCATCATTACACCTTTTTAAACTTGGTCTCCACTGCACAACTTAGTCAATACCATTTAACTTGACCAACAAATCAACTCAGTCACTCTAAGAATTTGGTCCATATTGCAATGTTCGATCAATACAGACAATATTATTGATGCTCAACACTCAATAGTGTAATTGATTTAATTGTTCAATTCTTTCAACAAATTCATTCTAATGCATCTTATCTTATGAAAATATGAAATTTGGTACACTTTGTGTTAGGAGCTGATGTATGATATGTCACTTGAGTATGCAATTCCTTACATACCTTTCTTGATTAATTTGAGGTAGTGTGATCACCTTCTCCACTGGATTGGGTGATCTTGGCTTCACTTATTCCACTGCTTCCAACTTCTATCTTCTTCTTCCAGGTTTGATTCATCTCCTTCTTTGGTTTTTCTATATCCACTTTGACTTTTCACTTGATGTGCTCATTGTTTGGTGTTGGTGCTTAGGTCTTGCACTTCTTGCTCACATGTCCAGTCTTGTGACAATTAAAACAAACTATGCTTTCATTCGACCATTTTTTATAATTGCCTCTAAAATGTGTTCTTATGTAATTTTCTAGAATGTGACCATATTCTCCTCAATAATGACAACTATATCATGTGTTGTAATCCTAATTGTAGGAGTTACATTTCTTAGGTGCATTTACTTTCCTTTTGGGTGTCCAGTCATATTTTTCCTTTGATCTGCTTTCATGTGCTCTATGTCCATACTTTTGACAATTGTAATAATATCCCTCAAATATAAATACAATAGGTGTGTTTCTTACCTTCAATCTACATTCATGTGCTTGGTGACCTTTTTTCTTGCAATTGAAATAATAACTAGTAAACTTAGGCTTAGGATTTTTCTTAACAATCTTACTTCTGCAGATGTTTGTTGTGTGTTCCAATTTTCCACAATGATAGAATGTAGGTTTTTCTTTTGGTTTTGTATTCCTTTTCTCTCCACTCTTGGATGATTCTCCTTATTTAGTAGATGTGTAGTGTTTGATATGTCGTAATCCAGATGTGTCACTGGATGACCTTGGTGATCTCGTCAGTTCTTCAAACTGTCTTATAGCTTTACTAGGTTTGTTCATCCTTTCCAAGAGTTCCTTCTTAGGCTTGCAATCTCTATGTCCTTTCTATTGAGCTCCTGATTTGTAAGTAGTAGTTGATTCATCATGTCTAACTGAGTGTTTGTAAGATTTTTCACATTAAATGACCTTTCTTCAAGTCTAGTAGCCATTTTTCTTTTATCTTCTTCAACCATAGCTTTGTCTTCTTCATCTTTCTTTCTATGTTTAGTCACCTCACATATCCTTACTGATTGGATTTCATGTTCTCTCTTTAATCCTCTGACTTCTTCATTTAGATTGTTGTTCTTCTCTAATAGGTTTGCTATGGCTACATCACTTTCACTAAAATTTCCATTGTCAAACATTCCTTTGGTGTCCATTTCTTGATAAAGTATGTTATTCTGTTGGATAACCACCTCTCTTCTTTACTTTAATGATTTTTTCAATTCTTCTCTTGCTGCTTCAAGTTGTCGTAGTATGATCTGGATGTCAATCATAAGATTCTCAATAGCCTTTCCCAATTTATAGACCTCCATTTCCAAGATCTCAACTCTCAAGTGGTTAAACTTTTTCTAAGAGAACAAAGCTCTAATACCAATTATTGGAAGTTTATTGGGAAGGTGAAATACTTGGGGGGGGGGGGGGGTAGGAGGTGAATTGGGATCAGTTAAACTTTTATCCTTCAAAGAAACTTAAATATATTCACCACTTAATCCATCTCATCTAGATCATGAATAACACAATTTTAAACTTAAAATGCTTAAATAAATCTAACTATTCATCACATAACATAAAACATTTTGGTTACTTGGAAACCCTTCAAGGTGAAGGTAGAATTGGGGTGTGGATGAAACCCACAAATCTTGAGTACCATAGTAACAAAGTTTTCCTATTAGGGCTATAAATGTGATCACTTTTGATGATCTACCCTATGAGGGGTCTATCATGTTAAGATCTTTAGAATACTATTAGGTCTACCTAGATTAAAGGATTTACAACTTACAATGAAGTAAGCAATCTGTTAGGAGATTTACCTTGACTCACTTGACAAAATGTATCAGTACTTGATCCTTTGGTCTACACTCACAATGCTGATTATGGATCTTCTCTTTCCACTCTTTGATTTGATATCCTATCTAATATATCTTTACTCTTCTCTTCATTGCTCCACTCAGTTGCTATACTCTATTACTTCAAAACTTCTCTTGCAGCCTTGAAAATAAAAAACCTTCGCATGTGTATTCACAACACTTTACATCCTTGTTGAATAGGGTTTGGATTTTCCCTTAAATAGACATCTATATAGTCTTCTAGAATAAAATCAACGATCTGGATGCTTCCCCTTTTTCCTCTCAATATGATTGGCTAACTTTCCTTCATAGGGATTGGTGGTCCACATCAAAATGCGTAACAAACTCTATAACAAACTCTATGATCATTAGATTTCATTTACATGGTGGCTCAAAATGATTTACCTCAAAGTTTGTGCCATTCTAGATATTCTTTCTCAAACAATGTTGCTTGACACACTATTTCTAATGCTTGGTCATAACTGCTCTACATGCTAACACTCAGCCTCAACTAGCTTGACTCCTTTTGCATGACTCATCATCAACTTACTCTTCTTTACTCAACATTCATTGAACTCGGCTTGCATAGGGATACTCGATGACCATAGACTTGTTGGGCTCCTATAGAGCTCAACATATACAAGATCATTTACAAGTTTAGACAAATATAAATTGGCCTATATAGAGTGACTCGATCGTAGTGATGACCGACCAACTTTGCCTTCTATATGACTAAGTGTTTGACACTAATAGACAATAAAACTAAAGAGATCAACAATTTAGTTGGTTCTTTGTTATTTACATGATATAATTTTAGCTAATCACTAATAAACACTATTTATGTTTAAAAAATATATCTTTTACAAATATTCAAATATAAGGTGTTTAATTATTTATAAAAAACACATTTTCTAAATAATTACATATAAATGAATTTAATATTATATATACTACTTTTTAATAACATAGATTGTTTATTGATGATAATGAAAGTAAAACTATTTTTTTACCTTTTAATAGCATCATATTTAATATAATTTCATTATATCAAATTTAAATATTTTTCTTCTTCTTCTTTTTATTTAATAAAAATGATATTATTTATTTACGTTTTCCATCATTCTATCAACTTCATATAAAAAAATATATTATAAATTATTATTTACTTACCCCCACAAATAATATACATAGAATTTTAAAATTACGTTATTCTCTTCTTAGAATCTATATTATGTTTTTGTAAATCTATATTTAATTTTGAATAAAGTTTCATACAATTTTGTAAATAAAAGTTGGAGGAAAATAAAAATAAAATGTAAAATGCAAATCTAAAATGAAAAAAAAAGATATAATCTAAAATTTAAACTCTTATGTTACTCAACTAGAAAAACTTACTCTCGAAACACAAAAGCCTAATTGGCTCTTAATTATAACCATCTACTGTAATTCCTCTATGTCTAAACCATGAAAAGACGTTATTCTTTACATGTATTTACTTTTTGAATTGGAACAAGTATCATTGAAACATGAACACAAGCATGCTATAAAATAAACATCCTTTAAATCCTACGCTATTTGAAATGATGAATTTATTATTCTCTAGCAAGGGACAAAATGATAAGCAACATTCTCTCCTCAACAAAAAATAGTAAAACAAATGTAGTTATTTGGCAACATTAATGACAATGATGATGAGGTAATTTATCTAGAAAAATATAATTAAATGTAAAGAAAATGAAAAAATGTAAAATCTAAATATAAAATAAAATAATATATCTAAAATTTAAATAAAACCAAAGAATGACTCATGACATCGACAAAATATGGTGAAGGATATTGTGATTAAAATTTTCATTAATGGGTTGGTATTAAATGTATTAATTGAGAAATAAAATGCATAACTCATCTTTTAATGAAAAGAGAATTAAAATGAAATATGTGGGAATGAAATACAAAACATTTTAAGAAATTATATGGAGAATCATTTTATACACTACCAAAAATCCTTATAGAGAAGAAGACATTGAAATCTTGCAAATGCCTATATGCAAGATGTTAGAATATTTAGAATAACTGTTGGTGGGGGGGGGGGGGGGGGGGGGGGGGGAGGGCGGGGAGGGTGGGGGGGTGAACTAGTTATCCAAGGTCTAGAAGTACCAATTGAACAAACATACACTTAATCAACTTCAGATCTTATCATTCCATTGCTCAGTCTCTACTGTAAACTTTAGCAATATTAGCTAACTATCCACTATTCTAAAATAATAAACTTGCAGAATGTAAACATTAATAAGTAAAATATCATAATAACATCCACATAAGTTTGACACAAGGATTTAATGTGGAAACCCAATTTGGGAAAAACCATCAGCAACATGTCACTAATTTTCAATCTTCTGGAGTGAGCTCTGTTAGGAGCTAACCCTGTTAAAGTTTACAAAACACACTATTAAATGTGACCTTGTTAAAGGATTTAATCACCCTATTAGGAGTGGCCTTGTTAGAGGACTTTAGAACATTCTATTAGAATGTCACCCTATTAAAGGATTTACATATGACTATTAGGTCAACCTTAATTAAAGGATTTCAAATATTGTTCACAATGGTTAGAAAGTAACAATAGGGTTTTGATATATTAAGTACAACTCACTTTGCATTTACATATCTTTATTCAGATCTCATGTACTAATTCATTGTCTGGCTTCTATTTTCATCTCTATCTCTAATTCACTTGGAAACCCTTCAAGCAATTACTCTCCTTCTCAACTCTTCTCAGCCTTCTACTTAGATTTGCCAGTCAATAACATCAATAACTATTCCAACAATCACACTTTTTGGAACATCAATACAGGAACACGCAAAGAAACTCTCTCTAGAGACACATAAATTTATCCCTTGTACCTATTTAAATAGGCAATTATGATATTTTTCCACTTAACAACAACCATAGATCTTAAGGTTTGTGATTCGATTCATTACATACAAGGAATCTGATCACCATTTCATTTCTCCTCTTCTTTTCTATAAACTTCTCTTAAAATCCAATCCTTAGGTCATTTACCTAATCCTCTCTTGGAATTAAATGATCCAACTCATTGATCCTTATCTTCAACATGCTTTCCATATACCAAGAAATCAATTTAGTCAGCTGGAAATTATAATCCCTTGCAAAATGTTAAAATGTTGTTCCTCAGCCAACACTAAGTTCTAACACTCAGTCATGATTGGGTTACTAGGTCACTATTAAACTTCTTGCTCAACACATACACTATCACTCAGTCAATACTGATGCTTGATTAACATTGATTTTCCTTAGCTTGTTCTGGCACTCGATAGACACTAGCATCACTTGACATATACTTCAAATTTTGTAATCTTCTACTCTGTCACTTAGTCAAGCCTATGCATTTGATCTATCTTTGTTCACATCTTCAGGGCTTTATTATTACCATCTTCTCCACTTGTAGCATGATTTGAATAATCAATTTATCTTGTCAAAGTCCAACTAATAAAGTATCTATTTGTAGTTTTCTCTTCATAAATGAACCTATCCTCTAGATGTTTTTGTTATGAACAACTTCTCAAATCCTCTTCATCAATCAAATAGATATGACACTTAGATTAGGTAGAAAATGATCTCACAAATATATTTGACATAAATGACAACATAACAATTGTTCCAATTGTAGTTTAAAAAATCTCCCTCTTTGGCATTGATGGCCACACCTATATACACTTCTAGAATAGTTCTAGTTACCACACAATCCAAAACATTTGTACAGACTCAAACAACACCCTCAATGTATCAGATCTTCATTAATATCCTTAGTTTTGATCTAATTCATATCTCTAGCAACACCTCTAGTAAATCTTATGAACTCCCTTTGAGTAATCACTCCCTCTTGCTTAGATATCTCTACCAGCTTTCATTATCTCTCTCTTTTGTTGTGATCTTTATCAATAACTCTATGATAATCTCTCCCTCATAATTTTTCCTTCTTCATTGTAACTAAATTACATCTTCTCCTCCATGCTAGATAATCTCTCCCTTTCCATGGTAACTTAGATAATCTCTCCCTCTTGGACAACAATGTCAAATGTACCTTTAACTCATACATCTTGATCATGTAGACATATTTATGTTAGTTATGAGTTCTTCATCTGTCATCTTCATATGAATGATCCATCATTTTTTCCTTCTTCCTTACTACTACCTTAGGAAACTCCTAGTAGAATTGTTTGCATCAATTTGTAAGATAGTCTAATCAGTACATTTAATGCAAAGCACCATCTTTGCTTAAATTTTTTTATCTAAGGGAATCACCCCCAATTTTCCTCTAAGATATTCATAAGCATCTTTAGTGAATATGTTAGCAATTTTCTCTTTTGTGTTCACATACTCTAGGTTCACTTCTTTTTCTTGTACTAGCTCTCACAACTAATGATACTTGATAGCAATGTGCTTTGTCTTTGCATGTATTACATGATTCTTTGATATGTTAATATCACTATTGTTATCACAATAGATAACCACTAGATCAATAATTTTTCCTTCATACCTTTCAACAATTGTTTGATCCATATGATATTTGAGCAATTCACTGCAGTTGCCACATACTTAGCTTTAACTGTTGATTGGGAAATGTAGTTCTTCTTCTTTCTTGTCCATGAAATTTATCTCTTTCCTAGAAATAATGCACAACCACTTGTGCTCTTTATGTCATCAACATTTCATGCCCAATAAGAATTAATAAAAACCTTAAGTTCAAACCTATCATTCTTCTTGTAATACAATCCATAGTCTTTTGTTCCTTTTAGATATCTTAGTATTCTTTTCACTTCCATCATGTGATTTTCCTTAGGACTTGCTAAAAATCTTGCACCTATCCCAACTACTAATGTAATATTAGGTTTACTATGAACAACATATTATAGTTTTCCAATCATTGATCTATATTGTGTTAAGTTCACATAAATAGAATCATCATTCTTAGATAATTTATGTCCAGTAGACATAGGTGTACTCACTAGTTTTGAATCTTCCATCCCAAAAAAATTTAGTATCTCCTCAATAAATTTGGATTGAGTAATGAAGATATCTTGCTTCATTTGATATACTTGTAAGCCAACTAAGAATTTGATCTCGCCAAACATTTCCATTTCAAATTTCTTCTTCATTTCATGAGAAAAATATTTGTATAATGTCTCCTTGCCTCCAAATGTGATATCATCAACAAATTTTTTAGATAACAATACCTCATTGTCCTTGCTAGTCTTCAAGTACATATTGTTGTTATCATCTATTCTTACAAAACCATTCTTTACCAAATAGTTATGCAGCCTCTCATACCACACTCTAGGCGCTTGTCTCAATCCACCATATAAAGATTTGTGCAACTTACACACCGTATTTTTCTTACTAGGATCCACAAATCCTTTAGGCTATTCTATGTATACTTCTTCTTCAAGTATCCCATTTAGAAATGTAGATTTGACATCCATTTGATATATGTTAAATCATTTATAAGCAGAATATGCCAGCAATCTTCTAACTCATAGTCTTGCTACAAGGGTAAATACTTCCCCATATTCAACACCTTCCTCATGTACATATCCTTTGCATACTAGTTTTTCCTTGTTCCTTGTGACCACCATTTTCATTCAGCTTTTTCCTTAATACCCATTTTGTCCAATAACATTTTTTTCTTTAGGTCTAGGCACTAGGGTGCATGTTTTACTCTTTTCAATCTGCTCAACTTCTTCATTCATTGCTTGTATCCAATCTTCATTCTCTAAAGCATCTTTCACAAATTTGGGCTCAAATTCGCAAACTAAGCATGCATCACTTCTGAGTCTTTTCTTTTCATAACACTAGATTCTTTATGTCCAATGATTTGTTAATGTGCATGGTGTATTCTCACATATTTTTCTAATACATGCTCTTTTCTTCTTTGTTCTTCAACAAATTAATCTTGAAAAATGTTTTCAAAATCATTTACTCTATCTTGTTTAGGTTTTGGTTCATGTCCTGCATGCTTGAAATTGCCTTCTTGATTTTCAACTTCCTCTTTCTATGACTCAACATCATTTCCCTATTTATTGGCACCTATAGTCTGGTATTCAACAACTGGTTGTTACAACTCAACACTCTTAGTCTGTTGTAGATTTGCAACTTTTTTTTCCTTTTTCAAGTGGAGTGCTTGGAGCACTATCATTCATATATATGAATAAATTGTAGTCTTCAAGTTTTGTCTTTACATTCAACTTCATTCCTTTCTATATGTATTCATGAACTTTCACATCTGCACTTTCTACAACTTTGTTAGTGTTAGAGTTCAAACACTAATAATCTTTGCTCTCAGTGGAATATCCTAGGAATATGCCTTCATCACTTTTAGCATCAAGTTTTCCATTTCTATTATCTTTAAATACGTAGAATTTGCTTCCAAAACTTTAATACTTCACATTAGGTACATAACCATACCATAATTCAAAAGGTGGAGCATTTGTACCTTTCTTGACTTGTAGTTTATTCAAGGTATAAATAGATGTACTTACAACTTCTCTCCATTATTTCTATGACACATTTTTCTCCATCATCAATATTCTAGCACAATCCATAATTGATCTATTTCTCCTTTCAACTATTCCATTTTAAGGAGGGGTCTTAGGTGCAGACATCTATCTTTTGAGTCCTTTGTCATTGCAGAATATGTTGAACTCATTGGAAATGAATTTACCACTTCTATCAGTTCTCAAAAACTTTAGAATCTTCCCTGTCTCCTTTTTAACTCTGGCCAAATACCACTAAAATATCTGGAAAACATCAAATTTTTCTTTAACAATCATCACAATCATCATTCTAGAGTAATCATCAAAAAATAGAATGAAATATTTTTCTCCATAATAGCTTTGAATACCAATAGGTCCACATAAATTAGTATGAACCAATTCTAGAATATCATTTGATGAGTATGTCTTGCTCTTGAAACTAGACTTTGTCATTTTCCTTAGTTAACATTGTTTACACATAGCATTGTTAGGTTTCTTCAATTTTGGAAAACCTCTTACTCTTTTCATTTTGCTAATGCTAACCAAATTGTCAAAATTTACATGACATAACCTTTTGTGCCATAACCAAATATCTTCATGTTGTGCAAACAAACATGTCTCATCAGATAACTATATATAGAACAAGTTACCTCTTGTTTGATCACCACTTCTAATTAGTTTACCATCAACATCAAATATTTTGACCTTTCTATGATGGAATTCAACTATGTACCTTGATTTGTTTAACTGTGAAACACTCAATAGATTATAGTTAAGTCCTTCAACTCAATAAACATTGTCACATTTGATTTTATTAGTCAGTTGAATTGATCCTTTACCCTTCACAAGACATGAAATATCATTTCCAAATTTAACACAACTACCCTTATATGGTCCAATATTCTCAAATTTACTTCTATCACCAGTCATGTGATTTGAACAACCACTATCAATTATCCATCTATCACTTTTTTCACATAGGATATTAATGTTATTGAAAATAAGTATTCAATTGTATGTTGTCTTTGATGTTACACAAAATGTCAAGCCTTTACTGAGTAGTCAGTGACAGTTGAGCTCACTCGAGCATTGAAGATAGTTTCCTGTATATGCCAAGCATTTAGTATTAACCAAGTTCAAAGATAGTATTTACTAAGCTCACTCGGTTAATGAAGGAAAGTTAGTATTGACCGAGTTGGGTCGGTTAACACAAAAGCTCCTATTCTAACCAATTTGGTCGATAAACGAAGGGATCCTCTATGTTAACCAAGTACTCAATTCTGTATTAGCCGAATGTCAGTATATTAAGTTTGTTAAACTTATTGGTTAATGCAAGCTGACTTGAGGGATGATAATTGCTTATTTCAAAGAGTATTCAAGTCGACTTGACAAGGTGAATCATATAAATATAAGGTCAAGTTGAGGATTGAAATGTGGAATTGAAGAAGATGAATTAAGGAAGAAAATTAGAAGGATATTTGAAGAGGACAGAGTATCTGAGTTGACTGAGTTGCAAAGAACATCCTGATCAAGGAGGATCAAGTAATCAAGCCTGAATAGAGATCTAAATTAGCAAAGGTGGTTGCATTAAAAATCATGTCAATTCATTGTTATCTCTAATAATTGTAGCAATGAATCAAATCTCATAATAGAGTTAGCCTAACAACTATTTAGAAAATCCTCTAACAAGGTGGCATTTCTAGATTGAAGTGTTTGAAAACCTCTAACAAGGCCACTCATAACAGGGTGAATTAAATCCTCGAATAGGGTCACACCTAAGAGTGTGTTTTGTAACATTTAATAGGGTTGGCTCCTAATAGGGCTCACTTCAAAAGAGTGAAAAAGGTAACTAATTACAATTGATGGTTTTCCCAAAATTGGGTTTCCACATTAAATCTTGGTGTCTCGTGTGTTCATGTTATTTCTTTTATGTTTCTTCAACTAAGTTAATTAAGGCTAATCAAATTTAATATCTTAAGATCCGTATATTCAATGTTTTTGATTAGGAAAACAGGTTTTATAGGGATCCTGAAACCCAAAGTTTTACAGCAGAAAACAACTTAAAACTGAAAAGACAGAAAAAAAGCTACCTCAAAAGGCTAGAAACAAAAAGGCCTAAAGCCTAAGAAATAAAAGCCAAGAACAAAGCCTGGTGGGCAGACTAGTGTCCCTTCTTTTCCATTGCCTGCAGGGTTTCTGTAGCGTCACTTTCCTTCTGGTTGGCCTCTTCCTCCTGGATCCTGGGGGGGAAATGCTTCTAGTCCCCCTGACTTTCTTGGTTTCTAGTCTCTTTCTGAGGATCTTCCCGGCTGGTTCCATGCTCTGTACTCTGCTCCACGTTCCCCACAAGACCAACATTGGTCAGATAGTCCCCCAGATTAACAATGTTTTCATTCAAGGTATGAAGGGTATCCACAATCTGTTTAGTCACAATCTGGTGGATAAAATCCAACCTTTGGACCTTTTGCTTGAGCCGGGTGATTTTGTCCTCCTGATTGTCTCTGGGGTCCTAGCTTCTATCTTTTTCCTAGCTGCCCTCCTAGTCTTTACTACCTCTGGCCTCATGATCCTTGACATCCCCCCTGTTGTTGGTCTGGTTAGACCTGTCCTTCAGAGTCTCGATTTTTTGAAAAAGCCACTTAATGGAGTGAAAATTGTCAATCAGGCTATTCTTTGCATTGTTGAGAAAGTTGAAACCTATTTCACAAACATTGTCAGAGAGAACTAGAAGAGTCGGGTCAAGGAGCTCGTCATAGTGGGTGCTACTGTCGAGATCCCCCAACACCTAGATTTTAGCAGGTTCTCTGACAATGCCCATATCGGCCCTATCCATATTGAGATTGCTCCAGGCTCTTCTCTTATTTTCCCTGATGGCCTCCTCCCCTTTTCAACCATGATTTCTATCATCTCTTTTGGGTGCGAAATGGGGACCTCCAGGGGGGAGGTGGGCGCAGTAGGGCTGGGGGACAAATCAGCAAGGTCACTGAGATGATCATGGGTTGGGGTCTAGTCCAATTTTCTTTTCTTGGGGTTATCCTAGGTTACCAAGGGGGTCACCTCCTTCTTTTCATTATCTTTCTCCTTGTCATCTTCCAACTCACTTTCCTTCTCTGCCACCGAATCTTCCTCCTCCGACTCCATATCCGACTCATCACTAGACTCCTTAGGATGAGGGAAAGGGGGGTTAGGGGGAGGGCACCTAGAGCTCTTCCTACTAGGGAAGTGGGGAGAGGGATTAGCTTTTGGGGTTTCAGACTTGACAGATTTCACAACGCGCACTTCCCCTGAGTCTGAGCTGGTGGTGTCCTCCAAGGAGCCACCTGAAACCCCAATGGACTTGCCTCTTGTCTGGGTTTTTAGAAACTCAAAAATGAGGAGCAGAAGGCCTTCGTGAAGGGTGAGGTTCTTGATAGGAAATTTCTTGTAACTCTCTATATTCTTAGTCATAGAAGTATTAATATAGAAAGGAAAGGAGATTTTCACTTTATGTCTAAAATGATTAAGCAGAACAAAATGATGGGTCCTGACTCTATCAAACCTAGGCTCCAAAGTGACATACTCTATGATGATCCTCAGAACATGCCCCCAGATCTTCTTGATGGACTCAATGTCATAGTAGGTGTCAATCTTTATCAGTTTTCTTTTCTCCTTGTCGTTCTTGACGAAATCGTTGACAATATTGGCGGACATCTTCTTATCCCTGAAGAAGCTAATGCCTTCCTAGGAGAAGCCAGTCACCTATTTTATGACAACCAAATATTCAATGTTAACTAAGTGACAATAATATATTCAATGTTAACCAAGTGACAATAACATATTTAGTGTTAATTGAGTGACAATAATATATTTAGTGGTAACTAAATTTTAGCAAGGATTTGTTTTAAAGTTTTGTTGACATCTTAAGGGATCTAGGATTTGTTTTAATGGTAACTAATTCACCCCTCCCCTCTTAGTTACACCTTTCCATTTTCAACAATTGGTATTAGAGCTATTGGTGCTTGTAGATAAGGTTTCAAGGACCCAAGCTAAAGATCAAGATATCTTACAAAAGGGAAATTCCTAAGTTGAACCAAGATAACTTCCAAACATGGCAAGAACTCATGAAGTTGCATTTGGAAACCATTGGAGACACATGCCTAAAGTACCTAGAGAAAAAGTATGTGGAACCTACTGGAACTTTGACTATGGACCAAAGTGTGGAAAAGAAGAATCACAACATAATGATGATTGACATTGCTTCTACTCTCAATTATGTTGAATTTGATGAAGTCAAAGATTTTCGTACTACTCATGAAATGTGGATCAAGTTGAAAGATGTCTATGTAGGAGATGACAATGTGAGGAGAACTAAGGCAAAAAGTCTAAAAGGTCAGTATGATTGAATGAAGATAAGAGAAAATGAAAACATTTCACAATACAATGAAAGAATCAAAGAAAGTGTGAGTGTAATCAGAGCCTTAGGAGGGAAAATAGATGATGTGACAGTGGTCAATAAGGTACTCAAAAATCTTCTTCTTATTTATGCAATTAGTGTTTCAACTATTCAAGAAATGAGATGTGATTCCAAAAATGATATAACTTTGGATGCACTAGTGGGAAGGTTGACAACCTTTGAGTTAGACAATTTTGATAACTATGTTTCTAACTCTGGTAGCATTGAGCTTGCATTTCAAGCTAAACCATCACTAAAAAAGAAAGGTGGAGAATCTAAAGGTAAATAGTTTGATAATGAAGACGAAGATGATTTTGATGATGACCTTGAAACCATTGAAGCCCTACTTGCAAGAAGATTCCCTAAAGGCGAAGGAAAGTACAAAGGTAAAATGCCCCTAATCTATTTTTCTTGTGAAGAAGTTGGTCATATTACTGCAAGATGTCCAAACAAAGAAGGAAAAGAAGAAAAGAAGTAAAAAAAGTACAAAGGAAAGAAATATTTCAAAAGCTACAAAGATAACAAGGATAAAGGTAAGAAATCTCGTTACATGGCTAAAGACTCTGATAGTAGTGATGATGATGAAATGGTTTATATTGCTATTAAAGATGAATTAGATGATGAAAATGATAAGATGACCCTCATTTCTCATATTAGTAAGAATGAGACATGGATCATAGATAGTGGTTGTTCTCACCACATGACTAGTGATAAAACACAATTTGAGCACTTAGAGCACTATGATGGTGGAAATGATGAACCCTATTATGTAAAGGGAAAAGGTTGCATTTTATTAACTAATGAACTCAGATGTGACAATGCATACTGGGTTAAAGGATTGGAACACAATCTACTTAGTGTGACACCATTGAACAACATTTGATTCAAGGTAGAATTTATGAATGGAAATGCCAAGCTGCTAGATGGAAAAGGAAATCTAGTTAGGAGTGGAAATCAAACAAAAGTTAATCTATTTTATCTAGATCTAACTAAAAGTTCATATTTCCTAGCTCACGTAGAGGAAAGTTGGTTATGACATAAAAGATTGTGTCATATGAATTTTGATAACCTGGTCAACATAAGAAAAAATAAAAGAGTGAGAGGCATTCCAAGTCTAAGGAAACCTAATATGTGCATGTGCAAAAATTGTCAAATTGGGATAATGGGAAAGACAAGCGTCAAAAGAAAGAATTATAATTCTAAAGAAGATTTGGAGTGGTTCATACAGATTTTTGTGGACCTATTGGCATATAAAGTTACTGTGGAGATAAGTATTTCATTTTATTTGTTGATGATTATTAGAGGATGATGAAAATGATGTATTTGAAAGATAAATATGAATCCTTTCAAAAACTCAAGTGGTATTTGGCTAGAGTGGAGAAAGAAACAAGAAAGAAACTAAAATGTCTAAGGTCAGACAAAGGAGGAGAATTCATCTCAAAGGAATTCAATAAATTCTATAATTAAAGAGGAATCAAAAGATAGGTATTTGCATCTAGGACACCTTAGTAGAATGACATAGAAGAAAGAAGAAATAGATCCATTATGGATTGTGCAAGAACACTGAAGATAGACAAGAATGTTGCAATCAAATACTAGAAGGAAGCAATCAATACAATAGTTCATAACTTAAACCAAGTTCAACTGGAGAAAAATACAGATCAAACACCTTATGAATTATGGTATGGTTATAAACCTAATGTATATTATTTCAAAGTATTTGGAAGAAAATGTTACATCTTAAAAGAAATAAGGAAAGGAAAATTTGATGTGAAAAGTGATGAAGGCATATTCTTAGGACACTCCAACAAAAGAAAAACATATAAATGTCTGAATCTTACTAATCACAAGATTATAGAAAGTGCACATGTAAAAATTAATGAGTTTGCAGAAAAGAGTGAAGAAAAAAGTAGCAAGGAACCTAAAAACTACAGAAACTTTGTCTATTGTGAACTTGATATTTTACTTGAAATTCAAGCAAATGCAATTGAAATCAGTAGTATTCACCACCCCAGTCACCTAAATCTTCAATTCAACCCAAGTTGCAGCTAGTGCAACCTAAGTCATAGCCTAAGAGACCCAAGTCTCAGTCAAAAGGACCAGAGTTTTAGACAGTGGAACTTGAGTCATAGTTTGAAGGACCAAAGTTACAGACAGTGGGACTTGAGCATGATTCAACAGATCATTTTGAGCATGGCGAACCAAGTGAACCAAATCCAAAATATAGAAATAAGGAACCTATACTTGCTAGATATGTCAAAAGACATCATGGACCTAAGAAAATCATTGGAGATCAATCAAAATGCACAATGACAAGGAACAAACTAAAAGGTACATGTTTTCTTATTGAATTTGAACCCATAACTGTTAAAGATGCATTAGACAATGAAAGTTGGGTTAAGGAAATGAATGAAGAGATTGAACAAATTGAAAGGAACAAAACTTGGAATCTCGTTCCTAGACCCAAGGAAAAAAATGTAATTGGTGCAAAATGGGTATTCAGAAATAAGTTGAACAAAAATAAAGAATTATCAAGGAATAAGGCAAGGTTAGTATGCAAAGGTTATGCTAAAGAAGAAGGTATTGATTATGGAGAAACATTTGCTCTTGCTAATTATGTTGCACATAAAGGATTCATAGTATATCAGATGGATGTAAAGTTAGCTTTCTTGAATGGAATCCTAGAAGAAGAAGTCTACGTTGAGCAACTTGAAGGTTTCATAGATCCTAACAAAAAGGATATGGTTTCTAGATTACACAAAACTTTATAAGATCTTAAACAAGCCCCTAGATCCTAGTATGAAAGATTGCACAATGATTGGGTAAAAAATGATTTTCAAAGGACAAATGACAACAACAATCTATACATCAAGGAAGGACCAGAAAAGAAGGTATTGTTGGCATAATTTTTTGTAGATGATATACTATTCAGTGGACATGATGACTTATGCAAATATTTTTCTAAGGAAATGAGTAAGGAATTTGAAATGTTAATGTTTGGAGAGATTAAATTCTTTGTTGGCCTACATATTTAATAGAAGAAGGATGACATCTATATTACTCAATCAAAGTACATCAAGGAGATATCGAAGAAATTTGGAATGGAGGATTCTAGACTAGTTGGAACACCTATGTCTACTAGACATAATCTTTCCAAAAATGACAATTCCAAAGAGGTAGATTAGACTACATATAGATCAATGATTGGAAAACTTCAGTATGTAGTACACACAAGACTTGATATTGCTTTAGCAATTTGTATAGAGGCAAGATTTTCTGCTAATCCAAAGGAAAATGATATGATGGCAATAAAAAGAATTATGAAGTATCTAAAAGGTACTAGAGATTATGGTTTGTGGTATAAGAAGGGAAGAAACTTTGAATCAAGAGCCTTCACTAATGGTGATTGGGTACGAAGTATTGATGATAGGAAAAGCACTAGTGGTGGAGCATTCTTTCTTGGAAAGATGCTAGTGTCTTGGACAAGCAAGAAACAAAATTATATCTCTCGGTCTACAATCGAAGTAGAATATGTTGTAGCAATAGTAAATTGTTCCAACATCATTTGGTTCAAACAATTGTTGTTAGGTATGAAGGAAGAAATCAAGGATCTAGTAGTTATTTTCTATGATAACACCAGTTCAATTAACATATCCAAGAATACAGTGATGCATACCAAGACAAAACACATTACAATAAAATATCATTTTTTGAGAGAGAATTAGTGCAAGAAAAAGAATTGAGATTGGAATACGTGAATACAAAAGAACAAATTACAGGCATATTCACCAAGCCATTACCTAAGGATGCATTTTTGTATTTAAGCAGTAAGCTAGGGGCCATTCCCCTATCTGAAGCTCACTAAAAAAAAATTAGTGATGCATCAACTGAGCATTTGAAGATTAGTCAAGTTGATGTAGTATTCTAAGAGCAGATTGCATATGAATCAGTACATTAGGTACATGGAAAATCCACTGAATGTTATCTTTGGCATGAGATGTTAAAGAGGGAGAGTTTACTACCATATCAGAGAAATTTTGTATCACTAAGTCATAGGGAGAAATTATAGTCAGAGAAATCATAAAATTTAGAGAAAATCATTCCAGGGGAAGAGATTGATGTCAGAGGGAGTTCCCACTGATAGAGGGAGTTCTCATGGATGAGAATCATAATCAAACTAAGGATATTTTCCTTCTATTTTTGCTATAAAATTTCTTTATACTATGACATGTTGTGTTGCCATCAATGCCAAATAGGGAGATTTCTGAAAATAATTACTCAATTGTATGTTGTCTTTGATGTTATACAAAATTCCAAGCATTTATTGAGCAGTCAGTGATAGCCGAGCTCACTCAGGCATTGAAGGTAGTTTCTTGTATATGTCAAGCATTTAGTATTAACCAAGTTTAGGGAGAGTATTGACCGACCTTAGTTGGTTCATGAAGGAAAGTTAGTATTGACTGAGTTGGTTCAGTTAACACTAGAACTCTTGTTCTAGCCAAGTTGGTTGACAAACATAGGGATCCTTTGTGTTAATTGAGTACTCAATTATGTATTAGCTGATTGTCAGTCTATTAAATTTGTTAAACTTATTGGTTAATACAAGTCAACTTAAGGGATGATAAGTGATTGTTTAAAAGAGTATTCAAGCTGACTTGACAAGGTGATTCATATAAATATAAGGTCAAGTTGAGGATTGAAATGTGGAGTGTTAGTGTAAATACATATTTACTATTTACACTTACTTAAGTTTACTTAGGTTAATGTATTATTTTATTATTTTATTTTGTGAGACACTTAGGAGTTTGATTACCTTTTTGAGTTGTCATGTTGACAACACAGAAGTATGCAACTCTATTTCATCACATGGTGTCTACAACACTGGAGTTTGCATCATTCACTGAGTTGTCATGTAGATAACACAGTTATTCACACTCCCTTTTTAGCACATTTTGTCTACAACACTAATTTGTGTGTTACACCCTTGTAGGCTTATCCTCTCATCACCAAACTTACTTCTATGCTTAATAGAGGATAACCCATATCTGGTGGACATGTGCCTAGTTGTATGACTTATCATGTAGCTGATTTTGAGGCATTCTAGATGCATCTTAGAAGCCTTTATGTACAGGCACTCCTAGTGTACTCTTAACGCATGTTGAATGAATATATATCATCATTTAGATCATACTCTCTCTTTCTGGTCTATAGTTGTGCTTGTGTTTGAGTTCTTAGTTCCTGGGTGAATTTTTCCCTAAGGAAAATTCTTAGTTGGTATTAGAGCTTGGAGATTTTCTCATCACATAGTTGTTCGAGACCATTATTGCTTCAACACCTCAGCTTGAATCTAGAGTATTGCAAAAATTGGGAGCATCTAGAGCTAGATTTGGCCTTGCCACTATGTTTGGAACACTGATTAGATGAAGATCGACTATAAATTTGGCTACTTTGGCCCAAAGTCGACCGTGAGGAAATTTTTTTTGCAAATTGGCACCCAAAGGCCCCAATTTGCAAGTTCAGGTATGATCATTTTTAGATCTACAATTTTATTATTCAGATTTGCATTTTAAATTCTTTGCCATTTTCGTCTGTATTTTTTTGAATTTTTTTGCCCTTCGGGAAACTAGTAGAGAAATTTTTTTGTGGATATAAGACTATTAGATCTCGGCCCTATGCAGAGGAATATTCCTCTATTATTTATTTGGTGGTTGTACCAGTCAATTTTTCACACCATAAATTTGGCAGGCATCAAACGTGTGGCCAAGCAATATTCCTCACACCCTTTAGGTGGCCAAGTCAACCATGACTGGTTAATACCAATCGATGAACACTCATCAAATGTCGATGCTTTTTGTTTACTTTAACCATGTGTGAGAAAAATTTTAAACACCTCATGGGCCTTCCCACATCTAATGTGGTATAATTCCCACTAACTCTAGCAACATGAAAAGCTCTTTTCAGCCCTGCAAGCGGTTCTGTAACCCCAAAAAATAGTTCCTTGATGCTGCACTATATTCTCTGATGGACAAAAAAGTTTTATGGCCTTGATTTTAAATCTCTGGTTGCCTACAAACTCGTTCCCACGACACCCGACATTCGCTGCTCAATGGGCACGCATCAGACAGAAGCTCCCGCCATGTAGACTGTGAATGTCCACATTCCTACACTGAGTCACCTTCATGCAACCAAATACCTTAATGCCATGTGGACAGCCCAAGTGCCACACAAGGACACACCAGCTCAGAGTCCCAGTTAGTGGACTGCACCCAGTTAGTGACACCTAGACACCCATGTCAGCATTCTGTACTGTTGACTCAACACTAT
Source organism: Cupressus sempervirens (assembly GCA_028749045.1). NCBI lineage: Eukaryota > Viridiplantae > Streptophyta > Pinopsida > Cupressales > Cupressaceae > Cupressus > Cupressus sempervirens. The sequence goes on from CM053787.1 coordinate 990,710,527, forward strand.
CATACTTGTACACATAGGTAGATTGTACTGACACGTAGACTACCATATGTCAAAAATCTATATAGTTCATACCATATGGATAGCCTAGTCACTTGCCACATTAGCCGAGGTGCTAATTTTTTGCTGACATCATCATTTCACAAGAAAAAAATTGATGGCCATCTGACCATCATTCCTAGTCATTTTTCAATTGCTACAATAGCCATTTGACTGTCAAATTTAAGCATGTAGTTTTCTTGCCAGGCCCCTCTCTAGATTACTTTTTGATTTGGCAGCCTAATTTTGTGAGCCCATAACTCAGTCATCCAGACTCTGATTTACGTGCAATTTTTTTTTGAAATTGGATAGAATTTCCTAAAATTTTTAGTGGTGGTGTTATTTATTAGTTTTGGTGCAAGGATTTTTCAAAAATTACATTTTTTGGTGATTGTACCTACATAATCCTATATTTTTCAACTTTAAACGCTCTATACGAGCTCATCTGTTCACCTTTTCAGGTTCTATTTTTTTGAAAGTGCATTTTTTTTGTCTACTTTTCAAATCTATAGTTAGATTCTAGGTTTGTATGGACAAAATTCTCACTTTCAGAACTAGGGCTTTTTTTGCATTGTAAAGCTTTGATTACTTGTCAGAATTTTTGTACATATGAGCTACAATGCTTAGTGATACATTTTGGCCTCAAAAGGTAGTTGTAAAAGCAAAATCAAAAAGTAAACTTTGTTCATTTTGACAAGTGGCCCATTATACACACACTACTTATAAAGTGTCAAAAACATCTTTTTTGGGGGGGGGTCATTTGATTGAGTGAAAAGGAGGGGTGTGTACTGTGTTCTTGTGTCTCTCTTTTATGCTCTTTTCATTTTTGCATCATAGGTTCATTAAAATGTCCACCTCTAGCTTCACACAATTATTCTACATGGAAAGATATTGCATGAAGTAGATTAATGGAAAAAAGGTTATAGTCTTTATGTTGATGGTACAATTGCCAAACCTACTGATGCTAAAGAACTCATTGAATGGAAAAAAAAAGACCAACATGCTTTAGAAATTATCAAGAGTTATGTACATAGAGATCTCTTCTTTCACATTGCTAGTTGTACATAATCCAAATCAGCTTGGGATAAAATTGAATCATTGTATGGTAAGGTGGATGAAGAAAAGGGATTTCAAATTGAGGACAATCTACTCCTCTTGGATCCAAAGAACTTTGACACAATTTAGGATTACATCAAAAAAGCCAATGAGTATAGGGCACTACTTAAAGATTGTGGAAATCACATGAAGGATGAAAAGTGATTCATCACATCCTAAAGAGGCTACCTTCAGAGTATGCTTCATTTGTTTTGAGTTTTAATACTCACAGGTTGACCATGGGAACTACTTACCAGAAGCCCACATTTGATGCATTTGCAAAAATGTTGATTGTTGAACAATCTCACTTGATGGATTTAAGAATTCTCATGACATCAAAGAACCAAGCATTTGTGGCTAGTGATGAACACCAATCAAGTCAAGGAGGGAAAAGTTCTAGCAACAACAAGAAGAAGTAGGGGAAGTAGAAAACATAATCTAAGACACAATAGTCCTCCTCATAGCAAGGCAATTCTTCTTCCAACAAGAAGGGAAGTAATGAAAAGAAGGACAAACTTTTTTTGTGCATATTGCAAAAAGCCAAATCATGATAAGCATCATTGCAAGACTAAAAGAATTGATGAGTTGGAAAACCTACTCAGGAAGAACAAGATTCAAGTGCTAGGTACTTCCAAGGATTCAACTCCAACCTCTTCAAAGGGAAAAGGGCAAGCACTTATGGCAAACACAAGTTCTTCGGAATGGATACTTGACACAGGTGCCTCCTATCACATGGGTTCTTCAAAGGGAAACTTTTCTTCATTGAAGCAGTCAAAGGTACCACACATCTTCGTGGGAGATGATACTAAAATGGAAGTTGAAGGGAAAGGACATGTGGAAATGGGAAATGGGGAATTCAAAGATGTTCTCTACATTCCAAACCTTAGCTCCAATCTCCTCTTAGTTTACTAAATCACTCACCTTGGAGATGGTCATAAAGTTGACTTCCTTCCAGATTCAATGATGGTGTGAAGTCTAAGAGATGATTCATTGGTTATAGTGGGGAAAGTCAATCATGACAAGAGGCTTTATTTCTTCTCCCACTTTGTGTCTAAGTCTCCTTCTTAAGCCTTGTTGACTCATTATACTTCAAAAATCACACTATGGCATGAGTGGTTTGGTCATCTTGACTTCCCCTCTCTTCAGCAACTTTTCTCAAAACACATGGTCAAAGGTCTACCTAACATCAAATTTTATAATGGTGAGTGTTCATCATGTTCAATGGATATGCATCTCGAGGAGAAGTATGATAAAGGGAAGTCTTCACAAGCACCAGTTGTTCTCCAATTGGTTCACATGGTTTTAGCAGGTCCTTTTGTAGTGACTTTAGTCAGCCAAGGCCACCACATCCTTACTTTTGTTTATGACTTTTCAAGATTCACATGGGTCTACTTCATCACAAGAATGAAGTAGTTCATAAGCTTCAAGCATTCAAGACTCATGTTGAACACAAACCAAGGAAATCCATCAAGGTTCTATGGATGGACAATGAGAACAAATATGTGGATAGAAGACTTAGAGACTTTTGCAAAATTGAGGGAATCGATCTTCAAAATCCACCAGCATTCAGTCTACACAAGATAGATGTTGTAGCACTGAGGATTAGGACTCTCAAATCCATGGCAAGTTGCATGATAAAAGCCAAGTCTCTTGATTCAACACTTGAAGTTGAAGCCATTAGCAGTGCTACTCATATACTTAACAGCTCTCCTCATAATGCCTTAGATGGAAAGACTCCTTTGAGGCATGGTGTGGTAGAAAACTAGTTGTGAGTCACTTTAGAGTCTTTGGTTGTCCAGCATGGGAAAACCTATCTTCTAGGGGATGCAAGGCATCAACACCTAGGCCTTGTACCTTCATCGGTTATGAAGACAATGTTAAGGCTTATAGACTTATGGATCCAAAGACTCATGAGATCTTTGCGGGGAAGGATGTTCTCTTTGAGGAAAGTTCACTCAGCTTATCCTCTAATCCTCTCCGCACCTCATACATAGTGCAAACTAACAGTGGCACCAGTGATAGTGCTTCAACATATTCAAACACATGGGGTTCTATCGACAATTGCAATAAGAGGTCATGACATTAGTCCAGTCCAAATGCTTATATTGACATAGTGAAAGGTCTAGCATAGCATGGTACATATTGTCTCTAAACTCCAGCTTTAGTTGATGACCGCATGGTAGACATTGCAAGTTTGTTCGTGAAGTCACACACCGTAGACTTGGGAGACAGCCTTGAGGACTTATATCTTCTCATTGATGATGATGATCCTTCTACACTTGTTGCAAGGGCTCACTCTGACCCTCATGTTCATTCTCTACATGATCAATCTTTACAAGTTGGCATGATTGTGGATCCTTATGAACAACAATTGTTGGAGGTCTCTTTGTCAGTTGAGGAGACAGATGGTTTGTTGGAATAGGTTCAATAGATATCCTTGCCAAATCTACATTCATTCTTTTTAGCACAGTTGGAAGGGGTGAATACCAACATCAACACATGGATACTTGAGTAGTTTTCAGGGCCACCATACATCTTCAGGATTGTACCTTTTCCATTGTTTCTTCTAAAGGGGAGGAACATCATTCTGCACTCTTGGACTAGCTTCTTTCTTGGAGCAGCTTTCACTGACAGACATTCTTCATTTGGTGGGGCGGGGGGGGGGTGGTCTTGATTGCTCCATGCATCCCTATTCATCTCTCTTTTTGGGGGAGAGTTTTTACCATGAGGTTTTCCCTCTTTCTCTGCTTTATGAGAGATTGCATTTTCATTATGTACATGGGTACCTAACATGGCCTAGTACTTGGGACCCATCTTGCATTTCATCCTAGTTTTTGTAAGCTTAAGGGCATTCCCCTAAGTTGTACTTAAGGGGGGGTGTTGGTGTAAATATGTATTTTCTATTTACACTTAAGTTTACTTAGGTTAATGCATTATTTTATTATTTTATTTTGTGAGATACTTAGGAGTTTGTGCACCTTTTTGAGTTGTCATGTTGACAACACAGAAATATGAAACTCTATTTCAGCACATGGTGCCTACAATACTAGAGTTTACATCATTCACTGAGTTGTCATGTAGACAACACAATTATTCACACTCCCTTTTTAGCACATGTTGTCTACAACACTGATTTGTGTGTTACACCCTTGTAGGCTTATCCTCTCATCATTGCACTTACTTTTGTGCTTAATGGAGGATAACCCATATCTGGTGGGCATGTGCCTAGTTGTATGACTTATCATGTAGCTGATTCTGAGACATTCTAGATGCATCTCAAAGGCTTTTATATACAGGCACTCCTAGTGTACTCTTAATGCATATTGAATGAATATATATCATCATTCTAATCATAGTCTTTCTTTCTGGTCTACAGTTGTGCTTATGTTTGAGTTCTTAGTTCCTAGGTGAGTATTTCCCTAAAGAAAATTATTACATGAAGTTGAAGAAGATGAATTAACAAAGAGAATTTGAAGGATATCTAGAGAGGATAGAGTATCTGAGTTGACTGAGATGCAAAGAGCATTATGATCAAGGAGGATTAAGTAATCAAACAAAATTAGTAATCTAAATTATAAAATTTAGTTGCATAACCAATTATGTCAAGTCATTGTACTCTCTAATAATTGTAGCAGTGAATCAAATATCCTAATAGAGTTAGCCTAACAACTATTTGGCAAATCCTCCAACAAGGTGGCATTTCTAGATTGAAGTGTCTGAAGACCTCTAATAAGGCCACTCCTAATAGGGTGAATTAAATTCTCTAATAGGGTAACACCTAACAATTTTTTTTGTAACCTTTAACAAGGTTGGCTCCTAACAGGGCTCACTTCAGAAGAGTGAAAACTATAACTAGTTGCAATTGGTGGTTTTCCCAAAATTGGGTTTCCACATTAAATCTTGGTGTCTCATGTGTTCATGTTATTTCTTTTATGTTTTTGCAACTAAGTTAATTAAGGATAATCACATTTAATATCTTAAGATCTACATATTTAGTATCAACCAAGTGATAGTAATATATTCAGTGTTAACCAAGTGACAGTAACATATTCAATGTTAACCGAGTGATAGTAATATATTTAGTGTTAATCGAGTTTCAACAAGGATTTGTTTTAAAGTTGTGTCGACATCGTAAGGGATCTAGGATTTTTTTAGTGGCAGCTAATTCATCGCTTCCCTCTTAGTTACTCCTTTCCATTTCCAAAAAATGTAGTTTTCTCATCTTCATTAGAATCCTCTTTCATAGAAACATAGACTACTCCTTCATCATTACTTTCAGATTAAGTATCAATTTCTTCTTCAACAATATACACATATTTCTTACCTTTTCCTTCATAGTCCTTTTTCCTTTTCTTGTCTTGGTCATCTCTTCTTCCTTTGTACATGCTTTCCTTTCTTTCATCATTGTGTTCTTTATCAGAATAGCTTACAACAATATGACCAACTTTGTTGCATGAAAAATAGATTATGGGAAGTTTACCTTTGTGTTTTGCTTTGCCTCTTCTAAATCTCCTCGCTATCAGTGCCTCAAGTTCATCATCATAAGTATTACTACCAGTTTTCACATATTTTTATTTTCCTTTCTTAATGAGAATCAATTGTGATTTAAAAGAAGATTCAACACTATAATGAGTGTAATTATCAAAATTAGACATCTCAAAAGTAGTAAGCCTACCAATCACACCTTCCAAAGTTAGGTCATTACTAGGTGTACATCTCATTTCTTGTAATACATAAACCATAATAGCATAAATATGAAGTAAAGTTCTCAATACCTTTCTTATTATTATTTCATTTTCAATCTTTCCATTTTCTTCTCTAATAACATTGATAGCCTATTTGATTCTTGTGCAGTACTGTACAATGTTCTCACCTTCTGACATTCTCATTTCATCAAATTTTACTCTCAAAATTTTTGATTTAGCTCTCAAGATTTACATATGACTATTAGGTCAACCATGATTAAGGTATTATAAATACTATTCATAATGGTTAGAAAGTAACAATAGGGTTTTCATATGTTAAGCACAAATCACTTTGCATGTATAGATCTCTATTTATCTCTCATGGAGTGATTCATTACCTAGCCTCCATTGTCATCTCTATCTTTGATTTGCTTGGAAACCCTTTAATAAATCACTCTCCTTCTCAACTCTTCTCAGCCTTCTGCTTAGATTCACCAGTTAATAAGATCAGAAATTGTTCCAACTGTCACACTTTCTAGAACATTTCCCACATAGGCACACACATAGTCACTCTCTCTACACACACAAATTTTTTTCCTCTGTACCTCCTTAAATAGGTAATTCTGATCTTTTACCACTTAAACACTACCATAAATCTTAGGGTTCACGATTTGATTTCTCACATACAATGAATTTGATTGCCATTTCATTTCTTCTCTTCTTTTCTAAAATCTTCTCTTAGAATCCAATCCTTAGATCATTTACCTAATCCTCTCCTACAATTAAATGATCCAACTCATTGATCTTTATCTTGAACATGCTTTCCATATCCCAAGAAATCAATTTAGTCAACTAGAAATTATGATCCCTCATAAACTGTTAAAATTTTGTTCCTCGACCAACACTAAGTTCTGACACTTGATCATCACTGGGTTACTTGATCACTATTAAACTTCTTTATGAGCACGTACACTACCACTCAGTCGATACTGATGCTTGGTCAACACTGATTTTTCTTGGCTTATTTTGGTGCTCGGTCGACACTAGCATCACTCGACATATATGTCAAATTTTGTTATCTTCTACTTTGTTACTTGATCAAGTCTATGCATTTAATCTATCTTTGTTCACATTTTAGGGATTTATCATTATTGTCTTCTCCACTTGTAGCATTATTAAAAAAATCAATTTATCTTGTCAAAGTCCAACTAATCAAGTGTCCATTTCTACTTTTCTCTTCATAACTCAACCTATCCTCTAGATGCTTTTGTTATGAAGACCTTCTCAAATATTTTTCATAAATAAAATAGTTAAAACACTTAGATTAGGTAGCAAACTATCTCACCAATATATTTGACATCAATGGCAACATAACAATTGTTCGAGTTGTAGTTTCCAACACAAGAAATAGTTATCAATGTACTAAATGTTAACATATAAAATGAACCATAAACTCATACTACACATGGTAGATTGGATGAAAATTCCTCATTAATTCTTAGAAGATATAGTTTTTTTTGCACTATTCTCCAACAAATCCTTTTCCCTCTAATGCTCTCACTTTTAAAGAAAAATCAACTCTGTGGTCCCATTTGAGATTGTCATCTCTCTCTTTTTAATTATTTTCTCAAGTAAGCCATAATGCATGCTGAAGTTTTGGAGTGCATTATCCTTATTTAGGAAATGATCTCATATGCCCTTTTCTTTAATTACATTTTTCGTTACAACTAATTTTATATGATGTAAAAAAATAATGATTTTCCACTCCCAAGTTTCATAGATTTTTGGTGTTACATGAGTTTTCGATCCTTCACATTTTTTAGGGTCTTAATGTGACTGAAGAGCCTCTCGGCTAATAACTATCAAAAATTTTAGTATCTATATAGACTATGAATTTTTCTACTATAAATGAAACACATTTATATATAGTATTGAACTTTGCATTTTGAGCTTCATCTTAAAAGATGACTAATGTAATGAAAGTAGATGAAAAGTTCTCCTTTGCCTTGGCAGTGTCTTGTCTAATTTATGATTGACAATTCTTTTCGCTAGCCATTTCAATACCTCTTATACTAAAAGACCTTTTCCATACATATTCACACTATAAGCTCTTGAATTATATATATTTTTACCATTTAACCAATAACATATGAGTACTTCGTGTATGTTGTTTTGATCAGTTATTTTTTAATATTTTGTTTGATATTTTTTTGTTGAAAGAAAAATAATTTTACCACCAAGATGTATTATCTTTCTTCAAATATATGGTTACTCATGTACATGGCATCTAAGCAATAATAGTTAAAAAATATCTACACTCCTACAACCTAAGAGGATAACTTCTTGTTTAAGATCATCTTTTTGAAATAGTATAATTACTGTACATGTCAGTTAAGCAATATTAGCTACAAATAGCCCATGTTCTTACAATATGAGACTAAACCTTCTTATTTGGGATCAATTTTTTTTTGGAACCTTATAATTGCTTTTCTAATGTGAAAAGGTAATTTTATAATAATGAGTGTTGAAGCTTTAAAAAGACAATCACTCTTGCCTCAGTGCAACCATGACACATGGCAAGGGAGACAAGAAGGCTTTGTCTTAGAGACATCCTACAATGTTAGAATGAAGGAGAATGAACTTGATGCTCCCTATAAATTTGAGAAGCAAGATAGTGCTTGGTGGTTTTCCCTAGGATTTTTACTAGTCGAGAATGTTGAGATGCCTTTCATTTTCTTATTTCTTTAGTTATTGGGTCCATCTTCCATGGCAATAATTTGTTGCAGAGTAGCTTGTCTATTGGGTAACTTTTTTTTTCATGCCATGACTACAGGAGCCAAAAAAGCTCTTTGATTGGGGCAAATGATGTGCACAATAGGAATTACCTGGATAATTTGTTCAATTTTACACAATTGGGCATATAGGTAGTTAACTTAAAACATGTACAAAATGCCTATCGACTATTCCCTTGCACCTGCCATAGTGCAAGTACTAGTAATTAATTCCTTTTCAAATTTAATTTACATAAAAATTTATAACTATATTACGATAAATATGAATGTTGAAAAAAAAAATTCTAGCTAATTAACTACTTAGGAATTGCACTTACCTATATTGGAGTGACATGTAATACACACAATATTAAAGTTATATTAAACATAATAATTTAGTTCCTATAAAATACTAAAATAATTTATTTAATATATATTTTATACAATTGATGTTTTAATATTAAAATAAGATTATAATTTTTATTAAATATAATCATTTAATCATATTTTCTAGAGAAAACATAATTAAGATTAAATTTATGTTATGCCAAATATTTTTTTCCTTCATTCTCGTCATGTAACAACAAAATAAAAATTTAAAATTTTTTCTTTCTGTTTCTTCTAAATGAATCTAATATTAAACTATATTTAAATTATACCAATAGTAAAAAGTATATGTATGTGATTTAGTTTATGTATGTTATTTACTATGATTTTGAAAAAAATAAGTGTAATGTAAAATAAAATAACTTTAAACTAAGTAGAATATATTTTTCCATTGTTATCACTCATTCCTTTCCTTTCCTTTTCCACTTATTTATTTATGCATTTCTTCTATGCCATTTTTATAACAATTTACTTATCTATTACCAACCATTCACTTAAGAACAATTTTTAATCATCATAGAAATTACTACCATTTTCCATTCTTAAATCACTTCTGCCATCTAAGATTATTGTAACCCCCTAGTTTTGTAGGATAACGATATGGACATGGTGGAGGGTAATCTAGGTGGTATGTTGGAGCATTATGGGGAGACCCATAGATTGGAGGTCAAAGATCTAAGAGAGAGGATGCAAGCTCTAAAGGAAAAGGTCAGACTTTTTTCTAAGTTCACCATTAAGGTGACACATGCATGAGCCACTACACTACACTTGCTGAAGGATAACCAAGAGGAGGACTTGACCCACGAGGACTCCAGAATGTTGTTTGATTTCCTAGTAGAAGATTGGGCCAACATCCTCCTCAAAGGGAGGGATGATAAAAAGCCCAATTAGGGCTTGCTACTCTATGTTGTTTGTTTAATGGTTTGTTGGTTTTGGACTTAGTAGTTTTCAAGGTTGTTATCCCTTTGTTTAAAAACTCTGTCACTTATGCTACTATTCCAGGCAATCTTAGTAGGATGCCTCTAGACTCTATTATTATACTCCTTCATTTGATGTTTTTGTTTAGATAAGTAGTTGTAGGGGGTAATTCTATTGGTTGTAGGCCAGTTTGTTTTTTGTAGGGACCAACCCCCTTATTTTGGTTGCTTTATAATTCAAAAACATATTAAATGAAACCATTGAATTTATTCGATTATTTTAATATAAGAAATAATCTAATATAAACTATGTACATAACATTTTGTATATTTTATTTATATTCATTTATTTATCAAAATATTGATTGATAATAATGAGTATAATTGTCACATAGTGGCTAGTATTTGCCTCATATAATTTTATGTTTAATGTAATTTAATGAAATATAAAATAATTTAATAAAAATATAAGAATAGAATTATAATTTAATAAAAAAATTAAATAATTTTTCATATAATTTTTAATTTTTAATTTTTAAAAATTGTAAAAGATAATTATTTCATATAAAACTTATATATTTATAATTATAATTATCTTTTTATACATATTTTTCTAATTATAATATAGTGAAGAAGTTATTTATCAAATTAATTAAAATTATCGTTAAGTTTGGAAATAATTTTTGTATTGTTTCAATATGATTTATTAAATGGTATAAATATTTATAAGTTTACTATATCAAAAAAATAGTTGTATAATTTGAATAAGAAAGTTAAAAGTTAAAAATTATATAACTTGCATTCTTTTCATATTTTTATTTTTATTTTTAAATATTTACTATTTAAATTTAAATAAAAATATATATTGATTTAAGTTTAACGTAAATTTTTTGAATATTGAATAAAGTGAATTTATATTTCAAATATGAAATGAGGTGAAAAAAAAATTATTATTGATAAAAAGAAATAGAAATTTAAAATTCAAATAAACTAAATAAATATTATCACAATATATTTTTTAACACTTTAAAAAAATACTAAAAATGCTACAAATAAATTAAACACCACTATAATGATTATATATTTGTATAATATGTATTAATATTAATAAATTGTATAATGTATCATTTATATTAATATTAATAAATAATTATGTGTATAATTAATATATTAATAAAGCTTTTAGAAATCATGAATTAATTGAAAAATGATAAAGTTTATAAATGCAAGTAGTGTATCCTAAAATTTTGCCACCATTTTGTCAAATTTATGTATAAGAGCTTGCATCCATTAGCCAATGAATGCTAAGGTAATTTTTTTTTTAATGGTTTTATAACTTAAAAAACTAGCATGTGCACTTTGAAATATGTTTATGAAAACTTAGAAAATAGAAATATTGAATTATAATTGGTGGAAACAATTTTTTTAATGAAAACTCATTGCAATAGTATTTAGCCTATTGACAAATACTAATAATATCAAATAATTATTACACATTTTTTTTGATGAATAGTCCCTTCTCTATTAATTAAATATTAAAGTTACACATTCACAAAAAGGGGTTGGGGGATTCAAGATCACCTTGCAAGAGTACAAATGAAAAAGCCAGAAACATTAATAACTATTCATAAAAAAAAACATAAGAACAACCCTCAGGTGACTGAAGTAGTGCCAACCGAGGGAGGTGGATCTCGCCAATCATGAAACCCCCATGCATCTGCATAGTTGGAGTTTGGCTCAAGAGGAGCCCACCCATCATTAGCAACAACAACCGTTTATTATTTTTCCTCTCTCTCCAGCCTAGGCAACAAGAATACCAGGTCCAAGTGGGGGAACGACCATTTGGGGTCAGTACCAAGCGTAGGCTAACTAGGAACAACATGAGCAACAGGAGGAGCATCTGACGACCATATTGAGCCAAGCTACAGAGAGGAAGAGCGATGGTAATGAACATCCTATCCACTAGGAGAGAAATGAGGGGTCTGGGAATGAGACAACTAGGAGTGGTGGGTCAAGGAGCTATGTCCTCAATGGCAACCATAGGGTGTAGTCTGATCTATCGAAGTGGAATTCAAAGGCACCTAGGAAATTGTACACGATACATTGCCCCAATGATTGAGAAGATCCTATAGGTGGCCCACCTATAGAGGTACTTTGTTAGCTTGTACTTGAATATTTAGCATTACATTATTACATATGCAATCCTTAGTATACATGGGTGACCGCAAGAAGTTGGGTCGCAATTTTATGGAAGTCAGATCCGTGGAATTATATTTCTCAAAAACGGGTACCCAATTTTTAAAAAATTGGGTACCTATTTCTAAAATTAAGCTTTGGGCACTCGAGCCAAATTTCAAAAATTGGGTACCCAATATTTAAAAGCGGATCAGGTGCCCGAGGTGCTCAAATATCGAGCACCCGACTTTTTAAAAATCGAGTACCTGATTTGTAAAACTTTATTTAACCTCTTTTTTAGCATTTTTGAGGTCATTTTCATGACCTAAAAAATAGGAGCCTGATTAGAGACGCATACGGGAGCTTGATTTTCAACTCTACCGACTACCCCATTGTTGCTAGTTTTCGATACACCAGGTATTTTAATATGTTTTATTTTATTTTACTTTATTTTTTTCAATTTTCAATTTAATATGTATGTTAATTTATTGTTTTTTTCATTTTTAATATACATAAAATTGTAAATTTAAATTGTTAATGAGTAGATGTTTAAATTTTTGTATTTGTTAATTAAAATATAGTTTCGTAAATGATTATTTAAAAAATTATTATTTTAAATGTTTTGAAATGTATTTAATTTATGTATTTATTACAATGTTGAATGATTAGATTAGATGCAAATTCATTGTTTAAACATGTAATTTTACAAATAAATATAACCTCAACCTAGAACCATATAACCTCGACCTTGTTTTAACTATAACCTAGACCTAAATTCATTGCTTAAACTATAATCTTGACCTAACCATATAAATAAAACCCTAAACATATATAACTAAGTACTTAATCACATAACAGCCCGCCAAGGAATCCAAACAAAAAAATTCTAGTATTTAAAATGATTTTACTTAAATTGTATTGTACTTTGTTTCATGGATCGAAAATGGATGATGTAAACTATTTTATAAATGCATATTCTTTCAGCCTTTCATACCCTATGACATGTACAGTGGATGATTGTGCATTTTGAATTAATTTGCCAAGTGGCATTCAGAACAAATGTATATAAATTATTTAAATTGATTGAACTGAAGTAGTTAATATTCTTTCATGTGGATGTGTTATTTATTTTACTTTTAGTACTTATAATTATTTTAAAATGAAATGTAAATGTGCTCATTAAGGAATGCAATCTCTTATGTTTTTTATAAATGTAAATTATTGTATATATGTTATTGCTTGCTTAGTAAAACTTTTGATTAGTTCTTTGGATCCCTTAGCTGGGCGTCATTTAGGATTAACTATAATGTCAATTTTTATTGAATTTAACTCTAATCATAACCCTTACTATCATCTTAACCTTAATCTTGATTTGCTAAAACCTACACCAGGTAATATATAAATAATTAAATAACTTTCCTATCTTACCTTGAGTACTAATTTTATAAATGTCAAACCCTAAAATTGTAACCTTATTTATGATTTAAACTAAATTATCCTAGAGGAGAATCATATCTACATCTACATGTCATGTACATGTGAATCTAAAAACATTTGTACACATATCTAATTACATCATTTATTAGATAGGAAGGATTTTTTCATTATATGTATTATCCATGCATATCATATCAAAAGAATCATATAGAGATATGTCATTTATGACATGTCCATCATAGATAATCAAGAAGGGTACTTAGGTAAAAATATAGATATTTAACACTATATATTATAAGAAAAGAAAAACACCATATATAGGAGCATCTCATGTACATAAACTAAAAAAAATTACCATGACACATGTAATGAGATCAAATAATATTTGTAAGATTCATCGCATATAAGTTATCAACATGTATAGGGGTGATATAATCAAAATATCAAAGAATGAGTGATATCAAAGCATTATATCTTAATATTTAACACTAAAATAAACTAACCCCTGGGTTAACCCTAAACCAAATTGAATATATCAAACTAGATTGAAAGTTAACCCTGGCCCTTAACTAATTAATATTATACTTATAAACCAAATTGAATTAAACCATGATCATAAACCTAATTATATATCCCAACTTAACAACTTAGAAACCTTGAATTTAACCCTAAATCCTTTCTCCAACCATTAACCAAATTGAACCGTTACCCTAAGATTGAACCAAGTTAAACGTTGACCTTAAGACTAAACCAAATCACCCTAAACTAGAACTCAATAATATATTGAACACTTTAAAACAAAATTCAAACCTAACTTTTTTGAATTAATGTTGGTTTTTAATCTAAAAGCTCTAACTATAATTCTATATCTAAAACCAAATTTAGCACTTTAAAACTTAATTGAACAATTTATTAACTCTTGTCCTAATTGAAACCTAAGCATGTAAACCTAATCAAATAGTACAAACCAAATTGAACCCTAATCCTAAAACTAATTAAACATTGATATCAAGGTCTCAAGATGATACATCATAAAAAAATTAGAAGAGACTTGAACGAATCAGGCATCTAATTAAGTAACCCTCCCTCACCATCAAGAGGTGGAGGTGTCCACATCAGTGCGAGTAGGAAGCCAGACTACACCCTTGGATGGCTAAGAATATATATAAATAAGTGAATAACTTGTCTTTCCACTAGATACCTAAACCTTTATATCCTAAGTGAGTATTCATCATGTAATATCTAATTAGGAGAGTATTGAAGCACTCTAACACCCCAATCCCTAACTAGATAATTATGTTAGGGTGGACTAATTTCTATTTATATTGGGTTGGAAGTGCCTAAAAGTTTTTTTGGAGACTGGAGATTTCCCTATTTGTTTCCTATTTTCCTATATGGGTAGCCTAAATGTTTATTTCCTTTGCAGAATGGAAGGCCACATAACAAAATATTGCCTTACTCTATAAAAAGAAATACCCACCCCCTAGTGATATATATAATAAGATCTTTTTCCTAATTTTACTATCAATTTTTTTGGTTAGAAGATGATGATAGTTCAAAATGATTTAGAAGATAGGGATAAAATGAGAACCATCATTCCTAGAATGAAGATGCATTATTCCAAGTGATAAACCCATTTCTATAATAAATCAGTTCCTCCATCCAAAAAATTAGTAATGAGAAATCCCTACGTCAAGTAATCAATGGAGGGCTCATAAAATTGATCAAGTGATCAACGAAGGGCTCATAAAATCCCTAGGTCAAGTAATCAATTGATCCCCAAGGGGAGATAAGAATCTCATTAAAAATTAGAGATAAGACACTCCTAAATACATATCATACAAAATTATTACCAAGGTCTTAGCCTCTAGACTAGAAGATATCCTACCCAAGATCATTAACCCTACACAAAAGTGTTTTGTTAAGGATATTTATGCATATTGGAAAACTTGATAACCTATTGGAAGACTTTGGATTGAGAAACATTTCTAGGATAGAGTGTAGGCATGCTCAAGTAATTGATTATGAAAATGTCTACAAAAGGGTGGAATGGAGTTTCACTATGATGATGTTGCAAGCCCTCCATCCAATATTATGTCAAATGGTGTCCTCTCTTATGATTAGTGTCAAGGTTCTAGTAAAGAAATTAATGGGGTTAGATCATAATTTTTAGGACTCTCTAGATCAATTATGAAAGGGTGTCCTCTTGCATCCTCTTTATTTTTTATTGTTGAACATTGACTCATTACATTATCTCCTTAGAGATAACTGGTTGTCTCTAAAAGTTAGAGGATCTACTCTCCAAATAATTAATAAGTATCTAACGTACATAGTTTGTTGATAATATATTTATATTTTTTTAAAGCTAGAAGAGTGCAACACGAGTCATTTAATGATCAAATTGGACCTCTTTTCTTTGTATTGGGTAGTAAGATTTATGTCTCTACATCTATCTTATTGGGGCTAAATATTGAGTCCCCTACCTTGTGTAGTAAATATGGTATTGGATGGAGATTTCATAATTAAGTGGTTAGGTACCTAGGGATTCCATTTGTAGTAAACCCTAACATATAAATGAAATGTGTCTTTATATCAACAATAAAATCTTTGGAAACCTCAACAACTGGAACTCTAATTATCTCACTTTGGTTGGTAGAATTCAAGTATGTTAAAAGATTCTCTCCTCATATTGGGTGTAAGTTTCTCTTCTTCCTACTCATTTTATTTAAATCAGTTTGGTCTTCTATATAAATCTATTAGGAACATTTTGTGGATAGCCAAGGGATTACTCTGGCAATAAAATGGATAGTCAAAGCTTCATAAGGTAATGAATTATAGATTATGATTAGAATTAGGATTATTATATGGTTAGGGATAGGGTTCACATGTATTAGTTCATTACCTGACATGATCTACACTTATAGTTTGCATTAAAAAGCAGATAATAGTTAGGATTCAAACTACAATCTTAAATATTTTTTAATCAAATGATAATACTATCTCTAAGCTTTCATTAGATAATTTTAACCTTAACTCTCGTCCTAATGCCATCTATTATATATCCTATAAACAATAGGACCATAATAAATATCCGAAACCTAAATATAATTCTAACTAAAACCATAATCCTAGGTAAGTTCCCTAACATTAAAGGACCATAATCATTATAATAATCTTAAGCTTAGCCATCATGAAAACCATTAACATAACAAAATTATAAACCATAACCTTGTCATAATCTTAACTTTGTTTCATCCTGAGATGAACATGTATAATCCATAATGAGTTCATACAATCCCCCAGTGTCACAAAATAAGTGTACATGAAAGCAAAATTAGCTTGGTGGCTCCTATTTTAAGAAAAGAAACCTTGAACTAACCTAGATATATTTTTTTGGACTATTATTTTATGATTAGACTTAAAACTTTGGTATTTAATGTTTAATTTGACTTAAGTGTTTAACTTTATTTATTTAATTGATATGATTTTAATAAAGATATGCGCATTTATATAGATCTAGTTGATAAATTTTAGATTTAAATTTTATTAAATAGTAATTTTTTCATGTTTTATGTTGTGATGTATTTTTGTCATGTTTTATGTTTTATGTTGTTTAAACATATATGCAGATTATATTTGATGGACCCACCGCCACCCCCTCCCCCTCCCATACCCCCACCTCTGCCCCCTCCACCTCCACCTCCACCTCCACCCACACCTCCGTCACCCACCGCAGATGAGCTCCGCAAGACCTTGAGGCATAAACTCAACGACCTCATGTGTGATATAGAGGCTATCCGGCATTAGAGGCACCCCCCCTCACCTACTACGTCTTGTAGATAGCATGCAAGGCGTGGTTGAATCCATCCATCATTTTGATTTAGAAATTGATTCATTTAGATTGTGGAGGGAAAGCATGTGTGCCTTATACTCTAACGTCTTATCATACAAAGAGGTTTATAACCTACATATAGGTAAAGAGAATTTTTAACATTTGACCATCCACCACACGCTAACCATGAGGTACCCACATACTTCCTTAGGAATTTATGGGCTGAGTTTGAGTTGGGTTTGAAATCCAACTATTTTGATATGAAAGCATTTCAGGGGGTTGGTAGAGGGATGCCTCAAGATAGGCCTAGGGAAAAATTGAGTGATAGAATGAGAAACCGCAGGCAAGTTGAGCCCCTTGTACCTCTTCTTGTGCCTATTGTGCCTGCTCCTCACCATCATCAAGTAGTTTCATCTACTTTTACCCACTTGAGTGCCCTTTCGGGCAATTTAGTACAGCAGTGGACATAGGCGGTACATGCTCCTCCACTTGGACATGTTTGTACTAGCTGTGGAGACATATGCACAGGCCCCCAGAGCGATCTTGGTGCAACACACAATGGCCATTATGTTGAGGGTGCAAATTTTGATGATGATGTATATGCTGCCCGTGGTGATGGTAGTGACGAGATAGACGTCTCATCATTTGTTGACCTCATGCAACAAGGAGAGCCTGGAGAGAGTCAAGAGTAGTAGGTAAAATTTTAATTTCAATATAAATATAAAGTACACATAATTATTTACTTTCTACATACATGTGTAATTTTATTAACTATATTAATTTGTACTTTTCAAATAACAGAGGATGGATGATGCTATTCCTCCTAGGAAGCAGTATAGTCTTTTTTCGAGACCTACAGATGTTGGCATCCCTTATACAGTATGCACTTTGAATTACACTATAAAAATATACATTCAAATTTGAATTTAATAACATGTGCTCATATGTTCTTTTTATTTGATTTTGTAGGGATTGTCTGCATCTACACAGATTGATGTTAGTACAAGTCCTACTCCAGTTACCACTGAGGCACAACCTCAAATACATGTAGTATGAACTTTTGACTGAAGACAAATAATTTGTATTATTTTTATGTATGTACATTATTATTAACTTATAATCTGAACAATTTTGACTCACATTTATATATATTTTATGTGTTTTGATTTTACGAACAGGAGCCATATCATACTCATCCATACAGGCCTCTGTATAGTCTATTTTCGACTCCATCTTATGATTATTGTGCTACCATACTTATAGACACATCTGTGACATTGGCTACCACTCAGGTATGATATATATATATTATATATACATGTTAAATTTATAGTGTATAAAAAATGTAGTGTACAAATTATGTACTTTGTAATTATTCATGTATATTTAATTTTGACTAAACATTTATGTATCCATAATTTTAGGACTACATCACCAAAAGTGTTGCTGAGAGCACATGACTTAGCGAGATGGAGGTACCTACATTGTCATTTGAGGTCAGTATTGTGATTTATGTACATAATGTATAGTTCATTATGCTCTAAAATCAAATTTTAAAAATGTATGTATTGTAAATTACAGGACCTCACCACTGCTGCATTTGGTAGTTTTGACAGTGCGCCTCCTCCCGTTATTGAGGGACACCCATCTCATGTGGTATAATTTATTTTTATTATGTAGTGAATATTTAATTTATTTGCAAGCTAGATTTTGAGACCCATTTCAATTAAGCATGTACATGATGAGACATGCCTTATGTTACACAAGGTGATACATCTACCTCACAGGGTGTCCGACATGACAAGATGGCTCATATTACACATGATGATCCATCTGAGTCCTCTTTGCATGGAGTAAAGAGGATATTCGATCAGATAGATTAGGTCTTGTTCGCACCTATAGATTGTGTTTTTATGATGTATATTATTTATGATGTATACACTTTGTGTTAGGATAGTTAAAACTGTATGTTAGACCATGTATTTTTTCACTTCATAGATCATGTTATGATGTATGTTAGACCATGTACTATTTTTTTACGACTTCTTATCATGCTTGTGTATGTAGTATATATTATTATGTTTCACCATGTTTTAAGTATATTCAAACCATTTTCTTTATTCTAACATATTTTATTCATGAACATATGACACATTTTGTAAGTATATATGCAAGATGAACAATAATTTTTACTATCTATAGAGCATTATTGGATAAATATCACATCAAATTTATGCATTGAGATTCATACAAATAAAATTGACCTACTAGATTAAAAAATGTATTGATAATGTACCTAACAATGTATCATAAGTGATCTTAATGTGTTGTTTGGTAATGTAAGACTCATTATCACCTAATAAGACCTATTATGTGGTAGTAAAGATATGAATACCTATCATAACCTATAACAGACATAATGACCTATTAGGACTCCCATGTCCCCTTAAGACACACATGTATGGATAACACACCTAACAATGTATCATAAGTGATCTTAATGTGTTGTTTGGTAATGTAAGATATAATCAATACAATGAATACAATGAGTAATGATCTTTAAATTATCATGTGCAAGTGACTTGTTTTTAATATTACAGTCAATAGTAATTTGAAACTTCAAACAAACATTAATTTAAACATGCTTGAATGTAAAAGTAATGGAACAAAATAGGAGGTCATTACTTAAATTGACAATTAATTTATAATTTATCAAGTGCATACCTTTAACTTTCAAATAGAAGTAAACTCTCATTTTTGAATTAGTTTGTACAACATATTTCACAATATATGTAAGACAATGTCAATGATATATTCAAGGTATCTGAACTATGTAAATATATGTGTAATTTGTATGTACTTACTATGTGAAATTGCACAAGATGTCGATGTTCGATCCACTTTAACATTTAAATTTGCATAAATTGTAATTGAGACCTAAATAAGAGGTATATAAGTTCTTTAAATTGGTATTGACAACACAAACATACATGTAATTAAATTATATAAGCACATATATAAAAATAATACAATAATGAAAAAACTTACATGTGTTTGATTTAAATGTAGTCATCCCACTGTACCATCTGCATCCTCTCTCTTTTGCAATGCATCTATGATTGTCTCGTGCTCTTCCATTGAAATTTTCCATAATACCTTATTGGCGGGTCTCCCTTTGTATCTTTCTAATTTGATATTTGTTGCCACAACCAAATGAGAATAGTGTAAAATCTTCTTTTCGGTTTGGTAGTCTTCAAATGCTGGAAAACCATTTCTTCTTGTTAGGTATCTACGTAGCCAAGTACCAGCTACAACGATAGACCCGATTGGATAATCAAAACCATCATCGTTTACTTGATGACATGTCAATTTTTTCTTAGGTTCCACACATCTAGCTAGCCAATACTCAGTCTGTTCATCATTATCACTAGGTGCAATAACATTATAAACATGTTCCACAAGATAAGATAAAGTATAGAAACACTTTAATCACATGAGTGTACATATCCAAATTATATAAATTGAAGCATGAGATCACAAAAAAATCTAATTAAATTGTGCATACTAGGTTCTATGAGGTCTGAAATACGATCATAGTCTTTTGATGCAAAAGTAACATTTTGGCCTTCATTTACTATATCATCTTCAAAATGCATGTCAATAGGTGCTAATGATCTTTTTTTCCAATCTTCAACCCATTCTGTATTCTCACATTCTTCCCATTCACCTGCAAGACAAAATTGACAAAAAACAAGCAAGCTCCCTAGTCCATATAGTCCAAGTGTTAGAATCTGAACTCCTAAATGATTGCCATTTAGCTGACCCACTAATTGTATCACAATCATATCTTGAAGGGATATTATTTTCTTCAACTAGGTAGAAGAAACATTTGATTGTAGAGTTCTGACTTGATCCCATGTATAAATATTTGTTACATTATTCGACAATCTCATGTGCATTTTTGAATTTAGCTTTTTCCTCAATTTTTTAAATTGCTCTCTACTAAGGGCTCTCTTCACACATGCACCAGCACCTTCATATTCTCCTTTACCATATCCAGCCTCAAAAAAACTCCACACATGTTGGATGTTAGTTTGTCTATGTGTCCTACTTAACCAATAGAACATTCTAGCATTCTTGAATTGTCCTGTACAATTATCTGACCATATCCAATGTTGTGTCATTTGAATTTGTCTCTCTTTTAAATTATCATAAAAGACCTTGAAACAATATTGGAAAAACTCAGATGAATGGAGTTTATTATCACTTAAATAAAAATGGTACTCTCTCAATATTTTTTGATCCTCCTCTGTACTATCAGGTGCATGCCTATAAACTATATGAACATAAATTGTTACTTGCACTGAATTGTAATATTGTGGTTGTACCTCTTCTTGTGGTGTAAGCGTGTAGTTCTCTGCAAAGTGAACAACTGAAAGTATAGTACTAATTGGAAATGTATTCTTACATATGCAAAATTGTCCATCAAGCCATCTAGAATATTGAGAGTGTTTAACATATTTTGGTATGATCAAACTCTTAAACTCATCCACAAATGCATGACAACTAACTTTATCTGTAACTAGATCACACCTTCTTCCAATCTTCCCATCCTTCAATGGATATTCAATAGTTTTGAATCTTTTTACCTCAACTAATTGTTGTCCAAAAGTAGTCAAAGCATTTTCATGCAAACATTCATCTAACAAAGAAAGATTGCAGCACATATCACATGTACTAGAAATACATGCATTGAAAATAAAGTATTGATCATTAGGTGGCTTACAAAACAAACTTGATATGAAATCTTTTATAGTTTGAGGTGGTATTTTTATACCACATTCTTGCAACATTTCTTTACTATGCATCGTACCACGTATAGATTGAAATAAATCATAATGGTAACGAAATTGAATATGAGTTTTACGACAACATGTGATTCTTTCCTTGTTAATCCTTACATACTGTGGTTTACACTTTTCAAAAGATCTTTGACTAATGGTAATATTTAATACCTTACCATCTACAAATTTTTTAAACAATTTAGTTTGAGTCATGTCCAAAAGGTGTTTAGGATGTGGATCACGTATTTTTGACCCAATTCTCAATTTAAGAACATATCTTGAATTAGGTGATACTCTTGTATTATCATGCCAAAAAATTTCAATCAAACTTTTGATTTCACTAGTAAGTTTCATATCACATCTGGGGATTCTACCACTAGAAGTCCATAAAATATTTGCTAGATCACATTCAAAGTTAACTCTTCTCTTTACAGCTCTTTCTAAAGTCTTACGATTCACATTAAGATATCCACTTATGTTGCTAATCAATCTTTTGCAGACGTTGATTTGTTAACTAAAGTTGTTTTTATTGCTCATCGTGTTGCATTCTTATCTTTAGACCGACTTCTCTTTCTAATAACATCAAAGGCACTAGCAACAGTGGATACAACTTGTTTTAAAAACTCATTTTTATTCTTGGGTTTTTTATACATTCCCAACCTTCTCATTACTTTTCGCATTTTAGACATTTTAATTAGTTGCAACATTAGCTGACATTGAAACCCAAATTTCTTGTTATAAAAAAAATGCCTATACAATCTATTAGCATGTGTCCTAATTTGTCTCCATGAAACCAATCCCTCAAGATTATCTAACACATCATTAGGAATATGCAAATTATGTTCAAACACTTTACTATCATCTTGACATGTTTGTTGGGTAGTTGGTGTTTCTATGTCTACATTCATGCAATTTTTATTTTCAGACACTTTACTATTTTCATTGTTATTTGGGATTTGAATATCATTTTCAAATTTTCTTGGTATTTCTTTTGGGGTAGGCATTTCAATTGGAGTGTTTTGTGCATGATTGTTTGACAATTGCTTCTCATGAAGAAAATCTAAATCCTTTAAATCGTAACCTGCTTCTAAAAAATCACCAATTTCATCATGAGAGAAAATTCGAGGGTTTGGAGACACACCTGTATTGAATGCATGATTAGAATGTGCACCTGAATTTTCTTGTATTAGGTTCTCTTCTTTGACCTCTTCATCCATCGTGGTATCCTCAATGTCTTTATCCTTTGAAACATTGTTCAAGTCTCTAATTCTCTGTCTTCTCTCTCAGTGACGTTGTGCTTCATTCTCTTTATTTGCTACAATCTCCTCATCTAGCAGAACTTTTACTTTCTTCTTTTTTCGTTGTTTTGATCCCATGTTTGCACCAATTTTGAATTTGAATTAGTAGCTTGCAAATTGTATAAGAGGACAAGAAAAAATAATAAGCATGACGAAATTCAATGTTGCAGATCGAAATTGTTATTCAATCATTTCAATCATTAAAATTGGGTCGGTGGGGCAACTTTTGGGGCCCAACGGGTACATTAGAAATGGGTACCCGATTGCTTGAAAATCGGGCACTTGATTCTTTAGAAATCGAATACCCGTTTATAAATCGGGTACCCAATTTTAAAAAGAATTGGGTACTAGATTTTCAAATAGTCGGGTACAACAGTTTAAAGCAATCGGGCACTCAATTTTTGAATTACAAATCGGGTGCCCGATTCTTGAGACATGAGCGAGAATTTGGTATGGCTCTTGACTTTTGCATGGGATTTTGCCTTGGGGAAAGGCATGACATAGGCTTGGTCCCACCAAGCCATGCCTTTATGATCCTTTTTTTTCTAAGGCATTTAATCGACAATTTCTGGTATTGTCGTAATTTTTTTATAGTCATTCCCATTGAATTTTTTGACGAGACAAAAACCCATTATAGGTCTTACTGTTCTGATTTCAAAAATATAAATTTTATAGTGTTATTAGTTTATTTTCTATTTTTCCATTATTATTAATCAAAACTATCTCCTAAACATTGAAAAGTGACATTCACTAAAACTTTAATAACTTTTTTATTTTATAATTTTTCTTAAATTAATTTATATGTCATCAATCTACATACAATTCTTTTGATGTTAAAAAAAAAATTGAAAAAAGTGAGATTTTGATCAAATTATGTGGTCCGTACACGAGAGGTTTTAAAATTTACCTTTATAGCCAATTAATAATTAATAATAAAAAATTATTCAATAAAAAATGAAGAAAAAATATTGTCATCAATCTTAGGTGTATTAGGTAACTCCCTTTAAAAGGATTTGTGAAAATTCATTTATTTGTGTCAAATTATGGTGTCCATACACAAGCGTGGTATGGTCCTGAAACAAACATTTTGAAAAAGTGGTTTTTAAAGATTCATACGAAAAAAAAATCTATCATATGGGTACACAAATAAATTACATATTCAAAAACTAGATTCCGAACACTAAAAATTTTATTTCTGGAATTTTTTAATATTCAATCTCTAAATACCTCAAATTTTGACATCAATTGACAAAAAATTTCAAAAATAGGAAAAACACTTCCACTTTTTTGCCAAAAGTGAGACCCAACTTCTTGCACTGACCCACATAGCAACATTTATATCTAGAAAAATATTTGTAAAAAACACAACATTTCTATCTTTCCAAAGGGTGAAAAGAATCTCCAGCCTAAAAGCATACCAATGGAGGAGAATTTAAATGGGATTTTGTTAGAGTCTCCAAGAAAAACTATATGCCAAGAAAATGGTTCCATCCTAAAAGGTCTGAAAAATCATGTATTCAGAGCCAATATTGTTGAGCCCTATGACAAAAGCAAAAGATGTGTAGGAAAGTCTCAAGTTTCCCACAAAAAGGATAGTGTGGGTTAGGAATACCCAAATGCTTGAGCTAAGGACCTAGAGGCAAACCCTAGAAGAGAACACACCAAGCAAAGCATGCAATCTTTGGTTTAGTAATGGCTTTCTAGATAGTGTTAAGCCTATATCTCTAGTTCTATTGTGTGGACTGGAGGTTCCAGCAGTGGTTGAGAGACTCAACCATAAGTAAATGAGCACTGACCATAAGTATCCCATTTTCATCTTATAATTCAAAAGAGGAGTACATGAATACCACTTCTAGTCCTTCCACCAAGGTTTGGCTGGTTGAATGCCCAGCTTGTGAAGTAAGTGAGGAGGCAGAGCAAAGATCAAAAGGTCAAAAGTCTATTTATTTGGGTGAGTTAGGTGACACTAAGCCTACATATCCTCCCAAGATCTTAGATTCATAGAGACTATAGAAAATAAATATTTGGGCATCTAGATGCCACATCTGAAAAATGAAGTGCACTGGTACCCTGAATCTTGGCAAGTGACACACCTTCAGTAATAAATAAGGGTAACCAACACAAATTGTGTTGATTCATGGAAAAACCATCTCTAAAACCATTGCTATCCCATCAAAGCCATATCTTGAAAACCTCCCACACTCTCCAAATGATCTTAAACACAAAGGAGCCTCGGATCTACACAAGTTTTGAGGTGATGAGAAGGGTTTGAAACCCAATCCCTTCCAAGTCAGCCTATTGACTAGAAAACTAGAGGAGATGTAGTGACTAAGAAGAATCTTCTAGGCCTAATCCCCATAAAGAGCTCTAATAACCCACTTAACAAACAAGGAAATAGCTTGCTTGTGAGTGGAAATAAGGCCAAGGTCACTAGATTCCTTGGGCAAGCAATAATACTCCCAAGCCACTTTGTAAAAGCCATGATGCTAAGAATTTGAAGCCTGGAGGAAATCTCTAAGAAGATTCTCTAATTTGGAATAAGAGGCTTTGGATGGAGCCCAATAGGAGGAATAATACACATGGATAACATCTAAGACCTTGGAGAAGATTTGGAATTTACCAGCTAAAGAGAGAAGCTTGGTAATCCAATAGTCTAACTTTTTGGAGATATTGTCAAGCACAACATTCCAAAGGTCCACTATAGAAGCTTGAAAAGAAAAAGGGATACCCAAAAAATGAAATATTTCACCATGTTGAATCTATTTCATTGGTATTGAGCTAGCCAAAGTGGAGCAAGAAGGAAGGTTTGTCTATAGAAAAGTGTTTTGTGCCACTAGATGGCTGACTTGGAAACCAAACAAAAAATATCCAGGCATTGGAGCTCATTGGAGACATTGAAGGAATCATTAGCAAAGTGTTCATTGAAAAATTGAGTGGAGGACTTGTAGACACTTAAATCCATCCCAAATGGTATATTAATTTATTTAATATTTCCTGTGACATTATAATTAATTATATTTATTATATTCCTCTACTTATTTAATTAAATAGGTTCATTTCCTAATTTATTTAAATTTAATTTAAATACTCCCCCCCCCCCTAATGTATTAAATTCATTTAATGCATAGTGCTTTGTAAATCCCCTTTTAAATAAATTCTAATTTATTTAATTCCCTCCACTTTATTAAATTTTTTAATCGTATGATTAAGTTAAATCTTATTTAACTTAATCTTAATTCCATCCTAAAACCTAGTCTACACCCATCACCCTAATCCTTCTAAGCCTACCCACTACTTAATCCCACTTATTTATTTTAAACACTTTTTAGCTCCTAAGTGTTTGCTCACACATGTGTGAGAAGCTCATGATCCAATAAAGTTTCCACTTCATTTACACCTCTTATATCTTTATCCCCCACTCCTTCCCCCAAAGTTGCTCACACATGTGTGAGCACACCTTGAGCCTCTCAATCATGAAGGCTATTTTTGACTCTTGCATGGCTTTGTCCTTTAACCCATGTGTCTCTCTTGTGGCACCTATGTGGATGGAAAATAGATGCCACCTCCCCAAGGCCTCTCTCAAACCTATAAATAGAGCCCTTGTCTCAAGCATTTGACATCTCCCTCATTTTGCATTGTTATCATGCTAGTTTAGAATTAGAGCTTTGTAGTGATCTTGGTGATCTTATGCATTATTACTAACCCCTTGGTAGTTTTTAGATTTCATTTCAGTTGCATTGTTAATCTAGTTTAATTTCTTGCATCCACATTCATATCCTTTGAGTGCTTTCAACCATGGTTGCTTCCATAGCTATTGTTTGAAGTATTCTCCATTCATTTTAGTGTAGTCTCATTATCATTGCATATCATTTATCAATCATTGAGATTCATCGTTGTGTTTAGGGAGAGCACGTCCACATCCCCCACACTTACACACACCAACAAGGCCTCTTATGGGCACCCTTGTTCAGCTGCGTTGAGGTTGTGTGGGAACTCTTACTTTTCAGTTGCTTAAGTTATAAAACTCAAGTCTAACATTAGTTTTTTTCAGTTTGTTTTAATCTTTGATATTCACATGCTACTAATGTTTGGTTGTTTATAAATGCTTCTGACAGGATAGATTTTCACACATACATTATGGCATGCCCAATGGGACCCACCTCCCTTCTCCACTATCAAATCGCATGAAAACTTTGTAACTTACTATCAAAACACCACACATTGTCATCTCTGTTAGGATGCAATGTTGTTTGCAAGGATGCTTTGCCATCTCTATAGATTAGCATCTCCACTATTTGGCATCTCTGACTGTGACATTTTTTTAAAAACTATTTCATACTACTAACTAGAGCAATTCTATTGTCTTTGATTTATATTAACGTCTACGTAGATTACTTTGTCAGCTTCATTATTTTAACTTGGTTTTTGTCTCCATTGTGGGCAGCCTAATATCGATAGAAACTCAAACTATCATCTCCAAAGGTTAGCTATATATTGTCATTTGCATTATGGGTGGACAACCTATCATTTCAGTATAGTGTTGTCTTTGCTGATAGTATTTTGTCATGTGTGGAAAAAGTCAATATTGTCAATATTTTGTCATCTTCAATATTTTGGTTCTCTATGTTTTGGCATCTTTGACCCTATTCTATCATCTATGACTATCAATGTGTCAGTAAAAATTTTAACCGTACTTCTTAGTTTTTTTTCGTCTGTGAATTCTAGCCTCTACGTAGTTCTTTCATCTACGCCTACCATCTGTCGTTTGCAATTTCTGATAGATTGATTCATATTTTTAATGCCTAACTCATTGTTTGATTGATATACAGGGATTTATAATCTGGTTTTATTGTAGGAGACAAGATTTGGAATTTTTTTTAGTGATTTTAATCACTTGAAAATTTGTAGTGATTTTAATCACTTAGGGATTTATAGTGATTTTAATCACTTGGGAATTTGGAGTGATTTTAATTACTTGTAGGATTTAAATGGTGAATGAACTTGTATGAATTAATAATTTTCCCTTGGAATGCATGTTGCAACTAATATCAAAAATCCAAACAACTCTTGAATGCATTAAGGTAAAAAATTACACACTCTTGAATGATTTATGGAAACTTACACACATTTCATTAGAACGAATGATGCTCAAATAAACTCTTGAATGCCTTAATGAATGAACAAGTTTTTTATTGGAATGCATGTGTAGAATAGTCAAACACAATCTTGAGTTCCTTAAGGAAATTGACATGCTTTCATTGGAATGAATGTTTAAATAACGAATACACTCTTGAATACCTAAGGTCAAAGAAGCTTGCTATGAAATATTTGGATTTGGTGCTTAAAATGAATTCACTCAATCTTGAATGACTTAAAGGAATTTGTTTAGTTTCAACATTTTTCTTATGTTGAAGACGATTGATTTACTTTATGTTGACGACATTGTCATGTTAGAAAGAACAATGCATGCTTAAACATGAGTGTCTTCAAAGTAGATAGAAAATCTAAGCTTCATTGGAAAAGAACGAGTGTCTTTTAAACCCTGAGGCCACTTACATATTCTCTTCTCTCGTGCCTTCAGGTGATCTTGAGTGCACAAGAAATAAGTGGTCTTGTTTATATTTTTTAGGAGGTCTACTTGGGGATTCCATCACCCCTTGGGACATCTCAACTCTAACATTCTGGTACAGTATAAGAATTGGAGGGTGAATCAAATGATACCTCTTTCGGAATAAATTTTTTGTCACTCTTGGCTAAGACCCAAAGAACTTTATACCTTTGGGAAGTGAAGGTGAAGATTTGGGTTACCGTCTCCTCCTAGCTGTATGGCACTATTTTCTTTCATCTACAGATTTGGGCCTCACGTACCTTGCATATATCGAGGACACCCTCTAGATAATCTTTGTAAATCCTAGTGGTAGCCTTATTAGGATTATTGATGTGTTTAACATGCTTGATTGTTTTAAATATTCAAAAATAATACCAAACATCAAACAAGTTCAAAAATGAGTGAAATGGTGAGCTAAACATTGAATGAGTTAAATGGTTGTAAGTGGGTCCTCTTGACCTATGATTATTTTCATGAGTTCTTACATTTGGTCTAGCATTTGAAATTCATTGGGTCTTTTAGTCACAAGCTTATTTACAAAATTTTCATAATTGGTCTTGTAATTGGGTTTGCTTTGTTCCTACCATGACCAACATAATCAAATCTAAGAAGGTGAAATTATCCAAAACTTTTTGTGTTGCATAAAATTGTAACCAAGATTATGCAAACCTCAAACTATGAACATAACAATGGAGAGTATGTTCGGTATGCTCTTAGAAACACAACAATGGATGAATCTCTTGGATGTATGAATGCAAATGGAAAATGTACCTAGCCTAGATGATGTGAGAAATCAAAATGACAAAATGATGATGCAACGATAAGCAATTCTAATGGACCTCTAATGATTCCTAACCCAGTCGGAGTTCTCTTCTTCTTTTGGCCTCTCGTTGGTGAAAGCTTGAGATAAGACATCTGTTTAAAGTGGATGGAGGAAGCATCTAGAATGTGCTTAGAAACCACTAAGAGATAAGGATAAGAATTGACAACTAAGCACCTTATCTCACATTCTAGATAGATAGATAAGACTGATGAGATGGCATGTGTGTGTAGAAGATTCCTATGGTGTAGACAACATGTGCTTAAAAGATGTGATGACAACTAATATGAATGCACATACTTCTAGGCGATTTGAATAAAGATTAAATAAAATTTAATTTAATCAAGGTCTAGAAGAATTAATGGGAACATGGAGGATTTTAAATAAATAAAATTTATTTTAAAAAAAGGAATACGTGGAGAATCATGTGTTAATTAAAATTAACACATTAGAGCTAGGAGTATTTAAATTAAATTTAAATAATTAGACAAAAATGAACTTATTTAATTAAAATAATTTAATTAAATAAGTAGAGGAATGTGACTAGTACTAATTAGATCATTCAGGACAATTTTTAGTGTATACATTTTGCCCCTCTTTGATGTGATGTCGGCACGGCATCATATCAAAGAAAATACAGGTTGCCCCAGAGAAGATAGGAGAGGACTGGTGACAATGACAAAGAAGAAGGGTGATGGAAAATGATAATCTAAATGCAACTTAACTACATAAATGCAAGAGATTCAATTGTGTTCATATGGAGAGCAAACCTTATTTTAATATTGCAAGAGGAGTTATGCACCAAATGCTATAGAAGCATAGATGACAAGATTCCTTTGTGTGTATTAGACTCTTAACACAATGGATGTAGGTTTCAGAGTCATGAGGGAACAAATGACATATACACACTAGAGAGGTCTAGGCACACCCAAAGTCTTTTTTAAGGAGCTTGGTGGAAAGTGTGCTAACCCGTTGCCCCTAGTGAGCAATGCATTAACATAACTTGAAACTCACATAGATGTGCTAAAGAATCATGAAAATAGATCATATTGCAAAATAACATGTGTAATCAGGATAAGCCATTCAAATGATACCAGGATATGGAAGATCGAGGCACACTGGGGAAGGCTATCACTGACACACAAAGATAAAATTAACAAAAAGACATTATGACTAAGTAGTCATTCAATTCACCATGCTTGCCATGAACCTGATAAATTTGTTAAATTGTTAAGCCTGCGTAGGAAGGATTCATCCTGTAAGGCAAAAATTGATTGATTGATTGAATTGAAATGAGATATTTGTGATTGGTTGCTGGCAATGACAGTAAAAGGAATGATGTTCTCAAATCATTGAGTCTAAATGTGAATTTGGGTAAGCTTTTTCGCAATCACTATTTGATGAGGTTGGTTTTATGGATGGAAGCTCAGTGTAATGAGAATATGGATAAGATAAGATAAGATGATGGATGAATTGAATTGGAATGGAATAAAAGGAAATTGATTATGAAAATATAAATATATTCTGTTAGAGGAAAATGTGTTGAATGGAAGACTAGAAATTTGATCAAGGTAGATGCAAATAGAATGAAGGAATTGATTATGGAAATGATGTGAATGAAGTGATTGAAAGAAGAGAATATGATGAGATTAGAGGATAAATGAATTGATTGAATGATTGGGAGACTTGGATTGAATTTGATATGAATGAATAGATAGAATGGAGGGAAGTGAATGGATTGAACGAATTTGGAATAAATGGATTGCATGTGAAAGATTGTGATTGAATTTGATATGAATGAATGAATAGAAGTGAATGAATGTGGAATATTTAGATTGAATTTGATATGAATGAATGGATAGAAGTGAATGAATATGGAATAGAATGGATTCAGACCAATGACAAGGGAGAGCCACGGTATTTATAAATGGATAGGAAGGTTGGGTAGATATATGAATGGAGGAATAATATGGATGAACAACAGATATAGTGTCAGATAATGGGGAACCAAGAACCATATTTCAAAGGAGTGACCAACAATGCCCCATTCCAAGGATATGAAAATGGAAGGAAATAATGGTGAGGAAGGATTTCATGAAAATGGACGGATGGTGTGAAAGCTCGCATATGGAGGAAGAAAAGGGATGTGCTCCTCTTAAGCATGTATGAGCATTTTTGTTATTGTGCCTCTAGTATTGATTATGAGCATGGGTATGAAAGTGGAATGAAGGCATGAAAAAGGGATAATGATACGAAGGATATGAAAAAGGGATAATTATATAAAGGATATGGATAGAATAGGGATAATGATATGAAAGATATGAAGGAAATGCGTGATAAGAAGTGGATGAAATGAAAGGGATAACAAAGATTAAGGGTATATGGAAGAAGGATAGATGTGCATAGGATTATGGAGGGAAAAGATATGAATGAACATGAAAAGAGGATGGGAATATGTATGCATATGGATGGAAAATGGATGCATGAACATGAACGTGACAAGGACTATAGGATGCAAGATAGGGATAAAATGTCAAGATCAAACATATGGAAAAATGTAGGAAGTATATAGGATAATGTATGGATCATGAACATGACAAAGACTATGGGATAAGGATGTCAAGATCAAATATATGTAAGAATTATGGGAATATGTAGGAAAGGATATGGAAGGTACTTATGGATGGAACTTTCCCCTAGTGTAGAGTGCAAGTGGAAAAAGGGAAGTTAATGGATAGGTAAGTGAAAGTGGAAGACAATGGATACATAGTAGGAAAATGAAGGGAGGACTCAAGCATCTAGGTATATGGATGTATCCCTTTATATTTATACTTCTTTAATTTGTTTATTATTTTCTTTTCAAGGAATTGTTGGTATTTTCTCATAGATGTTGATAGGGTAAAGAAAAGAATGCTAAAGTGAATTGGGGAATAGAAGACAATGACCTATGAAAAAGTTTGGATTAAGGGAGTTGAGTAGGTAGGAGGAAGACATGGTAGATGGATACTAGGTCGGAAGACTTGTGAAGGAAGTGGAAAGATATTCATTGGCACACACCTTGAAGGGTGGTGGAAAAGAGTGAATTGTGAAGGATGTGTAGGAGAAAGTTGGAATTTTGGGATATAGGGACCCAAAATGGATGAAGGAGATGATAGAGTTGGGATGGCGGATTTGGGTGTATAAGGACCCAAAATGGATTTGGAAAATGGAGGTTGAGAGAATTTATGAAGGAGGGAGGCTTTTGGATTAGCAGAATTGGATGTCATTTGGAATCTTTCTTTGAGATTCATTGCTACATTAAGTAGCTTTGGTATCCACATAACTTTTGCACTTTTGATTTTTAATCTTTGTGACTTTTTTATTGCATTTTGGATCTGATTTTTCTTTTCTTGGACATGTCGCTTAGATGGGACATGTTGATCCTTACGCTTTTGTGGATTTTTGACTTTGTTTTCTTTTTCTTTGGCATCCAATTTACTTCCATTGGCCATGGTATGGGTGCATGAAGGTAAATAAGATGGAGAACGTATGGAAGGTGAACGTTGGAAGGAATTCAAGGATGTGCGCCTTTGTTGATCTTTATGAGGGCTATGAGGGGATAAATTGGAAAATGTGGACAAGGTAGAAGGATGTATATAAGGACCTAATATGGAAGGATGGGAAGAAGAGTTTGACAATGGAACATAAGGACCTAGAATGGATGGACTATAAGAACCTAGAATGGATGGACTATAAGGACCTAAAATGGACTTGGAAAATGAAGGCGGAGAAGTTTTAGGTGTGAAAGGAAGAGTCT
This sequence comes from Cupressus sempervirens, assembly GCA_028749045.1. NCBI lineage: Eukaryota > Viridiplantae > Streptophyta > Pinopsida > Cupressales > Cupressaceae > Cupressus > Cupressus sempervirens. The sequence continues at coordinate 990,744,228 of CM053787.1, forward strand.
TGGAATTGGAAAAAGTGGAAGGTGTACCAACATCTTGAGGAATTATTTTTTTAAGGGGATACTTAGTATTCTCAATGCAAGATGCGAGTCTAGGTGTATGGGGTTCATTAGGAGATTGGATAAGTGTAATAGGGTCATGAGATGTAGAGGGATCGCGAAATATGGATGAAGGGGTGCATTGATCTTGACTTGGAAGAGGATCATTGAGTGGAACGAGTGGATTGTGAGATGGAATAGGTTCATGAGATGGAATGGAGGGAGTGGAACTATGAGATGGAGTACTTTGATCTTGACATGAAAGAATATCATATAGCTCAAGGAGTGGATCATGAAATGGACTAGAATCATATGAGGACATGGAAGGAATGGAATCATGTGGTGAAAGAAGATCATATAGCATGGTAAGTGGATCATCATATGTGGGCGTGGAGGAAATGGAATCATGAGATGGAGTAATTGGATCTTGACATGGAGAAGTATTAGTGAATGAAGTGGAAGAAACTTTTTCATGAAGGGGAATGTCTATGGATGCTAATGTTGGAGATGGAATGGAATCAGTAATGTGTGTGGTAGGTGTAATGTCTCGATCTTGATTTGGAGGGAAATCAGAAGATGGACTAGGAGGGATGGATAAATCTTGAGGTATAGTGGAATGATGGGATGGAGAAGTGATAAGATCTAGAGGAGAAACATCATGCTTTGAAGGAAGGTCTTGAGATGGAAATAGAGGTGTGGCTTTGGGTGATTGGCTCACATTATGCTGAATTTTCAATCTAGCCAAAAGTGCTATGAAATACCCCTGACGAGGTGGGGATGGCATTGTTGGAGGCATAGGAGATGATGTTGTTGGAGTATTAGGGGATGATGTAGTTGAAGGACTATAAGATAATGTTATTATAGGATTAGGATTTTGTGGAGGTGGAATTATGGATAAAGGATTTGGATTAGGATTGGATGGGACATGAGTGTATATGAGAAATATGTTAACAAGTAATACTAATCTATTCAAAAACAAAAGCATTAACTAGAATATAAACCTTAACATAAATGAGAGACTAAAGAGGAAACCCCAATTGGAAATGTGAGCCAAATGAATGGACTCTTCCAATAGGATTTAGCTCCTTGCTTGGTAGATGGGTCTAAGGATTGGGATGTATGCTCAAGGTTCCCAAAAACTAGCTTCAATGGAGATAAAAAATGGCAAATTGGTAGCCTTATGAGCTCTCAATTTGGCATTATAAGAGTATGGTTGATGGCTTTTGGCTCTCAAAAGGGCATTATAACTTTAGCTCCAAGGTTGTGATGAAATGGATTGGGAGGGGATTCAATTTATAGGCTAAGGGCTTGAGGGATGGAGGGCTAAGATGCAAGGATGGAGAAATGGTTAAGGAGGGTTGAGATGCATTCAAAAGAGAGCACATGGATTATGCTTGTTTAGCACCAATCAGGGAGTGACACATGTCACAAGGTGAGTGGATGGAGGAAAGGGGAAGGATGAGTCAACAAAGGAGGCTCAAAGGATAATATCTTCATAAAGACCCTTCATTATGGCTTGTAAGAGCTTGTAAGAGCTTGTAAGAGTCTTTATGGCTTTTGTAAGAGCATTCAAAGCTTAGTGGTTGGGATATTTTGAGGGGAGTTGAGATTGTTGACTTTCCTTGGCTTAAGAAAGTCTTAAGCTTGCTTAGGGAATGTGAAAACATTAGGGGGTGGATTAGGCTTGGGTTTAGGATTAGATTAGGGATGTTAGAGATTTGCAAGTGGATGGCATTCATGAGGGTGGGTGAGTTAGTGACTAAGCTTAGTTAGTATGGGTGGATGGGGTGGATTAGGCTAAAAAGAGGGTTTAGGAATAAGTTAAGGGTTATTAGATTTGAGGGTTTCATTTATCAAATAGGTTTATTTAATAAATGGGGAGTTTGGAATTAGATAGAAGAATAGGATTTAATTGATAAATAATAGGTTATTTGATTTATCAATTAGGACTATAGATAATTAATTAATTAAATCAGCTAGGGGATGGCAAAGGATTAATTAAATAAGAATTTAATTAATGATGCCTTTAGAAATAACTAAATAGGATTACCAAAGCAATGTAATCAAATTTAGGTGTCTACAACGAGAACTAATGCCTTTGAGATATGAGAGACAATTCTTCATTTCCTCCATTTTCTTGGTAAGGGTATGTACATCTGAGGCATTGTGTGGGCCATGGATGGAATTGTATGGAGGGATATGAGAGCTAGAAAATGAAGGAAACATAGCAAAGAAAATGACCTTTTCCTGTGGACTTATTTTTTCCAAGAGTGTATTCTTTAGTTCCTCAATTTCTATGGTGAGGTCATTTATGACGGAGGAATTATATTGGCTATGGATGGAATTGTCTACAAATGAAGGATAAGGAGATAGATTTCCCTTGTCAAAGGTAAGAGAATGATGAACATGAGATAGATTAGAATTGAAATGTTGAGAAAGAATTTGATATGGTGGAGGTACGAGACCATGTTGTCGTGCAATATTGTCAATCATTAAAAGAAGTGGATTTGAATCCATGGATGCAAGATGAAAAGTGATGAAAAGATTTGAAGAGGGAATATGAACTTGGAATTAGGAGCTTTGTGTTGATTGGACTTTGATTTGATTTGATTAAATTTGAATTGATTTGATATTGATTTTGTTTGGATTTAGATTGGATGAGGGTTCAATTTGATTTGATAAGAACCCTATGATAGAGTAAACAAAGTGAATGTTTGGTTTGAATGAAAGTCCAATGATAAGGCAATGCTCCTATGTCCGAAGTAGAATATGTGATGTCAAATTGAAATAGAAGAAGATGCGAATGAAGTTTTTGAAAGATTGAGTTTGACTTGGATGACTAAATTTGACAAGGAATTGGATTAGAAGAATGCTGATTTGAAGAATCGAATTAAAAATGCATGATGAGCTTGACTAGGGAAACTGAATATGAATAATGATGAATCATGACTAGGATGAAGATTAGGAATGTGATTGAATGACAAGGAAATGATTTGGATAAATAAAGAAGATGAAGATGTTAAGCAATGTTTTGAATGATGAAGGTAAGATATGTAAGAGGGAACGATGTCTTAGATGGAAGGAATATGTTATGTGAAATGATTTGGAATGATGATTAAGAAGAGATTTTTTTTTTAATGTTTTTGAAATGCTTTTAATTTTTTTTATTTTTTTGGATTTTGAAATGTTTATTTATTTATTTATTTATTTTTGGATTTTTGAACTTTTATGATTTTTTTTGAATTTTTAGGTTTTAAGATGCAAAAGCAAACAATGAAATATGTACAATACCAATGTGCTTCAAACACACCAAACACACCAACAGTCCTATAAGGTTAAACTAGGCTGTACAAGGCTCAACTAGGGGGCGTCCTCGATATACACAAGGTACGTGAGGCCCGAATCTGTAGATGAAAGGAAATACTACCACATAGTCGGGGGGAGACGGTAACCCAATCTCCTCCTTCACTTCCCAAAGGTATAAAGTTCTTTGGGGCTTAGCCAAGAGTGACAATATTACGCTTCCAAGAGAGGTGTCTTTCGATTCACCTCTCGATTTTTATACTCCGCCAGAACTCTGGAGTTGAGTTCGTCCCAAGGGGTGATGAAATCCCCAAGTAGGCCTCCTAGAAAAATAAAAACAAGTCCACTTATTTCTTGTGCACCCAAGGTCGCCCAAAGGCGCGAGGGGAGAGAATACATAAGTGGACTTGGGGTTTAAAAGACACTTGTTTGTTATCCACAAAAATTTAGGTTTGCTACTCTAATTGAAGATACGCGTGTTTAGAGTATACAAGGTTCTTTCCAACTTTAAATAGCAGAAAATAAAATACTAAAAGAAAATGCTGAAAATGAAAATGCTGAAATGAAATTAATTTTCCTTAGGGCTTTGGATGTGAGTTCATTTTAAGGCCCAAATCCAAATGTGCTCTATACTAAATGTACCCATTTAAAATGCTCCAATTTCAAATGTGACCCAGTCTTTTGCACTTTAGTTCATCCTCTAACACAAATCCTCGACCTGATTTTTTTCGTCGGCGGTGCAGACGCTTATTCTCGGAGACGCTGATCTGCGGAGATGCTAATATGCGTAGACGCGCAACGCAGATGACACTATGACTATCAGAGACGACAAAATGCTAATCTGAACTGCAGAAAATTGTATTAGCAAACTTTTGAAGTGAGATCAGGGACGTGGGTCCCACCGGGCATGCCGAAATTTGTTGCATAAAATTGTAACCAAGATTATGCAAACCTCAAACTATGAACATAACAATGGAGAGTATGTTCGGTATGCTCTTAGAAACACAACAATGGATGAATCTCTTGGATGTATGAATGCAAATGGAAAATGTACCTAGCCTAGATGATGTGAGAAATCAAAATGACAAAATGATGATGCAACGATAAGCAATTCTAATGGACCTCTAATGATTCCTAACCCAGTCGGAGTTCTCTTCTTCTTTTGGCCTCTCGTTGGTGAAAGCTTGAGATAAGACATCTATTTAAAGTGGATGGAGGAAGCATCTAAAATGTGCTTAGAAACCACTAAGAGATAAGGATAAGAATTGACAACTAAGCACAGGAGATAAGGATAAGAATTGACAACTAAGCACCTTATCTCACATTCTAGATAGATAGATAAGATTGATGAGATGGCATGTGTGTGTAGAAGATTCCTATGGTGTAGACAACATGTTCTTAAAAGATGTGATGACAACTAATATGAATGCACATACTTCTAGGCGGTTTGAATAAAGATTAAATAAAATTTAATTTAATCAAGGTCTAGAAGAATTAATGGGAACATGGAGGATTTTAAATAAATAAAAATTATTTAAAAAAAAGGAATACGTGGAGAATCATGTGTTAATTAAAATTAACACATTAGAGCTAGGAGTATTTAAATTAAATTTAAATACTTAGACAAAAATGAACTTATTTAATTAAAATAATTTAATTAAATAAGTAGAGGAATGTGACTAGTACTAATTAGATCATTCAGGACAATTTTTAGTGTATACACATTTGCCTACAAGGAAAGGAAAAACCTAGCACACAGTGATACACAATTTTGATATGCTATCAAAGACATCAAGAAAGAGGAACCTAAATAGGATTGTTATGATAGAATCATACTTGGTTTTCCAAATCAACAAGGTCTTTTGTTTACATTTAGGTTGTTGCCCCTTTTATTATGTAAGGTTCAATTTCTCTCTCGCATTTTCTTTTCCTTCCACAACCTTCCACCCATTAGTTTGTTCACAATTGTATGGTACAAACACGATCCGGTAGATTTATATTTAATCCTATGTCTTGTTTTTTGGAATCACTAAGATAAAAAGAGACGGAGAATCCTTTTCCTCCATGATCAGCCTCATTGGGGAGCACATTTCCCCCTAGTACAAACTTTGGTATGCCTAGTTCAACATCCACATAAGAACTAGAGAATCTTTTCCAAAACACCACTCTAGGGAGTAATTCACATGATGATGAAGAAGTGTACCAAGATGAAGATCCCATTGACAATAATAATATCCCTAGTGATGTTCAAACATTTCTTGTAGATCCATACAACTTGGAAATGTTGGAAAAGTCTATTAGGTAAAACAAGACTAAGATCTTCCTAAACCTGGTTAAAGATGGTGTTAATGTCCTTACGAGTTTTGATGAGAGAGCTTTGTTTAGAAAAATTACCAAGGATGGTGCTCCTGTATTGCCAACTTCAAACATAGCCCAAACATCTGGCAAGGAAAAATAACCTATGGTGAGATCTAGTTCCATGCCTACATCAAGTGCTTCAACACAACCTACATTCCAATTAAGTGTGGAAAATATTCAACAAATCATTAGAGCTATTCCCAATACTACTACACATGCTAGTATTCCACAGTCAACCTTGACAGGTCCAACTGTAGGATGCTTGAACATTGGGCAAGTATCTACACAACATATAGCAATTCCAACACAACTAATATATTCCTCTTATTTACAAATGCTAACAAGTATGATGAAAATATCTGTACCAATTCCCATGATTGCATATCAATACATTGGCCAAATTGGAGCACTTCCACTTTCACCACCTCATAATATGTTTGGAAATCCATACAAATTTGGAGGTGGCTTCATCAATTCCCAACAATCACAAATGTAACCAAACCAAGATCTAGTCCAGCAATTGCATGAACTTCAAATTTTGGTCCATAACATGAGCAACAAAGGGGTGCAGGATTTCTCTTTTGAGGAAATTTGTCCCTTTCCATTTGACAAATCCATTAACATGATACCATTTCCACCAAACTTTGAGATTCCTAAATTCAACAAGTACACAGGAGAAACATATCCTATCACACATCTCAAGGAATTTTCCATCATATGTCAAGAAGTAGCCTATAGTGAGGATTATATTAAGAGGCTCTTCACACAAAGTCTTGGAGGCCTTGCACTTGAGTGGCTAATGAACTTACCCAAATGTTCCATTACTTCCTTCAATGATTTGATAGGGAAATTTCTAGCGCAATACTCTTACAACATTGAACATCATACCTCATTGAGTGATTTGTGCAACATGAAACAACAAAACTATGAAACATTTGCCAACTTTCTACAATGGTGGAGGCATCTTGCTAATCACATACCATAGAAAATTGAGGATTCCCACCTTGTGGATATATTTATCAAGAATTTAATACTACATATGTCTTTTAAAATGAAGATGGGTAGTCCTAAAGACTTTGCCTCATTAGTCAAGAAAGGAAAGAACATTGAAATTGGACTCTTAGGCAAGGGTTCCATTAAACATTATAGCTCTTCATCCTCAAAAAATGACACAAACAACAATAGAAAACTCAAATTTTGGTCCAAAAATAAAGGTTTTACTCACGATGGTGTCATTGATGTCAAAAGTGTACAAAACCTCCAAGGTGGAAATAACAACAACAACAACAATGACTATGATAACTGAAATAGCAACAATTCAAACCATGACAATCAAAATCAAAACAACAATTAGAGCAACCAACAATCTCATAATCAAACACAATTTTTCCTCATAAGAACAATAATGCCAACAATAAGTACAACCATGACTGTGATTGAAATAGGAAGTTCACTAACTTTTGTGAAACCTTGGATGCCATATTCCAAAAACTAGTGGATCATAATTTGATGGTATTCCTTAAAATATGATGCTTTGATGAAAATCAACCCAAATTGAAATGGTACAGGGAAAATGAGTATTGAAAATACCACTGCATCAAAGGACATGACACAAACAAGTGTATGAAACTCAAAGTGTTCATTCAAAATCTTGTCAATGATGGGGAAATAGAGGTTGAAGGAGGACTACCCTCTAAAAATGCTAAACTAAAGATATTTCAAAAGCCATTCCCCGACCACAAAAATGACAATAACAACAATACAAACAAAGTAAACGAAGCTTCCACATCTAACGCACTCCACTATGACTATTCTACTCACCACATATCAGGATTTGACTCCTTGTGTGGTAAAATAGAAACAAATAATATATGTGGTTTTGACTTCATGTGTGGCCACATTAAAGAAGTGGACACTTAGGTAAATACCCTTGTCCTACAAGCAGCCAATTGTGATATGATCACTCGATGAGGAAGAATTACTTTGCAAGCTGCCACTCCTAACCCCACTAATCCATCAGTTCCACATGTGCCTATTGTGCCATCCACTTCACAAAGACCCACTTCTTGCTATGATGTATTATCCCAGCTAGGGAAGACTCTTGCACAAATATCCATTCTAGAACTTCTCATCACCTCACCATCCACAAAGAGATTTTGGAGACTGCTCTTTTAGAGTCTCATGTGCTTGAAAACATTAATGCATCCCAATTTACCACCATGATTTGAAATCTTGCTACACAAAAACACCTTTTCTTAACAGATAAATATTTCCAAGGTCCTAATCAACACCACAATTTGTTGCTCCACATTGAAATCCTTATACAACAACATAAAATAAAATGAGTTCTTATAGATAATGGATTTAGTTTGAACCTTTGTACATTGAAGATGATCCATTTCTTGAGGCTTCCAAAAGACCTCCTAGATGTCAATAAAAGGATCACAATCAAAGCATATGATGAAAGAGAAAGAGAATCAAAAGGAGTTATCATGCTACCACTAAAGGTTGGGCCAACTATAATAAATACTGAATGCCATGTCCTAGATTTGAACTTGCCATATAACATCTTGCTTGGTCAACCTTGGATACATACACGCAAAGTGATACTATCTACATATCATCAATGCTTGAAATTTCCCCATCAAGGAAGAAAGGTCACAATTCTAGGTGATCCTTTACCTTTTTCTTTTTGTAAGAGATTGGAGGGTGCCCCGACAAATTTTTGTCTAGTTAGTGAGTTTACTAAGGTTATATCTAGACCTCTCACAATAACAGAATCACCTTCTACAATGGTACCAAAGTTAGCCAATATTGATTCTAGTTCCCGTAAAGGAAAAGAGAAGATTGAAGATATTAAGGTCAATACTATAGTGAAGAACGTTACTTTTTCTGACCAAGGAATGGGAGTGTATAAGTTTGAAAATGCCTTGTGTGTGGGACAACTACCACTCTCCCCCCAATCCATTGGAAAACCTTCCAAAATACCACCTTCTACAAACAAGGATACTATGCATGTTAATAAGACAACATTTGAACATTGGGGTTCACTTAGTGATGAACACATGGAATCTAATATCTTAGATTGGCTATATTTTGATGGAAAAGATGATCTTGTGGAATTCCTTAAAGATAAGTATGTCAAGGCTCCTCCCATCAATGAAAATATGGGATATCATGGTATTAGCCTTGGACCTAAAGAAGATGGAATCAGACAACCCCTTGAGGCTAATAGCTATCCTAAAGGAAATGGTTTGGGCTCCATTAAACCCAAGGTGTCCTTTGGTAACAACTATTGTATGGTTGAACTTGATTCTAAGAATGAAGTGGAGAAATTCTTTGAAGTACACTTCCAATACATTGAGGATGACCTAGAAAATTATGTCCATGCCATTACCATAGCTAACTTTTCATCTATCGACTTACCCCTCACCAACCTTGACATGATAGATTGGGACCTTCAAGACACACCATCAGCTCTTGATATCTATAACTATGAAAAAGCATGAGTGATGGCACTCTTTGGCCTAAAGAATCTCCAAGATTATGAACATGAGATCCAATATAATGAGGAAGCCTACTTTGGTATCCAAGTCAACTCTCTTAGTCACTAAAGTGAAAGAGAAAATAAAAATAGAAAAATAGAAGAAACATCCTCTAGTGAAAACTCTTTTGGAGCACTTTTGAATGAAGAAAAAGACAAAATAAAGGGCGCATCTTCTGGTGAAAACCTCATAGAGGTGCTAGAAGAGGGAGAGATTGACTTTCCATTTAGATCTTTGCCACCAAAAAGTCATCTATATTTAATGAGGATACAATTCTAGTTAACATGGGTACAATAGATAATCCAAAAATCACCTACATTGTAGCAACCTTAAGTCCTAAAGAAAAAAAAGTGATGACTGAGTTCCTACAAAAAGGAAAAATCAATTTTGCATGGACATACAAAGACATGCCTAGTTTAGACACAGATTTGGTTGTGCATCACTTAGCAATAGATCTAAAGATTAAACCTATGAAACAAAAGTTGTGCAAGATGCATCCTACGGTAGCACTTTTGGTCAAAGAAAAACTACAAAAAATGCTAGAGGCAAAATTCATTTGACCTATTGATTATCCTAAGTGGGTTTCCAACATTGGTCCTATAGGGAAAGCCTCTCGGGGTATCCGCATTTGTTCAAAATTTTGAGATTTAAATCTCACATGTCCTAAGGATAATTTTCCACTTCCTAACATAGACATCATAGTGGATTTGATTGCCAAACATGAAATGTTGTCTTTAATGGACAATTTCTTTGGCTACAGTCAAATCAAAATTGTAGAAGAAGATCAACATAAAATGGCATTTACTATCCCATGGGGAACCTTTTGTTACCAAGTTATGCCTTTTGGCTTGAAAAATGATGGTGCCACCTATCAACATGCAATGACTACAATATTCCATGATCTTCTACATGTCATAATGGAGGATTCTATTGACGACATTTTAGGAAAATCTAAGACACGTGATTTCCACATTGATGTGCTCACCACCAGTTTTAAAATGTTGGAGAAATATAAAGTGCACCTAAATGCAAAGAAGTGTGTGTTTTGGGGTGAAATTAGGCAAGTTGTTAGGATATATAGTGTCAAGAAGAGGCATTGAGGTAGATCCTACCAAAGTGAAAGCCATCATGGATATGCCTCCACCTACTACATTGAAACAACTCTGTAGTTTTTAGGGAAAGTTACAATCTATCAAATGGTTTGTATCCTAGTTAGTAGATAAAGTTCATCCACTCCAACATTTTCTTCGAAAAGACACTAATTTTTAATGGGATTGCTTATGTCAAAAAGCATTTGAACAAGTTAAGGTATACTTGGCTAATCCACCAATTCTAGTCCCTCCAATTGCAAGACAACCATTGGGTCTATACATTTATGCCACTTTAGTTGCCTTAGGTGTTCTTTTGACACAACTAAATGACAAAGGTAATGAGTAAGCCATATACTATCTCAGTCGGACATTAGTTCGCTATCAGTTGAACTGCACTACTATTGAGTGAGCTTGTTTGGTGGTAGTCTTTTGCACATAAAAAATACACCATTATATGCTTAATCATACTACACATCTCATTGCCAAGATAGATCCACTCAAATATTTGTTATCAAAAGCTTCCCTCACTGTTCAAGCTGCAAAATGGGTCTTGATTTTAAGTGAATTTGACATTGTCTATAAGGATCACAAGGCCATTGAGGGAAAAGTAATTACCGACTAGCTTGTTGAAGCTCCTCTTCAAGAAGATCATCCTATCATAATAAATTTTCTAGATGACACAATTATGACTGTTACCCCTAGTACATAATGGAAACTATTTTTTGATGGTTCATTCACACAAAAGGGATTGGGGTTAGGAATTTTGTTTGTTACACCACAAGGAGAACTCATTCCTAAGTCTTACAAAATTTCACTCCCTTGCATAAACAACATAGCTAAGTATGAAGGATTGGTAATAGGGCTCCATTAAGCTATTTGATAGAATATTTAGAGCCTTCTTATCTTTGGAGACTCTCAATTGGTCATTAAACAAGTCACAGATGAATACCAAACAAAGGATGAAAAGTTGTTGCCATATCACTGGATAGTTGAAGATCTTAAATGACACTTCATTGAGATAGTCCTTCAATAGATACTAAGGGCTAACAAAAAAGTAGTAGATGTCATTGCTACCATTTCCTCCATGATCACCATGCCTAAGTATAGTCCTATGTGTGAGTTTCTTGTTGAGAATCTTTTTCTTCCTGCTTATGAGCAACCCGAATGAGAGCTGGTGTGTGAAATTGTTGATCCTGAGTCTCTATGGTACTCTAACATTTTTTCCTACCTCTATTACAAAATGATCCCCATAGCCCTTTCCATGAACCAAAGAAAAAACTTCATCCGTTGTACTACTTGATATACTATCATAAGTGATACACTTTTTCGAAAACACTTTGATGGAACCCTCCTCTAATGTCTCAATTTAGATGAATCATGAATGACATTAGAAGAGGTTCACCAAGGAATTTGTGGTCCCCATTCTAATGGCATTATGTTAGAAAAAAAGCTCCTTATAATGGGTTACTATTGGCCTACTATGGAAGTGGATGCCTATCATTTTGTAAAACGATGTGTTCCTTGTCAGCAACATGGCAATTTGATACATGCCCTCGCCCAAGACCTTTAACCCAATATCACACCAAGGCCTTTTTCCCATTGGATATTTGATCTTGTTGGTCAAATATATCCAAATTATACAAATGCCCACAAGTATATTATTGCCACCACTGAGTACTTCACAAAGTGGGTCAAGGCTATTCCATTAACCTACACCACCAAAAAATAGGTTTCAAAGTTCATCTTGAACTAAATTATTTGTCATTTTGATATACCTCAAGACATCATGACTAATAATGGAACTCCTTTCAAAAATCACAAAGTTGCCACATTGTGTAGGAAATTTGGAATCACCCAACAATTTTTCACCAAATATTCCCCCAAGGAAATGGCCAAGATAAAGCAACCAATAAAACCATTTTGAAAATCCTAAAGATAATCATTGATGCAACTGGTCATGACTGGCACCTCTAAATCACTTCTGCCCTTTGGGCCTATCGCACCTCCATTTGTACCCTCAAAGGAGCCACTCCATTTTCCCTTGTTTATGGCTCTAAAGTTGTCTTACCCATCAAAATTGAGATCCCTTCCCTTAGAATCTCTCTCAAGAATCTAATGTCTGAAGAAGAATACTAAGTTACTCACTTGCAAGAGTTGCAACTCATTGATGAAAGATGCCTCAATGCCCTAAAACACCTCCACATGTATCAAAATTGCCTACAACTTTAGTTTCACAAAAAAGTCTAATCTCAGGAATTTGAGGCAGGTGACTTAGTTTTGCAGCATAACATGAGGAACCTCCAAAACCATGAAAAGAAGGGAAAATTTGAACCTAATTGACTTGGTATGTTTATCATTACAGCCAAATATTTTTTTGGGGCATATTAGAATGCCACTTCTGAGGGAGATTCACTCCCTGCACCTGTAAATATCCAACATCTCAAGTGGTTCTATGCTTGAGTCCTGTAGTTCCTATACAGTGTTGTTATAGTTCCACAAAAATAAAAACAAAAATTAGAAAATTAGAAAACTCCAAAAACATTTGTAAAATGTTCCTAACGAAATTACTAAAGAGAAGAAAAAGCTCATGAAAAAATTTGTAAGGTCCATTATATATACGGCTCATCTCCCTTCACCACATCTTCCCCCATTTTGTCCCATCTTTATGTAGAAGACCTATCTGACTTGCACTTTTCATGCATCCAATAAAAAACTCTTATCTGTGAGGCATCACTTTACTCCCATTTTTCAAAAGACCTCTAGTCCATGAGGTGTTTTTCTATTGAGTGTTTGTCCTAATCCCATTACACTAAGCTTTTTCTCACAATAGTGACCACAAGAAAAACATAAACAAAATCATCATTTTCAACTTAAAAATTTGAGAACCTGTTCTTTTCACAGCCCTTGCCAACAAACATTTGTGACAAAAAAAATCAGACAAAAAATTCATAGTATGAATCCTTCGTACACATGGCACTACAACCTTCACTTTTGAGACTTAATGTTCTTGGCAGGAACTGTGGACTAAAGACTACTTGGTCATGCGGTCTCTTTTGGTGGATTTCATTTTTTGTGTTAGTAGCAGCCTTTTATGGTGTGCCTTGATCTTCCATATTTTGGTATCACTTGAATGGCTCTGACTAACTACATGTGTCATTTGTAGTATGATCTATTTTTGATGCTCTAGTACATGTATGTTAGTTTCAAGTTATGGTTATGCATTGCTCATCGGGGGCAATGAGTTAGCACATGTTCCACCAAAGATCCCTAAAAATACTTTGGATGTGCCTAGACCTCTCCAAGGTGTATATGACATTTGTTCCATCATGACTATGAGAATTGCATATATCATCCTAAAGTATCTATTTTGTTGAGAGTCTAGTCCACGTAAAGGAATTTTGTCCTCTATGCTTCTATAGCATATGGTGCATAACTCCTTTTGTAAAATCAAAATAGGTTTTGCTTTCCCATGTGAACACAACTGAATCCCTTGATATCATGTAGTTAGGATTCATGTAGTATAGGATTTTAGTATGCCTTGCTTTAGACAAAAGTTCTATTTATTTCTCCTCTCCTATGTTAAGCTACTTGATTCCTACAAGTGAAATGTTTGACACATGTCCATTCATCAGTTTCATTCATATTATAGTTGCATATTTTATATTTAAACTTAAGTTTGCATCATTCCACTTTACATTCATGATTAGTGTCTTTTTCCATTACTAACATTTTCATTTAGGATACATTCATTGTCATATTAACACATTCATTGCATTTGGCATTTTATTCATTATTAGATCTCATTATTCATTACATTAATCCATTAAAGACATACATTATAGCCATTACATTTAGTGACATATACATCAAAATACATCTCACAAAGCATATAGTAAATCCATACATATAAAATAACAAAATGCATACATCTCATATATTGCCATAGGACCTTCATCATCCACACATTAGTCATCATATATACATCATAAGAAACATAAAATCACATACATTTTGCATCACAATGTCAGTAACAACATCATAAACATCACATACATAAGAAACCATCATCCATATACATATAGGCCCATTGAATCATGTCATATATATTTAAAAAAATTGTTTGTGTATAGTCTGTATACAAAAAGAATCATGTAGTATATCGTGCATAATGCATCATCAAAAATTCGTTGCATCTGCATCACTATGTCAAAATTTCTCACTATAAAATCATCTAGCTGCATGTGAGGGCCCTACCCCTCCTATACCCCCTCCTTATGAGGCCTACTTGGTCTAATCGATGGCTCTGATCTCTAGCGGCCCCTTGTGGTGCACGAGCTTGATGCATCTTGAAAAGTTGGCTAGCATTGAACTATTAGCATGGTGTCATGATACAAAGACCTATAGTAGGTTGCATCTCACACAACATGTGCCTCATGTCAATGTGCAGTCATAGCCTCCTGCATCACAACCATCACTCCCCATCCTGTACCATCTGTCAAGCAATATCATGTTAGCTATAATATTCATCCACCTACCTCTGTTGCATCTCCCTCTCTACCCATAGGGTGGCCACCTCCTACCATAGCACATCTAGCTTAGCTAGCTCATTTTTCCTAGCATGCATGGTAAAATAGCTAAACTCTCTTGTGGTCCATGTACCTATGGCCCCTGTGGCCCTTGTACTTGTAGCCCTAGTACTAATGGTGGTCTTGCTAGTGCTGGTACTCTCCTCTAATGTACTCTACACCCTTGAGGACCCTACTATACCCCCTACCCTAGTGGTGGCACCACTGTTGCCTACCCCCCATCCCCTGCTCCATCCCCCTCACTCTGTGCCTAATCTGCTATTGGTGGCACTCCTGGTACTATGAATTACACTGGATGATGGGCCACCCACCACTTTGTGTATGCAGGTGTCATCCCTACATCTCCCCTATCCTATCCATGCACCCAAGGCACTAGTTACATACCTTGTCATGACATCATGACCAATCTTAGAGTGGTCCCATAACCCCATAATTTCCCATACTCTCGAGATACCACTGGATATAACAATCTGTTAGGAACCACATCCTAAATCCTCCCAAACTATCACTGCAACCAATGAGCCAATAGTCTATCTAAGTGTAAGCAAGGTAGAGTTGATCCTCACTACAATCCTCTCCTCCTACTGCTAATGTAGGCCCCCACTACTCCACGCTATCATATGGTGTCCAGTCAAACATGATGATCTCATCTAGACATCTCCTCTAAAATCTGACTGACTTGGTCAAGGTGTACTAGATCAATGGCCTATATCGACATGCATATGGATCCTTGGGCTATCAAGTCTCATGCCTTGTAATGGGGTGCATCACCCCTACATGCTCCCATAAACACACCATCAGTAATGTTAATCTTGGGCCTAGGTTTCACTATGTCCTATAAGTACACCTATGGAGATCATGGTATAACTCAGCCAAAATAGTCTAACCCCAGCATAAAATTGCACCATCATCTTGTAATAGAGTTATCAACACTTGTGTCCAGCCAATTGGAAATCCATGCCTAGCATGGTCCAACGCCATCCTCCATATTAGTGAGGCTAGGTAGAGAGCAATTCATGGCAACCTCTACTTTAATGCCTCCATCCATATCAACCATGATCTTTGGATCAGCAGCCTCTATCATTAGCACCTGAAGCACTCTTGTAGATAGGGATCTATGCCCTCTAGTACATACTCTAGATATCTATCGCAGATCAACACTTAGAGAATCTACCACACATCTAATAGAGTGACAATAACCTCTCCAGTAGGTAGATGGAAGCTCAATGTCAGTGTATGTGACTGCTTTATCAGTGCTAATAGTTGCACTAAGTGTGCCTTCATAGCAAGCCACTTGTGGACATGATCCAAACCGCATAGTCTAACATGACCCCACTCTACCTCAGTGAGTGTGTCTCCTAACACCATCGTCGTTGGGTAGTGCTCCTATGACTAAAATGTCACCATTTCCATCTATAGCATAGACATGTAATAGTCAGTATATCATCTACTTTCCTACACCTTTTTCTTATCTAAGCATGGGGCATCCTACCTTGTTTACCCCCAATCCTCTCGTAACCCAATTTTGTTGATTTGTCCAAATTAGTAGAGATGCCACTTTGTATGGAAGTAAATCAATGGAGATGCAAATTCACATAGTCATGGATTAGCGGAGATGTTAGTCCATGAAGACATTAATCTGGCATCTTTGGCAGCGGCACAGACACCAATTTTTCCACCGACGGCTACTTGATTGTCATCTACAAAGATGAAAACACAAAGATCGTCATCTCCAATGTCATCACTACACCTCCTTCCCCCCTTTGGAATTTGTGTAGATGACAAGATGAACCTTGTTGTATCTGAAGATGATAGGATAGTACCTATCATCTTCGCAGAAGCCTAACCTCTATTTTGTCATTTGTGGAGACGGTAGAGCGAAGAACTGTTGTCTCTGCCCCAACCTAGTTTTTGTTATAATTCTTTAGAATAACTAAGAGGGGGGGGTGAATCAGTTATCCAAGGTCCAATGCCATTTTTCACAAATCCTTAATGGTGCATAACTAAAACTATCATGCATCCAATTTGAACATTTAAACAACTATGAAAAGTAAACATGCATCACTCCATAACATTAAGAATTTGATAACCTAGAAACCCTCCAGGAATAAGAAGGTAAAACTGGAGTGGGGATGATACCCACAAAATAACTGTGCAATTGATTTCAACCACTTCTGATGGTCTTCCCTATTAAAGGCCTGCCCTGTTAAAGGCTACAACACATTGTTAAATGTGACCTTGTTAGAGGATTTCACCATACTGTTAGGAATGGGCCTGGTTTAAAGGACTTTGAAACATTCACTTGGAATGTCACCCTATTAAAGGATTTATAACATGGCTATTAAACCAACCTAAGTCCATAGGATTTATCTTAACTGTTACAATTGCTAGAGAGTAACAATAATGACTTTTGATCTGATACAACTTACAACATATCTTGTAGATTACATATCACACTTTGGTTCAATCCTTTGCTTGGCTTTAATCACTACAACTCTATAAGATTTTCATCTCAAGCTTCATCACCTTGAGTCTTCTTACTCATCATACCAATGCAATAATATCTATGGTCACCTGTCGAAGTAGAGTATATGTGCTCTCTTCCACCTTAGCACCTTCTTTAGCACTTCACAATTTCATGCTTGACCACCACACTTTGCTTCATGACCTTATGACTCCTTAAATAGAAATTTGGAATACCTTTCCCACTTAATTCTCCCTCTCCAACTTCAAGGTTTCAAATAGGTTCGGTAAGATACAATGTATCTATCCCATATTTTGCTCTTATCTAGAAACTTCGTCTAGAATCCAATTGTATTTGCCAAAAATGTTTTACATAGTGTTTTGTGCCACTAGCTCATCATTCTTATCTTTTATCTGATTCACAGAATTCTAGATAACAACCATGTCAGCTCAGATCTGGCGAATCTTCAATTTTCAAAACAATGCAGCAACTCGGCATTATTGATTTGTTGATGCTCGGCACTAGAAGAAATTTTGTAAAACTCGGCTCTTGAAATTTACTCAGCACTTCAATATCACTCGGCACTTATATCTTGCTCGGCACTTCAAAACTTACTCGACACCTGATCTTCACTTGGCACCTGAAGATTGCTCAACACCTGAAGACCACTCGGCATACACTAAGGTGAACTTTTCTCGGCTTCAACTGAGAATTTGTTCAGCACTAACTAACTTTCTCGACTTTTGATCTTTGACATGTCTTGGTGTGTCCATCCTCTATGTCTTAGAGTATGTCATTAATACACTATTTCATCAATGGCTTAGTTGTTCCTTATACTTCATTACAACATCATAACTTAAACCTTTCTCTAGGTACTCTAGTTACATCTTATTGATTGCCACCTCCTTGTCAATCAACCAACTTATAGTATTTGGATCACTAAAGCAATTTTCATTCCTGCAAGTAGCAAGTTTGACATCAATGACAAAACTATGATTGAAAACATTCTTTACCAGTTCCATTACTCTTTATTCATGAGCTTTTCAATCATTTCCAACAATCTCCCTCTTTGGCATTAATGGCAAAACAAACTGATCACTTGATCAACTTAGTTACCACCAAAATTTTCTGCTACATTCTGCTTCCTTCTTGAATGCTACATCCTTTACTATGGATCTCATATTTTGCCATATCTTTACCTTTTAGTTTCTCATAAATCTCCCTCTTTCATATATATCTCTCTCTTACTTTGTATAGATGATCAATTTTCTACATATATCTCCCTCTTTGACATAAATGCCAAAGATGTAACATCTTTAACATGCAAAATATAAGCTTTGAATCTCATATTGTCTCCCTCTGTCACCATGCTTGTGACTGATTTGGAGTTCCTGCTTCTGTTGCCATCCTCTGCATCATTCTTTTGATATTTCAATGATTTTTTCTTGTTGATGCAGGGCAGCTTTTTTGTTTCTTTAAACTACTTGAGTTAGGGGAATTACCCCCAACTTTCCTCTAAGATATTCATAAGCATCCTTGGGCAATGGTTTGGTGAAGATATCTACAGTTTGTTCCTTTGTGTGAATGTACTCCATCTTCACTTGTTTGTCTTCTACTAATTCTCTGACATAGTGATACTTGATTGCAATATGCTTGGTTTTTGCATACATTACTGGATTCTTGGATATGTTTATAGCACTTCTATTATCACAATACAATATCACAAGTTTGGTTACCTCTTCTTTCATTCCTTGCAATAAATGTGTGAGCCACACAATGTTTGTGCAATTGACTGTTGCTGCCACATATTCTGATTTTGTAGTGGACTGAGATGTGCATGTTTGCTTCTTGCTAATCCAAGTAACTAGTCTTTTACCTAAAAATAATGCTCCTCCACTTGTGCTCTTTCTGTCATCAATGTTGCCTCCCCAATCTGCATCTGTGTATGCATTGAGCTCAAACTTTTCATTCTTTTTATAATATAGGCCAAAGTCATTAGTTCCTTTGAGATACCTCATTATTCTTTTTACTGCTATGATATGGTTCTCTTTAGGATTAGCAAAGAATCTAGCCACTATTCCAACTGCTAATGCTATGTCTAGTCTGCTATGTACAACATATTGTAATTTTCCAATCATGGATCTATACATTTTTTGATTAACTTCAGCTGATACATCATTTTTGGATAGCTTATGTCCTATTGCCATTGGTGTGGTGACTGGTTTGGAGTCTTCTAATCCAAATGTTTTAAGTATCTCTTTGATGTACTTTGATTGTGTCATAAATATACCATGTTTTAGTTGATGTACTTGCAAACCAACAAAAAATTTGATCTCTCCAAACATAGACACCTCAAACTCATGTTTCATTTTGTCTGCAAAACTTTTGCAAAGCACTTCCTTTCCTCCAAACACTATGTCACCCACAAAGATTTTAGATATAATAATATCCTTACCTTCTTCCGATTTGATGTACATGTTGTTGTTATCATCAGTTCTTTCAAATCCTATTTGCACTAGATACTTGTGAAGTCTCTCATACCAAGCTCTAGGTGCTTGTTTCAGACCATATAGTGCTTTATGTAGTTTACAAACCATATCCCTATTTTTCTCATTAAAAAATCCCTCTGGTTCTTCAATATAGACTTCCTCTTCCAATATACCATTCAGAAAAGCAGACTTTACATCCATCTGATAGACTTTAAAACCTTTATATGTAGCATATGCAAGTAAAGTTCTTACTTCTTCCATTCTCGTAATAGGGGCAAATGTTTCCCCATAGTCTAATCCTTCTTCTTGAGCATAACCCTTACATACTAGTCTGGCTTTGTTTCTAGTAATCTCACCATTCTCATCTAGCTTGTTTCTGAATACCCACTTGGTGCCAATCACATTCTTGTCAACTAGTCTGGGAACCAAACTCCAAGTTTTGTTCTTCTTTATTTGATTAATCTCTTCTTCCATAGCTTTATACCAGTCACCATCTTGTAATGCATCATACACTGTCTTAGGTTCAAATTTTCTTAACAGACATGATTCATTTCTTAGTCTATTCCTTGTCATTCATCTTGCATCTTTGTCACCAATTATCTGTTCATTAGGGTGATGCCTCTTCACATATTTGGACAATCTTGGTTCTATCCTTGTTTCCATGTTTGATCTTTCAGATTCAGGATCACTATGTACTTCGTTGTCAGGTAGTTCTACATCTCTATCATGTGTTCTGACTTCAGAGTTAGAATGAGTATTTCCTTCATTCTGCAACTCAGCTTCTAAATGCAGCTCAACATTCACAGGTTGTTACTCGACTGAGACTGAAACTTGTTGTTGAATCCTAATTTGATTGGTAGTACCTTCATCAATAGGCATTCCTTCATAAGAATACACAAAGGTTTTGTAGTCATCCATTCTCTTTGGTTTTTCAACTTGGACATCTATGTGCTCATCAAAGTTTACATTTGCACTTTCCACAATTTTTTCAGTGTTAGTATTTAAACACTTATATGCTTTACTTCCAGTGGAGTAACCAAGGAATATGCCTTCATCACTTTTTGCATCAAATTTTCCATTTCTAGCATCTTTAAGGATAAAGTATTTGCAAACAAATACTTTGAAATGCTTTACATTGGGTGAGTGACCATACCATAATTCAAAAGGTGTTGCATTAGTACCTTTCTTGACTTGTACTCAGTTTAGTGTATGAACAACCACACTTATAGCTTCTCTCCAATATTTTAGAGCAACAGTCTTTTCCATCGTTAATGTTCTGGCACAATCAATCACAGATATATTTCTTCTCTTAGCAATTCCAATCTGTGGGGGAGTTCTAGGAGCTTATGTTTGTCTCTTGATTCCTTTGTCATTGCAAAATGTCTCAAATTCATTTGATGTAAATTCACCACCTCTGTCTGATCTCAGGCATTTCAAAATCTTTCCTGTTTCTTTTTCAACTCTAGCCACATACCACTTAAACATTTGAAAAGCATCAATTTTTTTCTTTAAGAAAATAATAGTCATCATCCTAAAATAGTCATCAACAAACAACATTATATATTTATCTCCTTTGTAGCTTTGTACTTCTATTGGACCACATAAGTCAGTATGGACTAACTCAAGTATTTCTTTAGATGTATAGTTTTTACTCTTGAAACTTGACTTGGTCATCTTTCCTAGCTGACATTGTTTGCACATGATATTATCAAGTTTCTTCAGTTTAGGTAAATCTCTTACTTTCTTCATTTTTCTGATATTGACCAGATTATCAAAGTTGACATGACATAGCCTTCTATGCCATAACCACACATCATCAAATTTTGCAACAAGACAAGAAATATTTTCCAAATCAATATAAAACATATTACTTCTTGTTTGATCTCATTTTCTTATTAATTTTCCATTAGTATCATAGATTTTTGCAGTTTTGTTCCCAAATTCTACTTTGCACCCTACATTGCCTAACTGTGAGACACTTAGCAAATTGTAGTTTAGTCCTTCAACATAGTATGCATTATCACATGAAATTTTCTTTGTAAGCTTAATGGAACCTTTTCCTTTGATTTGACATGGAGCATCATTACCAAATCTAACACTATTTCCATCATACTGAGTAAAGTTAATAAACTTACTTTTGTCTCCTGTCATGTGATGTGAGCATCCGCTATCTATGATCCATCTATCATTCTTGTTCATACATGTTACTAGTGTTGTAGGCTCTTCTTCATCAGATTGGTCCTTCATGGCCACATAAACAACTTCATCATCATTATCATCAGAATCTTCTTCAACAATATAGCACTTCTTGCCTTTGTCTTTGTAATCTCTCTTATCATCTTCTCTTCTATGTTTGTACTTGTTGCCTCCCTTATATTCCTTTTTTTGTGTACACCTTGCAGTAATATGTCCTACTTCATTGCTATTGAAACAAATGATAGGTAGCTTACCTTTGAATTTTTCTTTGCCTCTGTGAAATTTTTGAGCTAGTAATGCTTCTAATTGTTCCATGTCTTCCTCATCAGTGCTACTATCACTGGATACACATTTTTTATCTTTCTTCCCTTCTTTGATTTCACCTATTCAGCATCTTTCAGTGATAGCTTGGCCTCTAAAGTAGATTCAACATTCTCAGGTTTGTAGTTGTCAAAGTTAGATAACTCAAATGCAGTGAGTCTACCCACTATACCTTCAAAACTTAGATTGTTTCCTGGCACACATCTTAGCTCTTGTATAGCTGATACTCTAATAGCATAGATAGGGAGCAAGGTTCTTAAAAACTTACTATTAACAGTATCATCATCTAATTGACCATTCAAACATCTTATTGCACTTACTGCTTCCTTTATTGTAGAGGCATACTGAACAACATTCTCACTTTCTTCCATTTCATATCATCAAACTTTCCTCTGAGGCTTTCTCTTTTTGCTCTTTGGACATTCTGATCTCCTCCATAAATGTCTGATAAGGCTTTCCACATCTTGATTACAGTGTCACATCCTTTGATATCATCAAATTCAACATATTTGAGTGCAAAAGCAATTTCCAACATTGTCTGATTGTGTTCCTGTTTGTTTTTCAAATCTTCCGCAGTAAGAGTACCAGTTGGATCAACATGTTTAGTAATAATTGAATTTTGGGCATAATCTCCTATGGATCCAAGATGTAGCTTCATCAAGCTTTTCCATGCAACAAAGTTGTCTTTGTTGAGCTTGGGAACTTCTCTTTTAGGCATTTTGATCTTTTTTGCTTCTAGTCCCTTTAAACTAAGTCCAAATAGGCTCTAATACCAATTGTTATAATTCTTTATAATAACTGAGAGGGGGGGTAGCGGGGGAGGGCGGGGGGTGAATAAGTTATCCAAGGTCTAATGCCATTTTTTCACAAATCCTTAATGGTGCATAATTGAAACTATCATGCATGCAATTTGAACATTTAAACAACTATGAAAAGTAAACATGCATCACACCATAACACTAAGAATTTGATAACCCAAAAACCCTCCAGGAATAAGAAGGTAAAACTGGAGTGGGGATGATACCCACAAAATAACTGTGCAATTGATTTCAACCACTTCTAATGGTCTGCCCTGTTAAAGGCTACAACACATTGTTAAATGTGACCTTGTTAGAGGATTTCACCATACTGTTAGGAATGGGCTTGGTTTAAAGGACTTTGGAACATTCACTTGTAATGTCACCCTGTTAAAGGATTTATAACATGGCTATTAAACTAACCTAAGTCCATAGGATTTATCTTAATTGTTACAATTTCTAGAGAGTAACAATAATGAATTTTGATCTGATACAACTTACAACATATCTTGCGGATTATAGATCACACTTTGGTTCAATCCTTTGCTTGGCTTTAATCATTGCAGCTCTGTAAGCTTGTCATCTCAAGCTTTGTCACCTTAATTATTCTTACTCATCGTACCAATGCAATCATATCTATGGTCACCTATCAAAGCAGAGTATATGTGCTCTCTTCCACCTTAGCACCTTCTTCAACACTTCACAATTTCATGCTTGACCACCACACTTTGCTTCATGACCTTATGACTCCTTAAATAGAAATCTGGAATACCTTTCCCACTCAATTCTCCCTCTCCAACTTTAGGGTTTCAAATAGGTTAGGTAAGATACAATGTATCTATCCCATATTTTTCTCTTATCTAGAAACTTTGTCTAGAATCCAATTGTATTTGCCAAAAATATTTTGCAGTGTGTTCTGTGTCACCAGCTCATCATTCTTATCTTTTATCTTATTCATAGAATTCTAGATAACAACCATGTCGGCTCAAATCTGGCGAATCTTTGATTTTCAAAATAATCCAGCAACTCGGCATTATTGATTTGCTGATGCTTGGCACCAGAAGAAATTATGTGAAACTCAGCTATTGAAATTCACTTGGCACTTATATCTTGCTCGGCACATGAAAACTTACTTGGCACCTATTTCTTTTCTACTACTCGGCACCTCAAGACTACTCGGCACTTGAAGACCAATCAGCATACACTAAGGTAAACTTTGCTCAGCTTCAACTGAGAATATATTCGGCACTAACTAACTTGCTCAAATTTTGATCTTTGACATGTCTTGTTGTGTCCATCCTCTGTGTCTTAGAGTATGTCATCAATACACTATTTCATCAATGGCTTGGTTGTTCCTTATACTTCATTACAACATCATAACTTAAACCTTTCTCTAGGTACTCTAGTTACATCTTATTGATTGCCACCTCCTTGTCAATCAACCAACTTATAGTATTTGGATCACTAAAGTAATTATCATTCTTGCAAGTAGCAAGTTTGACATCAATGACAAAACAATGATTGAAAACATTCTTTACCAGTTCCATTACTTTTTATTCATGAGTTTTTCAATAATTTCTAACAGTTTTCCCTCCATTTAATGAGCAATAAATGTAGAAATTAAATGTGTAATCAAAATTTTGACCAAGAGGGATAGTTGACTTATTGTGGACCCATCTCAGTTGACCTTTGGTTCTCCCAAATGCACTCTCCAAGTTGTTGTCTCTCGATTAGATCCATCTTTTGCTCTAGTTCTCTAATCTCTAGATGTGCAAATGATCCTTCCTTGAGCCCCTAAGAGGCTTATATAGGCCCTTTGAGGTCCCCTTTTGAACTTGTGCTCTTTCTTTGACCATGTCGACCCTTGTTTAGCCCCAATTCATGCAAAATGCTCATCAATGCCTTTTTACTACAATTTCTTTTCTTCTAAAGTCCTTTTCACAAAAATTGTGCAAAATTAATTTTTTGCTCTATATTTGAGAGGGGGCACCCTCCTTCCCAATCATCACCATGACACAACTCCTAGGACTCCTATCCTCTCTGGGGCAACCTATATTTTCTTTTCTTTGATAAAATGTTGTTTTTTAATTACATCAAAGAGGGGCAAAATGTAGACACTTAAAATCGTCCCAAATGCTATATTAATTTATTTAATATTTCCTATGACATTATAATTAATTAATTATATTTATCATATTCTTCTACTTATTTAATTAAATTTATTTAATTAAGTAGGTTCATTTTCTAATGTATTAAATTCATTTAATGCATAGTGCTCCATAAAACTCCTTTTAAATAAATTCTAATTTATTTAATTCCCTCCACTTCATTAAATTTTTTAATCCAATGATTAAGTTAAATATTATTTTACTTAATCTTAATCCCATCCTAAAACCTAGTCTACACCCATCATTGTCATCCTTCTAAGCCTACCCACTACTTAATCCTACTCATTTATCTTAAACACCTTTCTAAACACCTTTTAGCTCCTATGTGTTTTCTCACACATGTGTGAGAAGCTCATGGACCAATAAAGCTTCCACTTTATTTACACCTCTTACATCTTTGTCCCCCACTCCTTCCCCCAAAGTTGCTCACACATGTGTGAGCACACCTTGAGCCTCTCAATCATAAAGGCTATATTTGACTTTTGCATGACTTTGTCCTTTAACCCATGTGTCTCCCTTGTGGCACCTATGTGGATACCACATAGATGCCACCTCCTCAAGGCCTCTCTCAAACCTATAAATAGAACCCTTGTCTTAAGCATTTGACATCTCCCTCATTTGCATTGTTATCATGCTAGTTTAGAATTAGAGCTTTGTAGTGATCTTGGTGATTTTATGCATTGTTACTAACCCCTTGGTAGTTGTTAGATTTCATTTTATTTGAATTCTTAATCTAGTTTGATTTCTTTCATCCACATTCATATCCTTTGAGTGCTTTCAAACATGGTTACTTCCATAGCCATTGATTGAAGTATTCTCCATTCATCTTGGTATAGTCTCATTATCATTGCATATCATTTATCAATCATTGGGATTCATAGTTGTGTTTGGTAGAGCACATCCACATCCCCCACACTTAACACACCAAAAAGGCCTCTTATGGGTGCCCTTGTTGAGCTGCTTTGAGGTTGCATGGGAACTCTTTCTCTTTAGTTACTTAAGTTATAAAACTCAATTCTAATATTAGTTATTTTTGGTTTGTCTTAATCTTTGATATGCACATGCTACTAATGTTTGTGTGTTTACACGTGCTCCCGACAGGTTAGGTTTTCACACATATAGGACTTAGGAAGAGAAATACCTCAAATAGGACTAGAGGAGATGGAGTGGGTTAGAAGCTAACCAAACCCTTAAGAAATGAGCACATACAAAGTAGGAGCTAGAGGACAATGCTAGTGAATAGATTTGTAAAGGTTGAAGGCCTCAGATTGTCTGTCATTAATGTTGATGCAAGCATAAGCATCACTAAAAAAATATCTATATACTAAAGAAAGATAGGTCAAAATCCTAAAGCTTTTAACATAGCAAGAATTAAGGATAATTGAATGTGATTGTAAGCTTTGGAAAAATCAATTTTGAGAAAGCGAGCTTGTTGCATAGACCTACGATCCCATTCCATGCCCTCCCATCCAACAATTATGTTGTCTAGGATATAGCAAGATTTGAGATGCTAGATTTTAAGTGCCAACCAAGGGTAAGAGATGCCAAATTGTAAGTGCCAACTAGGGATAAGAGATGCCAGATTTTAAGCATTAGGGATTTGGCTATGATCTTATAGAAGACATTCAACAAAGTGATAGGCCTCCAATTGCAAATATATTTGGGATCGCTGGCCTTAGGTATGAATTTGTTATTTCCTTTGTTGATAAGGTTACCTAAAGATTTATACTGAAATACTTCCAAGTAGACATTGTGAAGATTAGGCCCAATGGAATCCCAAAAGGCTTTATAAAATTCACAAGGGAAACCATTGCACCTAGGAGCCTTATCAATTGCCATGAAAAAGATAGCCTCCTTGAGGTCACTAAGAGTGATGTGAGGCCTCACCTTGACCCATCATATCATAGATGATATATTTACATTTTGATACCTTATGACTCGATGTTTTGACACACTTTTGGATTGGTTAGATAGTGACTCACATTATCCATTTACTTGTGATGTTTACATTTGGTGATCTTTACTCATGTTGTGTACTAGGACCTATCTTATATGTTTTGATGATTTAATGTATATGGTTTTAGTGTTTCATTGTTATGATAGAAACTAAATCATGGTGATACTCATAAGGTTAAATTGGTTAAGTTTAAAGTACAAATTAATGTGGATGAGTAATGTTGGAATTACAATAGGAAAGGTAAACTTCTGAGAGGGGGGGTGAATCAGTATTTAAACTTGGACCCATCAAACTTTCACCACACATCCATCTCATGCATTCATTAAGTAAACTGAAATAATATGTAAAGCATGTACATCTAAATCATGTAAACATATAATCAATCACACACATATGACACTAGATATGATTACCCAAAAACCCTCTAATGAGAAGGTAAAATTGGGGTAGGGATGACATCCACAAATCGTCACTACTGCAGTAATAAAGTGTATCCAATTAAGGTTACAATGTTTTGACCATGAGACATGATCTACCCTGTGAAAGTTCTACCCTATTAAAGGCTTACAAAGACTATTAGGTCTCACCATGTTAAATGATTTCAACACCCTATTAGAAGGGTACCTTGCTAAAGGACTTTAACTCACAATTAAGCAAGCACCTTGTTAGAGGATTTCATTTAGCCTATTAGGACTACTCTATTAAGATATTTTTACTAAAATCACCTATTAGAATGTCTCAGCATTGATCATGTAGTCAGCACTTGCTTGCCTGATAATAGATTACCTCTAAACTGATGTTTCTTCGATCCTTCTTGATTAGATGTCTCTTTTATGTATACTCTTCTCTTTCCTTTGTTTTTCTCTAATTGATTCTACTTTTTAGTCTCAGATCATAACTCCTTAGCCACCATGAATGCTCTATTTGCGCATGCAAACTAATCTCTTCACCCTTCAACATTCTTAAAAAGTTTTGGGTTTGTCCTCCTTAAGAAGACTTATGCGACTTAGGGTTAACTATGAATCAATGGTTGTAATTCATCCATTTTGGTGCTTAAACCTTCCCTTTTTCTTATTGGCTACATGTAATGACATAGGGAATCTAACTTGAGATTTGACCTTATCTCCAAAATATCATAATTCAATTTTAAGTTGGCTCAAAAATGGTTTACATAGTTGTTTGTGCCATTACAAACAAATATGTCAAAACTATCTTACTTGGCATCTAAATTCTTTGATGCTTAGCATATACTAATCTTTCTATTGTGACTTGAAATCTGTATCACTTGACATCTAATGTTTACTCAGCTCTTGAATCACTCGGCATACACTATCTGCTTGACACTTGAGTAAGCCAGCACATGAGTGGCTCAGCACTCACTATGAACTTGGCATGCTCTATATATACATGTTATGGTTGACATTACTACTTGTTCGGCGTGAACTGAGTAAATAACTTAATTGTGTTGACACTCACTTGTCAAAACTAGTCTAAGATCAACAATCTCCCCCTTTGACATGAGTGTCAAAAACACTTGAGTATACATTAATATCCTTATCCTTACGAGCATAACATATCTTAACTCAGCTTATATACAAAACTTCAAAATTTCAAAATTTTGTAATGACTTGTATAACACAAAATTAGATAACTTTCCTGAGTTGATAGGTGTGTTCTTTATCCAAAATTTTGTATGCCTATTGAGTAAATGTGTCTCAACTAACATACTTTCATCTAACTTCATACTTTCTTGTTGATACTCTTTCATCTGATACTTCTTGTATTTTGATGCGTCTCCTCCTTTGCTTGCTCTCCCCCATGTCTCACTCTCCTTATATCTCCCCAAAATTCTTTCTTTATTACTCCCAAAAGCAATATCTCCCTCATTTTCTCATTCTCCCCCATTCTATAACTCCCCCTTTTTGACACTTATGTCAATGGATTATACACTTATGGTGTTTTTGTCCAAAAAAGATTTATGGACATCTAATATTATCTTAAGAGTTGCATCTTAGTTCTCACATGCTACATCCAAAGACTTTATTTGGATAGCTAGCTTGGCAGAAAGGTGGACTAGACCATCTAGTGTAGAAAGATTTGGGTCTTTCTTCATTAGGGTTTTAGCATAGCCTAATTCCTTGTGCAAAATTTCCATATGAGGGGTTAGAGTGGCTTGGATGCTAGTCAGTTTAGCCCTTACGTTGGCCTCATCTTCTATCAACACAACTAACTAACTCTGGGTTTGAAGCAATGTTCTAAAATGCTTTTCACTTTGAGCTGGATTCATAGGTAGTTTTGTACCTAATGTACTGATATGACTTTCCAAACTTAGAATGTGACTCCTAGTCTCTTCGGTGAAGAGTGTTGGGTTATACAGTTTAGTGTACAATGAGAATATATTCTCAAGTACCTTCTTCACATCCTCAACCTTAGTTGCGAATGCAACTTGTGTCAGTACTATATCACCTGATATTTTCTCATTGACTTTTCTTTGAAACTTCTTTATTGACCATTCAAGTAATTTTGTATTTGTATCTCGATCAACATCACTGACCTTTTCCACTGTATTTGTTAATTTTTCAATGAGTGGCTTAGCCTCATCTAGATTTGGTAGACTAAATGCATCTAAAAAGATGTCTTTGATGTCCTGCAATTGCTGCTTCTGCCTGTGCTCCCTTCTAACAATTTCTTGATGCTTCTTCCTTTCTAGGGCTTGTTGGAGTATGCCCATTTGTTCTATAGTCATTGTATCATTATCATAATTGGGAAAAATGATTTCTTTACTAAGGTTCACATTTCCATATTATATGACATCTTATGCCTTTGATGAACTCAAGCTCGACACTGAGATTTGCAATGGAGTTGCATTTATGCTTGACTTTTGGAGAGTGTTAGTGGAAGGAGTGCTAGATACTGGTAAGGTTACCAAGGCTTGCATATTTGTTTGCTCATTTAATTGTGGTGTCATATTGTTCTCTTTAAGCTTACCCTATTCTACCACAATTACTTGACTTGCACCTTGATCTTGTGTTGTAGGTATAGATAAGATAATTTGACCTGCTTCATTTTGTGTTTCTATTGTGCCTTGTGTTTCCATTGTGTCCTTCTCAATAGTATCAATTGTGTCTAATGTAGCTTCAGGTTCATTGACCAGAGGTTGTACATTAGTTACTTGAGGGATGATGGAAGGTGGTTCTTGTGGATTCACCTTTTCCCTTTTAGTATTAGTCACTATCTTCTATAGTTCATCCACACTGACCAAAATAGGATTCTCACAAAGTTTGGCCTACAGTATAGACTAATCTAGTATCTTCTTAAGATCTTCCTCTATAAGGGGATTGATTTTCTATGCTAATAGATTAGAAAAATTCTTAATAGTTATTATTTTTAAGTATCCATACTTGTTACACATTGGGGACTGACACTCAACAATTGTGTCTTGTACACTCTATTCTTCTTACTACTGCTCTAGCTTAGTTGTTGCCTCGTCATCTATGTTTATTTTAGTTCCTCCCTCAATAGTGTCATATTGATCATCTTCTTCATCATCCTTCACTTCAATGGTTTCTTCCTCTCATTCCTTGACTATAGTCAACCCATAAGTGAGGTTCCACATCTGTGTGGACTTCTTAATAACATCCTCAATATTATTTTGCAAAATTCTAAAAGCTTTGTATTTAGGTGTAAACCTAACTACATATATCTTCATAGCCTTAGCAATATGTGCCTTAGTTAGTTCAAGCATCACTTGTGCTAGATATGTTTGTCTAATCTGTCTCTCCAAGTTCAAACAATAGTGCCACTTTTTCTCAACTCTGTCACATATAATTTTAGGCATTGAGTTGGCAATATCTAGTGGAGTAGTCTTGAATTTTTCCATTTGGCATATATGGCCTCCTCCACTTGATTCTTCTCCACTTTACCAAGATTATCAAAATCTACATGTGTAAATCCTAACAAATCTACACTATTCTTAACATTTTCACATAAATTTTCTAAGTTTGAAAGAGGATTGTGACTCACCACCTTAAATTGGTTGTTGTCATATGACTCTATTTTCTCTTCATCAGACTCAACTTGTGCAACATATTTCCTTATTGGCCTTTTTTGCACTTGACCTCCTTGCTTTGTTGGTTTGGTCTTTTCCTTAGCCTTTAGTGTAGTTGCATGTGTACTAGCTCTTGTAGTAGGTGTATTAGGCTTGGCATGGCTTGGTTTTATATTTTTCGTAGCCGTTGCCATAGGTTATGCCTTCGCCTTCCTCTTCTTTATAGTGGGTATAGGTGCTTCTTTAGCTTCTTCCTCCTTAGCACCTTCAATTGCTTCAGTCTCCTCCTCTTTTGGTTGATCTTCACCCATACCCTGAGTTAGTGCAAAGGTGCTTGTGCTTGAATGTCTTCTTCCTCTTCATCCTCTTCTTCTTCTTCTTCCTCCTACTCAGTACCCTCTCCAAACTTAGCTTTCAACTTCTTCACTGTCTTCTCCTTTTTCTTCCATGTCTTACTCATCTCATCTCTAATGTGTTCAACATCTACCTTTCCTTTACCTTTATCAAACTCACAACTTGGTACCTTTGACCTTTTTGGGCAATATCCACTGATGTGACTAGTCTCCAAATAGCTGAAATATATGGTTTGACTCAACCACCTTTGGTAGTTACTTCTAAAGTGTTTCCTCATACAATTCTTAGGAACATGTCCATGTTCTTGACAATAATGATAGCTATATCCTGTATTGTAATCCTAGTTATAAGAGTTGCCACTATTCCTTACCTTTATTTGCCTATTTGATGACTACATGGGTTTGGATCTACACTCAAAAGCTATATGTCCATACTTTTGACAGCTATAACAATATCCTTCAAATCTCTATGTGTTCATGATCTTGGTTCTATATTCATGTGCCTGATGACCTTGTTTGTTGCACTTATGGTAGTGAACCATGTTCTTAGGCTTGACATTCTAATTTGTAGTCTTGCTCTAGCACACATTAGAAGTATGTCCTTTCTTACCACAATTATGACAAGTAGTTTTGGAATTCTTACCTTTATTGTTCCTTTCTTCAACACTTTTGGATAACTCACCTTCTTCAGTACTTGTGTATCCCAGTCCAGATGTATCATTGTTAGATCTAGGGGATCTCAATAATTGCTCAAAATATTTGATGGATTCATTTAGTTTGTTAAAACCTTCAAAAAAATTATTTTCCTTCTTTTGGTCACTTTGCAATTGCTCATTCTATAGTTTCAATGTTGTTATCTCAATGTCCTTAACATTCAGTTCATAGTTGGCATTCATCATTTGACTTAGAGTATCCAATTGCATGTTGGAAATCTTGGTTAGTTTTGCTAACTTCTCTTCTAGTCTATTAGTCAAAAATATTTTATCATCTTCAATCATGACTTTGTCTTCAATAGCTTTCTTCTTCTATTCAATCACCTCACATAGCAGTATAGCTTGTGACTCTTGCTCTAACATGAGAATTCTAATTTCTTTAGCTTGGGCTCTATTCTTATCCATGAGATCTACAATGTTGCATCAAATTCATTTTAGTCTCCATCTGCAAATAACTTATTAATGTCTATCTCTTTGTATTGTGTGTCATTATCCTCAATAGCAATTTCCTTCCTTCTCTTCAAAGAATACTTTAGGTCTTCTCTTACTTGATTTAGTTGATGTAGAATGAGATTTATTTCAATCTCCTAGTTCTCAATAGTCTTTCCCAGCTTGTAGACTTCCATTTAAAGATCTTTCCTCAAAGTTTCAAAGTTTCTCTTTTAGAGAATAAGGCTCTGATACCAATTGTTGGAATTACAATAGGAAAGGTAAACTTCTGAGAGGTGAGAAGTGGGGGTGAATTAGTAGTTTAAACTTGGACCCATAAAACTTTTACCACATATCCATCTCATGCATTCAATTAGTAAATTGAAATAACATCTAAATCATGTAAACATATAAGCAATCACACACATATGACACCAGATATGATTAATTAGAAACCCTCCAATGAGAAGGTAAAATTGGGGTGGGGATGACACCCACAAATCTTCACTACTACAGTAATAAAGTGTATCCAATTAAGGTTACAATGTTTTGACCATGAGACATGATCTACCCTATGAAAGGTCTACCCTGTTAAAGGATTACAAATGCTATTAGATCTCACCCTATTAAAGGATTTCAACACCCTATTAGAAGCATGCCTTGTTAAAGGACTAACTCACAATTAAGTAAGCACCTTGTTAGATGATTTCATACAGCCTGTTAGGACTACTCTAGTAAGAGATTTTTACTAAAATCACCTATTAGAATGTCTCAACATTGATCCTGTGATTAGCACTTGCTTTCTTGATAATAGATCACCTCTAAATTGATGTTTCTTCAATCCTTCTTGATCAAATGTCTATTTTCTATATACTCTTCTCTTTCCTTTATTTTTCTCTAACTGATTTTGCACTGTAGTCTCAGATCATAACTCCTTAGCCACCATGAATGCTCTATTTGCACATGCAAACTACTCTCTTCACTCCTTCAACATTCATAAAACTTTTAGTGTTCGTCATCCTTAAGAAGACTTAGGTGACTTAGGCTTAGGTATGAATCAACAGTTGTGATTCATCCATTTTGCTACTTAAACCTTCCCTTTTCTTATTGGTTGCATGTAATTGCATAGGGATCCAACTTCAAATTTGACCTTATCTCCAAAATATCATAATTCAATCTTAAGTTGGCTCGAAAATGGCTTGCATAGTTGTTTGTGCCATTACAAACAAGTATGTCAAAACTGTCTTACTCGACATATGAAGTCTCTAATGCTTGACATATAGTAATCTTTCTACTGTAACTTAGCATCTGTATCACTTGGCATCTATTGTTTACTCAGCTCCTGAATCACTTGGCATACACTATCTACTCGGCACATGAGTGGCTCAAAACTCACTATGAACTTGGCATGCTCTATATATACATGTTGTGCTTGACATGTACTACTTGTTTGGCATGAGCTAAGTAAATAATTTAAGTGTATTGACACTCACTTGTCAAAACCAATATGAGATCAACAAAGTAGATCATGATATTTTAACATTGCAAGTATTTCGTATGATATTTCTTAGAAAGGAAAATTTAATTGAAAATTAATTAATATGCAAACTAAATGTTGAATTCAATTATGTAATTGATCTGTTGTACATATATATTTTTTATATGATTTTTCCTTGGACTATTGATGCTCGAGTTTAGTGTGGAGGGAATCAAACATTGAATTTAATTGGAGAACCAAGGCCTAAACTTATGTAAACATAGTAAAGCCAAGGTTGAATCTATTAGAAAGATTCAAACCTCCTTATTATGTACTTTATTTTGTAAACATGAATTGTATGTGTGTATTAGATTAAATCTATTTTGTAACTAGAGACATGTGCCTCAAAGTGTCACTTGACACTTGTAATGTCCATGTGTGGATGACATGTAAATTAGGGTTTTGGAAAGAAGTCATTTAACCTAAAAGTAACTCCAATGAAGTACCTAATATAACCCCACTTGAAAGAGCTGTTAGGAGAAGTCTCCATCAAGTTGAATTTCGAATTCAAACTTCCTAGTGAGTTTAGAGGACTTAAAAGTGGTCCTAAGGTGTCATTTTAGTAAAAATTAGGTACCCATATGATAGTACTATAAGTTAGGGGTCTAATTTTCACCATTATAAGGTCTATATAACTTTGGAGACCCTCCAAATAAGACATTTTCTTAGAATTGCGAAAATGGAGTTGTCCCCATGACATTTCCCTCACCCTCACACTTGGCCAAGCTTACATTTTTGGAGGGGACAATAGTGTAAGAGAAAAGGGTCTTATGTTATTGCCATATTGAGATAATAGGTGGGTTAAAGGTTTTAGAGGCCTTTTTAGAGGATCTTGGGTAACTTAGTTGATGTTCATCCACTCTCTAATTTTAGAGACACCTGGGGTTTTGGAAGATTGGAAGCTAAGGGAAAGGATAGATCTGCTCAAAAATTTATTTCCATTTTGCATAGGACCAAGGTTTGTGCTTCTTTCCACAAAATTTTATCTTCATTTGAATCTTGTATAATGGTGTTGCAAATATCAACATGTAGGAATGTGATTTCATATTATAAGTAGATTTGTTGTTATGTTGTGTTGAGATGAGTATGAAGGATTGTTAAAGAAAATTATGTTTCCTGGTTTTATTTTTGGATTTGAGTGTTGTTTTGGGTGTGAAGGCTTCACTTGCCCTTGGGAGAGAAGAGAAGCCTTGGGCGAAGGGGTTAGTTGGGCTTGACAATGTAGTTACGAGTGTCTTCTCATAGAGAAGAGAGGAATTTTATGGAGTATGGGCTCGATGAAGCCATGGTTATTGACATTGTGTTTTTGGGGTGATAAGGAAAGTTATTATGGAGAGAAAGATGTGTTATGTAAGCCTTGTAGAGGCATGGTAATTTTCATGTTATGTTATTTGTAATAGTATGGAAAATCTCCTTTTAAAAAGCCTACCCTCACCCTTTGTTCATGGTTCCATTTGTGATCCATTGTGAAGTCAAGGTTGGGGATGTTAAATGTTAGAATTGTGATGTTTATGCATTTATAAACTTGTATGTTTGTAATCCGTTTGAGCCTTGGTTCTTCTACCTTGGTGGGTGGCCTCATTAAGGCCTAGGTTGGGAGGTGAGCCTCCATGGTTTTGTTCTTAAAGGATCAATAGGAGAAGTTTTGATTTGGTAATCACATTGGTGTAGTGTGAAAGAAAAAGAGACTTGATATGTTGCATTGTATATTGCAATGGATAACTCTCCATTTTTTTCATCTTTTTGTATTGCATGATTGCAAAGTAGAAGTGAAATATTGTATAAAAAATTTGTATGTTTTGTATCATCATTGCATTGAATTGCAATTGTATATCAATAAATTGAAGTATTTTAGTATCATGATAGGAGAACTTGTAATGTTTTTAATGTTCAAGTATCAGTTCAAAGAGTTAATTAATTGTACTCAATATCCATTGTAGACAAATAAGTGTGTGTTTGAGTTGTTTCAACATTGATTTATGAAATGTTAAGAGAAATTGCATCCCAGATATGCTTGAAATAGTGAGTGGATTATCAATGTAATTTGATTCAATATGTAAATATATATATATATATATATATATATATATATATATATATATATATATATAGTTTCATTTGTATTTGTGATGAAATGAACAAATTTATTGCACAAATTGTACTTGTTAATGGGCAAGTATTATATAGATTTCTTAGTCCCTAAGTAGATAGTGTTGGAAATTTGTTCAGTGCTCCCCTTGAGATTTGTGACAAGGGCTTAACTGCCTCCTGTGTACTATAAGTTGAGTGGTTGTATCGAGAATTGATAGATCAATCTTTTAGTACAATGGTAACCCCACTCTAACAAGTGGTATCAGAGCTTGGTCATAGATTCAAATCCTTAGACCCTTTGGTAACACTGAGGGGGAGACTGTTGAATATTTGTTCAGCGATCCCCTTAGAATTTGTGACAAGGGCTTAACTGCCTCTTGTGTACTATAAGTTGAGTGGTTGTATCAGGAATTGATAGATTAGTCTTTGAGTGTAATGATGGCTAACCAAATCAAAAGCATAACCATAACAACATTATAGAAGTTAGTTATTTCATAAAACTAAGGCCTTATTTATTTAGATCGTGAATATAATATATACATTAGATGTCAATCTGAGGCATATAGAAAATAAAATGGTTGAGAAAAAAGGGAATTAGAACGATGGCACTCTCCAAAAAATGTATGAAGAGTGAGATTCAATTTCACTGTCAAATCTCCAATACAATCCTATTACAATAATCCTAGAGAATATTCCTAGAAATTCTCCTACACAGAAGACAAATAATATAAACTAATCAATTAATCTAATATGAAAATATAGAGAGCCCAAGAAGGTCATGTGACTATGTTTGACATTTACTAGGATTCCTTATAACAAAACAAACAAACATGTATATATATATATATAATCTCTACCATCCTAAGTACCTATCATAGGAGAAAACAAGGGTATACTATGCCTATCATGAAGAAACTTAAAAAAAATAAGTGATTAGTGATAAGAGTGGGCCCCTTTAGGTCAGAGTTCCCACTCATCTCTCCCACCATCAACGGCTTCACTCCTCCCCATGTACTGCTCCACACCTTCCAACCCATGGCATGCATACATAAAAGGGATGCCAAGG
Source organism: Cupressus sempervirens (assembly GCA_028749045.1). Lineage (NCBI taxonomy): Eukaryota > Viridiplantae > Streptophyta > Pinopsida > Cupressales > Cupressaceae > Cupressus > Cupressus sempervirens. The sequence goes on from CM053787.1 coordinate 990,781,776, forward strand.
CATGGTTGCCACCTTGGAGCTCTGACTGACACCCTTCTTGACCACACAAGTATGGGAAGGGGATTGGTGGATGGGTAAGGGGAAGGGTGTAGAAAATTTTAGGGTTCAGGTGTAGGGAGATTAGGTAGGGAGTAAAACCATAGGGTTAAAAATAAAGGATTAGTAGTTAGTGAAAATAAGTTACTTAATTAGTTAGTTAGGGGAGATTAGTAGAGAGATAGGTGGTGAGGGTAGGAGAAAGTAAGGGGTGGATAGTGTAGGTTAGGTTAAATATTATTTTTGTTATATTTTATAATTTATTAGATATATTAAATAATATTCATAGTACAGTTTAATTGTTTATTATGTATAATTTATTTTAATTTAATTTATTACATATATTAATAATAGTTTTATATATATATATATATATATATATAATATTTAAGATTTAGTAATTAGTATGTGTATATGTTATATATTATAAAATACAAAATCGTACCTAAGGCTTAGATTTATGTATATATCAATGTCAACCTAGTAATATATATATATATATATATAGAGTACATTCTAGAAATATTGCTTCAAGCCTTACATTTTAAGCTACCCTTGCCCTTATATATACCATTAGATATACAAAGAAAAAAATAGAGTATTAACACTCTAATAGTACTAGCACCCACCCATACATTATCCAATCTTTATAGAAAAAAGAAGTGCCACCACCTCCTCTGTCAGCTACTCCTTGAACTAGTTTGCCACTTCCTTGTGAGTAAATTTTGGGGTTGCATGATCATCCTCCATTGATAATTCTTGACCCATCCTGTGGTGCTTTCCACTATCTTTTCCCTCCTCTAGAAGCAAAGAAGAATCGACCCACATTCCTTCTATTATGGGTGCCCCCTCCTTTAGCTAATGTTTCTACACAATATAATGGTTAAGTTGTTGTCCAGGGGCCAAGGTGCTCTTCCTTAGTGTAGCCTTCATAAACTCTTGCCCCTCCTCCTTCGTCAATCAAATGTTCTTAGCTAGGTATTCCATAATTATTTTTCATCCCTATTCAAATTTGGGGACGTGAACGCCCTGTGAATTTGAAGATGTCCACACCACCAATAGTTGAATGGAGGATTCCCCACCACCAATTAGCCGCCAAGGTTTAGTACCCATTTCAATTCGCTCACCCAAAATAGCTCTCTCAATGATTTCATCCAGTCCCAAGAGCCATTTTATGTTGATTCTTGCAGCCACAACCCATCAAACCTCATCTTTTGATCCCCCCACCATCAAACCAAGTGCTGCAAACAACAATGTTACATCCAAATATGACCTTCTCTTCCAGAAATCATCTAGATACTCTAGCTTGAATAATTGTTGAACTCCTTTCAGAAAGCTTGGGTCATTGATAACAAAAATGTGCTTTAGGAACCATGTAGATATTTGGCCTTCATAGGTCTGTATTTGCCAATCTGAACCAAGAGCAAAATTTGCCTCCATTTCTATCTTTGAGAAAAACAATGACCTTTCCCTACCTTCCACCTAAATTTAACATCCTTAGAACTCTTTGGAATAAGGTACCAAAGCAAACCAAACACTCCTTTGACATGCACGAGGGATACCTTGGTATCATGGAAATCTCTGCTTACCCTAGGATGATTAATGTCCTCATGAGTCAAAATCATAATGCCATTACTTTTAGACTTCAAATTGAGGTACCATGAGTGGATTATTAAATATAATGGCCATCAAATTTCCTCTATTTATTTACTCTCCAAGGTGACAAAAGTCCTCAAAATTTTCATATTAAGGACCCAATGTTGAATTGGCTAGTTGATCTGCCACTCTATTTGCTTCCCTGAAGCAATGTGAAATTTTGAAATCCTTGAAGTCCAAAAGCAACTCCTTGATTTTTCATATACTTTGGTCCAAATGGCATGCCTCCATCTTTCCTTTCTTAATACCATTGATAATGATTTCTAAGTCTCCTTCCAAATGTATATGTTGACATCCAATTGTAAGTCTTAACCCCAAAGCTTCCTTGGCAGAAATTTTTTTTGTAATGTTATTTGTACCATACAAAAATCATTTGGTTGTAAATGAAATTATATTGCCTTTGTGATCTCTTCCCACACATCCACACCTTGATACACTTAGGTTACCCCTTGTCATCGAGTCGTCAAAATTAATTTTGATCCATCCCTCCTCTAGAGGTATCCATAATGTCTTTTCCCTTTTCGAGATTGGATTAATCCCAATACACCCATGAAAGGGCACCTATGAATATATTATCTATAAGTGCATGTTTCTTATTAATTTGAATAGAGAGTAGGTTGGTATGAAGAAGCTTGAGTAGATATAATATAATTTTGTAAGAAGGGAATATTTTAACTAACATTATAAATGAAGTAAAATAAACCTATGCATATTGGTGTCTTAGTAAACATAATATTGAACTTGGCTAGGATATGTATCCTATGTAGTAAGACTTATTAGCAAACTAGGATTGTGATAAAGGCTAGGTTACTGAACTTGTTGGGTATTAACAATCTAGTGTAAAGAGAGATAATAAATAAGCTATTTACTAAAGAGAGAATGTTAATTAGTATAATATAATATTAAGGTGGTGCCTTCATAATGACATTAGAGAGAAATGAAATTAGATTCATAAACGTTAAGAAAAATTGATTAGGAGGCTAGCACAGTCATTAACGAAGTCTACCCTAGCTTATTATTTAAACACCACATTTGAAAATTTTATAAAACCTTCAACCCCTTTGTTAAGGTGCAAGCATGAAGACATTTTTTCTCACTTAAAAAATTTCACAATTACCTTAGAGACCGTGAGTATGCACATATTGAACATTCAACTTAATAACAACCTAATTACAAAATGATGATTTCAATGTGTAAATAACCTACTTATTTTTAAAAACCAATTGTTTGTGTGTTTTGCCCCTGGATTTTGGGCGTGACATTCTAGTATCAAAGCTTAGTTTCAACACTAGGAGCCTAAACCATTACGTTTCAGCTTATGCAAACTTCAACTTTGTGTAGGATACCTATCATCACCCACAATGATCATCGAAGGGATAGAGGAGTTGCATGTGTAGTGCATGTAGAGGTAGAATAAGAAGTTGAGGCACCACAACCTAATCAACCTTATAAACTTAACTAGGATATCTTGAATGTTATTCAAAACCTCATTGGGGTAGTCCAGTAGAGGCTACCACCTATAGCCCCACAATTAGAGCAATAGGATTTAAAGGGGCATATGAATTTTATTAGAGAGAGGAGTAGTAGTCCCCCACCCAGTCATGTAGAGGATTAGGATGATCATGAGGTAGCATTAGTGCACCAAATGAAGCCACCACCTATTCTAGAGCCATGACCAGTGGGGAAAGCACCCAAAGGCATAGGAGATGAGATTAGGGAGTTATTCCAACTCCAACAACCCATATTCACAAGAGCTATATATGGTACATAGGCAGAGGCATGGTTGTAGAGCTTAAAATGATGTTTTGGATTGTGCCCCTATGGGAGAAATCTAAAGGCATGACTTTACATCCACCTATTATGTGATAATGCTTCTAACTGGTGGCATTAGGAGGAGGCCATAGGTGGAGTGGGTGTACACACACTAACTTAGGAGGTATCCATGGGAAGATTTAGAGATAGGTACCTCTCAAATAATTTTAGGTAGTGACAGATAGAGGAGTTCCATAATCTCCAACATAGAGGTCTTACGATGGCATAGTACGAGTACAGGTTTCTTGAGCTCCTTCCCTATGTTGATTACATGAAGGACAAGAAACTATGTATTCATCATTTCATCAAGGGTCTTAATATGTCTCTTCAGGGAATAGTTTTCTTAACATTTCCTACCACATTTAGAGAGGTAGTTGAGATGACATTGGTTGTTGAAGATATTCCTAGCAGACAAGAGTCCTAGGATCGATCTCAGAACCAAAACCCCTCTCATCAATCAAGGCAGTAGAGACCCTCTTGGAAGGGGAATCAAGGACACTCAACAAGGTCCTTCAAGGCCCTACAAACACAACAAAGATCTCAATAGGACACTAGATAGAGCTTTTCACAAGGCTACTAGGCTCTAAGCCCAAGCTATGGTAGTCATAGGGTTCTAGGTGTGATCAAATGGTATAGACCCCATATGCATAACCAACTAGGACTCAACAATCCTCTAGGGAGGGATAAAGTGGATCTAGTAGGAATAGAAGTCAGTTTTAGTCTAGACCACATGGGGTTCAAATTCAAACTCATGGGTCATGTTATACTTGAGGTGGTATGGGCCACATAGCAAGAGAGTGCCCATAGGGTCCAACAACAAGTAGCTAGTGTGGGACACTTCAAAGCCCCTAGTGGGAGATATGGGTAGGTCCTACAGAGTATTTACAATAGTTGATAACCACCAAGAAGAGAATCAGGCCAAAGTTATTGAGGCCACAAGTATGATCTGAGGTAGTAGTGTTACCATTATGTTTGATTCTAGAGCTAAAAATTCCTTTATATCCCCTTTTGTAGTGGAGCGTTGTAGGTTAGTGGTAGCTAGACAAAATGTTGATTGGGAGGTTGAGTTAGCCCCAAGGGCTAGGATGTTAGTTAATTCCTTGGTCCATAGTTTTCATATTCATATTGGAGACATGATCACAATATCTAACATACACATTACCCCTCTAGGTTCTTATGATGTAGTTCTTGGCATGGATTGGTAATGTGCCCACAATGCCAAGATGGGTTATTGATAGAGGAGGGTAGAGTGTATATAGATGAGCATGGTACTCCTATGGTGATATTAGGGGTATAGAGACTTTTATCTCTTCATATGATTTCAGCTATGCAACTTAAGCAGTACAAGCAAAAGGGGTGTTAGTTGTTTGTCATCACCATTAGTGATAGAGAGGATGATGCAAAGAGGGAGCCTTCTCTCGATGATTTTCCAATATTGTAGGAGTTTGTAGATGTTTTTTCCTTAGACCTTCCTAGTATGCTATCACTTAGGGTAGTTGACTTCCACATAGACCTGGTACCAAGAGTTGAGCCTATATCTAAAGCACCTTATAGGATGACTACACATGATCTTAGTGAGCTCAAGATTCAGTTAGAGGAGCTTAGAGAGAAAAGATGCATCCATCCTAGTGTGTCACCATGGTGAGCACCAGTGATATTTGTGAAGAAGAAGGATGGATCACTCAGATTGTGCATTGATTATCAACAGTTGAATAAAGTAATTATTAATAACTAATACCGGCTTCCTAGGATTAATGACCTATTTGATCAACTACAGGGTGCCCAAGTATTATCAAAGATAGATATGAAGTCAAGGTATCATCAGTTGCAAATTATGGAGAGCGATATTCATAAGACCATATTTTGTACGAAGTATGGCCACTATGAGTTCATTGTGGTACCATTTAGCCTCGCAAATTCTCTAGTTGTATTCATGAGTTTTATGAAAGGAGTATTTTGTACATTTTTGGATAATTTTGTGGTAGTTTCCCTTGATGACATATTGATATATTCTCGTGATGAGAAGAAACATGAGGAGCACTTGAGATAGGTTTTGTAGTGCTTGAGGGAGAATTAGTTATATGGAAGCTTATCAAAGTGTGCTTTCTTTAGGTGTGAGGTACATTAATTAGGTCATGTTATATTAGGAGATGGGATCTCAATGGACCCATCCAAGATTAGAGCCATCATGTATTGGCTAGCACCCACGAGTGTCACATAGGTACAAAGTTTCATAGGATTGGTAGGATATTACATATGATTTGTGGGAGGATTCTCTAGAGTAGCTTATCCTATCACATACCTTCAGAGAAAGAAAAATAAGTTTGAATGTACAGAGAAGTGTGAGATGTATTTTTAGGAGCTCGAGAGAGCACTCACTAGTACACCAATATTGGTAATACCAGACCCTACATAAAATTTTGTGGTATGCATAGATGCTTCATTTGAGTTTTATGTGCATTACTTCAAAGGGAAAGAGAACATAGTTACAAATGCCTTGAGTAGGAGACATTATGAGATTTCATCTATGACCATAGGTATAGACTTGAGAGAGAATATTTTACACCATCTACCAAAGGATGGATTTTATGCAGAGGTTTGTCAGTTAGTCTATTCCCAGAGATCCCTTGAGGGAAGATTCTTTAATTATTCATTAGATTTCAATGGACTATTACACCAAAAGGGGTGCATCTATGTACCCTCAACTAATCATTTGCATGATTTTAGTGTTCTAGAGGATCACAAAGCACCCTGTGCGGTACATCTAGGAGTCAAGAAGCAACATGCCAACTTGAAACAGTTATATCATTGGTCAGGCATGAGGTTACAGATTGCAAATGTGGTTTCTAAATTCTTAGAGTGTCAAAGGGTGAAGGTGGAACACATACATCTAGGTGGACTCTTGTAGCCACATGAGATAACTGAGTGGAAGTGGAAAATTATCTCCATGGACTTCATTGTTGGTCTCCCAATGTCTTCTCACTGCCATGATGTCATCATGGCAATAATTGACACATTAACCAAAGTCACCCACTTCTCAACCATTCATACCACCTAGTTAATTAGTTAGTTGGGGGAGATTAGTAGAGAGATAAGCGATGAGGGTAGGAGAAAGTAAGGGTCGGTAGTGTAGATTAGGTTAAATATTAATTTTGTTATATTTAATAATTTATCACATATATTAAATAAGTTTTGTAGTAAAGTTTAATTATTAATTATGTATAATTTATTTTTATTTAAATTATTATATATAAATAATAATTTATATATATATATAGATATAATATTTAAGATTTAGTGATTAGTATGTATATAATGTTATATATTATAAAACTTAAAATCAATATAACCTTTAAATGTATATAGAATACCTAAGGCTTGGTTATATATATACATACATATATATATATATATATATATACATATATATATATATATATATATATATATACATACATACATATATATATATATATACATATATATATATATATATACATATATATATATATACATATATATATATATATACATATATATATATATACATATATATATATATATACATATATATATATATATACATATATATATATATATACATATATATATATATATATATATATATATATATATATATATATATATATATATATATATATAGTTAGTTAGTTGGGGGAGATTAGTAGAGAGATAAGCGATGAGGGTAGGAGAAAGTAAGGGTCGGTAGTGTAGATTAGGTTAAATATTAATTTTGTTATATTTAATAATTTATCACATATATTAAATAAGTTTTGTAGTAAAGTTTAATTATTAATTGTGTATAATTTATTTTTATTTAAATTATTATATATAAATAATAATTTATTTTTATTTAAATTATTATATATAAATAATTATTTATATATATATATATATATATATATATATATATATATATATATATATATATATATATATATATATATATATATATATATATATATATATATATATATATATATATATATATATATATATAATATTTAAGATTTAGTGATTAGTATGTGTATAATGTTATATATTATAAAACTTAAAATCAATATAACCTTTAAATGTATATAGAATACCTAAGGCTTGGTGATATATATATATATATATATATATCAATGTCAACCTAGGAATATATTATTATTATAAGTGCACGTTTCCTATGAATTTTAATAGAGAGCAATTTGGTATGAAGAAGCATGAGTAGATATACTATAAGTTTGTAAGAAGGGAATATTTTAACTAATATTATCAATGAAGTTGAATAAACCTAGGCATATTATTGTCTTAGTAAACATAATATTGAACATGGCTAGGATATTGATGCAAGAGCATCCTAGGATAGTCGGCTATCCTACATGATTAGGGGATTTTGGTGGGGTTAAGTGGACCTATTTGGGTCTTAGGTAGTTAATTTTGATGTATTTAATTAGTGTTGTAAGCCTTTAAAGGCATTTGGTATTTAATTCCTGTTAGAGGCTGACTTGTGGCTCTTCAAGTAGTTAATGTAAGGGATATTTAATATGTAGCATATTGGGCTGACTTGTGGCTTAGATTGGTATAAGTAGGGGTTGTGCTGAAGCCTTTAGTCATTATTCATCCATCTTGGAGAAGAGGAGGTGGGAGAGGAAGAAATTTTTTGAGAAGGCTAATAGCTGTGATTTAGAAACAAGGAGATTGCTCGGTGGGCTTGCGAGTACCTGTTGGATCTTCCTTAGAGGTTTCTACCAGAGTGTGGATCTAGACTAGCTATGGTTTGGATTGGATCTTGAGGGATCTTGTAGAACTATTACTTTTTTTTTATTTGGTTGTAACTAGGAAGACCTTACAGCTTGGCACATCGCATGAAATCAGTTATATCTATGAACAAATTATTATGATTTGGCTTCAAATCTTGCATTGTTTTTTATCTTCCATTGTATAGTTATTTTCTAGGGGCTAGGACATGTTCTTTGGGGATTCTCCTACCTTGCACTACATCAAGTGGTACCAGAGAGAAGGTTTTTCTTGAGTGTGTAGACCAAGCGCCGAAGTTGAGGCAGTTTGCACCAGGGTTTTGTGAAGTGGATTTATTAGGGTTTGTAAAAAAAAATTCTTGGAAGATGCCTCCAAGAAGATTGGAACCTAGGGTGATTGATGATTTTAGTGATGCTATGGAAGAAAGGATCTCAGAGAGGGTTAAAGTAGATTTTAGGTCTGAAATAAAGGAGGTTAAAGCCACTTTTAGATTTGAGATGGCATTGATGAAGAGTGATATGATCATTGAGATCATATGTACCATAGGTGGTGCACCTCAGCATATGGGTACTAAAGATGGTTATGAGGAAGTTGTTGAAGACTTTGAATTTTTTGGATCAAGTGGTGAGGCCAAAATTGATCATGTGGAGAGACCTATAGGAAATAGGGTTGGCCAATTTGCTAGACCTAGATCTCAGTTGAAGTTGAAGTATACAATGGAGGTTTCTAATTTCTTAGGCACTTTTAATCCTAAAGACTTGATTGATTGAATTGGTGAATTGGAAAACTATTTGAGCTTAAGGATATTAAGGATCCACTCAGAGTGAGGTTGGCACAAACTAAGCTAAAGGGACATGCTACTCTTTGGTGGAAGGAACTATAAAGAGACAGAGAAGAGGAAGGTGAAATGAAGATCACTAGATGGAGATTGATGGTGACTAAGTTGAAGGCTAAGTTCATTCCTACTAATTATCGACTTGAGTTGTTTAAGAGGTTACAGAATCTAAAGTAGGAGGATATGGTTGTGAAATATTATACTGAGGGGTTCTACAAGTTGACTATTTAGTCTGGGCATAGAGAATTGTCAAAGGAGAAGGTAGCATGGTACATTAATGGTTTGAGATTTAATATTCAGGATGAGGTTGGTATGTTGAATATTTCTTTGGTTGAGGATGCTTCTCAGTATGCTTTGAGAGTGGAGGAGAAGTTGAAGAGGAAGAATCAAGGTAGTTCTTGAGGGAAAGAGATGCAATACTACTCGACAAAGGGTAAACCAAGTATAGAAGATTAACCTAAACCTATTGATCAGAAGACAAGGATAGGTAGAGGTGAGTTTAAGGGTACTTGTTTTAGATGTCATGAAGAAGGACATAGATCTTATGAATGTATGCAAAAGACTAGTGATAAAAGAACTATTGTTGTGAATGAAGTTGAAGACCATGAACCTAAGCAAGGGGAGAGTTTATTGGCTTGGTGAGTACTAGTCATTTGGAGGACACTGGAATCTTGTCAATGGAGTAATTTGTTTAGGACTCATTGTAAGTTTGATGGTAAAATCTGCAATGTGATTGTGGATGGTGGTAGTATTGATAACCTTGTTGCTGAGGAGATGGTTCAAAAACTTGGTTTGAAAAGAGTGAGACATACTTATCCTTATAAGATTGGCTAGTTGTGAGGTGAGCATGCTTTGGAATTGAAGGAGAAATGCCTTATTGATTTCCAGATTGGGCAGTATAAGGATCAAGAGTTGTGTGATATTGTGGACATGAATAGTTGTCATGTGTTTCCTGGTAGACCTTGGCAGTATGATTGCAAGGCTATGCATGATTGTGTCAAGAATATGTTTACAATTGAGAAAGGTGATAGGAAGCATTCCCTAATTCCTTTATAGAATGAAGATGTTGGTAGAAGGAACTTGAGTATTGACAGTTGAGTTGAGTTGGTAGATTCTGGAAGGGTTAACAATCACCATAAACAGAAAACCTATGGAACACCAAGGATGGAGGTGAAGAAATAGAAGAAGAGCAAAGGAAAGATTTTACAAGTTGAATACTTTAAGGACATGTATGTGAAGAACCAATTTGGGATTTGTGTGTTGGATCTCGAAAGATGTTCTTCCAGCTACTAAGAACATCTTTTTCACACTTGGGGAGTTTGATGTAGGAGCATCCTGGGGTAGTTGGCTATCCTACATGATTAATGGATTTTTGTGGGGTTGAGTGAACCTATTTGGGTCTTAGGTAGTTATTTTTGATGTATTTGATAAGTGTTGTAAGCCTTTAAAGGTATTTGGTATTTAATTCTTATTAGAGCCTGACTTGTGGCTCTTCAAGTAGTTAGTGTAAGGGATATTTAATTTGTATCATATTGGGCCTACTTGTGGCTTAGATTGGTATAAGTAGGGGTTTCACTAAAGCCTTTAATAATTATTCATTCATCTTGGAGAAGAGGAGGTGATTAGAGGAAGCAAAATTTGGAGAAGGCTAGTAGTTGCAATTTAGAAACAAGGAGATTGCTTGGTGGGCTTGTGAGTACCAGTTGGATCTTCCTTGGAGGTTTCTATCAGAGTGTGGATTTGGACTAGATAGGGTTTGGATTAGATCATGAGGGATCTTGTAGAACTATTACTTTCTTTTTATTTGGTTGTAATTGGGAAAGCCTTACAACCCAACACATTGCATGTAATTAGTTATATCTATAAATAAATTATTGTGACTTGGTTTCAAATCTTGTGTTGTCATTTATCTTCCATTATGTAGTTATTTGCTAGGGGGTAGGACATATCCTTTGGGGATTCTCCTACCTTGCACTACATCAGATATGTATCTTATGTAGTAAGAATTATTGACGGACTAGGATTGTGATAAATACTAGGTTATTGAACTTGTTGGCTATTAACATTCTAGTGTTAAGAAAGATAACCAATAAGGTATTTAATAAAGAGAGAATGTTAATTAATATAATATAATATTAAGGTGGTTCCTTAAAATAAGATAATGACATTAGAGAGAAATGAAATTAGATTCATAAATGTTAAGACAATGTGATTAGGAGGCTAGCATAGTCATTAATGAAGTCTACCCTGGCATAATAATTAAATAACACATTTGGAAACATTAGCAAACCTTCAACCTCTTTGTTAAGGTTTAAGCATCAAGAGATTTTTTTCCACTTAATGAAATTCATAATTACCTCAGAGATCGTGAGTATGCACATCTTGAACACTCAACTTACCAACAACCTAATTACAAAATGTTGATGTCAATGTGTAAATAACCTAAGTTTCCTTTTTTTTTTTAATACTTTGTGTGTTTTGCCCCTAGATTTTAGGCATGAAAAGTGAGAAAATTCTCATGGAAAGCATTTTTCTCAACCACAAGGTAGTTAGAAGTAACAACAGTGCATTCCTTCAAAGCATGAACTTGCTCCTGTGATTGATCCTGGGCAGTGAAAACCTTTTCATAATGGTGAACAAAGGCTTGAAGAATGTTAGGAAGGGAATAAATAATCTAGTACCCTTCCTTAATTTTTTTAATCCCAACCAAAGTATGTCAAACTTTGAGAGCTTGAAATAATTCCTTCAAGGCTTGGTTGCCAACCTCAAGTTAGTGGATATGGGCTTTGATATGGCTCCCCTGGTGACATAATTTTTAGTAACCTACTTCTAATGGTAGAGGTTGGAAAGCCAAAGTTGTAGATCTGGATCAAATAGATTCAAGGCTAAAGCCTTTGAAGCTACACACATAGCTTTGGTGGTGGTGTCATAGGATGACTTGCAATAAAGAGCAAGTTACCTATCATAGATCTGAAACAATATTTTTGTGTGGGTGATGGAATCATTCCACCATTTAATCCAGCCAAAATGAGCGTGGAGCCAATGCTATAAATTCTAAACATGCAATATGTGAGCCATAGTGGGTTCATGACTCAGCAACGATGTGTTGAGAAAAAAATGATTTTTGGAAGGATGCAACTAAGCTATTTACCAAGTGACAGTAAAGAGAATGGGAAAATGATATGACAAAGTCACATCTGGTGGAGGAATGATAGGCAATTCTCTTTCTTCAGAAAAAGAGAAAAAACATTGTGCAGATATCATCACACGATCAAGTTTGTTAAAAACCTTGTCAAAGCTAATGCTAAAATTAGACCAAGTATGCTAATTCCCTCCAAAATGACGATGATGGGAATTGAGATAAAAAGGCCTAATTTATTACACATGTAGTACCCAACTTCTCTCTCTCCAGCTATCCACTGGAATAGTAGAATACCTTCTTCACTAGAGGCCAAATCAATCATATTGAAGTCCCCACAAACAACCCAAGTGACAGGTGGAAAAGAAGTTGTCATCCAATGCCACAGCTGGGATCACTCAACAACATCATTGGGAGAATAAACATAACTATCCCAAAAGAATGATTATGAAAGGACAAAAAAATCCACAAAATCTTGTGCATGGGGTCAAATTCATGAGAAATAATAGAAGAAGATAAATGAGGTGAAATGAGAGTGACTACACCACCTTGACCAGCTTCATGTTGGGAAGAAAAACCACACTGTCTGGCCAAATAACATAGCAAAGTAGCATTGAGCAAAAATCTTGAAATATTAACTTCCTATAGACAAAGGATGTCTAGGATACCAAGATGATGTCTAGTATCTTGCACATAATATCTGTGAGGGAGGTATGTGAGACCCCATACATTCCATGAGAGAAAATTCATGGAAATAGTTCTTGCATGTCATCCTAATCCCTAAGAGAGGAGAAACTATTATGCAAAAATGAACCAGAGGTGAAAGTAAGAGAAGAGTCACCACTAGAGATAATTCTTCTCTTCTCCAAACTACTATCATGATTTTCTCCATGACCATCTAGGCTATGAGATCATTGTATGAGCTAAGACCCAAGTGGGACCACCATAGATGTTTCCTAGAGAGTTCAAAAAAATGAAAGACAAAAAGCACTCATAGACAAAGTCATCCCCTAGTGAATAGGGTTTGAAATGGGTGGTGAAATCACTAGTGTGATTGGAATCATGGTAGAAGTAACAAGGACAATATCTAGTGAAGGCTAGGTGGAGGAGGACCCTTATTTCTTGGATGACAAAGAAATCTTACCCTTGTGCACTACAGTTGTCCATTCATCTATCTTGACATTTTTAGTAGGCTTGATCTAGGTCTCTTTGACAAGATCCAAATTGTGAAAGACAACCAAAGGGTAGTCCTCGATCTTGTGTTTAGCCAATTGACATCGATAACAGTTGTTTAGTAGGTTCAAATATAATGCCTTTTGAGTGAAGTTGTGTGCCTTGACCTAAATGACAATGGTTTCTTTGAGATTCCAAGAGAGGATCACTTCAATGCAAACCCTCCTTTGAGGACGTTCATTGAAGAACTTCTCCAGTTCCATACAAACCACTTTTCCAAGTGTTTGAGAAATAGCATGGATAAACTTCCAACAAGGTACAAGGAGACACAAAAAATAGATCCTGATAGGGACTTTTAGTTTCTTATCATCTGAGATAGAGAAATCTTGAGACCGCTGTTGGAAAACCAACAACGAAGACATAAATGACCAGGCTCATGGATGTAGACTGTGTTAGCCTAGGAAGGATTAGAAAAACAAAATTTAAAAAAAAATTCCTTAGTAAGGCTTTAGATGCCCTTGAGTTGTACTCCATGAGGAGTCCAGTTCTTGGAAACCCATTCTTTGAGCATGCTTTTAGGAGGAGACTGACCCACAAAGTATGCTTCCCTAACTAACTACATGCATCATCAAACTCCTAAATATTATCAATAATATCAAGGGAGGGCTTGTTGGAAATATAAGGTAGGCTAGGTTATTCAGAGGGGAGGGGTGAATCAAGAACCAATAAAACTTTAAACTTACTTCACCAATTAATCCTTCATATATTATTTTGTTCTAAATGCATGAAAGAATGAAATAAATAACATTCATAACACCTTGACACAAGATATGGTGATCCATAAACCTTCCAAATAGAAAATAAAATTGGGGTGGGGATGATACCCACAAGCTTTAGTACTACAATATAAAGTTGGCTTGTTAAGGCTTACAATTGACCACTTCTAGTGATCTGCCCTGTTAGGAGTAATAAGGACTATTAGGTCCACTTGTTAAAGGATTTACAGATATACAGTGAAGTATGCACTTTGTTAGGAGATTTAGAAAAAGACTATTAAGTCCACCTAGTTAAAGGATTTGATTGATGCACCTATTAGGATGAATTGATGGCTGATCTCGGATCTGCAACTTTGATTTTCTGAATGAGATTTATTGAACTATAATGATCACCTAACTGTGATAGATAAGTCTACTATACCATATATTTCTTGTAGCCTTCTTCAATTCACACTCATCTGCTTCTTCCTTCTTCACATACTCATACTTTATTACATTTGGATATGATACATTACATTACATATATATCAATTCAATTAATTACCTTCTGGAATCAGCTACAATACCAAATTCATCATAATTCACAAAGTTGGCCCATTTTTATAACTCAAGTTCTAAAGATAAACTCGGTGAGGTTCTTACACTGGGAAAACACTGTCAACACTCAAAAAACTCTAGCACTCAGTTGAAGTTAAAGCTTGGTCCATACTAATCACTTCGAGTAGCATGAACTCAGTTGGCACTATATGACTCAATGAACATTGAGAAACTTAGTAGATATCAAATCACTTAGTTGACACTGCATGACTCAATCAACACTAAATTCTTTTTGTTAACACTATGATCTTGGTAGACACTGATATACTTGGTTAACACTACAGAGCTTCGTTAACACTAAGATCTTCATTGCTTTTACTGGAAAGATCTATAGACTATGCTACACTCAGCCAATACTATAAATTGTCTAAGATGCTTGGTCGATATTATAGAACTCGACAAGAACTTTAATCTAATTGTTTATCTTGGTAGCAACTAAAACACTTGGTTATCACAGCTAGATGAATGATAAGATTGGTAACAACTATAGAGCTTAGTACCAATGAAACCAACTGACTAAGTGTTAAGTCACTAAGACAAATTGGTCCCTTAATGTCAACAATCTCCCCCTTTGGCATTAGTGACAAAAACACTTATCATACCAAAATTTTGATTTCTCAAAACTTTCCTTATCAACAATTTGGATCTTCAACTTGGTTCTTATTGTTGTCTATCATTGTAGCTTGGTTACCTATTACTTTGTTTTGCACTATTTTTTTATTTATCAAAATTACTTTTGTAAATATATTTTATGCTTATCTATACATCTTCTTATTTGTACATATTACTACTCCCCCATACATAAATCTAGAGTATGATAATCTTCTCCCCCTATATCAATTATAACCTCCCCCTTTTGACATAAATGCCAAAGGTGTAAAAATTTTAAAAGTTAATACCAAAATGTGAGAAGAAACTATGTACCTTCAAAATTATTGTCATGGTCTTACCCCAATTCTCTTGCAATACCTTAGATGCATGCAAGGCTATTTGTACCTCTATTGAAAGTTCCATTATATGGTCAGCTATGGAGAAGTTATTGTCATGGATGAGTGTCTTTGCATGTACAATGTACTTTTGCAATGCATCCATGTTTGGAAGAATTATACCTTAGATTTTTCCAAGTGTGGTCCTAATCCTAGTTTCTTCCCTTAGTAATTCTACTTGGAGATATGTCGAGTACTTGATCTTTGTAAAATGTGAAGAACTACAACTAGGATCAAGTGACAATTGTTGTACACTTGCCTTCAAGTCCTCATCTATCTTGGATAGTTTATCTTTATTCTCCTTAGTAAAGATAGATGTGTCACACAACTTAACAAATAAAAAACAACATTATTTACATATATTTCCAATGTAGCAAGAATATTAGATGATTCTACTTGATCTATAGCTATCTTTTGTGCTACTTTCTCCAAAACTTTGTTTTCAAATTTTATCTCTATCTTTTGTAGAAGTTTTTCTTCTCCATTTAGCTCTTTATTGTATTTGTGGAAAATTTCAACCAATTGATCCAAAATAGGTTGTTTCTCATCAACCTCAATATTCAAAGCATCAAAAAATATGCTCTTTATGTCTTCAAGTACTTGGTTTTTTTCTTTTTCCTTTCCTCTCTGAGCTTTTGTTGTCTTGCTCTCTTCTTCCAAAGTTCTCCAAGGGTATCCATCTCTTTAAGAGTGAGGTTTGAGGTATCCCAATTTGGAATAACAATGTCCTCATCTAGATTAATTTCTTCCTCTTTACTCTTATCTATTGGAATAATAAATAAAACAATTTCTTTTCCCTTTTTCAAAACTTCAATGCTCAATTTAGATTGAGTCTCAACTATCATTGCACTAGCCATGTTGGAAACAACAATGGAAATAGTAGAAACATAAAAAAATATAGTAATAGTATAAATAACACTAACAATAGAAATACCTTTTTGTTTCTCGATCAAGCTTGATGCTAGAATATTCAGAGCTTGTTGCTTGATAGATGAAGTGTTAAACACTTCACTCGTTCAAGTACTCAGCAAAGTGACTCCAAATATTGGTTGGGCACTTGTTGATCCAATTTTAACCTCAACCAACTCAATAGAAGATTTCTCAGATCTAGAGTTCACTAAGGCTTTTCTTGGAGAATGAGGAAGGGAAGTCATAATCTCTGCTGCTATCTTTTATGCATTAGTGTCCTCAATATTCTAAATATCTGGAAGACTTCCTCTAGTAGCTTCTTGTTCTTCTTCCTCATCAACATCATTAATGTCCACATTTTCTATTTCCTCATCTTCTATTTCTACATGTTCATTATCTTTTGCCACATCTTCTTCTTCACCATCCTTATCATCTATTTGCACAACATTATCACTAGGTTTGTGCAGCCCATAGATGTTTTTCCATGCAATACTATTAGACTTCACCATATATTCTATATCCTTAGATAGGATCAATAATGTATTGAACTTTGGTGTCAATTTTGTTTCATTCTCTTTAATGGTTTCTTCACATCTTTTTCACTAAGACTCGACATGGATTGTCTCAAGGTCCATTCTCTAAAGTGTATAGCAACATTTTCTACATTTTCACATATTGGTGAAACTGCCTCAAGAATTGCATCAGGAACTCATTTTACTAGTTCATTAGGAGAATACTTCTATTTTTCCATCTATGTGACTAGGGCATCTTCAATCTATTTCTTCTCTGTTGCACTCCCATTGTCATACTTAAGTGTTTTGAAGGATTCCACACCTCCTCCTTCTTTTAGTCTTTTTAGCCTCTCTTCAAAAGTAGGAGCAATCTTCTGAAATTTGATCTGCTCAGCTTAATTTTCTTCATCACCCAATTTTAGTTTCCTTCTAGATTTGGTGGATCTCCTTATGAACACATCAGGGGAAGACTTTGTAGGTTTTATTATTATAACCTTCATTTTATTCTTATGATGCTCATCTTCATCAGGTTCTTCCTCTTCATTCTCCTCTTCATCTTCATCTATGTCATTTCCTTTACCTTCACTAAGCATGAGAGGAGAGCTTGATAATTTGGTGTTCTTCATGATTTTCTCTATCCTCTTTCTTCCTCTTCTTACTGCCTAGGGAAAATTGATTTCAAGTTCATTCCTAGCTTTTGCCTCCTCATATGTTCCAAATTATGTTTCCTTGGGATCCATAGGATCATTCAGGAGAACCTCAATTATATATTTGGTGTCATCAATGTTCACCTCATAACCCAAAGGTTTTACCCATGCCACTCTTGGCTTGACTACTTGGATGTGAACTTTATCACAATCTACTAGAAAAAAAATGTCCTTCTCATAGTCTTCTATTAATTTCTTAAGAATCCTATACCTTCTTTGCATCTTCCATTTGAATATTTCAAAGTATACATCCGTTATACTCTTAAATTTTTCTCCCATTTTAGCTATGAAATCATTAATTTGATATGTACAGGTACATCTTTCCTCCATACCACAGTTCCTTCAAAAGGGAAAAACTTTTGAACATAGAAGAATAAATAGGTTAAAAGGGAACCAAACTTGCATGGATCGTTCTTGGAGACTCTGACACTCTCCATGTTTTTTTCCCAATTTACTCAACAGTAGCTCGACAAGGTCAAAAGATAAATTAGTTCTCACCACCTTTAACACTAGGTCAATTGCTTCATAGGCAATGATGTTTTGCCTGCTCAAGCTATATATCTTGTGAGCAATCAAATGTATCCCAAACTTGATTTTCATGCTTGTCACACTATTAAGCTTCATTCCTCTTCCATCCTACTCGACAAGAGTTCTCTCGTTAGTTCAACCTGACCTAGGGTTTTTGTTCTCTTAGCTTTATTCAACATAGGAGACCTGGTAATCATGTGTATCATCTTCATTTTGATTTGGATAGGGTGATCCAACCACAAATGCATCCTGTGAACTCTGATTAGGATATATTTGATCCATTTCCCTTTAAAATCTCATGGCATATGCATAATGTGTGTCAAACCCTTCATCTCCAAATGTGTATCCTTGAGTTTCAAAACACCATCCACACAAAGTTCATTGAATGCCTCGTTCATTTCTAAGGTTCCAAGTTCTTGAATTGAATAGTGATAAAATGACATGATATCCTATATAAGAAGTACCTTCAAAGGGATTTGGGACTGTGCTCCAATTGGGTCAAGTGCCTCTATAATTGCTAGTGCCAATTTGAATGTAGGAGCTTTGAAATCCACTCCATGAATCAACATCTCTGAACCCTTTTCACTTTGTTGCTTGAAGATGCCATTCACTCAATAAATTATTCAACACAAAAATAATCTTCACTAATTACTATTTCAAATTTCTTAGGGGCTCTAAAATTTCTCTTCACTCTTAGATCTAAAAATTCACAATGAAATGATTTGATGAATTTTCACCTTTTAATAAAATTTTGTCTTTACGATCGCCATTAATGCTCTATATAAATGTTTTCTTGGTGACAAGTTGTCCTCCACTCAGTTTTATCTTTATTTCTTAAACAACACCTTTAACTTGGTAAGAACTTTGTACTTGGTAAGATTACCTTTGCTTGATATGGACTTGGTACTTAGTAGAGTCATCAACTTGACATCTGCATCTAGAACTTGGTAAGTCTAGTGCATCTCGACCTTGCTCGATAAGGTCTTGAACTTCTATCATCACTTGGTGATCCTTGTGCATCTTGAATGTTGATATGGATCTTCTACTTGTTGACTAGAACTGGTCTTAGATGACTTCTTATGAATCATAGTTCCTATGATCTACATTAGGGAGCTAAGTCAAAGTGATAGTGCCATCCAACTCATTGACTTTGGTGTCAACAACTTCATGAATTTGGCTTGCATTCTCTGGATATTTTTGCACCCATTGTTTCTTCATTTTTTTTCTAATGTTGTTAGCTTTTTCTTTCTTTTTGTCTTCAACTCTACCTTGGTTTATATAGTTCTTGGTAAGATGTCCAAGTTCTGTACATACAAAACATCTTTTTGTAGTGTGTCTCTTCCCCATGTGATTTTTTACACACTTTGCTCCAATGTGCCCAAAATCACCATAGTAGTGACACCTACACCATGTATTATAATCAATCCAAATATTGCTTTCACAATTTTCTCTGTTGGGTTCCACTTCTTGGTTTTGTACTTTGAAGATTTATGTCCTTGTTTGTTACAATTATGACACTTTCCTTCAAACTTAGGTTTCTTTGTGCATTCACTTTCTCTATGACTATGCTATTATAGTTGTAACACTTTCCATTAAATTTTTTTTTACCATTTCTCCAACACTTATTTGATGTATGACCTAACTTATCACAATGATTGCAAGTAGGTCTTTTATTCTTTTGAGGTCCTTATTGAGATGATTCACCTTCATTTGCATATCCTAATCCATCTTTTCCTTTGTATCTATATTGACTTTTCTCATTCAATTGATTCATGCTTTCTTGAGATTTCATCGTTCTCTCATTGGTTTGATTTTCAATGCTAAGATAATTTTGTAGTCTTTCATTCTCTATCCTTAGCTCTTGATTTATGTCATTGAGCTTATCAATAAAGTTTGTTTGCTAAAGGGATAGTTGATTGATTTCATTGTCTTTTTCTTCTATATCTTATTTGGCTTTGTCCTTTCATTCCATGACTTCACATAATGTGATTGATTGGATTTCTTGTTCTCTTTTCAGCTTTTTGACTTCTTCTTGAAGAATGGGATTATTTTCAAGTAGATCTTTGATTACTACATTAGCTTCATCTGAATTTCTTTATGGACATAAGTCTTCAATTCTTTCTTCAATGTAGAGATTGCCATCCATCTGTGTTGTAAGATCTTTCTTTCTCTGCAAGGATTGAGAGATTTTCTCCTTTTCTTTCTTGAGTTGTCCAATGGCTAATTCCAAATCCAACTTTTCACTCTCAATAGCCTTTTCTAGCTTGTATACCTCCATTGCCTCTGATCTTTTCTCAAGCTACAAAACTTTTGATGTGAGAACCAAAGCTCTAATACCAATTGTTGGAAATATAAGGTAGGCTAGGTTACTAAGAGGGGAGAGGTGAATCAAGAACCAATAAAAATTTAAACTTACTTCACCAATTAATCCTTCATATATTATTCTGATCTAAATTCATAAAAGAATGAAACCAATAACATTCATAACACTTTGACACAAGATATGATGACCCAAAAACCTTCCAAATAGAAAGTAAAACTGGGGTGGGGATGATACCTACAAGCTTTAGTACTGCAATATAAATTTGGCCTATTAAGGCTTAAAACTAACCGCTTCTAGTTATCTGCCATATTAGGAGTAATAAGGACTATTAGGTCCTTCTTGTTAAAGGATTTATAAAAATATAGTGAAGTATGCACTTTGTTAGGAGATTTAGCAAAAGCCTATTAAGTCCACCTAGTAAAGGTTTTTCCTGATGCACCTATTAGGAGGAATCAATGGCTAATCTCTGATCTACAACTTTGATTTATTGAATGAGATTCCTTGAATTGCAATGATCAACTCATTGTGATAGATAAGTCTCTGCCATACTATATATGGCTTATAGCCTTCTTCAATTCGCACTCATCTACTTCTTCCTTCTTCACATACTCATAATTTATTAACTTTTTATATGATACAATACATTGCATATATATCAATCCAATTGATTACCTTCTAGATTTGACTACAATACCAAATTCATCATAATTCACAAAGTTGGCCCATTGTTGTAACTAAGGTTCTAAAGACAAACTCGATGATGTTCTGACACTCAGCAAATACTATCAACACTTAGCCAACTCTAGCACTCAGTTGAATTTAAATTTCAATCCATACTGATCACTTCGATTAGCATGAATTAGGTTATCACTGTAGGACTTAGTGAACATTGAGAAACTTGGTAAATACTAAATCACTCGGCTGACACTACATCACTCGATCGGCTGAATTCTCTTTGTTAATACTATGAGCTCAGCTGATACTGATATACTTGGTTAACACTACATAGCTTAGTTAACACTAAGATGCTTGGTGGACATTATACACTTGATCAATATTGTAAACTATCTCAGATGCTTGGTAGACATTATAGAACTTGGAAAGAATTGTAATATGTTTGTTTAGCTTGGTAGCAACTAAAACACTTGGTTATCACTATTAGATGAATGATAAGCTCAATAGCAACTATAGATCTCAATAGCAATGAAACCAATTAACTAAGTTTTAAGTCACTAATAAACAAATTGACCTTAATCTCAACAAGGCTTAACTCATGAAACACTTTTGGAACAAACTTTCATGGTTGTTTGTTTAGAGGAGGCGTCATGATCATCTATCACAATAACTCTAACACCAATATCACCTACTAGGATAAAGTTGGTCGGAGTCATAAAAAAAACCCCTAGTGCTCCCACAATTAATGTGGTATGAGAGGTGCAAAACCAAAGATGAATTCAAAAAAAAGAAAAAAAATTGTATTGCATGCAAAACCCTAGCAGAGCGATTTTGCATCATCTCGATTCACATAAAACCTATGAATATAATCATCATAAGAAATTTTCATGATAAAAATAAAATATCTCACACTTCAAACCTACAAAAAATGGGTCACATACACAACACAACTAATATTGGATCTAATGGTATTATTCATGGCAGAAGAAAGGTTTCTCGGTTTGGGCTTTATGGTGATTATTTATTTGTTGGTTGTAAGCGGATAACATTAAAATATAAATTTTTATTTAGAGTTTAGATTTTCTCTCATAAATTTATGATTTATTTTTATTTTTGGAAACAAAAAATTTATCGTAATGATTTTGATAATATAAAATGCCCTAGATGGATTAAGATCCCTAATCTACTAGTCAAACTTCTACATATAATTACTTTGACTAAAATTGGACACAAGTTAGGAGGGTTTATTTGTTTAGACCAAAAATTTTTTGGTTATTCTAGCAATATTGAACTCAAAGAAAATTATATAACTATAATAGAATTAATCACATGTCAGTTAATATATCTTTTAAAACCTGAACTTTATTATAGGAGAATTGGTAACTTGGTAATGCCAAAGTGAAATATGAGCATATCTCAATAAGATATATTTATGGATCAAATGGAAAATATGAACACATACTCCAACATAAAGAAGATGTGGTTGGTAGCAAATGGAAGAAAACAAGTGATCTTGTTAAAGGCTTGACTCACAAGGGTCCTGAGTATTATTTACTATATTATGACTATATGTATAATAAATTCATTTAGAACTTAAGATAAATACATATTTCCTCAAACATTAATTTTCTTTATGTCAAATTCCATGTTTGGAAGTTCAATATTCATGGTAGAATATGAATAAGAGTTACATAAATTCTAATAGATTGGTAGATTTTGATATGTATTTAGATGAAGTTTACCATAGATTAGATCTTATTTTGATTGGTAAGACCTTTTTTAAGTAAAAATATGGTTGAAAAATGTTGAGCTAAAGACAATTATTTTTTGTTTTAATAAAAAATCACATGACTATATGCAATAAAATTTGAGACTCTAAAGATAAGATCCTACAACACAATGGTCAATTGGGAGCCTTTGGCCTCTTACTGATCAAATAAAAATAAATATGAGAGTCTAAAATATGTTTAACATTGTGGTTACCCTCATATTTCCTTTTGAGCCCTACTAAAATATGCAACCTTCAATAAAAAACTAGAGAAACCATAATTTTTTAAATACGATAAAAATAAAAAATCTAAACTTTGACATAAATGTGTATTTTTTTAATATTTATTAGAATAAAATTAAGTTTCTTTATTGAGATGAAAACAATGATCTCATCATCTATATGAGGAGGGACTATTGACTTGAAGCAAATGATTAGATAAATGTTTTCTTATCTTTTCAATTGGCATGAGATTGATCTTCATTCATGACATGGAGTTGTGACTCTCTTGATTTATCGATTAGGTCAAGCTTACTAGCTATCCATCAAAGCATTCATATATGTGGTTTCATTTTCTTAAAATTTTATGAAATTGATTCAACAAATCTAAAATTCCACAACATCATATTTCATTAAAAAATCACTCTTCAAAGTTTCTATCAATTTTTTAATTAATAGGATTTTATGAAATATTTTGTATGTATCTTATTGTACTTATTATGTGCACAATTAGTGAATTGTTTTGATTAAGTAAAGCAAGAAAGGTTTGAACCCATTACATTAAAATAACATCAAGTCCAAAGATAACAAAAATAAGGTCACAAAAAGTGACACCTACTATATAGAGCCCAAACCAGAACAAATAGTTACAACCAAGCAAAAAAAAAAAACCAACCAAGCTAGGACCAAAGCAAAAAGCAACCAACAAACCTAACAGGCCCAAGAAATAGATCAAGTCACAATTAGAAAAACCTAAAAAAACAAAAAATAACAGTCATCTACTACACTAAACCAACAACCAAAACAATCACACCAAACTAATCCAGCAACCAACACCATCATGAACTAGTACACAATAGGGACCCAACACACACCACCCAAAGGAAATAGAACACAACCGAACCCATCACCTTTGCAGCTCCTTAAGTTGATCAAATAAGGAGATCTTGGGGGAACAAAAAGTTCTGGACTCACTCTATCCCTAGGAGGCCTCAAGAATGCCTTCAACCTTTTTTTGGAGTCTCCTCCTTGGGCTTCCTCTTTGTATATTTTTTGTCCAGTTGAGCCTTTAGACTACCAATGTCCTTCTCCAATTTAGCCCAAACCAAATTGTTAATTTGTTCTCCAAGTTAATCATGTGTTTTCTTTATGGACACCATAGCCTTCAATATTTCATCTCTCTCTTCCTCTATGAGCAATATTTTCTTGATGTCATCCACCTACTCCTCCATCGTAGCTCTAAAGCTTATCATGTTGGCAATTTGGCTAAGGTAGATATTTGATATTGTCATTTATGGCAACATATATTCAGTATGAAGAGGGAAAATTATAAAGAATAAGTTATGGCATTCATACTTAGAAAATTGTCAAAGTATCACCTAACTTATTTGGTAGAACATATAGAGTTTTGATCAGCGTAGTTTATTTAGAAAACATAGGCATGTACAAAGTTGGGTATGGATACTTGAGACACTGAGGATCACATGTTCAAGTCTGTAGGTCAATATAGATATTACGACAAGAGTTATGCATAGTTTACCAATTACAACAATATACAAGAAGAAGAAACCATAATAGAGAATTGGATATTTTGGGTTAACTTAACTAATTGGTGACAAAATCCTAGATTTTAACCCTAGGTCAAAAAAAGATAATAATGAATTTTTTAAAGTATATGAAGCATGAATGTTGATTGGGCAGTAATTGTAATTGTAAAGGTATAAAGGAAAGATTGCAAATGTGAAGTTTGATGATGCATGTATGTTTTATGTGATGTGAAAAATATGATGTTTGATTAGAGGAATGCAAATCTTGTGAGCAACAAGGTAGTATCAGATATTGAAGATATCAGCAACAATGTAAAGAGGTTTTTGTATCTATCTCTTTATATTGAAGAACTACATTGTATATTACATGTTTGGGTAGTGGGATCATCTTGCATACATTTTTTATTTGTATACAACAACTCCTAACAGGGTTTCTATCAAGGCTTAAGTCCTCTAACAAGGATTGAGACAATATAGAGATGTAATGGACTCCTAACAAGGTCAATATCTTTCATAAGATACTTTTGATTAGTAGATCATTGTGTGGATACCATTCCCACTAGGGTTTTCTTTTGGCTAGAGTTTCCCTAGTTAACAAAATATGGTGTTATGAGTTCTCTTATTGCATGGTTATGTTTACTATTCAACATAGTTAGTTTACTTTCATATGCAAGCTATAAGATTTTTAATAATATCTAGTTTTGGGCTAAAATTTGTAAAATATTGATTCACCCTACCCCTCTCAATGTTTCCTATTTCTAATAATTGGTATCAAAGCACAATTACTCTAAAAGAGGCTTAAAAACTTGAGTAAGATCCCTATGGATATGGAACAATTACAAAATAACCTAGAAGAAGCTCTTGAGTAGATTGATATTCTTACTAAAGAAAGAGATGCTTTGAAAGAAAGATATGAATATGCAAAAGACTACATTGGAAAGTTGAAAGAAAAGATTGATCATCTCAAGTCCAAGAAAGACCCTAAGGATCAAATCAAGGACATCGATTAAGTTCTAAGAGCAAAGAAAGAAAATAAGATCCTGAAGTACGAACTAAAAATCACTAATCTAGAATAGAGACTGAAGAAAGATGATAGCAAAGTTGAGTCAAATTTGAAATCTGAGAATGTAGATCTAAGATCCAACCTTTAAAAAATTACATCTAAACTTGAATCCACCAAGTTGCAGTATGCAAAACTTGAGAAATATAATACTATTGTGAAAGGAGAGTTAACCTATTCTAAGTAACAACTTGAGAGATTATATTCTAATAGTGAAAAGATTGATGAACGAATGTCTTTTTAGAGACATTCTTATGACAAGACTAGCCTTGGATATTTCATTAGAGAGAAGTCGGCTAAGAAATATGAAGCTAGAAAGGACCCAGATCTTGAAATTCATAAGTCTATGCAAGACAAGGAACATTTGAACAAAATTGAGTCAAATCAATCTATTGATGCACCTAATGAGATTGATCAAGTTAATCAACCTAAAAAAGTTGATGAACCTAAGCAATCTAAGAAAATTGAATCCCCTAAGGAAGTAAGATATGAATTTAAGGGTAGATGTTATGTATGTAATAAAGTTGGTCATATGAAAAGAAATTGCACAAGTAAGTCATTTAAACCAGTTACTAATTTTTATTGTTATAATTGTCATGGTTTTGGTCATAGAATAGTAAATTTTAAGAAACCTAAGTTTGATAACAATAATTGCAATAGTAGAATGTTTAGAGGTACTAACCCTACAGGAAGAAGCTCTAAAGAAGGAAACAATGGAGAAAGGAACAACATTGTATGTTGCAAGTGCAATAACTTTGGACATATAGCCAGGAATTGCAAAGCACCTGTAAACTAGCCTAGATCTAGATTTGGAAACAATGCACTAGTATGCTAGTTATGTAACAACTTTGGCCATATAGAAAGATTACATAGAATGGACATGAGGAACAACAAGAAGAATCCAAACTTCAGAAATATGAACAGGAATGCTAGAAGAATAGATAGCAACAATGAAAATCAAAAAGACAACATAAAGGAATATGTAGAAGAATTTAAAGAGGTATTTGTCAAAGCTAAAGATCCATCCAGTTCACATGTGGTGTTATAAGAATAGTCAAAAGAAACATTTGAAGGAAGATTGAAATAAGAAATTGTATTTCATTCATCCTATTTGAATTAAGCATTTTCCATAAGAGATCAAGCATCAGAGAGGTAGAAGTGATGTTAGAAAGTGAATTAAAGTTTGTACAATTAGTATGAGGTACACTATGACATGTTAAATGCATGGTTAAGAGCACAAATGATCTGGAGATTATATGTGAGTGCATGCAAGAAATCAAGTTGCATGGTAACTAGAAACAACTTTTGTTGATTGCATACTTATGTAATTAATGCAATTATAAATTGAAAGTGATTAAAAGGTTGAGATCAAGTTGTTGATCACCATTCAGTTATGCAAGAGTCAAATGAGAGTTTTGGAGTGAATTTAAAGAAAAATTGAAGTGTTCTAAAATGATAATTGAAGCAAGCCCTAGTTTTGCATAATCAAGGTATTTATTGCTTGCACAATTAGAATTTGAAGTTTTAATTTGAAAAAATGGTGAATCCTACTATATGAGATGTGAGTGAGAGGCCCAAGTACAAGTTTAAGAAGCACCCACATATTTTGATGGAGGATGATCCCCTAGGAGCATTTTTGCAAGTATCACATAACGTACTACATGTCAAGGATGTTAGGGCATACATTCATTTCAAATTGAAAAGCATTGGTGATAATTATATCCACAAAGACCTAGATTTAGTTTGCAACAATGACCTATCACTGAAGTAAGGGTTTGGGAACTTAAATGAATTGAACATTATTAGATATATGTTTTACACCAAGTTTGATAATCACGAATGGACCATAATTATACTAAAAAAATTTGATGAAGGCATATTTTGGGTAGGAGTTACCCCTATCATGATTGATAATGATATGATTCACAAACTCACTAGTCTCAACAATGAGGGTTGTAATCTTGTTAATGAGAAGAATGTGAAGAAGTTAGTGGAAGAAAATATGAAAACCAAGTCTAGTTGTGGGAACATGAGAATTGACCTAACAACTAAAATTGATGTAAGAGTTATTAGCAAGATCATTGGATATAAAATGAATTATAGTTCTAGAGTGAACTCTATGCCTACTAGATTTATCCATGTAGCTTATCGTATGATAGTTAAGAAGGAGAAAGTTAACATGTGTTAGATTGTGAAATAACAGTTGCTCAATAACATTGAGAAATTGAAGAAAATAAAGAATTTTGTATTCAAATTTGAGTCTTTAATGACACATGTATTCTTCCAAGTGATTAGAAGTTTCCTTGGTATGCTTGATCATGAGTGGGATAGTGATAAGTGCACAATGTGTATGATAACTCATAATTACAAAAAGTAATCAAAGGAAAGGATACTTGATGATATAACAAGGATGATGAAGAATTTCTAGTCAACTATGAAATAAAGATTCAGAATTCCACCTGCTTTAGTTGAGAAGTACAAAAATGATGTTCGCTTTATGGTAGAAACAAATGTTACCTGTATGGAAGCAATGGAGCCTAGAGTCAAATTCATTAACCCTATGGGTTATCAAATGATAGAAGAATTGATTTAAAGTTATTCAAAGATAATTTTGGAATCTAACAGAGATGAGGAATGTCCTAGATGGGGCACTTATGAGGAAAAGGTTAAGGAAGTTCATAGTGAACTTCATAACAAAGATATCAAGAAGAAAGTTGAAAAGAAAATCGATGCACTATTGAAGGAATCAGAAATGACAAGGAAGAATATAAAGAGGCAATGGGAATAGCTATGGAAATGAGGGCTAGTGGTTAGATAGAAGTGTTAATGGCTAAAACCCTAGTAGTTGAAGTTGGGTCTTCGAAAGGAGTTACAGTAGCAGGCAAACAATAAATACACTGTATATTGCTATATCCCAAGTACAACCTACTATCATATGACTAGTATAGAAGGACAAAGATGAAATAAGTATAAATAAGTATAAAATAATTTTAGACAATAACCCCTCCTAGTACCAAGAGGTCAGCAAGATTGACATAAGTAAAGCAAGAACAAGAAAAACTACATCCCAAGAAGAGAATAAAGCAAATGTCTAGTGGACCGGGTAAAAGAAGAAAAAAATTGTAGATAGTTGAATCAGATGAGTTTGATGAAGAGGAATTAGAGGAAAAACTAGTAGAGAAAGTAGAAATAGAGATAAAGAAATCTTTTGGCAAGAAACCATGGAAACCAAAAGTTGAGAATTTAAATGTTCAAATTATTGATAAAAATAATTTTATACAATTGGAAAAATACTATGATTTGTTCAATAATATGCATAAACTAAAGTTAGAGAATGTAGTATTTAGACATATGATATTGGCAAATAAGAAATTTAAAGACATACAAAAGGATATACTAGAATACTTATTTAATAGATTGATAAATAGAAGAAGAAGAGTAGAAGATGAAGATAAAATAATTAGAGAAAATCTAATCAGAAAACTTTGTGAGATAAATAGTGACAGTGGCATGGAGAGGATAATGAAGGGTATTCAGCTCTTGCTAAGGAAAAATAAGAGAGAAATTCTTTTGATGGGTCATAATAATGAAGAAGTGAACAATGAGATGGAACAAGCAATTATAAAATTCATGACTTCTACACCCAATGTTGTGTAGACAAGCAAAGTTTTAGGGGGATTAATCCCAATGGGAGAAGAAAAGAAGACACTAACTAAGTCCACAACAACAATAGAGAAGTCTATACAGACTTTACTAGCAATTACATCAATGGGAGAAGTAGTAAAATATATATTAATGATAGAATCTACTCCACAAGTAATCATTGGTACTAATACTATGCATGTGGGCAATACAAAGATAACCTTAGATGATAAAGAAGACCCTTTCAAGGATTCGGGATCAGCCACTATTGACATTTTGGTTAACTACAGTAGCTTTGAAGATGAGGAAGAGAAAAAGAGAAAGGGAGAGGAGGACAAACGAAAGAAAGATGAGTAGAAAAGAAAGAGACTAAAAGAAAGAAGAAGAGAAGAAAAGGAAAATAAAAGGAAAGATCAAGAATAAAAGAGGAGAATAAAAGAAAAGAAAAAGGAGGAGGAAGATAGAAGGTAAGATGAAGAAGACAAAAGGAAAAAGGAAGAAGAATTGAAGAGAGTAGAAGAAGACAAAAGGAAATGAGGAGAAGAAGAGAAAAGAAGAGGCAAGAAGACGAAGAAAGGAACATACTTGAGAATGTAGCCAAGAGGGATTGGTAGATAATAATGCAAGAATCTTCATTCTTACCTTAGCTTAAGCATACAAAGATTGAGTTTGACAAAGTAGAATTCCAACATGAGGAAGATATTTTGTTGAAGACACCTGAGAAAGGTAAGACACCTTTAGAATCAGATTTGGAGAATTTATCTGGGGATGAAGATGATCAGCTAGGTTTGATATCATCTTTGAGAATGCTATTTAAAAAGAATAAGAAAGTAAAAAGCTTGGAGAAAACCTTGGGAGAAGTATCTGATAAGTTACACAAAGTTGTATCTATTAGAATAGTAGAAACTAATCCCCAAAAGAGAATAGTTGAGCTAATGAGTGAATTTGATAGTGAACTGACTCAGTTAGCAAAGGTAGCAATAAGTCAAGCATAAATAAAATATGATGCACAACTATTTGATCTTATGTGTACTAATGTGAGAAATGATTTGTAGACACTTGATGCTTGCATCAAGGAGATAAGGAGATGTCTAGAGGAGGGAAGAAAATTGTATGGACAATGTACTTTGTCTTACAATTATATAAAAGGCATAAATGATGAATTCGGTGCTAAGTTGAAGGAATTACAAGTTTTGACAAGCATACATTAGCAAATGAATACCTAGGTAGAAGATCTCGAGGAAAAAATTGCAAAAATTAGTGATGACGTAAAAATTATTGAACTAAAAAAAGAGAAAGTAATAAAGAGGTTCTCTTTGCTAAGAGAACATCTAACTTTGAAGATAAGAAATGTGTAGAAGCAGCTTGAGGAATGTCTTGCAGGAAAGACATCATATAAAAAGTTTGTATATACATATTTGAATGTAGTACAGGTGGAATCCTATGGCCTAAGTGTACTACTCAATATATTAGAGGTAGTCAAGGACACCTACTAGAAGGAATTTGAGAAGTTGAAAACAAGATTTGCAGATTATGTTTTAAGAATTGCAAATTTAGCATGACAAAAAGGTAACACAAATTGTACATAAAGTTTGGAACCTTTTTCATTGATGTCAAAGTGGGATAGAAGGATAAGGAAGATTATAGAGAAGGTTAAATGGGAGAGAAGGACAATTGTATAGATGCATATGTATATAAGGATAAAAAATATATATAATATATTATATACATATGTATGAAAGGGAGAATAATCAAATGAGGAGTTCTATAAGGTAATTAGGAGATATAAGGAAATATGGTTAAAATGTAATGATCCACAATTTTGAAAAAAATTTAAGGCCAAGTTTTGTAAACTTTTAAAGTTGTCAATTTTGGGGATTTAGCCAATTTCCCCATATGTTGCCATCAATTCCAAAGGGTGAGATTTTTGGAAATTTGGCTAATGTAGACATTGGATGTTGTCATTAATGTTAACATATCTTTAATATGAAGAGAGAAGACTATAAACAATGAGTTATGGCATTCATACTTAGAAAATTGTCTAAGTATCACCTAGCTTATTTGATAGAACAAGACTATAAACAATGACTTATGGCATTCATGCTTAGAAAATTGTTTGAGTATCACCTAGCTTATCTGATAGAACAGATAGATTTTTGACCAACATGGTTTACTAAGGAAATATTTACACGTGAAAAGTTGGGTACAGACATCCAAGATAGAAAGGATGAGATGTTCAAGTCCATATGTCATTACCACAATAGTTATGGACAGTTTACCAATTGTAGCAGTATATAGAGCATAATGAAAAAATGGATATTTTGGGTTAAGGAATTATTTTATTTACAAAATAATTAGTTAATTACTTAAATAATTAGGGATGACATCTTGTTAGAGCTTATAATTTTTGTCGCATCCTAGCATGTTTCGGTCCCAAGTCTTCCTGTTGAAGTTGAACTTGAAGTTGTAGTTTACTTCAACTTCAGGTTCAAGGTCTCGTTAGCCTGTCATGTGATAAGCGCACTTTGTTTTCTCAAGTTGACCTTTGTAAACTTGGAGTCAAAGTTTATGTTGAAGCCCAATCTCACAACACTTCAACTTCAAGTTCAGTGTTGGCTTTGCCCACTAACCATTTTTGTATGCAGATCAAAGATTGCCGAGCCATTCCAAGGTAGGTCCCAGCATAATATTTTCCCAAAGCATCTGAAGTTATAAGCAGAGAAATTTAAGGTAGTATGTGTTTGGGTCTGGCAAGATTTGATGGAGTATTAACAATGTCATTTCATGATTACTTGTTATGGGAAAATATGTGCAGATTTGATAGGGTATTTAAAACAGAACACCAGCGGTGCCTTTTCCAATGAATGTCACATGAACGAGTAATGATGGCATTTACTTGCTAAATCTGTCCTACGATTCTCTGTGCAAATCATTCCTTAAATACATTCATTTTACCCTTTCCCACTCATCTCATCTTCTCCAGAGAAATCTTGGCACTTTTGGGTAAGAAAGGCAAAATTTGGGTTGTGTCTTTGCCAAACTGTAAGTGAATCTCCATCCCCCTTTGCATTTTGATTGTGCTTTGCTTTGTTTTGAAAGTATTTCAAGCCTTGTCCTATAGACTCATTTTTTTATAGCAATCATGACACTTTTCTGGCCAAAAATGCCCAAGTTAGAGAAGTCATCATTGATCAGTTCCTTGCCTGAAATTCCTGATACGTTTTTGGTTAATAAAAATTTATCTGAGGTTGTTGAAAGAACCAAAAACACCTAGTCAAGTCCCATCTATCAAAGGCTAGCTGATAGTGGTTTATTAGAAGCCGTTGCCTTTCCCGCTGCAATTCCATACCCAGAACTCATCCTCGAATGTGTAAACCATTATGACCCTATTTCAAGATGCATTAAGAAAGCCTCGGGGGAAGTTGTTGTCAAAATCAATAGAACCAGTGTCAATTCCACCCTCAAGATCCCTCATAAAGAACCCTATGAGCCATGCACATAGTATGGAAAGATGGGCAAGATAAGCAAGAAATGAAGGAAATAATAAAGAATATAGTGTAATACATTAACATTATCTTGCATCCTGAAGCAAAGCTAATCCGTGAGATATCAGCCATTATTGATGTATCCTCTGCGACCAATCAGAAATCATTGGAGAATCTGCATAAGTGCAAAGTTGTAGCCAAAGTAGCAGGTGAATGGGTCCAAGATGTTCTGCTTAACACTGCAAAACACATTGGACATTTAGATCATGCTTCAAAGGAGATATCAAACATTGTTAAAAAAGTGGAGGTAAGTAATGAAGGATACAAAAAGGAGAGGAATAACTAGGCAAAAGAAGTAATATCGCTAGAGGATGTGCAAGAATTTGGTTTGCAAAAATTCCAAGCTAAATGCCCTATAGCTGGTCTTGATGAAAAAGTCTTGTACATCATCAAAGATTGCATTGAATGGTGGAATAAAGCACTGGCACAAGGGGTATCTGAAATCAAAGAAGCATTACAAGAACTTAAGGTTATACATCAAATTATTCAAAATGACCTTAAGTGGTTTGTAAAACAGTTCATGGAAAGAGAAGATGACTCTGTTGCCCAATCAGACAAGATAATCAAAGAAGTCCAAAAGAAGTTTCAAGAATGGCAGGACAAGAAGACACCAGCTAAGTAGGATTTCTCCAATGTGGCGCACACCGAAGCTATGTTGATTATCAATCTGAAGCACTTGGAAATGCATGAGGAAAAGGCTGTTGAACTAAAGAAGATGAAAGAGATTTGGAAGCAATGGCTTGCCTACATTGGTCTTCCACATCAATTCGTTATTTTTACCTTTTCAACTGCCTACGAAACGTGGAAGATGGCGAAAGGTGTAGTTAGTGGAGACAGTGCAACCTAATCAAGAATTTCTTAGCTTCAATTTCTTTGCCATTTTATTTTCTTGCAATTTCAGTTATCAGTTATTTTAAAAGACAATTAACTTATGGCGGGGTAATTTTGGCTTGAGTCTAGCCCCATGCTTATAAATGTAATAGTTAGTATTGTTTAAGGGGTTAGAATTTCTCCAGTAGATCGATAGATAGAACTACTTTTGTTTATGGTTTTATTTCCAGTTTAGAAGTAACATTTTAGAATTTTAGTAGATACATGAAACTCTACAGTTTGATTTTGGGTTGAAAGCTTTGTAAGTGGATACTATTATCTGCTTATTTTTCGGTATTTCTATAGATACTATTTAAGCTTTTAGCTGTGCTTGTTATTGATTTTGAAATTGTCAACTCTGAATTTGGAAATTTTGTGAGAAATTGGTTTATGAAATTTTCCTGCTCGATGATTTAATTTTCAGTTATGTGGAACATTTTGATAATTAAAATCGAGTGGTTCTTTTGCATTAAAGTTCGTTTCGTATTGATGAGATGAAATAAGTTGTTTCAACACCTCTAGCAAATTACATTCTTGGAAAGTTATTCTGTTGAGTTTATTTGGTTAAAACTTTCGCTGCAATAAAGGTAGTTGTGCCTGTTTCCATTGAAGAAATTTTAAGCAGAGAATTCCTAAGTTCCTCGGATAGGAATTCATTTGTTAGTTTACATTATTTTCTTTGTTCTGATATATGAACATTTATGGGAAAAACTGTTCACTAACAATTTTTGGCGACTCTACTGGGGAACAATAAAATGGTTTTACAGCATCATGAAGTTTTCCCAGTACTTCAACCAGGCTTAGGGTTTGATAACACACAAGAAGATATCATTTTCGACTTAAGTGCACAAGCCTAGAAACTCAGAACAAGCCTAGAGCAATTTTCACAAGTTAATCAAGTGCTTGAAAGGGAAGAAGAAAGGGTTGAACTCATTAGGGGTGTACCTATTGCTAATGAAGAAGCAATAGTGGATAGACTAGTCCCAAGGCCATTCTGAGTATTGCATAATTATCTATATAGTGGTAAGCTGGCTAGCAAAAGGTATACTCAAAGTGAAGAAAGGAAGGGGTTCATTGATGAGTCTTATGAGTTTGTAAAAAACCTCAATTTTGCCCCTGATCTCTGCTAGAAGCAAAAGAAGTCAGTCAAGATTAAAAGTAGGCCAACTTCTCCTAGGAAATCTACCCCTATAGCTGTAAACCTTCAAGCCTTAATTCAACCAGGGACATTAATACCTTCTCATTTAAACATCCTGCCTTTGAACCTCATTTTCCCTAGGATGGCTGCTAACCCTTGGGGTGCACAAGTGGGCCCCTTGGCTCTTGGAGGTAATCTACATCCACTTCCTAAAGGTGCTAGAGATGTGTTACCCAAATTTTATGGTGATGGAAAGAAATCAACTAATGAGCACCTTAATGCCTTTAATACCTCATGTGTTGTCCTTGTTGTGGCACATGAAGATGTAGCTGTGAGATTATTTGTGCAGACTCTGATTGATGATGCGGCAGACTAGTTTCATCATCTACCTCAAGGTTCTATTACTGACTGGAATCATATGCATACCACTTTTGAAGATAGATTTAAATCCTTTGATGATGAACATACTTTTTTACTTCAACTAACTCAATTGAAAAAGGAGGTACAGGAGCCCATGAGAGATTTTGTAGCAAAATTCAATAAGATAATTCATAAAATTCCTGCTACCAAGAGACCCAATGATGAAAACCGTAAAGGATTCTTTGTTAATGCAATGCCTCTGGACATTAGTTTTCATTTGAGAAGAAATAGAGTAGCAGATGTTGAGGCAGCTCAGGGACTAGCCATTGAACTAGAAGATGATCTTTTAGCTATAGGAAAATGGAAGAAAGAAATGCAAGGTTCTAAAACTCAATCACCTTCCTCAAAAAAATCAGACCCATTGGTTCAAAAGCTAATCAATGATGTGATGATTCTCAAGAAACAACTTCCTAAAATGAACACTCCATACCAAGATATCCAAAGAAAATATCCAGGCCAAAGTAGTTTTCAGGGAAAACAACTTACTTTACCCTCAAGCCAAAAAAGATTACAAATTGAAGCTCCACCTAACAAAAATAACATGTGAGTTTTTCATCTCACCAATGATCATGAGGGAACTTCCTGCACTGAAAATATTAGATATCAGCAGCTTGAAGCAGAAAAAGTGGCTTCTACTAATGTAATAATAGAAGAAGAATCTTCTGAGGAACCTGGCGACTCCGTAAATTATTACCTTGAGTATGAATCTGATTCTGACAGAGGTAATGACATCTTATTAACCTTAGAAGAGGCTTCCTGTTCAGTCTTGACCTGAGGGCAAAAGACTAGAGTAGCTAAAACTCACAATAAGAATAAATCAAATCCTACACTAGCCAAGGATCAAAGGGAGAAAAGAGAAAGTGAAGGTAAGTCATCACTTGTTGTAACAACTGTTCCTCAGATCCTAAAGAAGGTTGTTGATTCAGATTCCACATTTGACATTGTTGAGTTTTGTAAGACATCAAGGATACAAATTTCTCCTGCAGAATATTTAAGAATGAATCTTGGTGAACTTAATAAGCTGATTGAATATGTCAATCAGTCATCTCCTGAAAAAATAGCCAAACAGATCCATGAAGTTAAAGTATCGGAAGGCAACGAAACAGTTGCTCAACAAAAGAAGGAATCCTCAAAAGGTAAGAAAATAGAAACACAAAAATCATATAGTCAGGAAGAGGTAGTCCAACCAGACCCCATCAATCCTGAACCCTCTTATAACCACAAGCCTGATCCGTTTTATGTTTCTCTTTTTCTACATGGCTTTAAGTTGAGTAACTGCATTATAGATTCAGGGGCTTCTGATAACATAATGCCTTTAGACCTTCCTTTAACCAAAACATTTGGCAAATGTTATTCCATGGATTCAAAACATGTACCCTTGGTGGGTCAGATAAAAGATGCCCAAGTGGCATTAGCTGCTTACCCTG
This sequence comes from Cupressus sempervirens, assembly GCA_028749045.1. NCBI lineage: Eukaryota > Viridiplantae > Streptophyta > Pinopsida > Cupressales > Cupressaceae > Cupressus > Cupressus sempervirens. The sequence goes on from CM053787.1 coordinate 990,818,843, forward strand.
AGAAAAGAATTAAACTCACCATTTTGGTAGCAAATATCCCCACAAGCTATGGCATGCTTCTTAGTCAGACTTTCTGTCAAGACCTAGGAGGGGAAGTAAAGATGGATTGGTCTCAAGCTGTGGTACCTATTGGGAAGGAGAAAGTAACCCTATTACCTGAACCAAAATCCAAATATATAGTCTTCCCATCTGATGACCCCAAATCTCAAATCCTTTATCAAGAGACAAATTTTGCTAACTATTTAATTCGGTCTGAAGATGAGAAAATAGGTGAGAAGCCATTGGGCGAAGATCTGCTATGGACTCTTGAGTTTGACGGAAGTTGTTGTTCAAATGGATCTAGAGCTAGTGTAGTTCTCATATCCCCTGATGATCAAAAATTCTCTTTTTCTTATAAGCTAGCCTTTGAAAATACTAACAATATAGCTGAGTATGAGGCCCTACTTCTAGGCATAGAGGAAGCAAAAAGAATGAACATCAAGCCATTAAAAGTGAAAGGAGATGCTGAGTTGATAGTGAAATAGGTTAAAGGCTTATTTTCAGTCAAAAACTCAAGGCTCAAGCATTATATAAATTGAGTATGGGAAAAAATCAAAGATTTAGATGCTTTTGGAATTGAAGCAATTCCCCGGGAACTGAATGATAGGGCAAACTCTTTGGCAGTATCAGCTTCTTTGTTAATTCCCCATTCTGATTTCATGAACAAGAAATATTCAATGGAAATCATTCACAGACCAAGTGTCCCTGATAATAATAACTCTTGGAAAGTATTTAAAGATGATGCTCATATTAATGCTTTCTTTTAGAATGTTGAGAAGTTCTCTATGAACTATTTTGAAGGTTCAAATGTGGAATGCAGAGAATTTTGTCCTGATCCACCTGATAAAAGTGATGTGTTACAATTAAAAGGGAATGTTATACCTAAAGGTTTAGTCGAACTTGAAAAGCTTTTTGATAGGAAAGATACCTTCCTAGCTCAAGATTTAACATCTAGAGAAGATCCAAATGTTGATTATGAGAAGGTGAATCTAGGTGATAAGCATAATCCCAAAATCATTAATCTAGGAACCTGTTGTGATGAAAGTGAGAAAGCTAGATTCATAAAGCTCCTATCTAAATATATAGATATCTTTGATTGGTCTTATGATGATTTGAAGACTTTTAGAAATGGTAAATACAAGCACCATATTACTCTAAAACCAGGAACTTCTCCTTTTAGGCAAAAATTGAGAACGTATAATCCAAAGTTTTCTAATGCAATATTCAGAGAAATAGACAAGATGCTTAAAGCTTGCATTATTTTCCCAATCCATCATTCCACATGGGTGGCAAACATAGTGCCAATCAGAAAGAAAAATGAAGAAATAAGGATTTGTGTTGATTTCAGAAACCTTAATCAAGCAAGTTTGAAAGATAACTTTGCTTTACCAATAATGGATCAAATCCTTCAAACAATTGTTGGTTCAGAAATGATGTCTTTCCTAGATGGCTTCTTAAGTTATAATCAGTTAGAAGTTGCTGAAGAAGATCAACACAAAACAGCGTTTACAACACCATGGGGAACCTTTGCTTACAAAAGAATGCCTTTTGGCTTAATAAATGCTGGTGCCACTTTCCAACGAGCTATGAGTTCAACCTTTGGTAATTTATTGGATAGATGTATCACAGTATACCTTGATGATATGACAGTGTTCTCTAGGAGATGGAAGAAATACCTGAAAGACTTGAGGAAAGTGCTCCAGAAATGCAGAGATCATGGAATCTCATTAAACCCCAAGAAATCAATTTTTGTTGTGACTGAAGGGAAGTTACTTGGACACATGGTCTCTAAAGAAGTAATTAGAATTGACCCAGAGAGAGTGAAAGCTATTCAGCAATTATGTCTCCCTATCAATAGAAATGGTATCAAATCCTTCTTTGGGCAGATCAATTTCTTGAGAAAGTTCGTGCCAAATTTTGCAAAAGTCGTTAAACCTATGGCTAGGTTACTTAGTGAGAAGCAAAGTTTCAAATGGGATGAACCAACATCAAAAGCATTCACAGAGGTAAAATAAGCTATTGCTAAAGCTCCATCCTTATTTCATCCTGATTTCAAAAGGGACTTTATAATGTATTGTTATGCATCTGAGCATACCATGTTTGGTATTTTGCTTCAAAAGAATGACCAAGGGGAAGAGATGCCTATCTCTTTTATGAGTGTACCTCTGAAGAAACATGAGCTCAACTATTCTTTATCTAAAAAACAAGCTTTTGCTATTGTAAAAGCAGTAAAGTACTTTAGGTACTATATTTTGCACTCTCATTCTATAGTGTATGTACCATCCACTACTGTCAAGAGTATTCTCACGCAGCAAGATGTGGCAGTCAACAATCGAGCAACGTGGGTAGCAAATGTTCAAGAATTTGACTTAGACATCCGACTGACTAAATTGATTCAAGGGCAAGGCCTGTGTAAGCTTATTGCAAAAGGTGAAAAAGAAGAGTCAAATCCCACTTGCTTGTTTGTAGGTCTCCAAGATGAATGGTATTCAGATATTTCTTATTTCCTGACTTACGGAAGATGTCCTGATCACCTGAAAGGAAAAGACCAGAGAACTCTCCAACTTAGAGTAGCTAAGTTTTTTATAATTGATGATATCTTATACAAAAGAGGCTTAGATGGTATGTTTTTGAGATGTGTTGATATTGATCAGCAGGATAAGTTATTGAGAACCTTCCATGATGGAGCCTGTGGGGGTCATTTTTCATCAACGGTGATAGCACTTAAAATACTGAGAAGTGGTTACTATTGGCCAGGTATGTTTAAGGCTGCTTACCATTGGGTTAGAAATTGTGAAAAGTGTCAATTGTTTACTGGGAAACCACAGTTAGTTGCCCTGCCTTTGAAACCAATAATCATAGAAGAACCATTTCAACAGTGGGGGTTAGATTTTATAGGACCCATTAATCCAATTTCAAGTGCGGGACATACACACATCCTCACTGCTACAGATTATTTTACTAAGTGGGTAGAAGCAGTTCCTGTTAAAGTAACAACCTCGCAAGAAGTGTGCAGATTCTTGACAAAAAACATTTTGACCTATTTTGGTACTCCAAGTAAAATAGTGATAGATAATGCACAGAATTTTTCATCCAGGGAAATTCAATTGTATTGCTACAATCATGGTGTCCATTTGTCTCACTCTTCAAATTACTTCCCTCAAGGCAATGGACAGGCAGAATCCACGAATAAAAACTTAGTTAATATTATGAAAAAATTGGTGGATGAAAAAGGAAGGGATTGGCACAAAAGATTGTATGAAGCTATGTGGGCTGACAGAACTTCTCCCAAAAGAGCCATAGGTATGACACCTTTTGAGTTGGTATACGGAGTTGAAGCACAATTGTCTTTGCCTTTAGAATTGGCTACATTGAATTTGCAAAAAGTAAATGAAGATGAAGTGTTTCAATCTTCCATTGAAAAGAGAATATTGTACCTCCAAAGAATTGAGGAAGAAAGAAGGGAGTTAGTGGATCACATCACCCACCATCAGGCAAGAGTTAAAAGGATCTTCGATCAAAAGGAAAGGCCTCAAAAATTCATGAAAGGAGATCAATTACTGTTATGGGATAAGAGGAGGGAACCCAAAGGAGCTCATTCTAAATTTGAAAGTTTATGGAAAGGCCCATTTGTAATATCTAAAGAACTAGGTTCCAATGCCTTCAAGCTATAGTATCTTAATGGAGATGAACTTCCCCTTTCCTTCAATAGACAAGATCTCAAGTTGTACCATTTTTTAGTATGTTTCTTGCCTCATTGTAAATACCACCCTTTTGGCTTTTCTTTCCTTTCTTATTTCATTCTATGTGTTGTGTCATCGTCTTTTGCGTCAGTCTGCAGTCCTAAGTCCCTGGGTTCATCCATGATCCTTTTAATCTCATGCCCCAATAGGAGCCAATTGTTAGAGCTTATAATTTTTGTCGCATCCTAGCATGTTTCGGTCCCAAGTCTTCCTGTTGAAGTTGAACTTGAAGTTGTAGTTTACTTCAACTTTAGGTTCAAGGTCTCATTAGCCTGCCATGTGATAAGTGCACTTTGTTTTCTCGAGTCGACCTTTGTAAGCTTGGAGTCAAAGTTGATGTCGAAGCCCCGATCTCGCAACACTTCAACTTCACGTTCAGTGTTGGCTTTGCCCGCTAACGATTTTTGTATGCAGATCAAAGATTGTCGAGCCATTCCAAGGTGGGTCCCAACATAATATTTTCCCAAAGAATATGAAGTCATAAGCAGAGAAATTTAAGGTAGTACATGTACGGGTCTAGCAAGATTTGATGGAGTATTAACAATGTCATTTCATGATTACTTGTTATGGGAAAATATGTGCGGATTTGATAGGGTATTTAAAACAAAACACCCGCGGTGCCTTTTCCAATGAATGTCACATGAACGAGTAATGATGGCATTTACTTGCTAAATCTATCCTGCAATCCTCTATGCAAATCATTCCTTAAATACATTCATTTTACCCTTTCCCACTCATCTCATCCTCTCCAGAGAAATCTTGGCACTTTTGGGTAAGAAAGGAAAATTTCAAGCTGTGTCTTTGCCAAACTGTAAGTGCATCTCCATCCCCCTTTGCATTTTGATTGTGCTTTGCTTTGTTTTGAAAGTATTTCAAGCCATGTCCTATAGACTCATTTTTTATAGTGATCATGACACATTTACAGCCAAAAATGCCCAAGTTAGAGAAGTTGCCATTGCTCAGTTCCTTGCCTAAAATTTGTGATACGTTTTTGGTTAGTAAAAATTTATCTGAGGTTGTTGAACGAACCAAAAACACCCAGTCAAGTCCCATCTACCAAAGGCTATTTGATAGTGGTTTATTAGAAGCTGTCACCTTTCCCACTGCAATTCCATACCCAGAACTCATCCTCAAATGTGCAAACCATTATGACTCTATTTCCAGATGCATTAAGAAACCCTTAGGGGAAGTTGTCAAAATCAATAGAACTAGTGTCAATTCTTCCCTTAGGATCCCTCATAAAGAATCCTACAAGCCATGGATGTTTGAAGAAGCTGAGCACCTATATGCCACAAACAAAACTAGCTACGACACTAAGATTGCTTAGTCCTGGCTCTTGAAGCCTGCAGAGGGAGGTTCTAGGTTACCTAAACCATTGACCATCGAGCATTTCATCAAGGAGATTACAGACATTGTACTCCTGCTAAATAGAATTAAGGGAAATGAACATGCTTTCCACTGGGAGTCTTGGATGTACTTCTTCATACAGAAGATAGTTGAAGGTGTCAAATTCATTGACTGGTCAGACCTAATGGCTGAGAACTTGCATAAGGGCTTGATAGATGTTACCAACTGTGGTCCATTTTTCTTGTCCTCTTATTTGATTTACACCCTAGCGGCATCTAAAGATTGGGACTATCTTCCACATATACCTTGGGTAGATGACATGCCTATCTACCAATATTATAGAGATCTCTAGGAAGACACAGCATGTAAAGAGGTTAAGAAGGTCAATGATGTTTTTTTAGAGAAATTGGTATTTGAACTACGAGGTCGAGAAAATGATAGGATGTCAGAAGAAGCCATGCAAGTTGTGCAAATTTATGGTTGTTATTTCATTCAATTTCCCAAATTTACATATATCAAAGTGGGTGGTTTTCCTGGTGAACCTTTGAAATTACCACGCTATTGTTCAAATTTTATAGTGTTGTCAAAGATGTGTAGGCAGTTTGCTTCTCCTGTTGAGTCCTTTCAAATTTCCAAAAAATCCTCTTCAGTATTCTTCCCAATTGAAATTGGACATTATAGATGCCCCAGTTTGAAAGAAGCCATATTGTCAGCTAAATCATTAAATTTCTTATGTCTTGAGCCTTTCACCTCTCGGTTAGATTTTGACTACACCAGATTTATTAGAAATAATGACAAAAATGCGGCCTCTCTCTTTCATTCCCTGCAATTAGAGGATTTTTGGCCGAACTGTCATAATGAACTTGAAGTGAGGAAGAGGCTATGGTCACACTTGACCATTAAATAGGTCATCATGTTTAATGTGGAGTTAGATACCTATGGGCTAAAAGATGATGATTATGAAGATGTACTTGATCAATTTTACATGGACCAGATTGAATACATGCCTATCCCTGAGATCGATTAGGAGAAAAGGGAATAAAATGATGTATATGCCCGTACCAAAGATGTAATAGTTAGAACTGCCAAATGGATAAAATCAAAGGCAGGGGCTACTCCAAGCTTTTCTGAGAAGTCTTCAAGAAGCAGAGATAAAAGGATTGCCCATAAGCAAACTAATCGAAGTGTCCCTGATTCTGTTGCAGGTCCACTTGAAGTTGAACTTGAAGCAGTTCTAGAAACACTTCAACTTCAAGTTCAAGAAGAAACTCCAAAAGGAAGGAGAGTAACCCGCTCAAGCACGAAGAAGGCATTAGCTGTCAAAAGTAAGAACACCATAACCGTGGACTTGGAGATAGCAGAAGACCTATGTATGGTGGATAATGTACCTAAATCCCAAAATTTTCCAATGGCTACCGAGAATTAGGAAAGTAATCTCCCCTTAGTTAAATGTTCCCCTGCTACCATAAAGGATCAAACTACTCCTAAATGGCTGGAGACATCAATGGAGAAGAAGAGAAGTATAGTCCCAATATCTATGCTTATTGACGATCTGGTCAGTAAGTGCCTTGGTAAGGCACCCAAAGTAAAAAAATCAAGGACCGAAGCAAGAATCAATTTTGACAAAATTTTAGGTCAATGGGCAACAGAGATAGCTACACCACCTGATGGAAGATCTTGTGATTCTGTAGTGCCTCAAGATTTCCAAATAACAAAGGTTGATTTGGGAAAAGGAAACCATGAAGTAGATATAGAATTCTTTGAAGTTTCTAACAAAAAGATCGTGCATAGAGTATGGAAAGATGGGCAAGATAAGCAAGAAATGAAGGAAACAATAAAGAATATGGTGCAGTACATTAACGCTATCTTTTATCCTTAAGCAAAGCAATCTGTGAGATGTTAGCCATTATTGATGTATCCTCCGTGACCAATCAGCAATCATTGGAGAATCTGCATAAGTGCAAAGCAGTAGCAAAAGTAGAAGGTGAATGGGTCCAAGATGTTCTGCTTAACACCGTAAAACACATTGGATATTTAGATCATGCTTCAAAGGAGATATCAAACATTGCTAAAAAAGTGGAGGTAAGTAATGAAGGATACAAAAAGGAGAGGAATAATTGGGAAAAAGTGGTAATATCGCTAGAGGATGTGCAAGAATTTGGTTTGCAGAAACTCCAAGCTGAATGCCCTGTAGCTAATCTTGATGAAAAAGTCTTGTACATCATCAAAGATTGCATTGAATGGCAGAATGAAGCACTAGCACAAGGGGTATCTAAAATCAAAGAAGCATTACAAGAACTTAAGGTTATGCATCAGATTATTCAAAATGAGCTTAAGTGGCTTGTAAAATAGTTCATGGAAAAAGAAGATGACTCCATTGCGCAATCAGACAAGATAATCAAAGAAGTCCAAAAGAAGTTTCAAGAATGGCAGGACAAGAAGACACTAGCTAAGTAGGATTTCTCCAACGTGGTGCACACTGAAGCTATGTTGATTATCAATCTGAAGCACTTGGAAATGCACGAGGAAAAGGCTGCTGAACTGAAGAAGATGAAAGAAATTTGGAAGCAATGGCTCGCCTACATTGGTCTTCCACATTAATCTGTTATTTTTGCTTTTTCAACTACCTATGAAACATGGGAGATGGTGAAAGGTGTGGTTGGTGGAGACGGCGCAACCTGATCAAGAATTGCTTAGCTACAGTTTCTTTGTTGTTTTATTTTCTTGCAATTTTAGTTATCAGTTATTTTAAAAGACAATTAACTCCTGGCGAGGTAATTTTGGCTTGAGCCTAGCCCCATGCCTATAAATGTAATAGTTAGTATTGTTTAAGGGGTTAGAATTTCTCCAGTAGACCGATAGACAGAACTACTTTTGTTTATGGTTTTATTTCCAGTTTAGAAGTAACATTTCAGAATTTTAGTAGATACATGAAACTCTATAGTTTGATTTTGGGTTGAAAGCTTTGTAAGTGGATACTATTATCTGCTTATTTTTTGATATTTCTATAGATACTATTTAAGCTTTTAGCTACGCTTATTATTGATTTTGAAATTATCAACTCTAAATTTGGAAATTCTGTGAGAAATTGGTTTATGAAATTTGCCTACTCAATGATTTAATTTTCAGTTATGTGGATCATTTTGATAATTAAAATTGAGTGGTTCTTTTGCATTAAAGTTTGTTTTGTATTGATGAGATGAAATAATTTATTTCAACACCTCCAGCAGATTACATTCTTGGAAAGTTATTCTGTTGAGTTTATTTGGTTAAAACTTTCACTGCAATAAATGTAGCTACGCTTGTTTCCATTAAAGAAATTTTAAGCAGAGAATTCCTAAGTTCCTCGAATAGGAATTCATTTCTTATTTTACATTCTTTTCTCTATTTTGATATATGAACATTTATGGGAAAAAAATTTCACTAACACATCTTAGATGTTAACCCTAATTCAATGAAAGATAATAATGTATTTTGTAAAGTGTATGAAACATGAAGGCTGACTAGGTAGTAATATTGCAATTGTAAAGGTATAAAGGAAAGATTATGAATGTGAAGTTTTGATGATGCATGTATGTTTAATGTGATGTGTGAAATCTAATTTTTGACTAGAGGAATGCAAATTTTGTGAGAAACAAAGTTAGTATCAGATATTGAAGATATTAGTAGCAATGTAAAGAGGCTTTTGTATCTATCTTTTTATATTAAAGAAGTACATTGTATATTGCATGTTTGGGCAGTGGGATCGTCTTGCATACATTTTGTATTTGTATATAACAACTCCTAATAGGTTTGAGGCTTCTAAAAAGGACTAATTCCATTAACAAGCATCAAGACACTATACATATGTAATATACTCCTAATAGGGTCAATATCTTTCACAAGACACTTTTGATTAGTGGAACATTTTGTGGGTACCATCCCCACCAGAGTTTTCTCTTGGCTAGGGTTTCCCTACTTTAAAAAAATATGGTGTTATGAGTTCTCTTATTGCATGGTTATGCTTACTATTTAGTATAGTTAGTTTACTTTCATATGCAAGTTATAAGATTGTTAATAATATCTAGTTTTGGGCTAAACTTTGTTAAATATTGATTCATTCCCCCTCTTAGTGTTTCCTATTTGTTAATTTTTTCCCCAAGATATGGACACCATAGCCTTCAACATTTATTCTCTCTCTTCCTTTGTGACCAAATTTTTCTTGATGTCATCCACCTTCTCCTCTATATGTTTACAACTCTAAAGCTTATCACCCAACTCTCTGCCAACATTCCACCACACTTCATCCCTGCAACCCAGCATCTAGTTCATGAAATTTTTCTCTTCCTCCGCAATGGCTTCAAACCTATTGATCTTCCTTCATGCAATGTGCACCTGGAAAAGTAACCACCTAGCCACCACTTTAAACCTATTGTAACAAGAGGTAATGTTTTTCAATTGTAGGGTAAGACAATCAAAATCAATGGTACCATCATCTTTTTTTTGGCACAGGGCTAGGAAAGGGTTCTGTAAATGCTTGAGGGTGTCCCAGGTAGCTTAAATCAGTGTTGGGGGAGGGTGGATAGTGCAGGAGCACCTAAGGTAACATAAAGACCAAAGCTTAATTCTGGTTTGTAGATGGTATAACCAACTATTGGGGTAATAAGGACTATTTATAAAGTCCCAAGGTGATTTTAGGTGGTTTTGTTTGATAGGTTTTGGATTGGGAGTCTAATCTTATCATTTAGGTCCTAATAGGAGCAAATTTGCAAAAGTTGCTCTAAGTGGAAAAATGTGGAAAAATTTAATAAAAGGAGGAAAAGAGTGTGTAATGGTGGTCCTTAGATGTCCTAAAGTCATCCTATAATATTTGATAACATTCTAACCAAGTTTGAGGAGTCTAGGAGCAAAATTACAAAAGTTGTCAAAAGGTTGCATTGACAACTTTGCAATTTTTGCAAAATTGCTTAACAACTTTTAGGTAGTTTTGGAAAAGCCAATGAATTGGGTAGTTATGGTTAAAACTATAGGCTATAATGGAGCATGAATTATGTTTAAGACTTTTCCAACTCATTTCCAAGGGTTGAATAGTTGAGTGTATAGATCACACCTGTAGTAGGACAATTTTGTGCATTGAAGTGTAGTTTTTGAAGTTTGAACATAATTTTTGGATTGAAAAATGAACTATTTTGTATGTAATATTATCTCATGTTCATGATTTGAATCTATGTGTGGTTATTTTGGTTTTAGTGATCCTATTGTTTAGTTGTGGTGTAAGCATGAAATGGGATATGGCTTGAGTGTCCTTGGCCAAAACACCATGGCTCTTGAAGACCAAGAAATAGCCTCTATATATAGTTTAAATAATTTTTGTGGAGGTTTTGGAAGGCCAAATTCTATTTTTACAAGTGAGCCCTAGGCAAGCTGGAAAAGCTTGGAAAGGTGTGAAGGAAATGCTTGTAAAGAATTTTTGTGATGAATAGATGATTGACATGGGTCAATCTTGAGTTTTCAATGTAGGATTAGTGTATAAAGGGACAAAAGCTCAAAGGAGGAGGTTGGGAATGGATTTTGACACCTGTGGAGGAGAAAATACAAACTGTGCCTTTAAAACCCTTAAAAAGAGGGTTTTCTGAAGTCATATTGTACAGACAATACTGGAGCCCAAGACCTGCAAAATCTCCAAGGTTAGGTTATAGGGAAAAAAAGTGTAGAATAAAATAAGGGGCCTTATTAAGGTTTTTTTTTTGAATTATAGCACTTTCCTTGTTTCTAGGAGGGTTAATAGGGGTTCTTAGGGCTACAAGGCCTAACTAGTCAAATTGGTGATTTGTGTGTGGGAAATTTAAAATAATGGTACAAAATCATGGGAAATGGGTCAAGAACCTCAATAGGAAGGTTCAACCTTGATTTTTGGTCATTTGGTGCATCTAGAGAAGTTATGGCAATCCAAGCCAAAGAATGCATATTTGGTGAATTGGGGGAATGGCATGGAAATTTGAATTGTTGGGAGAGTTTCTTGGAGAAAAGGGATTATAGCGGGATCCTCTAGGTTAGGGTCAGGAGAGAAAACCCTTAGTGATGAAGGTCCACTTTGCTACCACTAACAAAGGTATGCTCTGATACCAGTAATGACCGTACCAACTCACAACCAAGCTCACAACAAGATGGAGACAAAGAGATGACAAAAATGCTTCATAAAGTATCCATTAATACTTGCAATTCATTGCAATATTCTCCAAATGGAAAAACTCCAAACTCTTATAATATAAGAGAGATTCCTCGCTAAGGGCTTCCAACTAGAAGAGCTTACAACAAAAGAGCTTGTTGCTACACCTTGAGAGCTTCCTTACAAGAGATTATATTCGAAGAGCTTGATTACAAATGAACATAAGCCTTCCTCAAATAGGCACTTACCACCCAATGGATGATTTATCCACAACATTCTAGAATATCCACAACCTTCTAGAATATCCACAACTTTCTAGAATTTCCACCTAAATACAACTACGCACCACCATGTGGCCCAATTAGAAAATTACATTTCCTTTATGGATCATAACAAATATTAAATGCATGATTTAAGGAACTTTCCACAAACTTCTTAAGATGCCACCTACACACCTCGATAAATGGAATGACACTATTTTTTATTTTATTTTCTATTTACACCACCTATGCACCTTAAAAATAGAAATTCCTCTTTTCTCCCTTGTTTTCCATTTTCTTTTTTGTTTTTCTTTTTTTCTTTCTTTTTTCATCACTTTCTCTCTCCCCCATTTTTTTTTTTTAATTTTTTTTTTTTTTTTCATTTTTAATAATTTAATTTTCCCATGCAAGATCAATAAATCTCTTAGTTGAAGAAGTTCCCCATCAAAGTGGTAGCAAAGCCATAAGATCAAGCTTGTCGTGGCATATTGTATTCTACTGAGTAAAGTGGATCTTCCAAGATGGTTACTAATGTAGAGTTGGCAATGGAGGTAGATGAGAAAAAGAATCTCTTAGAAGAGAACACTAGGGTTCTAGATGAGGCCCTAGAAGAGGTGAAAGATAAGTTGAAAGAGATAGAGGGTGCAACCCAAGCTAAGGAAGATGAAGACTTTGGCAAGGATAAATAAAATGTAAGTTTGAAGGATGAGATCCCTAAACCAAATCCTCCACTTGGTGAGCAAGAACCATTCCTCAAGGCCCTCAAGGCATTTGGAGGGAAGATCCTAGAGAATGTTTCCCTATTTCATGGCAAGATGGATGTAGAGGTATTCCTAGAATGGCTTAAGAGAATTGAGAACTACTTTGAGTGTAAAGGGACAACAAAGGCCTAAAAGGTGACGTTTAAAAAATCCAGGTTGAAAGGTCAAGCTTTGACATGGTAGAATTTTATGCAAGAGGAAAGAGAGAGTGAAGGGAAGAAGCCTATAGCTAATTAGAAAGCTATGGTGGCAAAGATCAAGGAAACATACCTAGCAAAGGATTATGAGATTCAGATCCACAAGTAGAGGTAGAATCTTAGGCAGAAAGATCTTGATGTGGCTACCTATACTGAGGAGTTTTAGAAGTTGGCACTAAGATCAAGGTTGTAAGAAGAAGAGAGCATCAAGGTGGCTAGATACCTAAATGGCCTTAAATGGTCCATCTACGATGAGTTGAGCTTGTTTAGCCTCACCACTCTACAAAGTTTTTTTCAAATGGCTAGAAAGGTGGAAGAAAAATTGAGGAAGAAAGGGGATTAAAGTTCCAAGAATAGGGCCAAAGGTGAAGACTTTAGAGGTGGCTCAAGGGGAGGCTCTAGTGGCAGGAATAATGAGCAGAGAAGCTATGGAGACTCTAAGTGGAATGAGCAGGCCAATAAGACCAATCAAAGGGTAGGATCTAGCAAAGGTAGAGGGTCTAATAGTGGTGGTGGAGGTAGATACAGAAATAGCAATAGATGCTCACACTTTAGTAACATGAAGTGTTATAACTATGGAAAGTTGGAACACACTACTTACAGATGTCCAGAAAAGGCATCATCTTCTTATGGGGAAAATAAAATCACATATGTCTAAGAAGAGGATAATCAGAAGATAGGAGAAGTAGACCTTGATGTTGAGAAGGGTGAGAACATCATGTTGAGGAGAGTATTGATTAAGGAGCCAGTTAAAGATGAGCCAAAGAAAAGAAGAGCATTGTTTAGGGCAGCATGAAAAATACTAGGCAAGAAATGCAAGGTGATCATAGACTTAGGGTCTACTGATAATGTCTTGTTAGAGGAGGTAGTACAAAAGCTTGGTTTGACCAAGATTCCACATGTGTGTAATTATAGGGTGACTTGGTTGAATAAGGGGCAGAACATCCTAGTAAATGAACAAGTGCAAGCATACATCACCATTGGCAAGTATCAGGACAAAATCTTGTGTGATGTGCTTCCCATGGATTCTTGTCACCTATTGTTGGGAAAACCTTTTCAATATGATAGGGAGGAAACACATCATGGGAAGGAGAACAAGTATTCCTTTAAGAAGGATGGGGTCACTTATAGGATCCATTCTATAGTGGAAGAAGACAAGGTGGAAAATTCTACTATTAAAGCATTTCTCATGAGTGGGAAAGAGGGAAAGAATTCCTTAAGGACTTGAAGGAGGGTGAAGGATTAGGATATGACATTATGTTAAAACCTAAGGAGGATAAGACATCTTCATCTACACCTATACCTATAGAAGTTTGAGAGTTATTGGATCGATTTAAAGATATCATTTGTGATGGAGCACCATCAACCCTACCACCTATGAGGGCCATAAGTCATCAAATTGAATTCATACTAGGAGCATCACTACCAAAAAAAGTTTCTAATAAGATGACTCCAGAGAAAAACAAGGAGATTGCAAGGCAAGTTCAAGATTTTTTTGATCAGGGGATGATCAAGAAGAGAATCAATTGTACCAATGGACTTAGTACCCAAAAAAGGAGGTAAGTGGAGAATGTGTATTGATTCTATGGAAAATAATAGAATCACAATTAGGTACAGATTTCCTATTCCTAGGATAGAAGACTTGATGGACTATCTAGGTGGAGCTAGATACTTCTCCAAAATTGATCTCAAAAGGGGATACTATAAAATTAGGATGAAAGAAGGGGATGAATGGAAGTCTGCATTTAAGACTACTATGGGTCTCTATGAGTGGTTGGCAATTCCATTTGGCCTTACCCATGCACTAAGTACCTTCATCAGAGACATGACTGAGGTTTTGAAAGACTATATAGGGGTATTTGTTGTAGTAGACCTAGATGACATCATCATCTTCAACAAGACCAAGGAAAAGAGTGAGTTCATGAAAGAGGAACTAGTGCATTTGGGGTTTGTAGTATCCCAAGGAAGTCTTAAGATGGGAAAAGACCAGGTAGATGCTATTTTGAGTTAGCCTACACATAGATCTACTATTGAGGTTAGGATTTTTCATGGATTGGCACAATTTTATAGGAATTTTGTAAGGTTTAGTGAAATTTGTGCACCTATGGTGGATACAATCAAAGGGGGCATGAAGACCAAATTCATGTGGACCAAGTTTTTAGATCAAAGTTTTGAGAGATTGAAGAAAGAGGTAGCAACCCAACCTAACTTGGTTATACCTAGTTTTGAGAAACCATTTGTGGTGGATTGTGATGCTAGCAATATAGTAGTTGGGGCATTTTTGAGCCAAGAGGGCAGACTAATAGCATTTTTTAGTGAGAGGCTTAATGAAGCCAAGACAAGGTACCCAACATATGACCTAGAGCTCTATGCACTTGTCCAAGCCCTCAAGAAGTGGAGGTATTACCTCTTTCCTAAGGAGTTTTTTGAACCAAGATTTGAGTTTCATTAACTCACAAGAGAAACTAAGTCTAAGACACATGAAATGGATGGAGTTCTTGTAGTCCTACACTTTCACTATCAAGCATTTAAAGGGGACAAACAATAACATAGCATATGCTTTGAGTAGGAGGTTTCTGACAGTACAAGAAGTCAAGTTGTAGAGCATTGGTTTGAATGGTTTCAAAGATCTGTATGAGGAGGACACTGATTTCTCAAAGATTTGCAAGGTATATATTGAATTTTCTAACTATTTCCATGGTGATTTTGCTGAATACACCTTGCAAAATGGACTATTGTTCAAAGGTCAATAGTTGTGCATCCCAAGGGGATCCATGAGGGAGGATCTCATACAAAAGAAGCACAATGGGAACATGAGTGGGCACTTTGTTCTGAACAAGACCTTGGACCTTGTGGAAAGGTTCTAGTATTGGCCCAAAATGCAAAGAGATGTTAGGAGGTATGTGGGGAAATGTAACATATGTTAGAAGGCCAAGGAAACTTCATTAAATGCAGGGATCTACCAACCTCTCCCCATTCCTAATAAGCTTTGGGAGTGCATTAGCATGGACTTTATAATGGGCTTACTAAGGACTGGGACAGGGATGGATAGTGTATTTGTGGTAGTAGAAAGGTTCAACAAGATGAGCCACTTCATACCATACAAGACAAAACATGATGCATGTAATGTTTCCAACCTATTGTTTAGGGAGGTTTTTAGGATACATGGCTTGCCAAGGAGCATAGTAGTTGATAAGGATGTCAAGTTTATGGGGTACTTTTGGAAGACCCTATGGAAGAGGCTTGGAACAAACCTAGCACATAGCTCTACCTACCATCCTCAATATTATGGTTAGATAGAGGTGATAAATAGGGTATTGATAACATATTAAGGTTCCTCACCAAACAGTATGGACAAAGTTGGGAGCAAGTCATTCTCCAAGCTAAATTTGCATAAAATGATAGCAAGAATAGGATAATAGGGTTAATCCCTTTACAAGTGGTGTATGGCACTCACCCAAGAGGTATCATGGAGTTAATGGACCTACCTTCACATGACAAGATCAATGGGCAAGTTGATGACTTTGTTCAATCAATGAAGGAGGTACATGATCAAGTGAAACAAACTTTGATAGAAGCCAATCAAAAGTTAAAGGAGAAGAAGGATGAGGGGAGAAGAGAGTTGAAGTTTCAAGTAGGAGACTTGGTGATGGTGTATCTCAACAAGGCTAGGTTACAAAAGGGAGTCCCTTGAAAATTACAGATGAGGAGGATTGGGCCATGCAAAATCCTTGAAAATCATGGACCCAATGCCTACAAGATAGATCTACCAAAGGACATGGCTCTCTCTCCAATTTTTAATGTGAAATACCTAATACCATAAAAAGGTCCTAAGATGGATGACATAGAGTATCAATAAGAACTAAACAAGGATGTAGTAGACCTGAAGGTACCTGAAAAAGAAGCAACCATAGGTTGAGAAAATCTTGGATTCTAGGGTGAAAAAGAGCACAAAAAAAAAAGTCTACAAGGAACATTTGGTGAAATGGATGGATTTACCTAAGGCACAGGAAAATTGGATTTTTGAGATTGATTTAAAGAATCTTAGCATCAAAAAGGAGTTCTTATCTCCAACAGTACCTTAGACTTCTTCATGCAAGGGGAGAATGGTGCAGGAGCACCTAGGGTAAGGTAAAGCCCAAAGCTTAATTTTGGTTTGTAGATGATATAACCAACCATTTGGGTAATAAGGACTGGTTATAAAGTACCAAGGTGAGTTTAGATGGTTTGATTTGATAGTTTTTCGATTGGGAGTCTAATCTTATCATTTAGGTCCTGATAGGAGCAAAATTGCAAAAGTTGCTCTAAGTGTCAAAATGAGGTAAAATGCCATAAAATTGGGAAAATGGTGTGTAAGGGTTTCTTCAATTTCCTAAGTTCATCTTAGAAGTTATTACTATTTTATAACCAATTTTGAGGAGTCTAGGAGAAAAATTGCAAAAGTTGTCATAAAGTTGCATTCACAACTTTGTAATTTTTGCAAAATTGCTTGACAATTTTTAGGCAATTTTGGAAAAGCCAATGAATTGGGAAGTTATGGTTTGAACTATAGGCTATAATGGAGCATGAATTCTATTTAAAACTTTTCCAACTCATTTCCAAGGTTTGGATAGTTGAGTGTAGGGATCAAACCTATAGCAAGACAGTTTTGTGCATTGAAGCGTAGTTTTTGAAGTTTGAACAGAATTTTTGGATTGAACAATGAACTATTCTTTATGTAATAGTATCTTGTGTTAATTTTTTTAATCTATGTGTGGTTTTTTTGGTTTTAAGTGAGCTTTTGATAGGGTTTAGAAAATTATTTGGTTTTAGTGATCCTGTTGTCCAATTTTGTGGTGCAAGCATGAAATGGCCTATGGCTTGAGTGTCCTTGGTAAAAACACCATGGCTCTTAGAGACCAAGTAGTAGCCTCTGTATATAGAGTAAATAATTTTTTTGGAGGTTGTGGAAGGCCAAATTCTATTTTTACAAGCAAGCCTGAGGCAAGTAGACAAGCTTGGCAAGGTGCAAGGAAATGCTTGTAAAGAAGTTTTGCGATGAACAAATGATTGACATGGGTCAATCTAGAGTTGGAAATGTAGGAGTAGTGTATGAAGAGATCAAAACTCAAATGATGAGTTTGGGAATGTATTTTTACACATGTGGAGGAGAAAACACAAACATTGCCTTTAAAATCGTTAAAATAAGGATTTTCTAAAGTCGTATTGTATGAACAATATTAGAGCCCAAGACCTACAAAATCTTCAAGGTTAGGTCATAGGGGAAAAAAAGTCTAGAATACACCAAGGGGCCTTATTAAGTGTTTTTGTGTATTATAGCACTTTCCTTATTTCTATTGTGGTTTCACAATGCACAGCCCATTTCTCCAAGAAATGAGGACCCCTTAGTAATTTTTTTGTTTTCCTAGACCCCTAATCCAAGGCCTGCATCATTTTTGGGACTCATACTAGAATTTGGGTCCTACCTAGTCCTCTAAGTAAGAAACCTAGATGTAAGAATAGAAAAACATGAGTGATAGGGTGAATTTTGTGCTAAAAGGTGCACTAGCTCACCTAGAGCACATGTGCACCTATCCAAGGTGCGCAAGTGCACACTTTTCTCCTTTGGAGATGCATGCCTACATAGGAGTGTACCTCCAAAGGGTGCACATTTTCCTAGGCCTATAAAAGCCTGAGACCCCCCTACTCTCTTCTCATTATCTTCTTTGAGCTCCTTGAGACTGCACATCTGCACTTATTAAGGTGTGCCAACCTGCACCTGCACACATAAAACAAAAAGATCAAAGGTGCACACATGCACACCTATTCAAGATGCACACTTTATTTCTTGCTAAAAAGCTAAAAAACACTTAAAAGAACCTAAGGAAACCCTAGGAAAGGTGCACATGTGCGCACCTTTCTCCGCAAACTATGAACACATAGATAATGATGCATAGATGTGCACCATTTTTGTACCCTAAGAAAAACACTAAGTATAAGGGTGTGCACATGCGTACCCAATCAAAATGTGCATGTGCACACTCTTAGTTGAAGTATAAACCAACTTAAAATTCCCCCTTTGCACATAGAATATGGATGTGTGCACTCCATAAGGGTGCACACCTTCAAATGAAATGACTTTTTAAAGGTTATTAAGCACACCTAGTGCACCTACCAAGGTGTGCAAGGTGTGTTAAATTTTATACCAGAGCTATTACGGGAGATTTTAAGTGGTTTTACTAGGTTTTGGTGTTCCAAGTTTGATTTTTTGGCAATTAGGGTTTGTTTAGGGTTTAATTTTCACTTCTATGGACTAATGATTATTTATTTTGTGTAGATGAAATGGTTTCCTCATCATCTTCACTTGCTAAAATGATTGCTCTGAAACCTATTATCTTCAAGTTACAATGTGCACCAAAGAAATCATGTTTTCAGGATAATCATTCAAAGATTAGAGATACTAAGTTGGGACACATAGACTGGAACGTATTCCTTGTACTCTGCAATAAGCCTAAAGATAGGTCCTCAATGGTGTCAGCACCTATCAAATCAAGATTGGTGAATGTTGCATCACATCCCACATCAATGCAGTCTTTTGAGCTCATTATGACTTTGGCCAAGAACTATGTCCGAAGAAAGAGTTGTCAAAAGTATCATAGGGGAGATAGTCTTGGACCTAAGACCAAGGAATGTTGAGAAAGTTTTTCATCTCCAAAGAGCTAATCAATATGTGAAGATAAATTATCATCAAGCAGAAAGATGGTATAGGGAGAATGACAAGAAGGCCATAGAGATCATATAATCATCATTTTTTACTAATAGAATATCGATGGGAAACTGAGCCGAAAAGGTAGACATGACTAGGGGATATATGAAAGATGATAATAGATATGCCATTGTACTTTTAAGAAAAATTATGGTTCTACTAGTAGCTAGGCATCTTCACATCTAAATGGTCCATTTCATAGAGACAATAAGAACAACCAAAATGCTAATTGATTAGGCCACAATACTAAGTGAAAAATTAGATGAACAAATAGTAGGAGTTAAAGTTGATCCCAAGTTTTACATGATATCATATTTGGTGTACTTATTGGTGAAAAAAACAACTAACTATCCAGGACTGTACAAGAAGGGAAGCATGCAAGATGAAGAAGCTCTCAAATCAAAGTAAGGAATTCTAGATACTGAATGATGCTTTTATATTTGCAATCATCTAATTCATAGAGGGTGATTATGCTAAGAGGATATCAGTAGAGGCAACAACAAGGATCATAGAGATTAGCACCTATTACATTCAATTTAAAAAATTCACTTACCTAAGGGTAGTTGGTACAATAATGAACCTAAAGAAACTCTTGAGATATCCATCGGATAAACTCATTTTATTGGAGATTGCAAGGCAACTCACATCTGCATATGACAGAGTGAGAAAACAACATAAGAAGACATGGGTATGGCCTATTACTATAGGTTCATTTGAGGTAAAGAAGAAGGATATCATGACTTTTGATTACAAGTGGGATCAATATCCCTTGGAAGATTATAATTTCCCTTGTCCCTATTTTGACATTATTGACAGAGTCCAACATTTGGCAGGCAAGCAGTTTGTTCATAAAGATGTCATAAAAGATCATTAGATGAATGTAAGAGATGACTATGATATCTAAATAAAGGATTATTATAGGATGACTCTATATCTAGCAAGGAGCTCCTTAAAGATAAAGGTCCCACTCAAGGTTGTTTAACAAGACACTCAAGATGTCTTGGATCCCTTGTATAAATGAGAGAAGATATATGATAGGTTGATTATGAACATAGAGATTGATAGTGATGAAAATATAGATATTAACCACAGAGCTAGGCACATAATTCAGTTGACAAGGGATTGGATCAAGAATCCTTTTAACCTCAACCCTGTTCCATGGATTGATACCTCTCAAGCCATAGCATGCCCAGTTAAGGATAAAGGTGCAAAAGATACAGTACCAAATTTTCCTACTCAATCTCCAGTTGGGCTAGAAATGGTATATCAACATGATAGGGATGTTGGATACTTTAGAGTAGATAAAGGCAAGAATAAGAGGAAAAGAGATTCCCTAAAGTAAGCTAAGCCTGAAGCTAAAGAGCCTCAAGATGACGAGGCAGCTCAAACCCAAGATCTAACACAAGTGCTTTCGTAAGAATAGAAACAGGAGCAGGAAGCACAAGAGGTGTCACCTCCTGCACAAGAGGAAGAGGTCATTCCTTTATCTTCTAAGAAGGATAAGGTTGGACCTATTATGAAAAGGACATGAAGGGGGAGATTACAAAAGAAATGTATTCCCAATCTTTTAGTTCTTGAAACCATCCCTAAGGTAGAAGATGAAGAAGATGAAGAAGATAATCTCCCCTTGAGTCAAAGGACTCATTTAACTAGGGCTACTCAAAAAGAGATAAGAAGAAACTCCACTATGATGTCACCATCCATTCCTAAAGAACCTAATAAGGTTACCATTTCTAAAGATGAGTAGCTGCAGTGAATTGATGCTTAGGAAGGGCAAG
This sequence comes from Cupressus sempervirens, assembly GCA_028749045.1. Taxonomy (NCBI): domain Eukaryota; kingdom Viridiplantae; phylum Streptophyta; class Pinopsida; order Cupressales; family Cupressaceae; genus Cupressus; species Cupressus sempervirens. Next base: position 990,839,861 of record CM053787.1, read on the forward strand.
AAATAGATATTTGTCACATTTTTTATTTCAATTTTATGCCCGTAGGAACTAAAATTGTGGGTGACAAGATATGAGTTACACCCACGAACCAACCTTTGGGAAAGAATTGGAACCAAATGCCACATCTACCACAAGGTTCTCTAGGTATATCACCACCATCATTTTAGGACTTGTCTTTCTTAGACAAAGGCTCAAACACTCCTCTTCCTCCTATCACCAAAGGACAAGAACAAGTAGTTCCTAAAGAAGAGTTAGAACAAAGGCTAGTTGATAAAGTATCAGAGAAGGGATAGCTACCTAAAGAACCTCAAAAAAATTCTCAAGATATAGACACAATGACTTTAGGTAAAATAGATACAATGACTCCCAATGTAGATCTCTCTCAGAAGGAGAAGACTCTAGAAAGGAGTGATAAGGGTAAAGGGCTAGTAATACAAGCCTCCTCTTTAGCTAAATATATGTCTCACATGCACACTACACCAATATGGATGAAGAGGTAGGTTATGATTTGGAAAAATAAGTAGTTGGATATAACACTTGAGAAGAGTATGGATGAGCTGGTAAAAGTAATCAAGAAGCCTGAGCCACCTACAGGTGATGTACAACAATTGGCCTTCATAATGAAGAATAAAGACCAGGACTTACTTGCCCATATAGCCATCCCTCCTCTACATGTGGATACCAAAGATTTGACTCCTAAGTAATATCATATTAAAGAAGTCCTATTAGGAAATCCCATAGTAGACACAACTAAATTCATGATCACTACGAGCGTTAGGGAGGTGTTCAGGAAATTAGATGGAAATGAGTCTAAATTGGTGATGTTGTGCAAATAGAATGAGCTTCTAAGAGGCTATCTACATGAGATTTTAGGCCCTTTAGACCAAAATCACCTAGAACTTACTCTTGCTACAACATTGGAAAAGAAAGAAGGGAATGTGTAGGTTGATTCATTTTTGGGAGCATGTGTACAATGGCATGACAATTTTGAGCAAAAAGGTGTAGAGATAATACAGCGTAATCTAAACACACTACATTACACTCAATCTAGTGTGAGAAGCTAGTATCTATAGTGAACTAGGATTTTTGTTTGATGGATGAAGTGCAAGCTTGGGCCAAGGACCTTAAAGTTTTGACAGCAATAAAGGGTCAAAGATATCACACTCTCATGGATGTATATAAGGTAGAAGAGTTGGATAAACTAGAAGATTGGATTGATAAGATAGATGTAGGAAATAACGTCATAGAAGGACTTTATGAAGATATTCATAAGTTAAAAGACTCAAGAAAGTTAGTGCAATCAATGGTTGAACAATTCTGAAGAACTTTCAAGGATGCTTCGTCTAATGAAGATATTAGGCAAGCATTCAAGACTGAAAAGGTATTGTTAGAACTAGACACTGGACTCGACGATTTTGTGGAGAGTCAAATGGATGTCAGTAATTATCAGAAAATGATCAAGCATAAATATGAGGCTTTATATTTTTTGGATGTTACCCAAGTGACAAAGATTATAGAGAAATTCAAGAGCAACATCTAGAAATAGCATTTGCATAAAAGGGAAGAAAACCCAGAAGCTAGAATTTCAATTTTGACCCTTGGGAAAAAATTGGATTTTTTGAACCTGCCACCAAGGTGCGCAAGGTGCACTATTCCAAAAGTGCATCGACAATTTTGAAGAAGTGACAATGCACTGACAGTTAATTATTAGTTGCTAATTTAGAGCTTTCCATGCACCGAAAACATATTATGACGATAGTTTAACTCCTACAAATGATTAGAGAAGGTCAAGCTTCTATTTTTAGAGCCTCCAGTGACTCTCATATCCTCTTATAGCTTCCTTCTTCCTATCTAATTCTTCTTTCTTTATTTTTAGACATTTAAAGGCTCAGGCACCCATTAATTGACATAAACAAGGGTGGAATCCTTCTTAACACCATTTAGCGAGTTAGTTTGCACATAATTAGATTTGTCTTATTCATTTAGAAGCATATGTTTGCATTAAGAGATCACTCACTTTCAACACAAATTAAGGAGATGATTTCTTATAAATTTAGGAATGTAACATGTATTCTAGGCCATTATTTTGATGTAATAATATATGTTATTGATGCTCTCATTCTAAGTGTAGTTATTCTTGCTAGAGTTTGTTATCTTTGTGAATTCTTGTTCATGATAATAATGGATCCAATGGTTTTGTTGTGTTGATTTGATTGTGCAATATTTTAGTTTTGGTGTTTTTTGTGTGTTGATAAATTTTTCTGACATGTCAAGTTGGAGAAGAGATCACCCTATTGTTCCTACATAGCTACTTGTCTCACATGAGTGCACTTTCTATGGCCTTGTGATTCGATGAGAAGTGATGAGAAGTGAAACATCTTTCAATTTTTACTAAGTTTCCATTGATGATTGCATTAGTGGATTTCAGGAAGCATTGCTCCTATTTTCATTGATTTCTTACCTAATATTTTTGATGATTTAAGTCACAAATGTGTTGTTACTATGGTTTATGTCCCTTATGAATTTCCTTTTCATGTTATTTTCTTTCATCTCTCATTACCTTATCTTTATTATTTTCTTTACTAACACTTGGTTAAATTAGGAATTCATATAGTTGCATTGTTAGATTGCATTTCATTTTAAAAAACTAAAAATACCAAAAATGTATCTCTTTGGTGGTTATTTTGAAACAATGAGTAGATTGAACATCTTATCCAAAATTGGTTAGAACTAGCAAAGGCCTCCTTGTGAACAAACATATTTATCTTCAATTAAGCGGATTCCAGTAGGTCACAAGATTGCCCGGAACCTTGGAGTTGATTCTAGATTAGATTTTCAAGAGAGGAATTCAAAGGGATTCAAGCCATTAAGCATCATGCAAAAAAAACTTTAAAATTCAAAATTCTACATTTTTTACAAGTTCAGAAAAAATTGCATTCGTCACCAGCCGAAGGTGCACAAGGTGCACCATATTTTTTGAAAAAGTGTGCTTCTACAAAGGTGCATTTTTTCCAGAATTGACACAAACTAGAAGATCCCTATCCAACATCCTCATTTTAGTGAGCTTTAAGATCTTTAGATAGTGAGCTAGAGTTCTTGGAACTTAGTCATTTTCGTAAGTCTCATAGTGACAAAGGATTCCCCAAAATTATATCACTTCTATTCTATTGGAATATATAGTCCATTGATATAACTAAGAGGGGGGGTGAATCAATTATACAACTATCATAGCAATCATTAATTTTAAACAAACTTAACCATATGAGTAATTTTATATGAAACCAAAACAAGATACTCATACACAATTAACACAAGATATATTAACTAGGGAAACCCTTGATCAGAGGGAAAACCCTGGTGGGGACGGTACCAATAAGATGATGTACTAATATAAATATTCCTTGTTAGAGGATAGACCCTACTAGGAGTCTATTACAAAATTCAATACATATGAGTCCCTGTTAGGAGACTTTGAATCTATGTTAGGAGATTCCAACCCTATTAGGAGTTGTGGAAGATAGTTGGACCCACTGCCCAAACAACTTCAAGGTTAAGATAAAAGAACCCACTGTCCAAATGATCTTTTTATTATTCCTTATAGAATAATAGAATTGAAATGTACTTCCTTCCTCTATCTCTTTCCTATCAACCAAACTTCTACTCCTTCAGATCTTGTAACCAGATCTCATAGCGTACATCCAATGATCCTTTGGATCACTTACACACATTCAGTAAGCATTATGCTCCTTCTCATATTGTACACTAATATTTTGCATTTCACTTTATCTTATTCCTCAAGATACATTAAAAATAAGGAAAATAACTCTCCTTTATACTGTATCTTCATAATAATTCCTTGAGTTAGCCTTGAGGCTTTCCTAATTAATTAAATTAAGATAATTAATTCACAATTACAACAACACTATCTACTCATAGTCTATACAAAATTTCACACATGTGAAACCATGTCTTGTGCACATGTTGGTGTCATCACATGACTATCCTCTATCACTATGTAATTTCACATCTCTTGATTACATCTCAGATGAAAGATAGCAATAGATCATCAAAACCCTATTTTCCAATGCTTTGTTTCTGTACTACTTTCAATAAATCAAGAGTAACTTTTGTACACCATTGACTCAGACTTATTCCTCTTAACCATGTCATCAAGACAACCTTAGGAACATGTCCTCCATTGCACATCATTTAAAACTTCCTCAGCTTTTGTGCATCACAAGATTACTGATTGTTATTCTTCTAGGCTTGACAAAATTACTTCTATGTTGACATCAATGACAAATACAGTCATGAATGCAACATATCAATACTTTCCAATGCTTAGGATACTCCCCCAATGCATCATCAACATTCATGCTAACACATTCAACATTTCATCATCTTCCTCAGTTTTGCCTCCAAACCAACCACCCATCATTCCACCAAATCCTCCACCAATGGTCTTTTTCACAAATGTTGTAGATTCACCAATCAACTTGACAGGGGTACTCAATGACCTTCCTAAGAATCTTGAGAAATTTTTCCCAAGGTTCATCTATGGAGAGACAAGAACAGTTGAATATAACGTCAAGGTTTTCTACGAAATTCTTAACTGAAAGAAAATTGCTAATGATAATATGGTTCTTCACTTATTCCCATACTCATTAAGAGAAGTTTCCTTTAATTGGTATGTCAATTTATAGCCAAGATGCATCAGAGACTGGGATGCTTTTGAAAAACTATTCTTGGAACAATTCAAAACTTTCATCAACCTAGCTATGATACATCATCAATTCATATCAATAAAAAGGGACCCAGCTGAAATGGTTTCATGTTTCAATCATCACTTTCATATGGCATATCGCAAGTTGGAAATGCCATAAATTATATTGATTGAAGCTATGATTTAGATTTATCTAAATTCTATTGACCATCTTACAGGTATTTTCCTAAGAAGACTTCCTGCTACAAATATCAACACATTGGAGAGTCTTCTCGGAAGCAATTACCTTTACAAAGCAAGCCAATCCTAATGGAGGAGAATTGATGCCCCCAGCTCAAGCTATTACCACAATACTAACATATCTTGTTGGAGCACTAGTGATACCTCAAAAATTCATACCAATGAATCCAACTCCACTGTAGCAAGCACCTGCTCCACAAGTTCCATCTATAACATATCTAGGATATGAACCTCCAAAAGTTGCTTTCTTTGAGCAAAAGGCAACAGCATCTATTGAAATAGAGAATAATATTGCATCTAAGCTTGGTCAAATAAAGAAAACCATGTCTCAAATTACCAATGAGCTGGCCTGTTTGAGGTTTTCACAAAGATAGAATAGCAACTCTCACATAACTAATGTTGGTCCCTACAACAACAACAATTACGGTCAGGATTACACTAGGAATTTCAATGAAAACAATAATGCAAGAAATAAAAATGTGTGAAATAACAATGGAGGAAACAATTTTAATCCTCCTAATTGCAATATCAGTTTCCAAAGATAGAATCAACAATGGAACACTCGTCTAAACAATGGAAGCATTCCTACAGATAATAACAACAACAATGCCCAATATGTGGACATCAATCAGTATGACAATAATCAAAATATACCTAACAATGATGGCTCATATTACAATGGAAATAAGAAAGTAAATAAAAATTCACATAGTAATAGTAATGAGCCCCCTATGTAATTCAATACCATGCTGCTAGAATCATATGATTCTTCACAGAATACAAGAATAGAACACCAAGCCAATGAAGAATTTTATTTTCCATTCAGTCAAGAGCCAGATACTCAACCTAAACAAGTGTTTGTTTTCTGGAATGATAATTGAAGTACTTATAATTTGCAAAGTCAAAAGGAACCCATGACCGATGGTATTCCTCCTACATTACAACCAACTCCTCTAGATCTAAGAGAAAGTAACAATCCAGTACCTATCAAACCTCTATATGGAGGGAAAAAAAAATAAAAACCAAGGAAATGTGCCTACAATCTTAAAAAATCCCACATGTCTACTAAAAACTATATTGCAGTAGAATATTTGAAACAAACAAAGGCCAACATGTCCATGTTTACCATTCTACAAAATTGTCCTAATCAATGTGAAGCACTAATAAAAGCTCTTGATCATACAAAGGCGACCCCTAATGTGAATATTGTCCCTCAAAAGTTGATGTTGCAACAATTTAATGCTTTGGAGGCCATGCTAACTATGTTTAAAGACTAGGTTGAGGTGCCTCCCTTTTTACTTAGCATCTAAATATATAGGAGGAATCTTCACAATTCCTTAATTGATTCAAGAGCTTCTTGTAATGTTATGCCACTTTCGATAGCACAAAGGTTGGGAGTCACTCCTCAACCATCTAATTGAATAGTGATATAACTCAACAAAATAGAACTAAAGGTTATTAGTGTTTTGAAATATGTTTGAATACAATTAATAGTTGACCTTCAAATTCATGACATCATAGATATTCATGTGGTTGAAATTCTTGAAACATATGGATTTCTACTAAGTAGAGAGTGGACAAAATGCTTAAGAGGATGGTTTTCAACTGATTTTACTCAACTATGGCTACCTTGGAAGGGATTGAATAATTAGATCAAGATTGATGCTGAGCCAAAATTAAAAATGATGATTACAGAATACAATGCACCAAACAAGGTGGCATTTCTACAATCTAATTTAGGCTACTCCAATATAGTCATGAATGCAACATATCAATACTCTCCAATGCTTAGGATACTCCCTCAATGTATCACTAGCTTTCATGCTAACACATTCAACATTTCATCATCTTCCTTAGTTCTGCCTCCAGACCAACCACCCATCATTCCACCAAATCCTCCACCAATGGCCTTTTTTGCAAATGTTGTAGACTCACCAATCAACTTGACAGAGGTGCTCAATGACCTTCCTAAGAATCCTAAGAAATTTTTCCCAAGGTTCATCTATGGAGAGACAAGAATAGTTGAATATCACATCAAGGTTTTCAAAGAAATTTGTAACCGAAAGAAAATTGCTAATGAGAATATGGTTCTTTTCTTATTCCCATACTCATTGGGAGAAGTTTCCTTTAATTGGTATGTCAATTTAATCCTAGGATGCGTCAGAGACTAGGACACTTTCAAAAAATTGTTCTTGGAACAATTCAAAACTTTCATCAACCCAGTTGTGATACATCATCAATTCATATCAATAAAAAGGGACCCAACCGAATGGTCTCATGCTTTAATCATTTCTTTCATATGGCATATCGCAAGCTAGAAATGCCATACATTATACCAGTTGAAGTCGTGATTTAGATTTATTTGAATTCTATGGACCATCTTACAACTATTTTCCTAAGAAGACTTCCTGTTACAAATATCAACACATTGGAGAGTCTTCTCAAAAGCAATTACCTTCACAAAACAAGCCAATCCTAATGGAGGAGAATTGATGCTCCTAGCTCAAGCTATTGCCACAATACCAACATATCCTATTGGAGCACCAATAATGCCTATCCAATTCATACCAATGAATCCAACTCCATTGCAAAGAGTAGCCACTCCACAAGTTCCATCTATAACATACCCAAGATATGAACCTCCAAAAGTTGCTTTCTTTGAGCAAAAGACAGCAACATCCATTGAAATAGAGAATAATGTTGCATCTGAGCTTGGTCAAATGAAGAAAACCATATCTTAAATTACCAATGAGCTAGCCTATTTAAGGTTGTTGCAAGGATAGAATAATAACTTTCATAGAACCAATGATGGTCCCTACAACAACAACAATTACGATCAGGATTACACTAGGAATTTCAACGAAAACAATAATGTAGGAAATAACAATGTGGGAAATAATAATGGAGGAAAAAATTTTAATCCTCCTGATCACAACATTGGTTTCCAAAGATAGAATCAACAATTGAACACTCGTCCAAACAATGAAAGCATTCCTACAGATAATAACAACAACAATGCCCAATATGTGGACATCAATCAGTATGACAATAATCAAAATGTACCTAATGATGATGGCTCATATTACAATGGAAGTCAGCAAGTGAATCAAAATTCATAGAGTAATAGTAATGAGCCCCCTATGTAATTCAATTCCATGCTACTAGAATCTTATGATTCTTCATAGAACACAGGAATGGAACAACAAGCCAATGAAGAATTTTACTTTCCATTCAGTCAAGAGCCGAATACTCAACCTAAAGAAGTGTTTTTTTTTTGGAATGATAATCAAAATACTTATAATTTGCAAAGTCAAAAGGAACCCATGACTGATGATATTCCTCCTGCATTACAACCAACTCCTCTAGATCTAAGAGAAAGTAACAATCTAGTACCTATCAGACCCCCATATGGAGGACAACAAAATCAAAACCAAGGAAATGTGCCTACAATATTGAAAAACCCCACATGGTCTGCTTAAAAGTATCATGTAGTGGAATATTTGAAATGAACAATGGCCAACATGTCCATGTTCGACATGCTACAAAATTGTCCTAATCAACATGAAGCATTAATGAAAACTCTCGATCATACAAAGGCAACCCCTAATGTGAATATTGTCCCTCAAATGACAATATCACAACAAGTTAATGCTTTAGAGGCCATGCCAACTATGTTTAAAGACAAGATTGAGGTACCTCCCTTTTTACTTAGCATCAAAATATATAGGAGGAATCTTCACAATTGCTTAATTGACTTAGAAGCTTCTTGTAATGTTGTGCCACTTTCGATAGCACAAAGGTTGGGAGTCACTCCTCAACCATCTAATTGAATAGTGATACAACTTGAAAAAATAGAAGTGAAGGTTATTAGTGTTTTGAAATATATTCGGATACAGTTAACAGTTGATCCTCAAATTCAAGACATCATAAACATACATGTGGTTGAAATTCCTGAAACATATGGATCGCTACTAAGTAGAGAGTGGAAAAAATGCTTAAGAGGATGGTTTTAAACAAATTTTACTCAATTGTGGCTACCTTGGAAGGGGTTGAATAATCAGATCAAGATTGATGTTGAGCCAAAATTGAAAACGATGATTACAGAATACAATGCACCAAACAAGGTGGCATTTCTACATTCCGATTTAAGATTTTACAAAGTGATGACTTTTGATACAACTTCAACCAAAGCATTAGATGATTGAAATGAAAGGATCATGATTCCAAGCCCAAAAGAAGAGATTGTGACACAATTTATAGATAGCATGGTGGCAAACTTACAATGCCTAGGTGAAGAAGTAGACCCGAGTGTTTTGCTCCTTCCTAGATTTTATAGATTGCACAAAGTTAGTCATTCAAAGTTCGAATGGTCACATTACCAAAAAGTGGTTTCTTGGGTATTAACTCAGATAATGGAAATAAAGATGACCACATTCCAAAAGAAGTACCCATGAAAAATCAAAGTTCCACATACATATCTGAAGTTGTGGGGAAAGATGGAGAAGAGATAGAAGATCTCAATGCATCATATAGTGATACCTCTTCAAATGGTGGAGGTTTATCTTCTCCTCCACTAGGAATAATTAAGATCCAGAGAAGGAGACATTTCATAAAAGGTCAAGATTTGACTTCGATAGTCGTTCATCATAAGCCTAAAGTTCAAAAAATTACAAAATTGATTGGGGAAATTCAAGATCAACAAGAGAGACATATGCCCCTCATATCAAAGATAAACAATGAAAAATCATCAAGTCCAACACGTGAGAGATTATAATGGATCCCAAAGAAACAATCCTTTAAGGTTCAAGTAAAAGAAAAGCTATGGATGAACAAGCATAAGTCCAGGTTGCCCAAAGAAGAACCAATCTAAACACTTAGGTTCGACGACTCTAAATGCAAATTAGGAGCCAATGCAAGTATTGAATTAATCAACCCAAAAGGTAGGTCTTTTTATGTAGCATATTGATTATAGTTTAGATGTACTAATAATGTTTCAGAATATGAAGCCTTGATTCGTGGACTTCTCTTTGCATTAGAGAAGGAAGTCAAAGCTCTCATAATCAAAGGAGACTCCCAATTGGTGACTAGATAAGTGAAATAAATTTATTCTTGCAATAATAGGAGATTTCCTACTTATAGAAAAAGAGTATGGGATCTAATAGATGACTTCAAAACTTTGAACATAAAGTCCATCCCCAGAAGGAGAAACATTGTTGTAGATGCCCTCACAATTTTAGCTAGTGCATTACAAATCATCGAGAGAACAAAATTGAAAATATTATTAGTAGAATTGGTTGTTGCCCCATATATCCTAGACAACATTATGAACTTCCAAATTTTCCAGGATGACCAACACATAGTTGAGTTTATCGTGTGCAATGACCATTTTAAAGGGCAAGGAATTGATGATACTCTAGCTGATAAACCTGAAGATGAAGAACTTGAAGATGAAGATGGGATCCTCAATTTGAAGACCAACACTATCCCTAAGGGGATGGATATGTTTGAGCACACATTTGATCATGATGAATCAATGGTTAGCAAGAGAACGATCAAAGAAAAAGGGATCGAGGAATGTGATTCATATAATCTGGGTACTGATCAAGATCCTAAAATGGTAAGGGTTGGATAGGTGTGCAACACTCAAGAAAGGGAAGATATGCTCCAATTACTTGGGGAGTACAAAGATTTCATTGCTTGGAGTTATGAAGAACTCAAAATGTATGATCCTGATATCATCACACGACATTCTATTGAAACTAGATGCCAAACCTTTTCGACAAAGACAAAGACATGTTAATCCCATTATTGAACCATAAATAATGAAAGAACTTAAGAAATTGCTCAATACTAAGATCATCTTCCCCATTTTCCATTCTGCATGGGTGGCTAACTTGGTTCCAATGAGGAAAAAGATTGGAGAAATTTGCCTTTGTGTGGATTTTTGCAATTTGAACCTAGTATCTCAAAAGGATAACTACCCTTTGCCTTCACTTGATGAAGTATTACAAATTGTAAATGGATCTAAAATGATGTCTTTCTTAGATTTATATTCTAGATAAAACCAGGTGATGGTTGATGAAGAAGACAAACTGAAGACTTCTTTCATGACAAAATGGGGGACTTTTTCCTACAAAAGAATGCCCTTTGGGTTGATCGATGTAGGGGGCACATTTCAACCAACCATGGGTGAAGCTCTCTAGGGAGTAATAAACAAATTTATAGTCATCTACATGGATGACTTAACTATCTTTTCAAATGATCGAAGCACTCATTGTTGATTTAAGATAGGTGTTCAATAGATGTTCAAAATATGGCATATCACTTAATCCCATGAAGTGTTCATTTGGGGTCACTAAAGGAAAGCTCCTAGGTCGCATTATCTCTGAAGCTAAATCTCCATTGATCATGAGAGAATTGAAGTCATTCTAAAGTTGTCACCTCCATATAGTCATAAAGAACTCAAGTCTTTCTTGAAGAAGTTGAATTTTGTGCAAAATTTTATAAGTGGATTTGTTGAGATAGTGTTCCCCCTTAATGATTTACTCAAGAAAGAAGCGAAAATAGAATGGGTTCTAGAAATCAATAAATCACTTGAGGACATCAAAGTGGCTATTTTCATAGCCCTAGTACTTGTCAGTCTCGATTATGATTTGTTATTTAAAATATACTCTTTTGCTTCAGAACATTCATGTGTTGGGATTCTTACACAAAAGAAAGACAAAGAAGATGAAAGACCCACTACTTTCATGAGTTGTCCTCTGAAGAATGTTGAGTTGAACTATTCTAATCTCAAAAAATAATCTTTTTCTTTGATAAAGGAAGTCAAGAAATTCCACCATTATATACTAAGGAGAAAGGTGTATGCAATTGTGCCTGATGCTACAGTTAAGACATTACTGATGCAAAATGACAGCTCAATAGGCATACCAACTAATGTAAAAAATATATTGGTTAACACATGGGGGACAAAAGTATGCAACTATAAACACCTTATGAAATAAAATGGAGCAAAAAAGTGGGTTTGAAAATCATTAGAAAACATAGAATTGGACCCTAAAGAAAGGAAGACTTTAGAGGATATTCTTCAAAAGAGAAAGTTTAATCATAAAAATAGAAGAGACAAAATCATATAGGGAGTATCTAAAGATGGAAGATACAGTGTCAGAAAAGGAGATAATCTAATAATACAGTTACAAAGATGGGAAGTGATTAATATGCCCCTTAAACTCTATTGGGACTCAGCTTGTCTACCGAAAGCAAGAATTTTCCTCTAGGCAACACTTCAAAATAAAATATTAACAATAGATAGACTTAGGAAAATAGGTATTGAAAGACCCTTGAGATGATATTTATGTAAAGAAGAAAGTGAGTCAACATAACATCTATTATTTCAATGTTCGTATGTAAAGGAATTTTGGGAATGGCTCTGACAAAAGCTTTGTTGGACATCACCACAATCAGGAAACCTAGAGAACCATTTGACAGGTTGGCCTATGGTAGCTCAATTAATATTTACAAAAAACTTTAGAACATTAGCCCATCCATTCTGATGTGGAAAATCTGGAAAGAAAGGAATAGGAGGATTTTTTGTAAGTTGGAGATGAGTATAACAACATTGCTTAACAAAACGGAAGCAAGTATTATAGAAGTCATTAATATTTACCTAAGGACAATAGTAAAAGAGGAAGGATCCTTCACAGAATGGGATGGTAAAATGAAAATAAATTGCAAAAATCTTATTAATCCACCATTAGTATATAACAAGAGCAATCAAGAAGCAAGGAAAAATTGCAAATGAGATTCGCCACTAAAAGGATGGTCAAAGTTGAACTTCGATGTAGCATCGAGGGGGAACCCAAGAAATCAGGAATAAGATGTATCATTAATATGGATTCTAGAAAATATATCACTAAAAGAGACAAACTGACGGGGATTATTATGAATAATTTAGCAAAATTGGAAGCCCTTCAAGAGGGACTACAACTAAGTATTAGTCTAGGAATAAAGAAACTAATAGTAGAAAGGGATTACCAAATCGTTCTCAATGCCTTGAGAAAAAGGAAAACTCCAAATTGGGTGTTGAATTTGAAATTAGAAGAAGTTCTTAAACTATATGATATTATAGAAGAAGCTAGAATTCAACATATATTCAAAGAAGGTAATCAAAAAGTAGATTATTTGGAAAACAAAGGAGCAGATGGTGAGGATATACTAATATATCAAACCCTATAAACTCTTGAACTAACATTATCCTTTATCATTAGTATATTTTTATCAATCATTCTTGGAGCATTATAATCAACTGTCCCTAGTAGTTTAATTAATAATCATTTCTAAAATCATAAAAGTAAGTGCCAATCTTGCTGGCAAAAGGTCATATTCGACTATGCATTTTAATCATAACATTTTTTAGCTCTTCTAGATCCTTCAATCCTGAGTTTTTAAATGCTCGGTTTTGTGTCATTTATGACCACTTTTGCTTAGAGTTTTTAATTTTTTGTATAGCTTTAGAGTTGGGATGAACACAAACATTTGCATGTTTCATGCATTAGAGGTTCGCACTTCTTATTATACATGGTTTTTCTCCCTTAGGCTATCTTAATGTATTCCCAAGGATCTATTGTAACCTTCCTTTTTTCCCTCAGTTCCTTCCCCAATCCCCATTTTACATTTTGGGCTTCATAGATCATAGTATATTCACTAGATAGCACACATTAAGTAGTGAAAAGTGCTATCTAACTTTATCAAGAAGAAAGAGTTTATTTGTCAATGTTCTAGAGGCCTCCATTTATTAGATATCTCATCCCTCAAATTGGCCAGAAATTGAGTCTTGTCCTTTGATCACTCCTTTGAATCTATGGCCAAATGTTAGTTAGAGAACATGTGTCCTAAATTTGGGCATATGTCAGCTTTTTGTTTTAATATTTGGTCTACAACTAAATCTAAACCTTCTATTCTTTCATCAATGGTCTTGATTCATTTCAAACCTTTGGTACCTAGTTTCAACTGTCAGATTAATGAAAGAGGATTACAGGTTACTTGTCATAATTTGATACATTTTAGGGCTTTATGAAACTAAGTATCCAAAAAGTGGAAGGACAACTCGAAAATAGGACACCTATCCTTCTATTGTTGTATTTTTTTTGTCACTTGCCTTTTATTCTTGTTCATTTAGCATATGGGTCCCATTGTCCAAGTGGCCCTGTTGCTTTTTGTAATTGTTTATGGGACATCCACATGGCATGATCCACCTCATTTTAGGCTCATTTTTATTCCACATCTAAAACTTGTAGGTAAGCTACAGAAATTTGCCTCTTGTCCATCTCTGTTTACATCAAGTGTCATCCTTCATATTTCTTCTGTGCCACATTCAATCCCTAGGTTCCACTGTGCAAGTGGCCTCGTATTTTTCCCCACCACTTTTGCTTCTTCCACTTGTCTTGGTCCCGAGGGCTTTCCCTAATTGTAGCCTACTTTCCCACAGACCCCTAGATTGGTGACATGTGTCACCTTTCCGGGAGTCTTGCCCAATTTATCATGATTTCTCTAAGGAGCTTCCGTATTGGTGACACGTGTTTCTCTTTCATTCCCTTGGTAGTCTTAGAGCTCCAGAATGGTGACATGTGCCATTGTTCCAAGAGTTTGTCTTTTTGTAGGCTCTGGGTCCTTAAGGTGTCCCGAGATGGTGACATGTGTCATATAGGTTCCCTTTTATTTACTAAGTTCATTTCATGTAATTATTAATTCTCAAGACATTGGCAATAATAAACCATGGAATACATGCTGGTGTCTTTCATTTTCTCTAGTTTTTTAATTATGCTCTTTAGCCCCATCAATTTTTATTGTTCCTCATGTTTATTTCATAGCCTTGGCTCTATATTTATTTTTTGTCATAATGTTATTTCCCTCCCTCTGGTTGTAGGGTTCCTTAAATGTTATGGTCATAGGTTTTCCTCTCTATCTTTTCATCGTTTTGATTAACTTTTCTTCAATATGATGCTAGGTATCACTATGATTTTCTGGCTAGTCCCTTGGTTATGTTTTAATCTTTATTCATATTAATTAATTATACATTTTTTTGGCACTAACTACTAACACCCAAATAGAAGTTAGCTATGTTTTACCATCTAGATTTTAGCAAGATCTTTCTCTCGATGTAGCTCATTCGATGCAAGGAGTTTGGGATTCTAAGGTCTTCCTTGACCTCACAACAAACAAAATATTCAAGCATAAGATATATTGTAAAAGAGAACAAATCAATTAATGTATAATTTTGGAAGAAAATATTTTATAAATACCTATGCTGGGGTATGCCCCTTTTACATTTGTATTTTATATAGGACCTTGTTCTCAAGCAAGACTAGAGGTTTTCTTACTCCATTCTTTCTTACCAGTGCTCGTTTGAACAATGGACTTTGTATCTTCTCATTTATTCTTACTAGTATAATATACAAGGCTCTGGTCATTTACCGATAATAATAATAAAACATTTGTATTATAAATTAGTATTTATTTTTAATAATAAATATTTATATTAAAATATGAAATAATTGTTAAAAATAAAATGACATTTTTTAACTCAAAAAATGAATATTAAATTTTTTATATCTAAGATATTTTGAAAAATATTAAATATATCATTAATATGAAATAAATCGATTCTTTTATAATTATTAATGATTAAATTTAATTAAACCAATTGTTAAGTTAATTTTCGATCGAAAAATTGTCAACCTGACCAGAAAATTGACATTGTCAGGCCTAGTCTAAAAAATATTTTGATTATGAAAAAACAAAAAACAAATAGAAATTACTAATATAAGTTAGTTCATTGTGGCTACTACTAATTTAAATTCCACAATTTATGGTCTTTTGGTTTGCCTGTGAGCTTTCTTTTAACTTGCATATTAATTGTATTATTACCTTTGAAAATATGTTTTTTCTTGATTTCTTCCCATAATCATTTCACCCTCCAAACTTCATTTATCAAATTTGTTTTACAATTTTTAAAGTCATTCATCATGAAAATGTTTATTTATTATTTGTAGATGAATAGAGAGATTCATTTATTTTTATAGATTCATTTATTTTTATTGTACAATTTAGTTTGAGAACAAGTAGATCTATTTTAAAATTATATTTTTGTAAATTTGCAAATAATTTGATAGTCAACTATTACAAAAAGGGATTTGAGATTAAGTACAAAAAAATTATAATCGTTTTATGAGTTTTCTCCTCAAAATGTACATTGTTGCTCTCTAACATTTTAATCGTTCTAAACTGAAAATGATGAGTACATTAAGGTTGAGGTTTAGATCTCTTATGAAATTATATATTTATAAATAATATTGTTGAAGGGTTTTTTTTTTCCTTAAATCTCTCATTATATTTTTATTTTGTTGTGGTTGATTCATTTTTAAGGATTGAACTATTTTGTTATTTTCTTTTACTTATCCACAGTAATGCAACAATGTACTAATTTCTATCATTATCACTTATTTGTTATTTATATTTTGTTAAGGTAAACATCATTAAAGATTGTATTTTTTCTCTTTTTATAATTTATTATCTATTTTTTTCCAAACCTTTGTTCGAAGTATAATAATAAATTAAAAGCATAGCCTAAACTTCTAATTGCCCACCTAAACCATAGTTGTATATTATGTTTTAAAAAATAAAAGAAATTTATAAAGGAGTAAGCTGTATAATTTTTAATTTAATAAATTAAATAAATTATTTGTCTACAAGAGAGTTAGCTATAAAACATCAGTTTTATTTTGTACTACTTTGTTTTTTTAAGTAAGAAAATAATAGAAAATTTTATATATTAAATATAATTATTTTAAATTATTTATTGTTATTTAAAATTTAATAATTGAATTATAATTTTTTATTTTTTATTAAAATAATTAAAATTTAGTACACTTAAATCTTTTTTTTTATAGGTAACATTATTGGTAATATTAAATAGAGATTACAATATTTGAGGTATGGTCATATACCTTACTACCATAAATCTACCTGTCCTACAGCCATATATTTAACATTTAACATTACAAAAAAGTGTAGAGTATGAACACCTTGCCAAAAGCATAGACTGCCCAAACCATATACAAAAAATTAAAGACAAAACAAAACAAAGGATGCTTGCAAGCTAACATCATTGTCTCCACCATCATCTTGTTGCTACTCCTTAAACTAGCATGTTGCTCCTCATGTGTGAATGTTGGCATAAACCGATCATCCAACACTGAAAACTCCTACCTCACTTGACGGTGCTTGCTACTGTCATCCCCTTCCTCTTCAAGCAGTGAGGCATCCACCCAAACACCTTTTGTCATGGAAGCCCCCCCTCCTGTTGATTCTTCTTCATGAGTTAGTGGCACAATGGTTGCCATGGAGAGAGTGTGGTCTTTCTCAGTATAGCCTTCATGAAACCTTGCTTGTTCTCATTTGATACCCAAATTTTTGCAAGCAAAAAATCCACAATCTTTCTCCAACCCTGTTCTACCTTTGGGAGATGCACTCCTTGTGGATTTGCAGAGGACCACACTACTACTAGCTGAACAGACAATTCCCCACTACCATTTAGTCTACAAAGCTCCTCTCCCATCTCTACACCCACACCCAAAATAGCTTGTTTAATTATGTTCTCCAACCCCAAAGCCACTGCATATCCACAAAAGTTGTGATTACACTACAAACATCCTCCTTCATTTCCCCCACCATTAGTGTCAGCAAACACAAATATGTTCTTAAGGTGTCGAGAAATGATCTCACCCTCATAAGTCTATGTCTGATTATCAGAGCCAAAAGTAATATTTGTCTCCATTTATGTCACCTATGAAAAAATCTGGGTTTGGCTTGTCTTCTGCTTGAATTTAACATGCTTGGAACTCTCTGGAAACAAGTAAATGCCAAAGTACTGAGAAGTAATTTCACACAAGTTGACATGCGCGAAGGATTGGGATCTCTGCATGCCATTAAATGATAAATACCATCGGGGTAGGAGTCATGATGCCTTCCCCAAGAAATCAGCCAAGATGTAAATGCTTTAATTTGTGAAGTTTTCCAAGGAAAAATATTTTCTCTCTCTTTAATCTAGTACAAGGTGTCTTAGGTCCTCAATAATTTCATTTTTAGTTCCCATTGTTGCATTTGTACCCTTGTTAGCCAACATGTCCACCACCCTGTTCGCTTCTTAGAATGTATGGGAGACCTTGAAGTCTTCAAATTCCATTAGCAAACCTTTGATTTGCTGAATATATTTATTGAGGTGCCAAGCCTCCATCTTCCCTTTCTTTATGTCATTTATGATTATCTCTAAGTCTCCTTCCAAATGGACTCTTTTAATGCCCAGTTTGGATCCTAATACAAGAGCCCCTTTTGGTGCATAATATTTAGCCACATTATTCGTGCCATCATGCAGATTTTTTGCCACGAAGGCTAGAGTATTGCCCTTGTAATCTCTTGCTACACAACCACACCCTAAGACCCCTCAGGTTTCCCTAGTTGTCCTGTCGAAATTGATTTTAACCCATCTTTCCTCTGGTGCTATCCAACAAACCTTTACCCTTTTTTGAATAGAATTAACCCTATCAAGCCCATAAATAGGCTAATACACTTAAATCTTATTTTTAAGGAATTCTTGATAATAAAAAATTATTCAATGAAAGTTTCCTTTATTTTGTTTTAAATTTTTAGCATTTTCAAATTTATTTATTTTTTGATCAGTAAAAGGTTGAAGCTATTTGATTATATATATAACAAAAAGTTAATACATTAAGAAGTGCTTCGTTCAAACGGGCACTAGTAGGAAAGAACAGAGAAGAAAACCTCAAGTCTTTCCTAGGACTTAGGTCCTATAATTTACATATTAAAAGGGACATGCCCCAGTTTACATAGAGTTATGATGAGATGCATATTATATTTTTCATCATGCTGCATTTATGAAAATTTCAAGAGTAATACTCCATCAATTGTTAGAGTTGGGTAGTGCTTGTCCTCCTTTCTATCATAAACTTCAAAACTCATTGAAATTGTTAGTGAAATAAAAATATATATAATATTTCTTTAATAAGTTTGTGTAATGTGTTTCTTTTTCTCCAATAGCTATTGTTTAGCCCCATGGATACGTTTATGTTAAGGGTTAAAGATATAGTGCTAAGAATATAAACCTAATCAGTAACAATTCATAGTAATATGAACCATATAGGAGCCCTAATATGAAAGTTTCTATAAGGAATCGTGAGAAAACCATGAATAAGAACACTTAGATTGAACTCTTAAAAATTATAGAAGCACAATTATAACTTAAATCCAAAACATTCATCTTTTGATGCAAGTTCAGAATGGGAAAAATGAGGGTACTAATCACTTTGAAGCAACCATTGTAGTGCTTTTATAAGACTGCTTTGAAGTGTTAGAAAAGTGAGGAAAGAATACAAAAAGCAACCAAGTATCTGGTAGTTATGAAGTGTAGTACTTAGGTATCATTATCTAGGTTTGAGTTATAGTGGAATAAAATAAATTGCCGATAAACCTATCCACATTTGATGATTCTAAGAAGCCTTAATTGTGTAGTTATGATTCTAAATGTTCTTAGTTTTCAACTTCCAAAAAAATTAGTTTAATATAATAGGGCAGTTCAAACAAGAATAGGTGCTAGCAATATCAACTGAAGTGGAAAATAAGGATAGTTTCCAGACTAAAGATCAATGCAAGTGCCCAAAAAGAAGACATAATCCATCACAGATCAAGACCCAAAAACAAGGGACCAAGGCCACATCAGATCTGAAATAAAATTGAAATCTTACTAAATTCAAAGTATTGTATAGGATTAAATCTACAAAACCAAGAAGACGACAAGCCAAAAAGGAATATACCAAGCTAAAAATGAGGATAACAGTTGAGAAGCCAAACAATATACATTTGAGAAGTTGGGTGGATTTGGGTAAGAGCTACATTAGAGGGTTGCATCTCTTACCCATTATAGTGTAGATGAAGATTCATTAGAGTTAAATATAATGAAATTTTGACCATCGGCTTCTGAATTTACTAAGGCATCTACTATATTGTTACTTTCTCTATATATATGTTGAAACCTAATTTCTTCAAATTTGTCCACCATGTTTAGAGCTATTTTGAGTTTTGATTTTAGTGACCAATTTGGCATGCTTCTTTTTCGTATTGCATTAAGAATGATTTGTGAGTCTCCTTCTATAATTAGTTTTGAAATCCCTACTTCCAAGCTTAGTCTAAGCCCTTTTGAAAGTGCTTCTACTTTAACTAGATTATTAGTTATCCTCCCTAGTGGTTTAGCCTGTTTAAGGATCCATTTGTCAAAGTTGGTGATGTAGCACCCTAAACTAGCTTTACTCAAGTTACCCCTTGATGCACCATCAAAATTTACCTTTTCCCAACCTAACGATGGGGGTAGCCATTTACAGTTCTCTTGGGCTAGTTTGTCAATTTTGGTGTAAACCCTAGGAGGGTTAATTAGGTTATTCCAACTCTTTTTCATTAGAGCATCCTATTCTGAGAACACTCCTTCTTCCATGTTGCAATTTATTAGGTAGTTATTAATAACCTTTGTGATGCTAGATTCTACTTTTTTTAGGAAAGATTTAAGTTGCAACCCCTCATTGTTAAAAATTCTCCTATTTCTTTCCTTCCAAATCTCCCATAAGAGGATGGATGGTGAAATTTTCCAAAGGTTGTTATAAATTATAGATTGTCCATCTTTTGACCAGCTTATAAGGTGCTCCCAAAGGTTGAAATAGAGAGCTAAAGACTAGTTCAATTTCTTGCATAGTCAATACTAGCATGATTTAGCAAAGCTACATTGGTAGAGAAGATGATCTACCATCTCTGATGCCTTTTTGCATAGAGGACACCTCATGAGACCTTCAAAACTAATTTTGGTGAATCAATTTTTCGTAAAGATTTTGTTTTTTGATGCTACCCACAAAAAATCCCTACTTTAGGGAGGCATGCAGGATCCCAACAAAGAAAAAGGGGGATTTCAAATTGCTCCCATCTTTGGAAATTAATAATGAGATCGCATCCTAATTTAACTTTGTAGGTCCCTTCCTTCAAAGCCCCCCATGTTAATTTGTCATGCTAATCAATGTGTTTGACTAGTCTTTGCTCAATATATTGCTTAAAATGAAGTCTTTCTTGTTCTGTAAGGTCATTGATTTCCACTATCTTCCACTTCCATGCTTCTATTTGGTTAATTGTCTCTCTATATTTATAATCTTTAACAAATTCTCCCCATTGATTTATCAATTTGAGTTTTATGGAATCTAGGAGATAAGCATAACTGGGATGGGGAAGCCCTTCCCAAGAATCTTCCCAAGATAATGCTTTATCTCCCCTTCCTATATCCCAAGTTAAATAATTGGCTATTAAAGGCCTGCAGTATAACATGAAGTTTTAGGTGTTTGACCCTTGTGGGGGATTAATAGTGTGAAAAAGATATATAGGATTGTTGGGATTGATGTATTTATGATATAATATTTTTGCTCATTTATCATCTTTATTCGTATACATTCTCCATATAAGTTTGGCTCCAAAGGCTTCATTCTACCAGTCGAGGTTTTAATTCCCAACCCTCCTTGATTCTTAGGTTTGCAAATATTATCCCATTTGATTAACGCTAGTTTTTTATGCTCTTCCATCCCTTTCCAAAATAAATCCCTTAGTTTTTTGTCTATTTTGTTCTTAATACATTTAGGTAATGGGAGACATGAAATGTGATAAGAAGGTATTGTTGATAATACATATTTGACCTTAGTTACCCAACCTACCTTAGTGAGCCATCTACTTTTCCAGTTATTAGTTTTCTTTTTAAGTTTTTCTAAAATAGATTACCAAGTTTTTCCAATCCTAGGCCCTTTTCTCTATTTGGATTCCTATATACTTACAAGGGAAGTTACCCTTCCTATATCCCATTGTTTGACAAATGCTATTTTCCATATCTATTTTGGTGTTTCAGAAGAATATTTCTAATTTTTCCTCATTTACCTTTTGTCATGATGCTCTCATATAGGTGGCTATGATTTCTTTGTACTTTCTAGCTTTGTCTAGAGTAATAATTCCTACTGCTATGGTATCAGCAATAAATTGTTGGTGTGTGATATTACTGACCTCTTCTATAACAGCTACTCCAATGATCTTTTTTTTTCCTTAAGCCTTTTTAATAGCCCTACCAAAGGTTTATGCCATAATAATGAAGAGAAAGGGTAAGATTGGATCCCCTTCTTTAATCCCTCTAGATGAGCTAAAGAATCCCTTTGGAGTTCCATTGATAAGAATAGAGAATTTCAGCATTGAGATGCAATTATAAATTAGGTTAATCCATTAGCACAAGAAGCCAAAGGCTTCTAATGTTTTGTAGAGGAATCGCCAGTCTACTTTGTCGTAAGCTTTTTGAATATCTAATTTCATAAGCATGCATGTTGATTTACAGGTTTGAACCAAGTGGATTAATTCTTGAATGATTATTATACCATAAAAATAGATCTATTGTTATAAAGCTAGTTTTCTCCTTGTTGACTAATTTGGGAAGGACTAGTTTAATCCTATTAGTTATTGTTTTAGATAAAAAAAATTATAGATGGTGTTACATAGAGCAATCAAGAAAAAGTCTCTAGGTTCCATGTGTTCATTTTTGTTGGGGATAAGCGATATGAAGGTAATAGTAGTTTCTCATAATATAGATCTAGAGTTTCTTTTTGCTTCTTTGATAGTGCATAAGTCCTCTCCTAGAATATGCCAACATTTTTGGAAGTAGAATGCTTGAAAGCCATTAGGTCCTAGAGATTTACTAGGATTCATGCTAAATAAGGCATCTTTTATTTCTTCTTTTGTGAATACTTTATTTAACATCTTATTGCCCACTTTAGTTATTAGTTTAGGTATTGATTCTAGCATCAAATTTTGACCAGTGAGGTTTGAGTGTTCATAGTTGTTTAAAATGTCTATGTAATAATTTACAATTTTTTCAACTATTTGTGTTGGTCCATCTATTATAGAGCCTAAAATATTCTTGCACTTGGATATTCTGTTAATATTTCGATTCCATATTGTGTTGTTATGAAAGAATTTGGTGTCGCGATCTCCTTCATGAAGCCATGTTTCTTGTGATTTTTGTCTTCAAAACATTTCTTCTTTGTTCAAGATGTCTTCATGTTTGTGTGTAAGTTCTTTTTCTTTTTCAAATTTGTCATTATCCATTCCATGTTGGATGAAATTTTTTTTTAGCTTTTCTAGTTCTTCTTCTATCTCTATTTTTTCTTTAAATATGTTTTTGAAGTGAATTTGTTTCCATCTTATAATGTGTTGTTTTAGTAGTTTAAGTTTAGAGATGAAGCAAAACATCTTGGATCCTTCTGTTTCTTCTTCTAGCCACCATTTGCTAATGTTTTTCATGAAACTTTCATCCATAAACCACATTTTTTCATTTTTGAATGGATTTCTAGTGGGTTTATGGGGTTCAGATATTTCAAGGTTGACAAAGAAATTATCTGAGCCAGCATGGGGAAATATTGAAGAGTGATATGTAAAGTTGAAGGTTTGCATATTCAGTTTAAATAAAAAACTATCTAGTCTTTCTACTATCTGATGTAAGTCCCTTCTCCTATTGAGCCATGTGAACTGCTTGTTCATGGGTAAGATGTCTATGAGATTCTCTTGCTGAACCCACTCTCTAAAGTCCAAATAGTTTGTGTTGTTGATTATGAACCCCCTCTTTTCTCTTTTAAATCTAGAATGGTGTTAAAATCTCTGCCCACCCATACATTCTCTACTTGGATGAGGTTAATGAAGTTGTTGATTTCATTCCATAGCTTTTTCTTTTTTGTCATTTGTACTTGGACCATGGACATTTATAATTATGAACTATATGTCTATTGTACAGCCTTTGACTCTTCCCCTAATCCAATTTTTGTTTACTGACATTTCTTCAACTTCTATTTTCCACAGATCCCAAATCAATCCTAGTCCCCCTAAAGAACCATCTAATTCTTTTAATGGAGTCTTCCAATTACCAAGTTTTTTAGTAAGTTTTTCACCTTCTTCTTTTTTTAGTTTTGTTTCCTGTATCAATGTTAATTTTGAGTTAAACAGGGTAAGATTATGCTTGAGTAAGTACTTTTTGTTAGGGACATTTAGTCCCTTGACATTCCATGATGTAATTTTCATTGTTCAATGAGAAGGGTCTTCCCCTCCCCACCTTTCAAAGTATCCTATATTTTCCTCTTGTTTTCTACTTTCCCAATTTCTGCCCTTAACTCTGCTAGAGTTTTTCTACCTCTCTTCTTTTTTCTAGTTCCTCACATCTTGGTATAGAAATCTCGTCTGTAGCTAGGGCTATCCCTAGTTTTTCCTTGTGGGGTGTGCTTGTTGATTAGAATGACCACCTATTTCTTTCATTATTTTCCTTTTGTTCTAGTCTAAATTCTTCCAATAATCTTTCCTTAATGGAACTCACCTCTTTTTCCATTGTATTCTCTGCCTTAGCCATTTTCCTACTCACATTCTCTTTTTTAGATTTATGCCCTTCCTCTAACTGATCCATTACTCTAAATTCTTCCCAAAATTCTTTTGTGAGCCTCTCTTCATTCTCTGTGCTATCCATATTCCCAAGATTATCTATTCAAATTTTATTTTTTTAGATTTATGCCCTTCCTCTAATTGATCCATTACTCTGAATTCATCCCAGAATTCTTTTGTGAGCCTCTCTTCATTCTCTATGCTATCCATATTCCTAAGATTATCTATTCCAATTTTGTTTAACAGGGTTGCTACTTCCCTAGGTGCTTCATTAAGACCCTTCTATTGAACATTTTCTATATCAGTTCAAAAACCAAAGATTACTATTTTGGTGACATAATTTGCTTAGATCTTGATGATTCTGGCTTCAAATGATTGCCCTTGCCTGCTGGTGAGAATGGATTCCTTCCATTCTCTAAAGTCTGCCAGAATTTTAGTTTATGTTTGTTGTCATGTCTAGGGCTCTCTTGTAAAAAAATTATGCCTTTCTATGGTATTTTTTTGATGGGACACAACCCAAGCACAGAATAGACACCACAGGAAAGGGAAAATTTTATTAACTATAAAAATATGCTAGTACACTTAATACAGAGAAACAGACTCCAAAACATGCCCTATGAGCTTAGAATGGCATAAATCTAGAGATAATTTCTTCTCCCAGTACCTTCTCTCAAACTCCACTCTGAACTGTCTTTTACAATGCCAGAAATGTTCTTAAATAGACCTCAGAGGGTTAAGGATTAGGAATACATTCTAGAAAGTGCTAGTAGGCATCCACCAACCAAATAGAAGGCTCTAGAAGTCACATTAAAAGTTGGCGTAAAATTAGAAGAATCTAGAAACGGTAACCAAACTTTCAGGAGGCATAACTTTTGAACCGTAGCTACGATTGACGAACCATTTACATTTTTGAAAAGCTCTCGAAGCACTCTATAGCCCTACAAAATAGCTTTGCTCATCCCCCTTTTTTGGCCCTGTTCAAAGTCATTTAATGCCCCTAACCTAACTTTGAAGCATTCTTAGGATGTCTCCAAAAACTGAAAAACTGCAATAACTTTCAAACCGTGGGGCCTTTTGACATGATTCTTTTTTTGGAATGCTCTAAATTAGGATGAAAATCTTTCGACCAATTTACACCTTCTAGTTCACCAAAATGATGGCTCAATTACATACTCCTATTTTTTCGGCATTTACATGTATCCCAAGGTGATTAAAACCTCTAACCTAGAACACTGATAGTGGAATTGTGAGAGTTGGAACCTTTATTTGACCCAAATGGGTATCCAAAAATGAAAACACATGAAACAAAAACTAAGTCTAAGTACATTTTTTTTGGGTGACACGGGATTGCCCGTATACCTCTGGATGCTCCTACATCAGACACCCAAGGTGGATTGAAAAGTGACCCTATCACTTTATGAATGGTAGAGGAAATCCCAAATGGGAAACCTCAATTGCTAAAATCCAAGTTGAGTCCTCTATTGGTCGTCCTTTCCACTTGACCAAATACTCTTCGTACTACCTATTTCTAGTACTCCTACCCACACGATGATCTAGAATGTCTTCTATCTCCTCCTTCGTAGAAGTAGGAATTGGACATGGCTCTAACATTGGCTCCTCATCTGCACCATCATCATGATACTTTGTTAAGCCTGCAATGTTGAAAATAGGAGAAATGTGAATTCCATCTGGTAACTCCACCTCATATGCATTTTTTGAGTCATGTTTCTTCAAAATTTTGCAGGGGCCAAGTTTCTTCATTTTCAGCTTGTTGTAAGTACTGGCTGGAAATCTTTCTTTTCATAAGTGTACCATGACTAGATCCCCTACTTGGAATTCCTTATGTCTTCTCCTTTGATCAGCCCTAGCTTTATACTCTTGATTCATCTTGGTAATGTGTGCTTGAATCTCCCCATGTAGACACTTGATATGTTCAGCAAATTTTTCAACTTCAGCACTTGTCCTCTCCCCTTGCTCTATCTTCCTCAATTCTAGTGCAGTCCTTGGGCTACTTCCATATACAATTTGGAATGGTGCTCTACCAGTACTCCTATTTATAGAGTTATTGTAGGCAAACTCTTCTTATGGTAGAATCAAATCCCATCCCTTGGGCTTATCCCCAACTAAACATCTCAGCAAATTGCCTAGACTTCTATTTACCACTTCTGTTTGGCCATCAGTTTGCGGGTGATGTGTGGAACTGAATTTCAAGTCTGTTCTCAACTTCTTCCACAATGTCCTCCAGAAATACCCCACAAATTTAGTATCTCTGTCAGAAACTATACTCCTTGGGAGACCATGTAGTCTTACCACCTCTCTGAAAAACAAGTTTGCAATATGGACAATATCATGAGTTTTGTGGCATGGAATGAACTATGCCATTTTGGAGAACCTATCAACCACCACAAATACTGAGTCATTACCCCTTTGTGTCCTCAGCAATCCAAGAACAAAATCCATACTTATGTCCTCCCATGGCTTTGATGGAACAAGCAATGGATGATATAGTCCAGTATTGTGACTAAATCCCTTGGCAACTTGACAAATCTGACAATTCTGTGCAAACTTCTTCACATCCTATGAAATCTGAGGCCAAAAATAATGTTCTCTAAGAATGGAAATGGTCTCATCTCGACCAAAATGACCTGCCATCCCTCCACTATGTTTCTCCTTAATCAAATTTTCCCTCATGGAACTCCTTGGAATGCATAATTGACTGCCCTTGAATAACATACCATCTTGAATCAGATAGTCTAACCACTTAGTTCTGTCTACAACAACAGGCTCTTTACAAGCTTTCCATGCTTCAGCAAAATTAGGATCCTCAGGGTACAAATTCTTGAGTTCATCAAATCCAACTATTTCAACCTACATTACTGTAAGCAACAACTGTCTTCTACTTAGTGCATCTGCAACCCTGTTAGAATTTTCACTTCTATGCTTCAACACAAATGTATAGCTCTGCAAGAACTCTACCCACTTCATATGCCTCTGATTCAATTTACCTTGGCTATTTAGGTACTGTAATGCCTGATGATCAATATATAAAACAAATTTCTTTGGAAATAAATAATGCCTCCATTTCTTTAAGGCCTGAACTATTGCATAGAGCTCTTGATCATAAACAGAATACTTCTTTTTCGCATCATTCAATTTTTCACTAAAATATGTAATAGGCTTAATACAGCCCCAATAGCGCTGCCACTAGCATCACAATCCACCTAGAACACCTTTCTAAAATTTGGAAGTGCCAACACAGGTTGTTTTGTCACCTTCTTCTTTAGCAATTCAAAACTTCTTGCAGCTGGCGCAGTCCATTTGAACTCTTTTCTATCCCCTCTTATTGTGTCAGTCAAGGGTGCACATATGCCACTGAAATTCTTAATGAACTTCTTGTAAAAACTAACCAGACCATGAAATGATCTTACCTCAGTAGCAGACCTTGGAGTAAGCCATTCCAAGATGGCTTTTACCTTCTTGGGATACATTTTGAGACCTTCAGGTGATATAACAAACCCTAAGTAGGCTAACTCCCTTTTTGCAAAGATACGCTTCTTCAAATTAATTAAGAGTTTCTCTTCCCTTAACCTTTCAAGGACGCTACGAATATGAAATAAATGTTCTTCCAAAGTCTTGCTGAAAATTAAAATATCATCCAAATAGACAATAACAAATTTTCCCAAGAACTTCTTAAGTACCTCATTCATAAGCCGCATGAAGGTGCTTGGGGCGTCTGTCAATCCAAAGGGCATGACTAACCACTCATAAAGACCCTCCTTGGTCTTGAAGGCTATTTTCCACTCATCTCCTTCTTGTATCTATATCTGATGATAGCCACTCTTAAGATCTATCTTTGTGATGTACTGAGCTCCACTCAAGCAGTCCATAAGATCATCCGTTCTTGGCAAAGGAAAGCGATACTTGATGGTTATCCTATTTATAGCTCGAGAGTCTGTACACATCCTCCACTCTCCATCCTTCTTTGGTGCTAGTACTACAGGTACTACACGTGGACTCAAGCTCTCCCGAATCAAGCCCTTCCTCAATAGTTCCTGCACCTATCTATTTAGCTCCTCAGTTTTAGTAGGAGTCATCCTGTGAGCAGCCTTGTTAGGAAAACTAGCTCCTGGGATTAAATCTATCTAATGACTAATTTTTCTTACCAGTGGCAATCCTTTTGGAACATTATCAGAGATGATATCTCCAAACTCACCTAGTAAATCTGAAACTTCAAGTGGTATTTCACTACTACCTTCTTTATCTTTCTTTGGAATCAAAGCATAGCACATACGCTGATGTTTCATTCCATCTAAAAACTTCCTTCCATCAACAAGACAAATCCTAGCATTGCTACATACCTTTTCGCCTTCTTTTTTCATGGGCTTTAGTTTGTGGCAAACTCCATCCTTTGTTAGAGAGTATGTGTTTGCATGACCATCATCATGTACTGCATGCCTATCAAACTACCACGGTCTACCCAAAAATAGATGGCAAACATCCATTGGAATAATATCACAGAGTACTTCATCATGGTAACTACCAATTTTGAACTTCACTAAACATTGTTCACTTACCAAGACCTTATGATCATCCTTTACCCAAGCAATCCGATAGGGTTGGGGGTGTTTCTCCCTCTTGAGCTTCAGTTTAGAGACCATCTCCTCTGAGACCAAGTTATCAGTGCTACCACCATCAATGATCACATCACAACATTTATCCTCACACTTGCACCTGGTACGAAATAAACTCCTCCTTTGTCCTGGTTCAATCTCGCCACTTAGTAGGACCCTTTCATTTACTAAAGTTTCTCCTCTTTCTGCATCTTCTGAATGTGATGATTGTGCATCCTCATCCACATGAGCAACTCTTGCTTGACCCTCAGCTCTCCTATTTGTCCTTCCTTGTTGTTGAGGGCATTCAAAGGCATGATGAGCTTCTTCATTGCAATGGAAATAGGTACCACAGAAGTCTCCTCTTCCTTGTCCATGTCCTCTACCTCTTCCTCTCTGATTTTCAAAGTCTTGATCACAGGAACGGTTGAAACCCTCGTTCCTCTAGTTCCTGCTAGTACCCACATCTTCATTTTTCTTTTGGGTTTCATTTCGACCTCCATATGACCTACCACTACCCCTTCCTCCTTGACCACACCCTCTTTGTCTCCCTTCATACCTCTTATTTAGCTTCTCTTCAACTCGTAGAGCAAACTGGTATGCCTCTTCAACGTTGGTCATTCTTACCAGACTTAATTCCTCCTGGATGCTAGGTCGCAATCCACTGATATAATGAGCAACCTTCTCCTTATTTGCTTCTACATGCCCTACTCTAATCAAAAGTCGATAAAACTCCTCTATATATATTCCTAGATTGATTTTCCTGCTTGCTTTAACCCATGCATCTTCTTAAACAAATGAAGCTCCTAGTCAACAAGAATGAACTGCTTCTTCAATTTGTCCACCATGCGATCCCACCTTGTGATCTTATCCTTTCCTCTTCTATTTCTTTCCAATTGAACCTTTTGACACCAAATTTTGGCATGGCCTTTCAGTTTGGCCTTTGCAAACTTAACCCTATCTGGATCCCTGATATCCTCATACTCAAAGTACTCTTCCAGTTCATTGATCCAATTGATCAACTCATCTGGTTACAAATTTTCTGAAAATACACCCACATCAATTGTAGGTCTTTTCCCAAACTTGGTAATGGCCCTAAAAAGCCTTTCCTCTACTTGATTTAGAACTTCCTCGTCAAATTCCCCTTCTGGTCCAATTTCTTCTTCTTCATTGTCGTCCTCACTTTCGTCACTTGCGGTAACATTTGTTCCTCTACGGAGCTCTTCCTGCAATGCTTGTACCTGCCTTTGGAGGGTTCTAACCTCCTCAAGATTAATAGCTCTGGCCCTTCCACCACGCTCTCTTCATGGAGGCATCTTCTTAACTCAAACCCACAACCACACAGTCTTGGTGCAAACTGCCTCACAGTCGGCGCTCTATCTACACACTCAAGAAAACTCGCTCTAATACCACTTGATGGGGACACAACTCAGGCATAGAATGGACACCATAGGAAAGGGAAAATTTTATTAACTTTGAAAATATGCTAGTACACTTAGTACAGAGAAACAGACTCCAAAACATGCCTATGAGCTTACAATAGCATAAATCTAGAGATAATTTCTTCTCCCAGTACCTTCTCTCAAACTCCACTCCAAACTGCCTTTTACAATGCTAGAAATGTTCTTAAATAGACCCCAGAGGGTTAAGGATTAGGAATACATTCTAGAAAGTGCTAGTAGGCATCCACTAACCAAATATAAGGCTCTAGAAGTTGCATTAGAAGTCGGCGCAAAATTAGAAGAATCCAGAAACAGTAATCAAACTTTCGGGAGGCATAACTTTTGAAACGTAGCTCCGATTGACGAACCGTTTACATTTTCGAAAAGCTCTCGAAGCGCTTTATAGCCTTATGGACCAGATTTTATTATCCCTAATTTTTCAACCCTGTTCAAGGTCATTTAATTCCCCTAACTTGACTTTGAAGTATTCTTAGGATGTCTCCAGAAACTGAAAAACTGTGATAACTTTCAAACCGTGGGGCCTGTTGACCTAATTCTTTTTCTGGAATGCTCTAAATTAGGATGAAAATATTTCAACCAATTTACACCTTCTAGTTCACCAAAATGATGGCTCAATTACATACTCCTATTTTTTTGGCATTTACACATATCCCAAGGTGATTAAAAACTCTAACCTAGAACACTGATAGTGGAACTGTGAGAGTTGGAACCTTTATTTGACCCAAATGGGTATCCAGAAATGAAAACACATGAAACAGAAACTAAGTCTAAGTACATTTTTTTTGGGTGACACAGGATTGCCCTTATACCTCTGGATGCTCCTGCATCATTTTTTCCTTCTAATTCTTTAGTCTTATATACAATCTTAATATTCTAGTTCTCGGTTACTACTTCTTCATTTTTTACTAGAATCTTATATTTTAATGAAGAGAGAGATTCCATGTTTTGAGTTCTAAGTACCTCAGTCTCCTTGGTAAGGATTAACTATTCTTTTCTTAATTTCATGTGCATTTCGTTACCAATTTTTCCTCTTGATTCCTATCCATTTCTCTTTCTAGGAATGTGCCTAAAATATGTTGACTATTTTATAATAAAGAATTATTACAACTTAATTCCTTATCTATTTTTACCCTTCCATTTTTTTTTCCAAGTCCAAATCTTCCATATTGTCTTTTTGATGGGGTGTGTGTGCCTTTTCCCAAATTTCTATCTCATCTATAATATCATTATGAATCAGGATAAACTCATTTATAATCTGATTGTATGTTTTTAGGTTTTCTTTTATATCCTCAATTGATATGTTGTGTACAACACATTTTTCACATATATGACTCTTTTTAATTTCCTCCACATGCTTATAGCTTATTATCCTAAGACTCTTCTCCAGGTTTTGATCACTAATTTATGTCATGTTGTTGCTATTGTCTGATGTTTTTATTTTTTGAATTTTGAAGTTTAGCTATGATCCCTGTTAGTGTAAATAATTAATTATTATTACACTTTACTTAAGTTTACTTAGGTTAATGCATTGTTTTATTATTTATTAGTTAGAGACCTAGGAGTATGTGTACTCATATGAATTGTCTTGTTGACAACACAAGAGTTAGCAACTCATTTTAGCACATGGTGTCTACAACACAGGAGTTTGCATAATCAACTGAGTTGTCATGTGGACAACATAGTTGTTTGCACTCTAGTTAAGCACATGGTGTCTACAACATCTTTTTATGTGACACATTTATTTTAAGCTTTTCCTCTCATCATCACACTAACTTATGTGCTTAGCGGAGGATAATCCACTTTTAGTAGACATGTGCTTAGTTGTAAGGCTTATCACTTTGCTGACTCCTAGTCATTCTAGCGGCCTTTATCTATAAGCACTCCTAGTATGTATGATCATCAATTCAATTTTCATATTGTTACTCTAATCATACTTTATTGGTCTATATTGTGTTAGTGCTTGAGCTTCTTGACCTTGGGTGATTTTACCCTAAGGCAAATTCTTAAATGGTATCAAAGCTGAGGGAGCTTCTCTTCACATAGCCATTGGAGACCACTTTTGCTCCACTTCTTGTAGGACCACAATTCAGATCCAAAGTATCTATAGTTATTAGGAGCATCTAGAGCCAAAGCAGACCTCACCATTGCATCTAGAGGATTGATTCAATGAATTTTGACTATAAATTTGCCTACTTTAGGCCATAGTCAAATTTGAGGCAAAAAAATTTTGCAAATCAGAACCTGAAGGCCCGATTTGTGAAACTGGTATGATCTCTTTAGATCTGTGCAATTAATTTTTTAGATCTCAATATTTTTGCATCTCTACATTTTTTCTTTTTGGATTTGCATTTTATTTCCAAAATTTTGCGAAAAATTTGGCCTTTTAGGCCGGTATGAGAGATTTTTTGCAGGGCAAGATTAGAGCTTGCTAGTGCAAATCAAATGTTGGCATCATATTCAGAAGGTCAAAAAACCCCCAAATAGACTTTTGTTTCATCAAAATTAGATATCTGAGGTGAAATCTAGAGTTAATTGATTTTTGAAGATGCGACAATAGTGATTCAGGAAAAATAATTAAAGAGGTGATTTTCAAACAATGATATCTCCCCCATACAAACTCCTTTTTCTGAGCAATTTTTTTTGTTTTGGGGTAAAATTTTGTGATCTACACATTGGTGTAGGATAGTTGAGATCGTTGTTCCTAATTTTTTTTTGCAAATCACAAATCCCAATTTTTGCAACCTCAAAGGCTTAGTATGGGCTCATCTAGACACATTTTTAGGTTTCATTTTTTTTTGAAAGTGAATAATTTTTTGTGTACTTTCCAAATCTGCAATCAAATTATAGGCTTGTGTGCATAGAAATACCACTTTTAGAAATAGGTCTTTTTTTTCAGAGTATTGCTTTGATCAAACTTCAAAATTGTTGTACATCTGAGCTACATTGCTAAGTACCAGATTTGAACTCCAAAAGGAGTTTATAAACAACAAAATAAAAAGCCCACTTTTGTCCATTTTGACAAGTGGCCTATTGTAAATGCACTACATATAAAGTGCCAAAAGCATCATTTTTGGGGGGGTTCTTTGATTGAGTGAAAAGGGGGGGGGGGGGGGGGTGTCTTGTGTTCTTGTGTCTCTCTTTCTCTCTTGTGCTCTTTTAATTTTTTGCATCATGGGTTCACCTACAGCTCCACTTTTTACTTCACACAATTATACTACATGGAAAGATATTATATGGAGTAGACTAATGGAAAAAGGCTTAAATCTATATGATGATGGTACAATTGTAAAACCCATTGATGCTACACACAAGTTAATTGGCAACTTAAAGACAAATGAGCTTTAGGAATTATTAGGAGTTGTGTTCATAAAGATCTCTTCTTTGACATTTCTAGCTTTAAGGATGAAAAGGGTGCTTGGGAGAAACTTGAAGGTTTGTATGGTAAGGTGGATGAGGAAAAGGGATTCCAAATTGAGGATGATTTGCTTCTATTGGATCCTAAGAATTTTGACACAATTCAAGACTATGTCAACAAAGACAATTAATTGAGAGCACTACTTAAGGATTATGGTAATCCCATGAAGAATGATAGATTGATTCATCACATATTGAAGAGGCTACCTTCAGAGTATGCATCATTTGTTTCAAGTTACAACACTCATAGGTTGACCATGGGAAGTGCCTTCAATAAGCCTACAAGTGATACATTTGCAGAAATATTGTTGTTGGAACAATCCAAGTTGATGGATATAGGAATTCTCAAGTCATCCAAGTCTACAGCATTGGTGGCTAGTAATGAGACCCAATCAAATCAAGGCGGCAAAAGTTTCACCAAAAACAAGAAAAAGTAGTGGAAGCAAAAATCACAATCAGAGACACAACAATCTTCCCCCTCGCAACAAGGCAATTCTTCTTCCAACAAGAAGGGAAACAACAATAAGAAGGATAAACTATTTTGTGCATACTTCAAGAAACCAAATCTTGATGAGCATCATTGCAAGACTAAGAGAATAGATGAGTTGGAAAACTTACTTAGGAAGAACGAAATCAATGTGCCAAATGCTTTCAAGGATTGAAATCCATCCACTTCATAGGGAAAAGGGCAAGCATTTATGACAAGTTCAAGTTCTTTAGGCAAATGGATTCTTGACTTAGGTGCCTCATATCATATGGGTTCTTGAAAAGGACACTTTTCTTCATTGAAGTAGTCTAAGGTACCTCACATTTTTGTAGGGAATGATATACAAGTGGAAGTTGAAGGGAAAAGACAAGTTGAGATGGAAAATGGAGAGTTCAAAGATGTTCTCTATGTTCCTAACCTTAGCACTAATCTCCTTTCAATTTACCAAATCACTCACTATGGAGGTGGCAATAAAGTTGAGTTCCTTCTTGATTCAGTAATGGTGCAAAATCTTAAGGATGATTCATTGGTTGCAGTCGGTAAAGTTAATCATGACACAAGGCTTTATTCTTTCAACAACTTTGTACCTAAGTCTCCTTCACATGCATTGTTGACACATTCACAATCACAAAGTAAATTATGGTATGAGCGGTATGGACATCTTGCCTTCCACTATCTTCATCAACTTAGCTCAAAAAATATGGTCAAAGGTCTACCTACAATCAAATTTTCTACAGGTTAATGTTCAACTTGTTCAATGGATATTCATCTAGAAGAGAATATTGATAAAGGGAAGTCTTGGCGAGCATCAGTTGTTCTTGAGTTGGTTCACATGATTCTAGCAAGACCTTTTTTAGTAACATCAGTTAGCAAGGGTTGCTATGTCCTCACTTTCATTGATTACTTTTCACACTATACATGGGTCTACTTTCTTAATCACAAGAATGAAGTGTTTGATAAGTTTTTAGACTTCAAGAGTCATGTTGAGAAGTAATCAAGTAAAGCCATCAAGGTTCTTCATATGGACAATGAAAGTAAGATATGTGAACTCAAGACTTAGAGACTTTGTGAACTTGAGGGTATTGATCTTTAGAATCTTGTAGCATTTAGTGAACAAAAGGAAAGTGTTACAGAAATGAGGATTATAACTCTTAAGTCAATGGAAAGTTGCATGATTCAAGCTAAGTCTCTTGAACCATCACTTAAAGTAGAAGCTATAAGTAGTGCCAATCACATCCTTAATAGGTCTCCTCATAATGTCTTAGATGGAATGACTCATTTTGAGGCATGGTGCAAAAGAAAACCAGTTGTGAAACACTTAAGAGTTTTTCGTTGTCTAACATGGGCACATATATCTTCAAGGGAATGC
Organism: Cupressus sempervirens; assembly: GCA_028749045.1. NCBI lineage: Eukaryota > Viridiplantae > Streptophyta > Pinopsida > Cupressales > Cupressaceae > Cupressus > Cupressus sempervirens. The sequence goes on from CM053787.1 coordinate 990,875,727, forward strand.
AAGGCACCACCACCAAGTCCTTGTACTTTCATTGGATATGACAAAAGTGTTAAGACATATAGACTGATGGATCTTAAGACTCAAGAGATATTCATAGAGAGGAATGTTCACTTGAAAAAAGTTCACCTAGCTTGTCTTCTAATCCTCTCCATACTCATACATTGTGGAAACTGATAGTGACAACTTTGATAGTGATTCAACAGGTTCACTTGTGGGGAACCCTTTTGACAAAAGCATAACAAAGTCACAACATCAGAACATTCCACATGCATACATTTCTATAGTGATAGTTCCATTTAATTCTGTACAATTGGGTACACCTTGTCTTCCAGTTCCAGAATCAGGGGATGACTACATGACAGATATTTTAGGTTTGTTTGTGGAGTCCTTCATAGTAGATTTGGGAGACATCATTGATGATATACATCTTCTCTTTGATGAAGAAGATCCTTCTTCAATTGTTGCGAGGGAACACTCTAACCCTCTTGTCCATTCTCTACAAGATTAGTCTTACAAGGTTGATATGATTGCAGATGCTTATGTACAACAGTTGCAGGAGGTATCTTTCTCATTTGAGGATACACACGGTTCTTTGGGATATGTTCTAGATCCATCCCTACTAGATCTGAACTTGTTCTTTTCAGCAGTGTTGGAAGGGGTGACCATCAGTATCGACATAGGGACAGTTGAGTAGTTTTCAGAGACACCATTCATCTTTAGGATTCTTTCTACACATTGGGGAAGCATCTAATATGTACCTATGACATTGTTTCTTCCTAAAGGGAAGAACATTATTCAACAGTCATGGATCAACTTCTACATTCATCTTATAGTTCCTCTTCAGGGGTTTTGTCTTTCTCATACTTCTCTATTGTATATACATGATGTATGTTGTAATGGGAGGGTCTTAATTACTCCATCCATCCATGCATCTTGTTTTTTCATCTCTCTTTTTGGGGGAAGGTTTTTCCCATGAGGTTTTCCCTCTTTCTTCATTTTCAGAGAGATTGCATTGTATTTGTACATGGTACCTAGCATGGCCTAGTAGCCAAGACCCATCATGCATTTTCATTATAGCTTTCATAAGCTTAAGTGCATTCCCCTAAGTTGCACTTCAAGGGGGGGGGGGGGGGATGTTAGTGTAAATAATTAATTATTATTATACTTTACTTAAGTTTACTTAGGTTAATGCATTATTTATTATTTATTAGTTAGACACCTAGGAGTATTCGTACTCATATGAGTTGTCTTGTTGACAACACAAGAGTTAGTAACTCATTTTAGCACATGGTGTCTACAACAGAGGAGTTTGCATAATCAACTAAGTTGTCATGTAGACAACATAGTTGTTCGCACTCTAATTAAGCAGATGGTGTCTATAACATCTTTTTACGTGACACACCTATGTTAAGCTTATCCGCTCATCATTGCACTAACTTTTGTGCTCAATGGAGGATAATCCACTTTTAGTGGACATGTGCTTAGTTGCGAGGCTTATCACTTTGTTGACTCCTAGTCATTCTAGAGGCCTTTATATATAGACACTCCTAGTGTGTATGAACATCAATTCAATTTTCATATTATTATTTTGATCATACTTTATTGGTCCATATTGTGCTAGTGCTTGACCTTCTTGATCTTGGGTGATTTTTCCCTAAGGAAAATTCTTATAATCCCCTTATATCCTTGTTGTCTTGAATTTCTCCTTCTTCTATGATATCTTTATTTGGAATGATTATGCTCTGTAGTTTGGGCTCCTCTCTACTATATTGTCTCAAGTGTTCACCTTCCAAATATTCCTCAACGTTTGTTGTAGCCTACTTGATGATTAGTTTTTTAAGATTTTTATTTCTCTTTATAGGTATGAATTTGAAGTTTTTTGGTTCGATTGATGATGGATTATTGACGAGTGATATATCTCTAATTTTTCCTTCATATTTTTCATATTGTAAATCATAGATTGATTTGTTTGTTATGATTATGATGCATCCATTCACTTCATTTTCTAATTTTAGGTTAACTAGTAATTTTCTTGTACTATAGTTTTTTTATCCACCTCTATAGCTAATAGATTACCAAGATTCGATCCTATTTTAGCTAGGTTTGAGAATGCAATATTTCTATTGGGATTTTTTTGATAATTAACCATTTTAGAAAAATAAAATGATGAATTGATGTCTCGGTGAAATTAGGTCACCAATTAATAAAGTTGATTAAGTAACCTTTAAAGAAACATGGTGAACTAGATAAAAATTATTTTCTAACTAATTTAGAGTTGCAATGTATATAAATTAATCTATTAGATAGGAGATGTATACTTAGCTATCTTGGATTGAAAGTTTGAAACCAGTCCCCCGAGCTCTCTTCTTTGTCTTTTGGGGCATCCCAATATGCATACAAGCATTTCTTTTGGCTTTCATGTTATCTTTCTTCCAGGATTTCATTGCTAATGATAATAGTGTTTTTGGATTTTTCTCTATAGGTGTTGGTTGTTTTTAGATTAAGGTTTTTGTGGGATGGTGAGGGGTTTTTTTGATGTGGAGGAACATATGATTTATGAGAGATATGTGAGGGTTCAGACTTCTTTGTAATTTCCTTAAAAATGAGATTCTGATAGTTATTAAAGCTTAGGAGGGATTTGGTCGGGGCAAACTTTGAATAGAGATGCTAATGAGGTGGAGATAGGAGCCTCCACAATTTAGGGTTTATTCCTAATGGTATATTATTCGTTGCTGAAATAACTTGATTAATTTTAGCAGTCTGAGCTTGGTTGTTTAAGCCGGATCTACTTTTTCCTATCTAATTTTGTACTTTATTTTCTTTGGCTCTATTAAAATGCTTTCGTTGAATGTTTCCTTTATTTGAAGCCTATGATTTTTAATAAATGCCTCTTCGACGCTTCTTATTTCACACCATTTTCCAATTTGTGCTTTGATCAGTAATTGCATTTGGAGTTGATTCTATTGCCTTCTACTTTACAATTTCTTTTCTCCTTTCTTTATGAAGCTTTAGGAATGTGGAAAAAAAAAATTGTTGCCTATTGGGATTGGTTTCGTTTGTTCAATGCTAGGTTTAGTCCATTGTTCATCATTTTGAACACTTCACAAGGCTTCAAAGTGATTAGAGGTATTTAGGGTAAACTAGGGTTTTGAAGAATAACAATTTGTTTTCTGCTTATTCACAGTGCCAAATTTATTATGCAGAGCCATCTTACTCTTGTGAATAATAACTAGGAAGACTTGTGGATCTCGTCTATGTATCCTCCTTTGATTTAACTAGCAAGCAATTAGAATGGCAATCTCCAACAATTTTTGTAACTCACACTCATGAACAAACTCTCAATTAAAGGGTTTCAACTTCTTCGTTGAATGCCCACAGAGGAGTTCCTTAATGGAAATGTTACATAGTCTACACATTATTTTTAATACCAACCAGCAAACTTGATAAAGGTTATTGATAATGAATAAAATCTGCCCAAGACAATTTCTATAATTGTAGAATCTGCATGCTAGGTTACATGCTACAAATTAAAATCTCACAATCTTACAGTGACTCTAGACTGGACTAGCGATACAAAAAAGTAAGTAAATGAGGATATTTTGTGACCAACCCAGTGAATAAATTCCTCTGCACCAAGTAGAGAGGTTATTGTGTCACAATATTTCTAGAATATGAAGATGGAAAAGTTTTATTCAATGTCTGACATGCCTTAACTTGGGGATTTTGTTGCTACAGATCTATAAACATCCAATTGTTAATATTTCCCAATATTGTGCTTTTTTGAGACTCTATAGTTGTCTTCTCACATTTTTAATTTTAGTTATAGAAGCAAGTTTCTAATTTTTGTTAGGACTATAATTTTTAGAATTTGGATGATAAAATTGCCCTATTGTAGAGATTTAATTTGAAATATATTATTCTTGTAATTATATAATAATATTTTTATAAAATTTGTGATTCTTGAAAAGTTTTTGGTTTATTTGTATTTTAATTTATTTTTTAATTTCAATAAAAATTTTGTTTTATCATATTTTATTCTTCTTAATTTATGGTTCTTGGTAATAAATTATAGAATGAGATATAAAGAATAGATTTTTAAAAATATATATAAATGAATTTTGTTCTTAAATATAATTAATATTTTTTAAATTTTTTTTCTAAACATCTACTTGTCATTTGAATTTAGAAATATTTTAAAATTATATTAAAATTTATAGTGGTTATTTTATATCATTACTTATTAGTTACTATTTTGTTTCGTTATATCTTTGAATATTATGAACATATTTTTAAAATTATATGAAATCGTATTGATAGATTTCCAATAATTCCATATTGTTTTTAATAAGAAATGTGATATTTTTAATATTCGTAAGAGTTTTTTTTATCTAGCTTATGAGATTTGAACACTACCTACTTTATTAAAAAGCAAGACAATATTTATAATTTATAATTTAATTAAATAGCATTCATAGTAGCTACTTTATGTTATGTTTAACTAGTGCAATGATGCCAAGTAATTACATTGATGAAGATTGGTACAAATTTGATGACAGATGAATTAATTCTTAGATTGTCATTGATATCAATTGATTGACTTAGTGTTTTCAGTATGTTACTAGATATTGTGTAACTAAATAATGAGTTACGATATGTTTCTAAAGTTGTTATTCCAAAGCAAGACAATGTTATGTGTCATGATGTTACATTTAAGCTCCCAACTTTCGATATGAAGATTTCAGTCAATTATGTTTGATGAGATCGAACTAGGTTCTAAAACAATCATAAGTGATTTGAATGTTATTTGAATAAAAAATATATAGATGCACAATAAAAAAATTAGAATAACTAATTCGAACATGTATCTTGTATTTATTGTATCAACAAAATATCCAAATTCAATTCAGATTGATATTAGATGTTACACGTTTTATTTGGGATGATCTTTTAGGCTACCTATGACAAATTTAATACCATATCTTTTTTAGCTATCTTCTTCATAGTACAAGAAATATTACTGTTAGAATTTTTACAAAACAAATATAACTAGAATATAATGAAATACATATAATAATAAAGAGGAAATGAAATTGTTAGAATAACAATACAAGAACAATCTTTGATGTAAATGCTCAAAGGCATAATAGCATTAATATTTCCTAACGTGTGATACATAAGAGCTAGTTTGTTTATATAGGCAAGAGCTAGGAGGATATTTGGACAAGGGTTGTTAGAATTCTTTAAAATAACTAAGAGGGGGGTGAATCAATTATTCAAGGTCTTGTAATGTCCAATTCAAATTTTCTAATAAAATGAGAGTGAATCAGAAGTACTATCCTTTTTACTTTCTTATCATGCATGCAATTAAACATTAAACAATCATGAAAAGTAAACATGCATCACACCATAGCACAAAGGATTTTGGTGACCCATAAACCCTCCAGGAATAAGAAAGTAAAACTGGGGTGGGGATGACACCCACAAAATAACTGCACAATTGATTTCAACCACTTCTGATGGTTTGCCCTGTTAAAGGCTACAGCACACTGTTAAATGTGACCCTGTTAAAGGATTTCTACAACCTGTTAGGAGTGTGTCTTGTTAGAGGACTTAAGAACATTCCACCTTATTAAAGGATTTACATAAGGTTGTTAAACCCACCCAAGTTCGTAGGATTTATAGTCAGCTTCTCAAAAGAATCTTTTATCCCTCTCTAAGGATCTCTCATCCTTCTCCTAAGGATCTCTTATCCTCCTCCGGAGGATCTCTTATACTTCTCTTGGGGATCTTCTATCCTTTTCCTAAGGCTTATCCACCTAGCTATTAAGATAACCTAGCAATGTAGGATTTCAACGTCTAATACAATGGTAAGAAAGTATTAGAAGGGTTTTGACCTGATAAAGATTGGAACTTTAACCTTGCAGATTTCATATCACTCTTCAGTTCTTTTCTTTCCTTGGCTTTTCTCCCTTGCAGTGCTGACAACTTGTTCACCCTTCAAGATCTATCTCCTTGAGTTCTTCCACTCATTATGCCAATGCACTCTATGGTCACTCGATCAACTCAGAGTCTTGATGCTCTGTGCTTACTCCTCACTGTGTCCTCTTCTTGATACTTCACACAAGCCTTCTCTTGGCTTCTTCGCATGACCACACTTATGACCAACTCCCTCTCACTCACATGCTTGATCTCTGACCTATAACTCCTTATAAAGAAGTTATGTTCTTCATTTTCTGCTAAAATCTTGAGAAAACGATATTATTTTCGCTCCAAATTGTTTCTTCCATAAACTTCATTAGTATTTTCCTCGAATTGGTTTGCATGGTTTTCATAAAATTCTGGGACATCTACTCATCATCCTTATCATCCAACTAATTCACAAAATTTGATGTAACAAACTTATCGTCACTGATCTGGTGAATCTTTTGACTTAACAAATAATGCAGCAACTCGGCATCATTGGTTTACTGATGCTCGACTCCTTCTATATTACTTGGCTTCTACTACATTTGCTGATGCTCGACACCTGAAGAAATTTGTTTGGCATCCATTACCTTTTTTTGATGCTCGGCACCTGAACAATCCTATGTTACTTGGCACCTGAAAATTTTTGTGTTACTTGACACCTGAAAAATTATGTGTTACTCGGCACTTGAAGGATTGCTCGGCACACACTGAAGTTGAACTTGTTCGGCTTCAACTAAGAATTTGCTCGGTTCTAACTAGCTAGCTCGGCTCTCTCAAATGAACTTAGTTAGGCTTTACAAATTACTTAGTTAAACCTTACATCTTTGATGTGTCTCAGTGTATCCATCCTCTTTGAGTATGTCATCAATACACTATTTCATCAATGGCTTAGCTGATCCTTATACTTCATTACAACATCATAACTTCAACCTTTCTCTAGGTGCTCTAGTTACATCTTATTGATTGCCTCCTCCTTGTCAATCAACCAATTGATAGTATTTGGATCACTAAAGCAATTGTCATTCCTGCAAGTAGTAAGTTTGACATCAATGACAAAACAATGATTGAAAACATTCTTTACCAGTTCCATTATTTTGCATTCATAATCTTTTCAATCATTTCCAACAATCTCCCTCTTTGGCATTGATGGCAAACCAAACTGATCAATTGATTGAGCTGATCAACTTAGTTACCACCAAAATTATATACCAAACATAAAACTTGTTTTCATTACATATCTTCCTCTTTGTATCATGTCTCCCTCTTTTGCTAATACAAACTGAATCCTCTATTCTGCTTCTCCCTCTTGACTGATGCATCCTTACTCTGTATTCCTGATCTTTCATAGCTACTTACTGATCAATTTCTTATCTTTTTTGAATCTTCCTCTTTCATCTCTCCTTTCATACATTCTCATATATCTCCATATCTTTACCTTTCATTGATCAGTTTCTCATAAATCTCCCTCTTTGACATAAATGCCAAAGATGTAGCATCTGCAACATGCTAAATATAAGCTTTGCATCTCATGTTTTCTCCCTTCTGTCACCATGCTTGTGACTAATCTAGAGTTTTTGCTCCTGTTGTCATCCTCTGCATCACTCTTCTGATATTTCAATGATCTGTTCCTGTTGATGCAGGGCAGCTTCTTTGTTGCTTTAGACTGCTTGAGTTAGGGGCATTACCCCCAACTCGCCTCTAAGATATTCATAAGTATCCTTGGGCAATGGTTTGGTGAAAATATCTGCAATTTGTTCCTTTGTGTGAATGTACTCCATCGTCACTTGTTTGTCTTCCACCAATTCTCTAACATAATGATACTTGATTGCAATATGCTTGATTTTTGCATGCATTACTGGATTCTTGGATATGTTTATAGCACTTGTATTATCACAATACAATATCACAGGTTTGGTTACCTCTTCTTTCATTCCTTTCAATAAATGTTTGAGCCACACAATGTTTGTGTAATTGACTGTTGCTGCCACATATTCTGCTTCTACAATGGACTGAGATGTGCATGTTTGTTTTTTGCTAGTCCAAGTAACTAGCCTTTTACCTAAGAATAATGCTCCTCCACTTGTGCTTTTCCTGTCATCAATATTGCCTCCCCAATCTGTGTCTATGTATGCATTGAGCTCAAACTTCTCATTCTTTTTGTAATATAGGCCAAAATCATTAGTTCCTTTGAGATACCTCATTATCCTTTTTACTGCCATGAGATGATTTTCTCTAGGATTAGTAGAGAATCTAGCCACTATTCCAACTGCTAATGCTATGTCTGGTCTACTATGTACAACATATTGTAGTTTTCCAATCATGGATCTATACATTGTTTGATTGACTTTAGTTGATTCATCATTTTTGGATAGCTTATATCTTGTTACCATTGGTGTGCTGACTAGTTTGGAGACTTCCAATCCAAACGTCTTGAGTATCTCTTTGATGTACTTTGATTGTGTCACGAATATATCATGTTTTAGTTGATGTACTTGCAATCCAACAAAGAACTTGATTTCTCCAAACATAAAAATCTCAAACTCATGTTTGATTTTTTCAGAAAAACTTTTGCAAAGCGCTTCCTTTCCACAAAGATTTCAGATACAAGGATATCCTTACCTTCTTCTGATTTGATGTACATGTTGTTGTTATCATTAGTTCTTTCAAATCCTATTTGCACTAGATACTTGTGAAGTCTCTCATACCAAGCTCTAGGGGCTTTCTTTAATCCATATAGAGCCTTATGCAATTTACATACCTTATTTTTGTTATTTTCATCAACAAAACCTTCTGGTTGCTCTATGTAAACTTCCTCTTCAACTATACCATTCAGAAATGTAGACTTAACATCCATTTGATAGACTTTAAATCCTTTGAAGGTTGCATATGCCAGTAAGGTCCTTACTCCTTCCATTCTGGCAACTGGAGCAAAAGTTTCTCCATAGTCTAGTCCTTCTTCTTGTGCATACCCTTTATAGACTAGTCTTGCCTTTTTCCTTGTGATTTCACCATTCTCATCTAACTTGTTTCTAAACACCCATTTGGTTCCAATTACATTCTTGTCACCTGGTCTTGAGACTAAGGTCCATGTCTTGTTCTTCTCAAATTGTTCTATTTCTTCTTTCATAGCATTGTACTAGTCATCATCTTTTATGGCTTCAATTGCTATTTTTGGTTCCATTTTGCTGAGCAGACATGTCTCACTTCTAAGTCTATTCCTTGTCATTGGTCCTGCCTCTTTGTTTCCAATAATTTGGTCTATAGGGTGATGTCTTCTTACATACTTTGCCAATATTGGTTCTTTCCTTGTTTGCATGTTGTCATTTTCAGAATCTGAATCTTCATGTGTATTTTTGTTAGATATTTCTTCATTTCCTTCCTGTTGATAGTTCTGAGAATCAGAATGAACATTCTCTGTATTTTGCAGCTCGGCTTCTGAATGTGTCTGTTGCTTGTCATTCACTGTCTGTGATTCGGTAGATACTAGATTTTGTTGTTGATTGTCATTCTAAGTTGCAACTTCACCATTATTAGGTATACCTTCATAAAAGTATACAAAGGTCTTGTATTCTTCTACTTTCTTGGTGTTCTCAACACTTTGAACTTCTGCAAGCTCATCAAATTTCAAATTTGTGCTTTCTATTACTTTGTTAGTGTTAACATTCAAGCATTTATAAGCTTTGCTTCTAGTAGAATAACCAAGAAATGTGCCTTCCTCACTCTTTGCATCAAACTTTCCATTTCTAGACTCTTTATATATATAGCATTTGCATCCAAATATTTTGAAATGTTTTACATTAGGAGAATGCCCATACCATAATTCAAAAGGTGTTACATTTGTACCTTTCTTGACTTGAACTCTGTTGAGTGTGTAGACTATAGTACTTACAGATTCTCTCCAGTACTTGAGTGCAACATTTTTCTCCATCATTAAGGTCTTGGCACAGTCAATAATTGATCCATTCCTTCTTTCTGCTATACCATTCTGAGGTGGAGTCCTAGGTGTTGATGTCTGCCTTTTGATTCCTCTTTCATTGCAGAATTCTTCAAATTCTCTTGATGTGAATTCTCCTCCTCTATCAGATCTGAGACATTTTAGGCTCTTTCCAGTCTCTTTCTCAACTCTAGCCAAGTACCATTTGAACATTTGGAATGCATTTGATTTTTGTTTCAGGAACATGAATGTCATCATCCTTGAATAGTCATCTACAAATAGCATTATGTATATGTCACCTTTGTAGCTTTGTACTTTAATAGGACCACACAAATTAGTATGAACTAGCTCTAATACTTCATTAGAAGTATAAGCCTTGCTTTTGAAAGTTGACTTGGTCATCTTCCCTAGTTGGCATTGTTTGCACATGGTGTTGTCAGGTTTCTTCAACTTTGGTAGACCTCTGACTTTCTTCATTTTGCTGATGCTTATCAGATTGTCAAAATTTACATGACATAGCCTCTTGTGCCATAACCATACATCATTAGTTTGAACAATGAGACAAGAAGCATCTTCCATGTCTAGGTAGAACAAATTACTCCTAGTCTAGTCATCTTTTCCTATTAGACTTCCTTGAGAATCATAGATCTTGGCAACTCTATTTTCAAATTCAACCTTGCATCCTATGTTGCCTAACTGTGAGACACTTAACAAGTTATAATTTAGGCCTTCAACATAGTATGCATTATCACATGATATCTTTTTATTAAGCTTGATACTAACTTTCCCTTTGATCTGACATGGTGCATTGTTACCAAATCTAACACTATTTCCTTCATATTGAGTAAAGGAAATGAACTTACTTTTGTCTCCAGTCATGTGATGAGAGCATCTATTGTCTATGATCCATTTGTTATTCTTGTTCATGCAGGTTACCAGGGCAGTTGCTTCATCTTCATCTAATTCATCTTTCATAGCCACATAGACTACTTCATCATCATTCTCGTCAAAGTCTTCTTCAACAATATAGCATCTTTTGCCTTTACCTCTATAGTCCTTGTTGTCCTCTTTCTTGTTCTTAAAGTTGCCTCCATCCTTGTAATTTTTCTTTTGTGTGCATTTGGCTACAATGTGACCAACTTCATTACAATTGAAACAAATGATTGGAAACTTACCTTTGAATTTGCCTCTTCCTCTGTGAAATCTTCTTGCTAGTAATGCCTCCAATTGGTCTACATCATCTTCATCAGTGTTGTTGTCACTAGATAAATACTTTCCTTTTCCACTCTTTTTCTTTGTTTGCACCTCCTCATTGTCTTTTATTATCATCTTGGCTTTGAATGTAGATTCAAAGTTTTCCGGCTTGTAGTTGTCAAAGTTGGATAGCTCAAAGGTAGTGAGTCTTCCAATTATTCCTTCAAATGATAATGTGTTGTCTGGTACACACCTTAGCTCTTGGATGGCTGATACTCTTATAGTATAGATGGGAAGAAAAATTCTCAAGTATTTGCTACATATTGTTTCTTCTGCTAACTGTCCTCCTAGGCTTATTATGGCACTTACCACTTCTTTCATCCTTGCACCGTATTGAGCAACATTCTCTCATTCTTCCATTTTCATGTCATCAAACTTTCCTCTTAAGCTCTCTCTTTTGGCTCTCTTGACATTATCATCTCCTCCATGGATTCTTGATAATGTTTCCCACATATGATGTTCAGTACCACATTCTTTGATGTCATCATACTCGGCATAGCTTAGTGCTGAAGCAATATCTAACATCGCTTGATTGTGCTCCTTCTTCTTGCTCATGTCATCTGCGGTGAGGGGTCCTACAGGGTCTACATGATCAACTGTGATTGAGGTGTGTGCATAGTCACCTATTGATCTAAGATGCAGATTCATCAGACTTTTCCATGCAACAAAGTTGTCTTTGTTTAGCTTGGGAACTTCTCTCTTGGACATCTTGATCTTCCTGTTGCTAGTACCTTGAAACAAATCAGCAATGGGCTCTGATACCAATTGTTAGAATTCTTTAGAATAACTGAGGAGGGTGGGGGGGGGTGAATCAGTTATTCAAATTCTTTTAATGTCCAATTCAATTTTTCTAATAAAATGAGAGTGAATCAGAAGTACTATCCTTTTTACTTTCTTATCATGAATGCAATTAAACATTAAATAATCATGAAAAGTAAACATGCATCACACCATAACACAAAGGATTTTGGTGACCCAGAAACCGTCCAAGAATAAGAAGGTAAAACTGGGGTGGGGATGACACCCACAAAATAACTGCACAATTGATTTCAACCACTTCTAATGGTTTGCCCTATTAAAGGCCTGCCTTGTTAAAGGCTACAACACACTATTAAATGTGACCCTGTTAAAGGATTTCTACACCTTGTTAGGAGTGTGCCTTGTTAGAGGACTTAAGAACATTCAACTTAGAATGCCACCCTATTAAAGGATTTACATAAGGCTGTTAAACCCACCCAAGTCCATGGGATTTATAGTCACCTTCTCAAAAGAATCTTTTATCCCTCTTTAGGGATCTCCTATCCTTCTCCTAAGGATCTCTTATCCTCATCTTGAGGATCTCTTATCCTCCTCCTGGGGATCTTATATCCTTTTCCTGAGGCTTATCCACCTAGCTATTAAGCTAACCTAGCTATGTAGGATTTCAATGTCTAATACAATGGTAAGAAAGTATTAGAAGGGTTTTGACCTGATAAAGATTGTAACTTTAACCTTGCAGATTTCAGATCACTCTTCAGTTCTTTTCTTTGCTTGGCTTTTCTCCCTTGCAGTGCTGATAGCTTGTTCACCCTTATAGATCTGTCTCCTTGAGTTCTTCCACTCATTATGCCAATGCACTCTATGGTCACTTGATCAACTTAGAGTCTTGATGCTCTATGCTTACTCCTCATTGTGTCCTCTTCTTGACACTTCACACAAGCCTTCTCTTGACTTCTTCGCATGACCACACTTATATAATGACCAAGTCCCTCTCACTCGCATGCTTGATCTTTGACCTGTAACTCCTTATAAAGAAGTTATGTTCTTCATTTCCCACTCAAATCTTGAGAAAACGATATTGTTTTCCCTCCAAATCGTTTCTTCCAAAAACTTCATCAGTATTCGCCTTGAATTGGTTTGCATGGTTTTCATAAAATTCGGTGACATCTACTCATAATCCTTATCATTCAACTAATTCACAAAATTCAATGTAGCAAACTTATTGTCATTGATTTGGCAAATCTTTTGACTTAACAAATAATGCAACAACTCGACATCATTGGTTTACTGATGCTCGGCTCCTTCTGTGTTACTTGGCTTCTACTGCATTTGCTGATGCTCAGCACCTAAAGAAATTTGCTCGGCATCCATTACCTTTTTCTGATGCTTGACACCTAAACAATGTTGTGTTACTCGACACCTAAAAAATTCTATGTTACTTGGCACCTGAACAATTATGTGTTACTTGGTACTTGAACAATTCTGTGTTACTCGACACTTGAAGGATTGCTCGGCACATACTGAAGTTGAACTTGCTCTGTTGAAATATCTTAATGGAAAGAATGCTTCTAAGAGGGGGGTGAATCAAAAGTACTAGCTTTTAACCTATTTTTTACAAATCCTTCATAATATTGAAATGTACTTGCATGCATATCAACATTAAGTAATTATGAAAAGCACATGTACATCACCACATAACACTAGAAATTTTGGGTAACCCAGAAACCCTCCAAGAATAAGAAGGTAAAACTAGGGTGGGGATGATACCCACAAAAATTACTGCAGCAATAATGTTTAACCACTTCTGATGGTCGGCCCTGTTAAAGACTTGCCCTGTTAAAGGCTTTACACTGTACCAATAGTGACCTGGTTAAAGGATTTACAAACACTTTACAAGAAGTGTTACCCTGTTAAAGGATTTAATCACCTATTTAAAGGATCTACAAAATAGCTATTAAGCTAACCTATCACCATAGGGTTTCCTTTCTAATATAGTTGCTAGAGAGTATTAGGTATAATAAACCTGATAGTTTACAATCTTTTGATTTTTGAATATAGGCACTTGATCTGCTTTCTCTGATCTTGATCCTCTGAGATCTGATATTCTTCACTCTGAAAAATAGTTTCCCTTACATATCTTTGTCCATCTGCATACAATGAGACTTAGTCTTTCTTATAAAGACATTTGAAGACTTAGGGTTAGATGTGGATCTACGATCCATATTGAATCTCTATTTCTCGCTCATTCCTTGCAATTTTATTATTGGTTGCATGCCTTCTCCATTTTTCTTATTGGTTGCATGTAGATTGCATAGGAAATACAAAAGATTTGATCTTATTATTTAATCCTTTGAGATTCCTCATATGTCAACCATGAAAATGGTTTATATTTGAATTTGTAAAGTTATAGACTCATATATGTATTCTGTGTTACTTGGCACTTACTGATCCAGATGCTCGGCATATGTAACAAACTAGCTTACTCGGCTCCTGTTGCATTTTTGTATTGCTCAGCATCATTTATGACTCGACACTCAAATATCACTCGACACTTGTATCATGCTTGGCACCTAAAGTCATTCGGCACTTGATCTTCACTTGGCACCTGATCCTCACTTGGCACCTGAAAGCTACTCTGCACCTGAAGATCACTCGGCACCTGTTGGATTTCCTGACTCGGCTTATGTTGTGGCTCGGCATACATAGTGTGCTTGGCTCCAATGTAGAAAATGGTTAAGTGTGCTGGCACTCAAATGTTAAAACCATTTTGAGACTAACATGCTCAACTTCAACTAAGAATTTTCTCGGCTCTAACTAGCTAGCTCGGCTCTCTCAAATGAACTTAGTTAGGCTTTACAAATGAATTAGTTAAACCTTACATCTTTGATGTGTCTCAGTGTGTCCATACTCTTTGAGTATGTCATCAATACACTATTTCATCAATGGCTTAGTTGATCCTTATACTTCATTACAACATCATAACTTCAACCTTTCTCTAGCTGCTCTAGTTACATCTTATTGATTGCCTCCTCCTTGTCAATCAACCAATTGATAGTATTTGGATCACTAAAGCAATTTTCATTCCTGCAAGTAGCAAGTTTGACATCAATGACAAAACAATGATTGAAAACATTCTTTACCAGTTCCATTATTCTTCATTCATGATCTTTTCAATCATTTCCAACAAGGGTGAGACAAGTGTCTCAACCTAGAGGAAGTAGAGTCATGGTGGAATCAACCACCTACCATCCACCTATCATCTACAAGGGTGGTGTCTGAATTGGAATTAACCACATGTGATATCTTAGGGGTAGTTGGAGTCAAAAGGATGACTCACAATATCCTCCTAATAATAATGTATAAGAATATATAATTCCTCCTAATTTATGATCTCACCTAAGTAAACTTAACATAAGAGTTAAAGGAAAAGAACCATTTACTCTAACACCCCCCATAAGTGCAACTCAGAGAGTACTAAAATGCAATATATAGCTAATGGGTCCTAGCATTGAAGCCATATTAGGTACCCATGCACAACTAAAAAGCATCCTCTCATAACCAAAAAAAAAGGAGAAAACTCAGTGGGACAAAACTCCTCTCCAAAAGAGAGTAGAAATGAAGCTAAACAACTCTAGAAAAGACACCTATCACACCCAAGTAAGGCACTTAAGTGAATGACCTTGCTCTTAGTGAAGGGTTTGGTGAAGATGTTTGCAGTCTGATTAGATGTCTGGCAGTACTAAAGGTTAAGGACATTCTCATGAATGAGCTCCTAGATATAGTGTGTGTGAATCTCAATATGCATGTTCCTTTGATGATGGACTGGATTGTGAGAAATCTGAATAGCACTTTGATTGTCACAGAAGATGACTGTTGGCTTTTGGAAAGAAATTCCAAAATTGGTAAGGATGTGTTGAAGCCAAATAGCCTCAGTGGCTGAATTAATTACTCCTTGATACTTAGCCTTAGTGGATGAAAGAGAAATAATAGACTACTTTTTGCTCAACCAAGAAACTAGACCAGAACTAATACAGAAGCAATACCCAAAAGAAGACTTGCAATCAGAAGAATCACCTGCCTAATCTGAATCTACATATCCCACTAAGTCAATATCCACACCCATTACATAATGAATCCCATAACTATGAGTATCCTTCATGTAATGAAGAATTTGCTTAGCTTCTTTCCAATGCAACTCATGTGATTCTTGCATAAACCTAGAGACCATGCCCACAACATATGAAATGTTAGGCCTTGTGTGAGTCAAGTTTACGAGGCTACCAAGCAATTGATGATACAAGGTAGCATCAACCAATGATGAAGAACAAGAAGCCTCAAGTTTGACCCCTAACATAAATGGAGTCAGTGTAGACTTGCAGTCAACCATGTGAAATCTAGAGAGCATATCAAGAGCATACTTAGGCTAGCCAATATATATACTTAAAGGTGATTGAGTATCTCAATCTATAAGAAGCAATGAAGGCCTAAGTCATACATTAAGAACCGATCATGAAGGGAAATTTTGAGTGTTGTGATGTGAGATGAGTGACTCCCTGTAATCAACAAATCATCAATATAGAGGACAAGGAAGGTAGGAGTATCATCCTGCTGCAAGATGTAAACATTCAAATTAGAATTGCACTGAGTGAACCCAGATGATAAAAGGAAGGACTCCATCTTGGCATATCAAGCTCCTAGAGCTTGTTTAAGGCCATAAAGGGACTTTCAAAGTCAGAAGACAAGTGTACGATCCTCAATGAACCCTTGTGGCTACTCCATATAGATCTCTTCCTGAAGGTCATCATTAGAAATGCACTCTTCACATCCATCTGATGTACTTCCCAATGACGGGATATAGTGATGGCAAGGACAAGTTTGATAGAATTCATCTTTGCAATTGGTGCAAAGGTTTCAGAGAAGTCAATTCTAGGAACCTGGGAGAATCCTTCGGCGACTAGGTGAGCCTTATACTTATCAACTGACCCATGTGCTACAATTTTTTTTTGATAGATCCACTTGCACTGAACAAGTTTTCTTCCCTTTGAAAGAGAGACTAAATTCCAACTATGATTCCTTTCTAAGGAACTAAACTCTTCTTTCATAGCAGTATCCCCCTCAAGAACACCAGAAGATTCTCAAAATGTTTGTGGATTAGAAACTGTAGCAATAAAGAGATGTGGAGTGTGCTCAAACTAAGACATCATTCTTCTCTCATCTAAAGGATCACCAATCCAATTGCTTGCTGATTCTAATGTATGTCAAGCCCAACAAGGCCCAATATCTAGAGCATGTGGAGAATCTGGAGGAGAATCATTCTCTAAATGATGACTAGAGGAAGATGGATCCTCATCATTTGAAGTAGAAGAATGTTCCTTATCTGGATCAGGAGTATTGAGAACTTCAAAAGAACTATCATCATGTAGTCACAATGTATCCATAGGAATGAATGATGGATAAGTGATAGAAGAACTGGAGGTATTTTCCTCAAAGTGGACACTCCTCTCAAGGAAAAGCTCATGTATGGTGGGATGGAGAAGCCTATAGCCTTTGACACCATCTAGATACCCAACAAATATACAAGGTCTGCTTTGTGGATCCATTGCCTTGCGTTTCTTGGCTGGACTATGGGCCCGTACAGGAGACCCAAACACTCGAAAGTGTTTGATTGTAGGTTTTCAACTAGTCCATGCTTCAAAAGGAGTTACCCTTTGTATGGCTTGATAAGGAACCTAATTCTGAATGTAACATGCACAATTGATGGCCTATACCAAATATTGAGGTGACAATAATTTTGAATGGATCATACTATTGGCCATTTCCTTTAAGGACCTATTCTTCCTTTTGTCAACTCCATTTTGTTGTGGATTATAGGGAACTATGTGTTGAAGATCGATTCCTATGGAGATACAAAATTGCTCAAACCTTTGGTTGACATATTCCCCCACCCCCCCCAAAAATTTTTTTTTATATGTGTGCCAGACCTTGATGAACTTCCTAGTGTTCTCTGCAAAAGCTTTGAACTCTTGGAAATACTCAAAGACTTCAAACTTCTATTTGAGAAAATCTACAAATGTGTATTAGGAAAGATCATCAATGACTATTAAAAAATATTTGGCTTTGCTAAAAGAAGGATGTGGAAATGGTCTTGTCAAATCACTATGTCCTTGGTCCAAAAGTTGAGTGGCTCTTCATGCTTTGCCCCTATCAATTTTTTTTTCAAGATGCTTGCCAAGAATGCATCCTTAACAAACTCCATTAGAAAATTGAATTGAAGGCAACCCTGTGACCATATCATGTTGACTAAGTTGTTGTAAGCAGCGATAGTTCAAGTGGCCAAACCATTTATGCCACAAATGACTCACCTCATTAGAGTGAGTGAGCAATACAGGTGAAGGTGAATCAAGAACAAAGTGAGAGAAGTGATACAATTTTGATTCATTTTTTGCCTTTCCCACTACAATTGTATATCCATTGCTCATCTCACTAATAACCATTGTATCTGGAGTAAACTCAACTCGCTTGCCAAAGCCTGTGTGAGTTATCTGATAAATAGATAGGAGATTAGTTGACAAAGATGGAACACAAAGAACATCATGAAATATCCCTTCACTCACATCAACAAACCCTCTCTCATGCACTTTAGGAGGAGTGTCATCACCCAAAATAATGGATGGCATAGAACATGACTCTAATGAGGAAAAACACTCTTTTGATGAAGTCATGTGGTGTGATGCACATGAATCAATAATCCATGAATTCATTTATGAGACAATAGCTATTGGGGCCTTACCTTTTCCTTTTCCTTTACTTGATTCCTTGGAAGATTCTTGGGAAGAATTTGTCTTGATTGAATTAAGTACTTTGATATTGTTCGTCTCAAGAAGATGGGACAAGTGATCAATTTGCTTCTTCAAAAATTTATGTTCATCATGACCAAGTTTCTTATAATAGGGAAAATTTGTTCTCTCCTTCTTGCGCTTGTTGCTTTTTGAAGAAGATGCATCATTTACTACTCTTGGAGTAGATAATTTCTTTTCTTGATTCTTTTCTACTTGGTACTTTTGTTTCTTTTGTTTCTTAAGAGGCCCTCTTTGTTCTCTTGTGCCCTGATTTGTAGTCAAGGCATGAGACTTAGATGGCTTGATCATGCCCATATGGATCAACTTATCCTACTCCTTTGTTAGTTAATTTGCAAACTCATCAACATAAGGCATTATGTAGTTGTTTCCTAAGGCACTTTTAGTAGCATAGAAGATAGAAACAAACATAGAATATGTAGGAACCAGCTTGGAAAGAATACTTAGGATCAGTTGTGAATCTTTCCTTTCAATTTTACATTCTTTTAACTGCAATCTTAAAGCATTCAACTTAGTGAATAAGTCTTGAATAGTATCAAAGTTGCATGGATTTAATCCTATCAATTCATTCTCTAATTAATGCCCTCTCAATTCATATTGCTTTCCAAATAATCTTTTTAATGTTGTCCATACATTATTAGGAGTTATAGATGATTCCACATGAAAGAGAAGCTCTGGAGATATAGCCATGCATAAGGTACCATATGCTTCATCATATTTGTTGTGCCATTTAGGATTTGATCCATTGTTACTCTATAAAACCCTAACTTCTTAAGATAGATTGGCATTTTAGACTTCCACTTATAGTAGTTGTAGGGTGTGAGTAATGGTATTGTTGAGTGATCCATTTTAGTGCAGAAATAAAGATTGTCTTGTAGAATGAAAGAGAAGCAAGGTTAACATAAGAGAGTAATTAGACCATGAGAGGGTACATGCAAGACTATCCCCCTTTTCACTAATGATTTTGGCACTTTATACATCAGTGCATGTACAATTGCCACTTTTGCAAAATATGGAACACAGTGGACCTCTAATTTTTTATAATTACAACTTCAAATACGAAGCAATAAGAGACTCGTACAATTAGGATACTAGATCACTCAAGGATATAATAGAGTACAAGTGCCAAATAAGGCCAATTTTGACCAAATTCTTAACGTACTATGTCTACCCACAATATCTCAAAATTGATACTAAAGCTGAGAAGTACACAAAATAACACACTTAAAAAAATTGCACCTAAAAAAGTGTTTGTATGAGCTCAAACGATGCCTCTGAAGTTGCAAAATTCAATATTGTACAAGGACTATCATCAAGAACTATAAGAAGGACCCATAATAGGTGGGCCCCACAAGAAGATTGACATTGCTAGAGGTGGGCCCTGTTTAATGTGGGAAAGGTGGTGGTGGGTCCTTCTTGATGTGGGCCTTGCTGAATGTGGACCCCGCTTTGTTTGGGCCTCACTAGATGTGGACCCCACTTGGTGTGGGCCCCACTTGAAGTGGGACTCATTGGAGGTGGACCCCACTTGGAGTGGGCCCCATTGGAGGTGGGCCCCGTACATAGGTGGTCCAAATTGAATGGTGTGCCCCTACTGACAACAAAATGCTCTATTTGCACGTTGTCCTCAAGATTTAAATCCTTCACAGTGTTGCAATCACCATATCAATAAAAACAACATATATGCACAAGAGATTAATGGGTCTTCATAAATCCTTTCTGATTCTCCAATTTGTTTAGAAATGTAAGAGAAGAGTGTACATGATTTCACAAGACCTCCAATAAAAATAATCTACTCTTTAAAATTTGCTCTAATACCATGTTAGAATTTGTATAAAACAAATATAACCAGAATCTAATGAAAGACAAAGATTAATAAAGAGGAAATGAAATTGTTAGAACAACAATACAAGAACAATCTTTGATGTAAATGCTCAAAGGCATAATAGCATCAATATTTCCTAATGTGTAATACATAAGAGCTAGCTTGTTTATACAGGCAAGAGTTAGGAGGATACTTGGATAAGAGTGAGACAAGTGTCTCAACTTGGAGGAAGTAGAGTCGTAGTGGAATCAACCACCTACCATCTAGAAGGGTGATGTCCAAATTGGAATTAACCACATGTGATATCTTAGGAGTAGTTGGAATCAAAAGGATGACTCACAATATCCTCTTAATAATAATATCCAAGAATATATAATTCCTCCTAATTAATGAGCTCACCTAAGTAAACTTGCCATTAGAGTTAAATGAAAAAGAACTATTTACTCTAACAATTACTCCTATTGATTAATCATTACATGTACATAAATGCGCCTAATATACTATTCTATCTAAATAAACTATTAGGGCCTGTTTGGCAAGTGAAATATGGCTAGAATAGGCATCTATCTATTCTTAAAATCTCTAAATTCTCTATTCAAGTGCAGTAACTAGAAATTGGGAATAGACATACAATGGGAATACGTATTCCATTTATGCCCAAAAAAATGAGTATCTCAATTCCACCTAAATAGGTGGAATTGGAATACTTATTCCTATTCCACTTTTTTACTTTGTTAAAAAATTTAAAAAATTGGGTCCATGAAAAATCTGCCCACTCATTTTTGGTGCTCAAGTTTTTATTAGAATGCAGCATCTTTAGTTTTTCATCACTAGTTCGTAGCTCATTTCTATAGGTTCAACTTCTAAGCAGGTGGGAGTAACAAGTTTAGGTATGTGTTCTGCATCATCTCTTTTCTGTTGTTGATACAATCACAGAGTAGGTTTGTTATGCACTCCAATCCATGCCACACATCCTTCTTCTTCCCAAACTTTAATCATCGCCCTAATAACCCTAGTGGGAGATGTAGTGATGCAACCTTCCAGTGAAGGGTATGCCATAATAGTAAGTGGGTCATCACCTAGAAGTATAGGTCATCTTATGTATGGAAACCCCATCAGGCTGGTCCAACCCTTCAACCACAAATCCTCTATTTCTTTTTCCTCCTACTTTTCCTTTTCAATGTCCTTTAGTAATGGGGATGGCCTCGCATTTGTGATTTTACCAAGTGGGTATCCCTCTAGACGCTTAGATAGGCAATGGTTTGGATTGTTTTCACAAAACAATGGACCCAAATCTATTTCCCATATACCAAATTTATTTGCTATGGAGTTTGACTCTACTCTCAACAAGGAGGTCATGGATGTGAATGTTAACCATGTGGGTATTGATATAGAGAGCTTAATTTCCAAAAAGAGTGCTAATGTCTCTGAGATTGAACTAATTCTCAATGATGGCCCCAACTAATCTCCCATCTTGTCAATCTCTCTAGCCCTTGGAAGGATGAAATGTATATTGGATTAGTTCCTCCAGTGGGGACCCCTCTTAGACTAATCTTGTTTATTCATGGAACTTCACTAGTAACCCTTTTTGTTGGCCTCAACACTCATTTCTTGCAAATCCTCATTCAATCTCTATGCAAGATGGACCAAATTCTTCACGTCAAGGATCTAATGATCTTTTGGGCATTCTTTTCTCTTTGTTGTTTGGATTAGTGCCTCTATTCTTTGTACTTAAAACTTCTGTGTTAGTGCCTCTCTTCCTCAAGCTAAATTAATGGGTTTTTTCTCCCAAAAGGGTTTACTCGATGATATATCGTGCTATGGTATAATCTTTATGAATTTTTATAATCTCTTTGTCAATGTGTTTCTAATTATGTAATAATGAAGATTCTTGAAGAAAATTTGCACTATTTCCTCGAGTAGATTAGTGTTGGGAAGCATTATCTGCACTGTAAGCTTCATTTCATATTGAATACAATAATATTATTGAGAAATTGTGGAATATTCATATGACTTGTCTCAAGAAGGAAATTATTATCACTGGGCAAGATATTGATAACTGTATCTACTAAATCAATTGGCTCTAATTATCACATTATTGGGAAAGACACTCCAATCATATCTAGGTGACTGCGGCTACAGTAAAGACGTAAACGATAAGTTTTTCATGGGAAGGATTAAATATCTTCCAAAATCTTCTTGGTATATTATTATTTGGTCTATATTCCAAGGTTTTCATAGGTTAAAGGGTCAAAATATTTTTAGTGATTATCATTTCTTGGAGCCGTGATAATAAGGAGTATCAAGTATGTTTCTTTTTCTTTGCATAACACACATAAAAGTTTTATCAATTGGATATAAACCTTACTAGAGGCACAAGATAATGTTTAGTGTTTGGGGCACATGACTGCAAACTGTTTTACTTGGACAGTGTGGCAAAACTAGGAGCCTCTGTGTTAAAGGGATGTTGGAAGCTATTTTAGCATTTGCATAGAAGTGTGCACTTTAATTATCAATGTAGACTTTGTATACTCACTTCTTTTCCTTCCTATATCTAAAATTCACCACATAATGGTTGTGTCGTGATGACATCATACAAGTCAGATCTCCATTTTATATGCCTTGTAATCTGTTCAATAGAACAGTGCTACCCTATAAGGAAAACTTGTTTGTCTAAACTTTAACTTTGGGGATAGCATTGCCACAACTTTGTACTTATTTATGCCTTTGCAACACATACTTATTCTATTTTGAGCATATGTATTGAATATGTTCTTGAATATTTCATGAGTTTCCTTTTATTAGAAGGTGGTCAAATCTATAAACAGAAAATTGTGATATTCACATTTTTGCGAGTTGTTTAGCATTATTCTTCATTGGGAAAGAATGCTAAAACTAGTTGTAATAGTAAGAAGTTTTTAGTAGTTCTTGCAAGAAACTTAGACACAATCCACAAATAAACATTACACACTCTGCAACTTGCTAACTATTTGACATATTATCACAAGACTTGGGTGTGGAAAAAAGGAGAAATTTTTGGGTAAAAATTAGGTAAGGACCTTTAAAGATTCAATGCTTCACAAGTTGTTCGATGAATTTATGTAAATGCCAAATTCAGGCAAGTGCAAGTTTTTGAACTGTTGAAATAAGAAAGTCACATTTACTAAGGCAGTCACAACAAATGTGGCAGTTCTAAAACGTCCAAAAATACTTTCAAATCCTCTTTCTATTCATTTCTCCCTTCCTATAAACTTGAATGTTCCAGCCTAGATCATGTGTAGATGACCAAAGAAGTAAGAAAGAGTTATTTGAGCTTTGCTTGAACTCTAGTTAGAGTTCATAGTTTAGTGAAAAACATTTCCATAAGTAAACAAAGGAAACTAATGCATAGGAGATCTATTGTAGTGGTCTTTAGAGACTGAAATGAGTTCAAGTTGGTTCTGCGCTTGTAAATTCCCTATCAAATATTCCAACAAAATTGCAATTTTTTTTATTTTCTATCCCTAGGCAAAGCTCTAGATACTTTATGTATCCAAATTACCAACCTCTGATACCTAAAACTTATTTATTATCTCTTATGGTTTGTGTTTAACTTCTTCAAGGAAGTTACTTGATTATTTTATTGATTTTAAATAGTAAGGCAACATGTGCAAAGGTATTTAGTGAGATCATGTTCCTTCATCACATTGTGTTCTTTGCTTGTTGATTGTTTTATTGCATGAATTAATTTGCAGCCTATCTGATCAAGTCCAAAGCTTACCTTCTCAAGCTTCTTTCCTACCTGAAAAAATCCTTTGTTTACCAAACAACCTTTTACTGAATAGACCTAATACCATTCTCAATCGACTCTTGATTGAGGGGGTTTAAAGGAACTCAATTCAACGTCTAAATATTTTAATAGAGGAGAGGGAGGTTTAAGTTTAACTCGAGCCAAGAGCTCTTATACCTAGTATTTGTTATCTATTCTCCGATCATATCCTGCAACTATCATTTTATACCCAAACTCATACTAACTGTGTTGGGATGAGTTTAGAAGACACTCATTGTAAGAGCTTGGTAAATGGATGAGGATAATTTTGAGCAATGAATGTCAACTTTTTGTTATCATGTAAGCTAGACTTTAAAAGAGTGTACTAGTTGCCTTGGATTAATAAATCTTGGATACTAGTCATCCTATCAATGTTTTAGTCTTTAGCCATTTCTGCAAATAGTTGCTAATAGTTAATTTCCTTACCTCTTTCTCAATTTTTCACTTCTACGCCAAGAGTGAAAGATTTGGACCTGTTACCATGCTATAATCCTGTATATTTCATCTAATTTGGATTGAGGACTACAGAATAATGCAATAGATGCTCTTTTCTTAAATTAGTTAAAGCCATTTTATAGAAAATTAATAAGAAATAATAGAAAAAAACATTTTCTATTCCCACATATCATTGTTTGTAAGTATGTATCTATGTTAAAAACTCCATGATGAAGGAGTTATTCTTTACATTATGATGCAACTGTTCAAAGTTATTTTTGGGCAAGTTTTATGTTGTTTGTGGCTTCTTGTGTTCGACTACTAGTGGTGTTGTTACAATTGTGTTGTGTTTCAGAGATTTCTCCTCTTTGGAACTCGTCTTTAATGATAACTATTATTTCATGTTTTAAAAATTCCTCTATAAAATTTGTAAGATTTTTCTTGGACTTTTCATCATTGGAGTTTTCCTTCCTTTATTAAAAAAACTTAGATTTTTTAGTTTGTGCTGATACTAGGGATGTTTCACATATAGATGGCCTGCTTGTGGAGCTTGCGAGGGTTTTGAAGTCAATATTCTTCACAACCAACATTTCTTCCAATCTTGTAAGTTTATAATTACATTTTTGTTTATTTAAGTAACAATTCTTCATGGCTTTGGGTTTTTGCTTTTCATTGAATATTCAGGTTTCAGTGGTTCATTGTCTCTATTTTTAGCAGTTTTTATTGTCTTGATAGTTCTATCACTTTCTTTTATGCCGAGTATTATGCCTTTGCATTTCAAAAACTTCAATTTGATGTGTGTTTTTAACCATTGGACATTTGGCATGCTTAAAGTGGAAGGATTCTCTATTTCAAAAACAAAAATGCATTTTAAATGCACTCTGGTTTTCATTTAAGATTCTCAGTTTTGAAAACTTCAATTTTATATGCACACATCTTCCCTAGATAACATAATGGTAGATTGGATGAATTCTTTTATCATTTCGTCTACTCTATTATGTATATGTAGACTTATAACAAGAACAACAATGTGTATACAAACTTATATAACAGTATCAAATTTTTTTTTTTTCAATGACTCAACTAGGATGTAATACATTATATCTCACACCATACTATTTAGAGAGATATCTAGGTCATTGGTTAATATGTTTATATTTGAAGTTGAAGGTTGATCTGAATGCTTATGATTGTGCCACTTCAATGTTTTTTTCCTATGATTAGGTTATCACTCTTATATCACAAATTAGAAGGGGTCAGATACTTTCATTGAGACTAATTGCCCTAATATTCATTGCAAAATATTCTAAGATTGAGAATGAATTTGAGTCCTCATAAAATATTTTGATTGCCTCAGATGAAGTAGAGACTAGTGGTTGTTTCTCTTGGTAGTGGTGTCAAGGATGTTCTCTACTATACATTTTCTTTTAACTAGTCCCCTAAAGCTTTGTTCAAACAATGGTAGCCTCTTCCTATGGAAAATGTCATAATACATTGTGTATGCTAATAAATACATATACATATTATATTGCTTGAAAATATTTTTCATATTTTTCATTCACATACTAGATCATAATATCATAACAGTCCCAAGTATCTCTTGATATTTTTTAGGCTTCAATGGGTTTTCATAGCCAAGGTTATGAAGTTGCTTTCACTTTAGTGCAAGGAGTTTGCAACCAAGGTTATGGAGTCCATCTTCTATTCTTGTCAAATGCCTTTTTTCTTCAAAAAATTTCTTGCCTTCTCATTCATTCTCCTCATCTTCAATGATATGGAAATCTAAATTAAATCTATATACATGTTTATAGGGTGTTTGATGGATTCTACTAATGATACAAATTTTTACGAAAGCATTATTAGCAAGATCACGCTCTTCGTGCACTTGTTGTTTTGCTTGCAGTCTAAGCAGTATTCATAGTAGCATCTTACAAAGATGCTAGAAGACAACAACACAAGCGAAGAAGAGTTGATTGTCCTTTCTATAAATGTATTATATATTCCAATGACACGAATTGCCATGACCAAGTATGCATGATTAGATGATATTTATTCAAACTCACTAATATTCTAAGGGAGAGAGGGATCATTAAAGATACGATAAACATGAAATTAGAATAACAACTACTAATATTCCTACATACCCTTGACCACAATCTAAGGAATCATAATATTGGCCATAACTTTGGTCACTCAGGAGAGACTGCGAGACGCTACTTCCACAAGGTCTTGAAGGCAACCATATTGCTCCATGGCAATTAGTTTTTGCCTCCTTCTCCAACTACCCCTCTAGAAATTCTTGGGAAGGACTATTTTGATCCGTACTTCAAGGTAAATCTCCTATTGACATGTACTTTGTTGCTTGAATATATTGTTACTTATTTGGCTATAATATTTTTAGTGTTCTAGGATTGTGTTGGAGCAATTGATGGGACTCATATACCAGTTAGCATTGATGTGAACAACCAAGAAAAATATCATGATAGAAAAGGCAACCTGTCACAAAATGTAATGGGTGTTTGTTCCTTTGACTACAAGTTTCAATATGTTCTTGCCGGTTGGAAAGGTTTGGCTACAGATAGTCATTTTCTTGCTTTAGCTCTATCTAGAGCAAATCCACCAATAGTCCCCCCTGGTATATTAAATCATATTTCTAATGATTATATAGTCATTATTGCAAACCATAGTGTTTATGTTATTTCAATCATAATACTTATTGTTCTTTTGCATAGGAAAATTATATTTTGTTGATGTCGGCTATCTAAATGTTCCTGGATTTCTCACCTCTTATCGGTGTACGCAATACCACCTAAAAGAGTTTTCCAGAGAAAACCTAATCGACAGTGCCCATAGCTATTTAACCACCGACACTCCTCTCTTAGGAATGTGATTGAGTGCACATTTAGTATTTTGAAGCAACACTTTCTTATCTTGAGGTATGCGACATCTTATAGTATCACAACTCAAACAAAGATCATGTTAGCATGTTGCGTACTACATAATTTCATTATGATAGAGGATGGTGTTCCACCTGATGTGGAAATTAAAGAGGACGTTGATTGTGATGGGATAAATGTCCCAATTCTTAAGACTTTTGGGATGACTTAATGAGACAGAGATGATTGGAGAAATTTTCAAGATGAAATACCAGAAAGGATGTGGGAGGACTATAGATCTCAACATTAGTTGTTTGTTTTACTCTCATTGACACTTTCTACTTCATTTTTTAATAGCTAGGATATTGCATTGACACTTTATATATAATGTTCGTTCATTCTGATATATGATTCGACTATTTTTGGATTAAGTAAATTGTTGGTTGTAGTTTCAAATTTTGTATTATGCATATTAGATTATCTCCATCCATTGTGTTTTTCATTAATTTTTCTTATTTTGATCACTATTATAGACCTATCATGTTTTAGGAGATCAATCCTGTTGTATTTTAATTAGTTTGCAAGTTTATGTTTGTCTTTGTTCTTATCTCACTATTTATGGCCTTAAAATTATTCTTAATAGACTATCATATTTGTCCATGCCACTTTATAGATCATCATTAAAAAGTAAAAATGCATGAATAGTTGCTACACCTATCTTGCCATCTCATGGTCAAAATTCTACTTTCTTAAGGCCCTCCTTTTTGGCTTGTACTTCATTCACAATCTGAAGTACATTTGTAATATGATCAACTTTAGCAAGCTTAAAAAAAAAATTCCCACATTGACATTCTCCATATACTTATAGTAAGGCCTGATGTGGGTCTTAAAGAGGCTCAACAGAGCATCATTGGTAGTCTCAATATCAGGCAAGAGTAAATGATTGCTTCCTCTTACAGGTTTGTTTGAAAGCAATTTATTGAGGGCCTACTTGATATTTATGAGCCTACTTGATATTTTTTTGTTCATGCTCTTCTACTCATTTACCATTCCTAAAATCCTCTTGGATGTTTGGATCCTTTAACCTTTTCAACTCCTCTAATTTCTACCCCCATCTTCTTTTTGTCCTTATTTTTTATTGCAATCTTGTCAGCTATTGTGTTAAATTAATCCATATCTTGTTGACCTAACACTGCACTCTAAAGGCATTTTAACCATAACTCTGCTTAACCATAAAAATGTTCAAACAAGAATTTTCTTCAATTATTCTTCTATTCAAATACCATCAGCTAGAAAGTAAGTTGTCCTCTAGATATTCTTGTAAACTATTTCTTACTAGAAAACTTTTGATTCTATAGGTATCATCCTCATTCCTTCTAAGTAATCACACAGTTATTTCATGTGTGATTGAAATCTATGATTTCTTAGTTTCTGTGACTAATTCAAATCTTCATTGATTTCAAAGCATCCTATATATTTATGACTAACATTGCTTTCTAAAGAATATACATGTACCCTCTTATATAAGCCCCTGATGAATTGACATGGAGCTTATCCAAAATGAAATATGCTTGTTTCAGTCAATTAGATTTGATATAGTGTCACAATTCACAAGAGATTTTGATTGAACTGATTCAATTATTTTCCATCCTTTTTTTAGATTGTTTAGAATCTTATACTTAGTGTCCATGTAAATCTATTGGTTGGACCATTTTTAACTATTGGGACTATAGTTAAAAAGTAGAAAAACACGAATAATGGTTTCTTTCTTTCTATGTATATAGTATTATTGGATAATAGTATATTTGATTTGCATATAAGTTGTTGTAGATATTAATGCTTTCAATCTACTTGTTGTAGAAAATGTTGCATTGGATTTGACTATATGCAATTAATCTTTCCATGTGCTTTACTAGTTATTGAATGCCAATGAGATTCTATAAGTATTACATGTTGATGATTGCAATAGGGTTGATCACATAGACAAAAAATTGTCAATCATGTGTTTGTACAAGAACAATACATTATCATGTAGAAGATAGAGTTGAGATGTGGAGAATAGAAAGGAAGGGTCAGGTGTGTAGTATTATGTAGTAATAATCAATTTTCTATGAAATATCATTGATATACTGGCATTTGAATTATAGTGTTATTATCTTCACCTTTGTTGTTGCCTGCAAAAATAATGATTCAGCATTATGTAAAACCGTGACAGTGGCTTTATTGGAGTTACTTGTACGTTGTTGCTTGTTATGTTATCTCTATTATTAATTTGAGTTTGATGTAAGGATTTTATGTTATTTCTTTATGAAGTCTTTATGTTTAAAATTCAGTGCTTTCTATTGGCTTTTCTGGTTTGTGTCTGAAATGGTTTCTCATCAGTAACATTATTAACAATAATTGAAAAGTGAGGGATTCAATACAAGACCTTACCCGATTAAACAATTCCTCACTGAAGCCAAATCTGGTTAAGGTATTAAGAAGAAAATTTCTATCAACCAAATCATATGCCTTCAGAATATCTAGCTTAGTGATCATGTTGGGTGATCAGGTTTTCCTGGCTGAGTAGACGGCTTCATGGGCAATTATGATGCCTTTCACAATGTATCTAGCAGAGGAGAAGCCACCTTGTTTGTTAGAGATACTTTTTTGAAGCATTATTTTTAGTCTAGAAACCATTATTATTGTGATGATTTTTGTAAAACATGTTGCATAAAGCAATCAATCTATAATCTATTATAGACAAAAGTGCGATTGAAAGACCCTGTCATTATAAAATCCCAAAATGTTTGGAAGAACTTGGGTGGCAGGCCATCTAGCACCTCAAAGATTGCTTTTTTGGTTTCTTACATCAAAATTTGTTTATCTGAGTCTTCGTATCATTAGAACCTTCATATCCAGTGTGGTCTACAAAATCAACTTCTCTTGGATTATCAAAATCATCCTCATCTTGTAGCTTATCTATAGCCTCTGGTTGAACTGTGACTTCAAGACCTTTTGCAATTAGAATTCAGTTCTATGTTTTCACTATGTGCAACCTACAAATGTAAAACCTAGAGAATGAGAAGAACATATTTGTTTGAAGAAATGAATGAGGAATACCACAAAGTACTCACCGTTCACCTTGAACAATAATAGTGTGGAAAGTCCAACTTTGTAGAGTTGCAAGAAACTATGGGAAACAACAGATGAAAATTTAACGGTATTGTTATGGTGTTTGTATGTATGAACTAAGCCTAAAACATACTCAATTTGAAAATGTTCAACAAAAGAAAATTCAGTTTGATTCATGATATGTCAAATATTAAGGTTGATATGCTATAATGGAATCACATGTATAAGTTTATTTCTACTGTTAAAGAAAACTGGGTTTGATTAACATTATTAGATTTCTACAATCTATTTGTAAATAAATTATTTTATGAATTTGATTGTGTGCTTTTTTTATCATCAACATTTGTGGATCACACTACATGATTGTTTCCAAACAATATCATTATGCTTAGTCTTTTGTTGCAGTCTTAACCTTAGAGAAAGAGCCCACCTTCTGATAATGTCAATTGAGGGCACTCCTAAACTTCTTGATCAATAGGTTTCCCATTTGGGACAGTTAATTGGAAATTGTTGATTGCGGGAAGGCTTACAACTAGATCCATATATTTTGATGTGCTCTGTATTGTTGAGGTTTTTTTTTTTGCCTTGCTCATCTCGAGTATTACCATTAGTCTTCCTTTGTTTTTTAGACATGGTGGGAGGGAGTGGACTTTTTCTCGTAAAATCTTTGTATCCAATTCCTAATCTCCATGTCGACCATGTCCTTCTCTGTCCCTCTCTTTTCTGACATCAATGTAGAAGTTGAATTTGAAGAGTTCCAACTCTTTGATTGTTGACATCTTGATCACCATTTCCATTAGTTCAATTCATTACTTTTGATGTTCTGCACTTTTTTATCTGATCAATACCATATTTGTTTCTGTTTATAATGCTGCGATGGAT
The DNA here is from genome assembly GCA_028749045.1 of Cupressus sempervirens. Taxonomy (NCBI): domain Eukaryota; kingdom Viridiplantae; phylum Streptophyta; class Pinopsida; order Cupressales; family Cupressaceae; genus Cupressus; species Cupressus sempervirens. The sequence goes on from CM053787.1 coordinate 990,907,438, forward strand.
TCCCATAGGGAACACATTTATTTTAGCCATGGTGACAAAATGATTCAAATAGTGTTAATGCTTCATATATTTAGTATGGTACAATATTTTTAGTTCTTGGCAACAATATTTACTTTGCACTTTTATTTATTGGAAGTTTTCTAGCAATATAATAGCTACTTATTGCAACAATATGTCTTTCACAAATCTTTTGACAAGCATATATGAAGAGGTTAATATGCCCCCCGATTGCTACCCCCGTTGGTACACTTGTTGCTACTCCTACTTCAATGGTATGGACTAGAGAAATGGAGAGAAAACTCCTAGATTTGCTCCTTGAGCAAGTCAATATAAGAAGGAAAGGTGAAGGAGGTTTTTGTAGAGAAGCATGGACTGCTATCGAGAGGAGATTCAATCAAGAGTTGAAATTGAACCTTGGAAAGGAAAATTTAAAAAACAAGTTGAAAACGTTGAAGACAGGGAATAGAATAATGGAGTTACAAAATACAAGTGGATTTTCTTAGAATGAAATAACTCAATGTGTGGATGCTGAGGATAGCGCATGGGATGAACTTTTGAAGATAATGTCCTCTTCAAAGTTCTTTTCAATACTAATGATAGATAAATATCTAATTATTTAATTTTGGCAACGTATGGAGAAAAGAACTCACGATTGAAAAAGTGTATAGAAGGCAGCCATTCAACTATTTTAATGATCTAGCAGTCATCGTGGGGAATAACATGGCGGAAGGAAGTGTAGCTGGAACACCACAAGATGTTGAAGATGGTAACCTTTTTGATGAGGCTGTTGATTTGGATGATGATGATGATTTCAATACACTTGTGAATAGTGTTGCTAATAGTCAAATCAGTCCACTGCATCCACTAGAAACAATCCTTCAACAACAACGACAAGGAGGCCCAAGAGGAGGAAGGCAAGCATATCTGTTTCTTTGGATGTAATATCTAAAAGCATCCATGAGATATGAGAGGGAGTCAATAAGTCGCACACCATCAAATTTGATAAAAAGGATACTAAGAAAGATGTTGCAGATTTGTTTGCTGCCTTGAAAGCCATCCCTAGAATTAGTCGAGAGACTATTACTATTGCATCTGATAATTTTATGCAAGAACCAACAAGAGCTATTTGGTTCTTAAAGATGGACGACTTAGCATGGGAAGATTATATTAGATATAAATTTGGAGGATTGCAATGGTTTTATTCAAAACAAACATTTAAATGTCATTTTTTCCCTTTCAAGTTGAAAGACGTTGTCATACTTTTGTATTGAATTATTGATCCAAATAGGATATTGTAATTTATTTTTTAAATCTATTTATGTTTCGTGTCATTTTGATATTGTAATAGTTATGTCAAACTATTGTGACAAACTGCAAAATCAAATGGCTTCATTTATGTAGATGTTGAACATATGTATGGCATCATCCATTGTCCAAAAACATAGCAACAACACTAACCTGTAGCTTACAACAATACCCTATACAATCAGAACATCACTACAAACGAACTCACATTTATGCTTGAATCGTAAAGGCATCTTAATAGTAGAGCAATATGATATTTTTATTTAATCTTTCAGATTATGCAACGGCTTTATTAGGTGTATTTTATTAAACTAGACTCTTCAAGCTTATATATAATCTCTCCTCTCACTGGATGGACTTTTTGTATTTTTGGTGCTCGTATAATGGCCACTATTGTCTATTGCTTCTAATACTTATTGGCTTTATTGTTGATCAATTCCTTTGATTCTGACTGGAAAATAGTATGGATTCCATTAAGAGGGGCACCTTTCTTATAATGTTTGCTGAAGCCTTGATGTATCTATAGTAAGGATTTAAGCCTAGAGTGGGGTCATGGCTCCAAGGTTGCAATCTGTCCTCTACATGAAAATTTAGCACACTTATTAGCTAAATTCTCCCTTATTTTTTCTCCTTTTTAAAGTTTAAATATAGTCCTCTCTAGCTCAATAGTTTATGTTTCAACAAGAAATTTACAAGGAAAATGTAGGCAACCTTACCAACTCACACTTCAGTTGTTTCATTTTGCAATTTAGGGCATTATAGGTCTATTAACAATGAACAACACTACCTTGTAGAACCATAACAACACTACCCTGTAGCTTAAAACAGTGACCAAAATTGTAAAATAAAATGCTTGAAATCATTAGAACTCTTGTAAGAATTAGAACAACATCAAAGCTTAGAGTAATTACTACTAAACTATAACACACTAGAAAAAGTTCAAATGATCGTATAAAATATTTAGTTGAGGTCATTATCATTTAATAAATTAGATTCTTCTATAATGAATGTATATAAAATAATATATCTTGCTAATTGAATGTTTCATCTTATTTGTATTTGTTCATATTTTATATAGGTTTGATGGATTTAAATTTGCCAATGTGTGAGTGTGGCACTAGCCATGTAGTACTAAGGGCCTCCCACACAACAAATAATCCAGAACGTAAATTCTATTGTTGTCCAAATGGAAGAAAGGTTAATACTATTTTTTGTTGTATGTTTACATTTTTTATATCAACTAATTGTTGTGGACATTGCTAATTTAGATTTCATATTTCAAGGGGATAGTGGTTGTAATTTCTTTCAGTGGGTTGATGATGTTCCCCCCACATCTACCATAGCTAAATCCGTAGTACTTGAAAGTACTGATTACAAGTTGTGCAGGGTTTGAGAGAGTGAAAACATGTTTTTTCGAGGCGTGTAGAGAACTATAATTGTTTCAATCTTACTAGTCTTTCGGGACCATATGCGTTAATGCGGTTAAAAGTCAAAGCAACTATTGTACATTATAATTTATTTTATGATTTTGAATAGAAATGGTGGACATATTTAATAATGATTTGACTATTATGTTGTTTGGAACTTGTTTTGATCATATTGTGATGACTAATTCTATTAAAATGATGAATAAATTATATTAGTTTCATTACTATTTCAATTGATTGTGTCTAATTTAAAAAATAAAATTTTATGATTTAACTTAACTCTAAAAATTGAAAAAATAAAATAAAATCTATAAAAGTAATTCAACTCATTCAAATGTATAATGAAAAAAAATTAAATAATAATAAAAAATAATCTTATTCCAATTCCGCTTTTGCATAACCAAACAAAGATTATATATATTTGCTATCAAATTTTGGATGAACCAAAAAGAAAAGTATTCCCGAAATAAAAGAAAAGTATTCCCGAAATAACAGACCCGAAATAAGTATCCCTATTCCGTTTTTAAAGCAACACCATCGCACTTAAAAATATTGTAATGGAAAAAGGGTCATTTTACGAAGATACATAGGAGCTTTGGAACTTTACCCTAAATTTGAAAGAAGCCGCGGGAACATTAGATACATCATTCGAATTTAAAGCTGGCGCGATCGGAACAAATGACGTATTCATCGCATCAAAATTAAAGCAGCGAAGAGCAAGAGACGTATTGACCAAAAATGGTGAATGGAATAGCAGCAGTTGACAGCCTGGAGCAGCTATTTGTGAAAGCTAATAACGATTTAACGGTAACTTTCTTCTAACTTCTCTATCTTTCTGTCCCCCTCCTCTTTTCCGTTCAAATCGCCAGCGTTAAGTTATTCAGTAGTAGGGTCGCTTCGCTCACTTTTGTCAAAATATCTTCTCTCTCCCTCTTAATGCGTTATACTTCAAGGTTGTCATGGTCAATTAGCTTCCAGCAGAATGTGATGGAGAATTTTTTTCAGTAATTTAAAATTTTACCGTTTTTTATTTTAATTATGCTTTTTTCCTACCCTGAATCAACTGCCATGCGTGATACCTCCATAGTCTATAAACCCTTCAAACGTTAATCTTAGGATTGTATTTGAGCTTTCGAGAGGTATCTATTATGCGTCTTATCGAAAAGTAAATAAATTATAGCCGTAGTATTAGGCATCACAAATTCGTATCATGTATGGAGTCTTGTATATTAAAATATCTCACTAGAAATGAGTTAAATATAAGAGCATATTATTATTGAAATTTTGAACATTGATGTATCTTAAATTGGATGGTCTAGTTATTTCTATCAAGAAAGTGATTCACCACAGGAACAGTCAAAATAAATGTATCTTAATAGCTCAAAATCTGCAAAATTAACCTTGTACTTTTTTCTACATTATATGGTTTGATCTCACGTTTCACAAGAGAATAAAATGACTTACAGCATTGGGAACTGATTCAAGGTGATTATATTTTTTGGGCTATAGTATCTCTACTTCAAATCAATTTATTTGCTGATTTTCTGAACTTGAGGTTCGTTGATTTTCAACACCGAAAATTGGGCAAATTAATTAAGTAAAAAGTTAATTTAAAGCCATCCACTAACGAGCAAAAGCCACTCTAAATCAGTTTGCATGCTGCAAATCATGTTCTCTTTTGATAAATGAAAAACAAATATAAGGTGTTAAGAGTGAAGGATGGAAGACCCTCCTCTACTAGTGAAATTTAATATTGTCATAATAGAATTAAAATTTAAATAAATAAGGGATTAATGTTATTAGTAAAATAATCAACATTAGTTCATGGTAACAACCTATTTTCCAGAAACTTCCCAAAGATTCAAGCTCTTTCCAGTAGCTTCGGTATAATAAATAAATTAGCTTTAAGTCCTTTGTTTTCACACCTGCCCCTGGTTTAGTATTTCCTCATAATAAATTCATGGAGTCGACTGTTGTTCTGTTTCATGCCTATGAGGATAGAACAATGGCATTTAGGGGCCCTATTAAGCCTGAAAGATGGAATCAAATGCTGCATGAAGTAGATGATAAAACTAGGTTAGCTGTGATTAGGGCCCTGGGAGAGAAACATTTAAATTATGAATGCACCTAGTGGACCAATAGCTCTATTATAGGATCATTTATAGCTTGTTTGGCCAAAGTGCAGGCCACTCATTGGGATATCATCCGTTTGTGCACCAATATCTTTGATGATACTTGGTTGGACTAAATGTATCATGCAGTCTTTAGCATCACTCGTAGGTAGAAATACCTTATCCCAAAGAATACATGGATGAACCATTGAAAAACTTGTTGAATGCCAGAATTAACTGTAGGCCCATTGTGCATATTAGAGATCAAGATCCTCTTTGATAAGGTGTGGCTGAAAATGAATGCTAGCCTACAATTCCTATTGTGTTGGCGAGGTATTGTGCGGGATATCAATCAAGATTGATTCTTCAATTACCTCAGGATTTTCGGTCATCAACCAGCACCGGATGTGGATTATAGTGACATTAACAAATTGGAATTTGATTTCCCTAATTTGATCAAAGCAAGCAGGAAGAAAGGGGCTTTCGTATTCGCACCAGGGCAAGTCCTCCCACATGACGACAAATATGCGAAAGAGGTTATCCTAGTCTTCATGCGGTTAGAGAATCCTACTTAGTCCTAATATTGTCCCCAACTATGTTTTGTTTATCCAGCCAGGTTTTTTCTGTCTTTGTCAAGTGTTATGCTTAGTCACCAGTTTATTTAGTGTATCCTACGGTATATTTGCTTGTTTTAGTAGGCCCAAATGTATATTTTGTATGTCCAGCAATAATAGTGCTTTGTTCAATCAGTGGTTTCATAAGGATATATCTCTAAATTAATACATATAAGCAAAATTCTAGACATGTAAATATTTTGTAAATGATCAGAAACCCAATTTTGATCGGTGATGTTTTTCTGACGTTAACGGTTATCACCAACAATGTGATTAAGTATATATCACATCAACACTTGAATTTTGGTAAGGTATAAGGAGTTAGTTCCGTTTTCTAAATGCACATTATTAGTTTGTTGAATAGGTATATTCAATCATATGAGATTCTCAAATATAAATCTATTAATGATAATATTAGAATTTTTGTATAAATGTGGGTGACCATGGATGTTCTCTTTTTGCAATAATGTGGATAACATTGGATAGCTGATTACTAGAAGTATAAGGTTGAGCACGGACAACATCTAGAAATTTTGCACTGTAAAAATAAGAATGATTAAGGACATAATCAAGGAAAGAAACAATCAAAGAGATTAGATTGCTCTTCAAATTCTAGCAAGTTATATTAATCATTTGGATTATAGGTAAGACATTAACCACTTCATGTAAGCCATCGCATTGCTGCAACATCAAATAAATAAAATAAGAACATGCAAGAGTTAAATTAGTATACATCCTTTGTATAACTAGACACAAATAAAACAAAACTAATGAAATAGTGGAAGAATGTATGACCTATTTAGAAGCATTAAAGGAAAAATCATAAAGTATATTAACTGTAGTAGGAAAGAAGTTAAGTAAATCAATCTCAAAACTCAGGACCCCTTGCTTGTTTACCGCATAGGTTAATTAAGAATTGCACACAGACAATGAACATGAACACGAACAACAGAAATCTAATAGATATGAATAGCAAAACTTCTTATTATTATTCGCATATGCCAAACAGTACATTATGCTTCTATGATGATTTACAATAATCTCTAAGGGTGTATAAATACTTTCCGAAGAACCTTCTCGAAGGAGTCCGTCAGCCACATACAACATGTCGCTACATAACAAGAACCTTGACCCGTCGGCTACATAACAATAACCTTTCTGAAGGGACTTGTCGGCTGATACACAATTTCTATTGACGACATCATCCCCCCCAAAAGAAAAAGTCGTCTCCGGACGACAATTACAAACAAAATACATTAACAGAGTGACTACAACAAAAAATCTGCTTCTATCATATCACTTCCACATTCATCCCATTACATCTGTAGCCTCTGCTAACACAATACTGTCTCCTCAAGCTGACCTTGATAGCCATGCGTGCTGCTTTCTCTGCTTCCAACACTGGGTCCACTGAGCTAAGTGTCGTTGCACTGCCTCCAATTGGATGATCAGCTCCTCCCGAGCTCTCTATACATCCACCAAGACAGCCTCACGGCCAACACCTACTCTCAGTGCCTCTGGTACAAAGACACTCCATGCCTGCAGTTGCTCCAAGTCTTCTCAACTGGTCAGATTCCCATGACTGATATCTGCAACGACTGGGGATCTAGGGGGCAACGCCCCAGGTGAGCTCCTTGTCCACTTCAAAACCCACACAAAACTGTAGGGAACACACTATTTCTGTCATTTTCTACCGATTCTACACTCTTTTTGGCAATCGCCGATGCTTCCCCTTCCCTGTGGCATCATCCATTACTCATTCTGAGCATTCCTGATTTGTCGACGTTTTTTTTTTTTTTTTTTTTTTTAAAGAAAACTTCCTGCCACCCTCTGTTACATTACAACCTTAACCTTGTATGCCAATTCCTTATGCAAATTGCAAGTTACAGGCCTTCCCAAATCCGTATGCCGGAGAAAAAATGTGTAAGATAAGTTGCAAACCCTTGGTAATTGTTCTTACAATCCGTACAGGAACTATTAAATGCGTATGGCGGTAAGGGTAAATGTTTCACACAATCCGCATTAAGCCATTCAAAAACCGCACCCCAATCTTCAGAATTTGTGATCTTGCAATCTAAATCCGTACACAAGATATGCTTGGAAAATCCATACAATCACCTCACATTCCCAATTGCAATTTCCGTATGCTGCTTTCCTTAAAAAATCCGTATAGGAAAATGGCTCTAAAATCTGTACGCTGTGAATGATGGAAGTCTTCTGTATGGAGAATGATTTAACAAACCATACAGTGCCCTTCAGAGTTTAGTATGGTAACTTGACCCTTCCTCTACTTATAAAATCCGTACAGCATTACCTGCTCAAAAAATTTAAAAAATCTGTACACTATATTTGATGGAAACCCATACGCTAGCTACCTTAATATATTTGCTTGAAAATCTGTACGAAACACAAGCTTATAACAAGCCATACGGTATCTTCCTCCAGAAAATCCGTACAGCAGCCCCTTGTAAAGAAGACCGTACACTGCATAGAAATCGACACTCATACCAATTCAAAGTCCATACAATGATTGAAACCTCTAGAAATTTCCATACTGAGACTCCCAATTTCCGTACGACAACCAATGGTATTGTGCCAAATTCAAACTTAAAAAATGTTAAAAAGCCGTACGCTTCCAGACTTTATAATATGCAAAAATCGTACATAGCCTACAAAAACAGTACGGTGAGCAGGTTAAGAATCCGTACAGTGCCTTTTTCCATTTTTTTTGTTTTTTTTTAAATTTTTTTTTTTTAATGAATAGCAAAGTCAGTTTTCCCTTTGACTGTTGTCATCGTTGGTTTGCAACGATGAAGGGGTTGCCCGAAGGCCATTCTGTGATGCAGAAGTTTTCGAGTCGTGGTATACCTGCAACTTTAAGCCATTCACCGCCTGAGGCACTTCCTGTCCTTCCAAAGTCCATAATTTTATTGCTCCGTTGTCCCCTACTTTCCGGGTCTGATATGGCCCGACCCACTTAACTTTGAACTTGCCTGGTTTGACCTCATTTCGGTCGTCGTACTTCAACACCCACTGTCCGAGTTGAAACCTGCTACGCCTGTTCTATGTCATCTCCATATCGCCCAGTTTGTTCCTGAAGCTCGCTACCATGGACTCCGTTAGCTGCCCTTTCTGTCTGTCAATAACACATTCACTCTATACTGCTACAACTTTTATTGAACCCTTCCTCCTTGTTGCCTGTGTAGATTGTATCGTGTGTCTTCCTTGTTGCCGGTACCTTTCTGCTATATCTGTGGTTCGACGTAAGAATTTCTTCCTACGCAGTCGTACAGTAGAATCTTTCATTCTTTTGAGTTCGTACTGTATGTTCTTTCCTTCAGCTTCAGTCATACCCGCCTTTCCTTCTTCGGCTTGTCTGTGTTCCTTCGGACATTCATTTCCTTCTTCGGCTTCTCTGTGTTCCTTCGGACATTCATTTCTTTCTTCGGCTTCTCTGTGTTCCTGCAGACCTTCATTTTCTTCTTCGGCTTCTCTGTGTTCCTTCGGACATTCATTTCCTTCTTTCTTACCTTCGTCGATCTTTAGCATATTACAACTCGGAAAGAGCTTGTAATCCTCCATCTGCCAGTGGTAAAGACCATTTACTGAATCCAGATCGTCATCTCCTTCCAATCGTAGGACTGCCTCCTAATCGGGTTCCATACTCTGCCTCCTCTCATCGTCTTCTCCTTCGGAATTTGATGATAGAGCTTCTTCTCCAACCATTTGAGTGTGTAGATCGATGACATACTTCCGGCCTTTGTTTTCAAGTGATAAAGTATTTTTCTTCCAATCGTGTTTTGCCTTGGCTTGTATCAACCACCCCCGACCCAAAATAGCATCGTATCCTCTCTGCTTCAGTGGGATCACGACAAAGTCCAACAGGAACGATTGTGTTCCAATCGTCACTGGTTGCACTGTGAGTACTCCCAATGGCTTGATTTCATGTTGATCGGCCGTTAGCAGCTGGAATGTAGGTGGCCATAATGTCGGCTGTCCCAACTTTTTTCAGGTGTCTTCAGGCAACACATTGACACTGGACCCTCCGTCGACAATCGTTTCCATCAATACAGTCCCGAGAATTCCCATTTTGACGACTGTCGGATGGTGTCCGGATGAGAGGACTAATAGCATCGGATCTTCTGCACTTGCGCCACTTTCCTTCCCCTTTTTGTCCGCTGTACTTGCTCCACTTTCCAGCTCCCTTCCATGTTCTCCTGGTAGTTTAGCAGCGGGAACGATGTTTGTGAGTGCCGATCAGAGCTGAGGCATAGTGAGCAACAGATCATTTATCCTAACGGGTATCTCAGCTTGCAATATTTGTCGTACAATGTTCTGTTCTGCGCAGTTCCGTACAGAAGTACCGGGCATGTCCTTCAGGTGTGTCGTTTCTACTTGCATTGCTCTCTGGATCTTTGCCCGTGCTTCCTCTAGTCTCTTCTTTTCCTCCATCGGATCGGGTATAGCTTTGCCTGCTTCCGAGTGATAGCCAGAACTTCTTCCTCGTCTGTCCTGACGGTAATCAAATTTACTCCGGACTTCGGGCACTTAGCATCATCATAATTGCCAGGTCCACACCATCGGCATAGCAGCTTTGGTGTGTTCGCCGTTGTACACTCTCGGGTGAAGTGATCCCACAGATTGCATGCGCGGAATTGAACTATCGGCCGACCATTCGCATCATACTGAATTCGACTCCTTCTGCCATTATTGTTGTTGCTGCTATTGTTGTTGTTTTGATCGTGCCAGTTGTTTCTATATCCGCCCGATGTGGCACCTTCCGTACTAGTGTTCCCGTTCCCTCCTGACGGGGATGCCTCCTGCGTGAGGAACACTTGTTGTGGTGTTCTTGATTTCAGGTTGAAAAGGACATTCCTTTACCGAGTGTCCTAGAATCTAGTAGATCTCACAAAATTGCTCTTTCGGGCAGGATCCCTTCGTATGGCCTTCTTTCTTGCACTCTGTACACCATAGGTCATTGCTCTTAGTCTCCTTGTTCATGTTTTTGAACTCTTTCATCATCCGAAGCATGTCCTTCTGAAGAGAACGAACTTTCTTGCTGCTGCTTTCATCGTCGCTGCTATCTTCTCCTGAAGGCTCATCGTCATTTGAATCGGATGAGCTGGTCTTCTTCTTCTTCTTTGTCTTCTGTTCACTTTCGAGGTTCAATGCTCGATTGTATGCTTCAGTATATGTCGATGGTGGCACGATCTTCATTTTTTTCCGCAGCTTCGGGTGAAGGCCTTCAATGAACCATCTTTTTTGGAGCCCATTTGCTGGCTTATTCTCCATTTTACTGATTAAGTCCTTCAACCTCCTGGCGAAGATCCGCACTGTTTCATTCTTCTTCTGCTTGGTATTGAATATCTCATTGACGATCTCATTATCATCGCACAATATTTGAAATTCTGCACAAAACTCTTTCTTAATGTTATCCCAAGTGTTTAATTTCTGCAGATCTGTGTCAGTAAACCAATCAATCGCAACACCCCGTAGGGTGGTTGGAAACTGTCGGACCCATTTGTTCGCATCTGTTATGCCATTCACTCTCCAGATCACTTCACATGTTTTACAATGTCGAATGGGATCGGCTGCTTCATCACCATCAAATTTAGGCAACTTTTTTTTCGGACCAGCCATTATCACTGTATGTTGGGGGTTTTGTTGTGTACTTGCGTTGTTTTGCACTCTCGTGCTGTTTTGAGCACCTACGCTGTTCTGAGCTCCCGCGCTGTTTTGAACACCCGCGCTATTCTGCACACTCATGCTGTTTCCAACACCCGCGTTGTTCTAGACACCTGCGCTGTTTTGCACACCCGCGCTATTTGCAATACCCGCTCTGTTTGCAACACTCGCGCTGTTTGCAACACCCACGCTGTTTTCGACTTTCGCGTTGTTTGGTGAAGAAGAGGTCGTCAACCGACGCTGTCCGTTCCGGAAGTATATCTCGGACGAAGAGGTCACTCCACGCTCGTGCTCCCTCTGCACTCCGAGCCGTGCAAGTCGATCTCCTTTCGTCAGGATTCTCTTCTCGTGGCGTATGTAGGTTCAAAAACTCCTCCCTCGCTTCTTACACCAAATCAAGCCGTTGTCGAGTCTTTTTCAACAATCTTTCCACGCTTTTTTTTTCGTCGGCAATCTTCTGAAATCTCTTTCGACGCTCTGTCTGCTGAGCCAAAATTAAATTTTCCTGCGTAATGCATATGTCATCCTTTTCCTTCAGCTTATTCTTATCTTTGTTCAATTGATTCGGCATTTAATTCATATTTGCCTGCTTGCGTACCAAGTCCATTGGGCAACGGCGCCAAATGTTTACCATATAGATTAATTAAGAATTGCACACAGACAATGAATACGAACACGAACAACAGAAATCTAATAGATATGAATAGCAAAACTTCTTATTATTATTCGCATATGCCAAACAGTACATTATGCTTCTATGATGATTTACAATAATCCCGAAGGGTGTATAAATACTTTCCGAAGAACATTCTCGAAGGAGTCCGTTGGCCACATACAACATGTCGCTACATAACAAGAACCTTCTTGAAGGGACCCGTCGGCAACATAACAATAACCTTTCCGAAAGGACCCGTCGGCTGATACACAATTTCTACCGACGACATTGCTCATAATCTATCCAAAATACAAGTTAATTCATTAAGAAATAAGTAGCAAACATAAATTTCAAATGTTTGATCATTAGGGCTTAAGAATTATAATACTAGAAAATTTGTGAAAAGGTAGTGCTCTAGCATTCTTAATAAACTATGATCATGATTGGTTATCAATCTGACAATTGGCTAAATGAGTCAATTGTCTCAAAATCTCTTGAGCATGGGTATAGAATACAACTCAAGCCCTCTAGTAATCACTCTACAAATTAATTCATGTCCTTCGTGTTAAAGGATAAAATAATCATCATATGGGTTCTAATCAACATTCCATGAATCGGGTTAAATAGGACTTAAACCTTGTCTACAATAGTGTCGAGCAATTACCTACGTGTCTCTTGATCTTTGGCAGTTTCAACATAAAGGTGCCAAATAGATCGTACTTCAAATTCTATCTCTGCATTATCCCAATTTAAACTAACAACTTCTTTGCTTTCCCTTGAGGTTTACTTTATTGATGCAATGGAACCTAGGCATTTAGAGTAAGGATATGTATTGATTGGCTTCCTCATCGATTCAACTTTCGCCGAATTCTCAAAGGATAGGCTCATTTCATCTCTCGAGCTAGTGTGTTTTCATTTAGTCTCCTTTTTTAGTATTTATAACCCCTTAACCTTAGCAAGTTGTAGGGCTCTTACAATGAACACTATTATCAAGTTAAGGGGCCCACCCTTTCAAGTGGCCTTCGATGAACCCATATCTGGCCATCATCTCAATACTGTTTTGCTCAATACATGTTTTTTTGATTGTGAGAGTTGCATATAGAATCTTGGGTAAAGAATTTGTCATCAACTTTAATTGGTACATAGTTCACAGTTATATCTCTTCTATGTTTGTAGCTATGCACTGCTTGATTGATCCAGACAAATCAAGTATTGACACCTTGTGCAAAAGGCACGTTAAAGCAGAGTATCTGGGGAACCTTGAGAAGGTTTTGGCAATTTTTCACAATGACTTGCATATTTGTAGGCCCTGCCATTATGATATTCCCCTTCATAATAGGCAGCTCGTCCCCTTATATCCTTTAGTATCCTCTTTAGATCCTAATAGACTTATTGCTTGGTTCCCAGTTATGAAAAGGAATCTAATTTTTTTGGTGTGTTACCTTCTTGTTCACTCTACCAATATCAATAATTGGATGGAACAAAACCTAGCAGAAGACAAATTGGAAGCTTGGGAAAACAACTTGGTTTTAGATGTAAACTTGCTAGAACTACCTAGTTTTGTCTTGATGGAAGCTCCTGAGGAAAATGAACCATAATCTCCCCTGAATAAAAGCTATTGTCTTTATATGGACCATTGTTAGGGTATTAATTATCTCTTTTATATAGATCTGGGCTTAAGGATAACTAATGATCCCATCTTCTTAAATATTCGACCATATTTAGCTTTGGAGGTTTTGTGACATCAACATAAAAGTAATTTACTAATCGATTGTAATTCACTAAGGAAGGATGTATACAATGTGCTTAAATCAAGATAGAAATATATACAATAAGGAATCCACAAGTAAAGGTAATCAATTGATAAAAGAGCATTCGTATGTAATTAAAATGTAATCATAGAGTTTAAATACGAAATATCAAATTGTATTCAGGCTTAGACCCAGAATAGAAGGTTAAGATGCTCACAACAGTTCGATAACAACCAAAAAATCTAAAATACAAATCATAAGATTAAATAAGGAATTCCAACTTACTAACTCTATAAAAATTTACTAATAGAAAAACCAATTTAAGAAATGTTATAAAAATGGTATTGAGTAAACATTATCATTTAAAGAAAATACTATACTAATGGAACTATGTTATCCAAACACAATTAAAGATATTCTTATAACTAGGGACAATGATCTTATGCTAACTTATACTAAATCTTGTCAATAGGATTTTGGAGACTAACCTTTAATTGTGAGCTTGAAGTGTATTTGAAGCTGCAAGGATCCCTTAAGATGATGAAATCCATAAACTTAATATCAAAAGAAGACATTCTATTAAATGACGTATTGGACTAGAAAGAGGCTTTGATTAAGAATCATTTATACTTCGAAGAATATAATCAAGTGCGCATAAAGATTTCCTGTAAACCCATATGAAGGGTCCTATCAAATATATAAACATCAATTTTGTAAAAGGAAGATATGCCTTCCTAAGACCTCAAATATCAAGCGGAGCTTGTATGCCTTCTGCATTTTTGAAAGGGAAGAAAAGATGTAAAGATGCTCTTAAATTGACTCAAATGTAAGGGAGGGTATGCCCTCTCAAAGACCTTTGTTAAGACACAAAGGCAAATGTATTGACATGTAAACATGACATAAAATGTCCCGGGCAACATCGGGGGTTTTCTTCCCTGTTCTTTTTCCCCTAGTGCCTGCACTTTGAATGCGGTAAATCCTTTTGTAAAATTATTTTGAATATAATATATAGGGCACTTTGCTTTCTACCAGTCAAAAAATTAAAATAAAAAAATTGTCATTAGTAAATATTCTCTCTCTCTCTCTCTCTCTCTCTATATATATATATATATATATATATATATATATATATATATCAGGGTTGCATAGGTATGCATACCCAAACCCTTGGTATAGTACCAGTATGGACTAGGGTACATTTCAAACATTTTGAAACACCATGTTAGCATAAAAAAAAGAAAATGCCAAAAAAATTGTCGTGTTGGAAAGAAAACCCTAAATGTGGGATTCTGTTGACCAAAATCATGGGTTTCCCTTGTCTTATTCATTCTTTACGGTTTTTGCTTGCCATTGCAAGTGTTTGTTTGCTGGTAAACGTAGGTTTTGGTTTGCAAGTAAATGTAGGTTTTCTTGCTGGTAAATGCAGGCAGAGAGATGTCGTCCGCACACCACAGCAAAGACTTTATTTTGCAAAGACATACATGCATAGAGGTAAGGTAAGTTTATTGTGTGTGATTTAATGATTTGTTTTATTTAACCTTTATAATTTGTAGATGGTTAATCTGTATAGTTTATAATTAATTAATTAATATTATTTATTAGATTATTTTGTTTATTGTTCCAAACTTTTTAAGTTTTTTAATAGACTTTGTGTATTAATATATGATTGTGTTTTGATTATTATAGAATATATTATATTCTATATAATTGACATATAAATGTTGATTATATATAGAATATATTAAACTTAAAAAATTTAAAATAGTAAACAAATAACTCAATAAATAATATTTATTATAATTTATTAAATATTATTATATTAATAAAAAATTAGATAATCATGAATCATAATATAAAAAATTTACATAATTATATTTAAATGTTACAATTTAACTTTATATAATCATGTAAACTTTACACATTACATAGAGTGATAAATAAATTTATTATATTATAATTTATACTAGATGTTTATAGTTTAAATCATAGTTCAAAATCTTGTTCTCTGCCACTCATCAGTGAGGCAACATAGTTTTCTTAGTAAATATCAGAGATAAATCGGCAATTTCTTGGGAAAATATTGGGAATATAAAAAATGACTTAAATTTAATTAGAAATGTATTTTTTTTGCAAAATTCAATAAGGAGATGCATCTAATGAGTCAGTAAATGAGGAAACAAACCAAACAAGTTGATCTAGATATATATAATTGCAACATGTAACAAAATCGCATCCTCATGTGGAATGCTGTAGTTAGAGACTTGAAATTTTGAAGCAAACAAAAAATAGCAAATTGTCTTTATAAAAAGATAAGCAATATAAAACTAGTCTACATCTTCCTTTCCCCTTCCAGTAGCTCTACTAAAAACTATGGGAATAGGAGGGTGCTTAGCCCTAGTAGTCCTCTATGATGTACTTGTGAATCGAAATTTATTTGAAAAGAGCTTCGAATTGGGTTTGAATCCAGTTGCAATCGATCAACAAGGCTGCCAGGCACTATTTCTCTACTCCAAAATCCTCCTTCTCTCCTCCAAACGCTAAAAAATGCAAAATGCAAATTAAAATAAGCGACTTACTAGTGTCGCAGTTTTATTGGTGCTACTTGTGAGAAGTCTACTAGTTACCGCGAGAAATGATAGAGAAGTGGCCAACTTCTCGTCAAGAAGTTCAAAACTTCTTGCTAGGAAATCTTGGTGAGAAAAGTATGTTCTTTTTTGTTTTGAGAAACTCCTCATGAGAAGTAGAGATATTTGCCACTTTTCGACAAGAATTTGAACTATGTTTTAACAGTCATTTAATTTTTTTTGATAGGTAATCGGTTGAAGCCTAAATTATTTATTATCCATTCATTATTATTGTTAAGATTAATTATTATTATTTGTTAATCTCGAGTAGATTTGAACCCAAGACCTCCCTGATGAGAGGCTCACAATTTACTGATGCGTTGTAGGCTCTTGTTTAAGTTCTAATTTTTAGTAAATTTTTAAATATAAAATAATATTACATTAACAATTAAAAATAAAAAATAAAATCCAAATAGCATGTTGCTTGGTTATACTGCCAAACTTCAATATTCATTTTTAATTTTAATTGATTTTGTGTGATATGCCAACAACCATTTTATTTTTGTAAAATCAGATTTTGTTTATAACAACGTTACACTATCCTCTCTCTTGAGTTTAGATTTTGATACTAACTATCCAATATTTTTTTATTTATCCATGTAGAATGTCAGGCGGAGGAAAACAAGGGTTGTATCCTTTGTGGAAGTATGTTGATCATGTTGCATGACCGAAGGGTTTAGGTGGATCAACTAAGGTCAAATGCAAGCTTTCTTCTTTGGGATGTAAAGGTTCTTACATAAGAATGTAGGTTCGCTTCCTTCAACATAGTTGGGGTATGTGTTGAGCCTTGTAAAAATGAGCTGGAACAATATGATTCTATAAGGGAGCAAGAAAGGGCTGAGGGGAAAGTTTTTAATAAGAGCTCTCATGCCTCAACAATAGGGCCTATATAGAGTCAACATAGAGATTTAGATTTGGATGTCTCATCTACAGATGTAACATGCTCGCAAGAGACCACACATTGGCAACTCAAACCCAATAGGAAGGTTGTTTGATGTGCAAGGTCGACATGCAGTTGATGCAACAATTGCACAATTTTTTTATGCAAATGGAATAGCATTTTATGTTGCTTGCTCCCTTTTCTACATTGAGATGGTCCAAGCTATCCATAATGCACCAGCAGGGTATAAATCACTTGGATATGAAAAGCTTCGCACTATTTTAGTTGATAAAGAAAAAAACTCGATTAAATGAACATACTACACCAATGAAAAGAGTGAGGGATATAGAGGGCTGCAATGTTGTGATGGATGGGTGGATAGATGTTAGAAAGTATCCACTACTTATTATCATGGTAACATGCAACAAAGGGCCTTATTATTTGAAGCCAATAGACTGTTCAAGGCAATAAAAGAATCAGAAATTTCTACATATCCAACTATATGAGGGCATTGAGGAGGTGGGGGCTACACATTTGGTCCAAGTTGTTGCTGATGCTGCCCCTATTTGTAAAGCAATAGGTCTGTTGGTGCAAAAGAAGTACAATCATATATTTTGGACATCCTGTTGCGTGCATTCAGTGAATAATGCACTCAAAGACATTGTCAAGCTTTAATGGATTATAGATCTCATAGAGAAGGGGAGGAAAATACAAATATTTATATGGAATCACCACCACACACAAGCCATCTATTGTAAATTTGCCAAGGTGGAGTTACTTAATTATGATGATACACATGTTTCTTTTTACTTCATTCTTCTTGACCACCTTTGTGAAGTCAAAGGAGCTTTGTGTTCCACAATTATTAGTGATGCATGGACAACTTGGAGACAATCTACATTAGATACTGCAGTTGAGGTAAAAGGTATGGTTCTTGATGAACATTTTTGGGCTGATGTGAAATTTGTTATGGAGTTTATTAAAATTTAAGCTCATATCTGACCTGATTATATTTGCAGATTCGGATAAGGCATGCTTGGGAGAAATCTATGAAGCAATAGATTCCATTTGTGAAAAAGTCAAGTCAATAACTGATACAATAAATGCTTTTAATAGAGAAGAAGTTACATGGAAGATGGAATAAGCTTAACACACCTCTTCATTGTGCTGCAGATGCTCTTGATCCTAAATGGCATGATAAACTGAGACTAGGAAGAGGGCTCCACATAAGGCTAGAGAGGTAATGAAATGATTTTGGGCTGCAGTAAAAATGATTTACAGCCGAGGTGAGGATGCTTTAATTTTGAGGAGTTAATGAAATACACTTTCACATGGGCAAGGTGATTTTGGTTCCGAGGAAGCTTTATATGGTATGAAATTAAAGATAGACCCTATAGAATGGTGGTGGAACCATGGAGGTGAAGCTCCTGAATTGCAATGATTTGCAATGAGATTGCTCTCACAAGTAGCTAGCTCTTTATTTTGTGAGAGAAATTGGAGTACTTATGGGTTCATTCATTCTCTATTGAGGAACCAGTTAGGGTCAAAGAAAGCAAAGAAATTGGTGTACATTCATAGTTCACTTCGTCTCCTCTTTCATCTAGATCTTGGATGCAATGAGGGCCCTTCATCAAAATGTAATCAAATCCCACTTGATGGAGAGCTTGCTGCTGTTGTGGACGGAGAGGCTGAAGTAGATGACCTTAATGACTTACCCACTGTTATTCTACCAGCAGAGGAACCTGAGCTTGAGAGCGATGACTATTTGGACAGCATCATAGCTGAGGACCTTGATATGGATGATCAAGGCATAGAAGACTAGACAATAGATTAAGATGTCTGATTTTTGTTTTAGTTATTCATTTGTATATCCGTTTGCTGTTTATCAAGCTTAATTCCATATATAATCAATTTGAAACTTTGGTATGATACTAATTGACAATAAACTATAAACTTTTTTTGATTTTTATTGTTCAAGTTAGAACTAGAAGTTTATCATTTCCAATATGTTGTTAATATGATTTCTGATCTACCTGTTCATAGTTAAAGTTTTTTTTCTTTGTTAAGCATCTAAGGTTTAAACATTCAGCATATATATATATATATATATATAATATAATTTATCACTTATGGCTGTGGCTTGTATTTTTAAATTTCTTGTTTTGAATGCTCAATGTCATGACTCATGACTGATTTTTTGATTTTTTGATTTTCTATAAAATATTAAAACTATATAAAACAATTAGGCTTACATGTACCCCTCTCCCATGTTTTGAAAATACTTGTACCACTGTACTCATACCCGTGTGCCCATGCAAAATTGATATATATATATATATATATAACTCAATAATATTAACAATAATGTTATTAATAAACTATGTAAATTATTATTAGACAAATATTGGACATATAAATATATACTAATTAAATTGTTGATGTTGTACACTATGGATTGAGCAAATATATCAACATGGAACGTTCTGATATAATCTAGAGTTATTAATAAAGAAATATCTGTAGAATAAATAGATTGGTTATGAAGGGATGCATTCTTGAAAAGACAGTTATCTTAAAAGCTAAAGGTTGCAACCACTCATCATTGCAAGATATATGAAGGCATTCCCAATCAATCAACTAGATACACGGAGGAATATGAGAGAAAGCAACAAAATAACATCTAGGGATTCATTGCAGGAGTGAATTGGAGGATATTAATCAGTGGGCTCTTAGCCGACAACAATAATACCAACATGTATAAACACAACAAAGACATTCTGAAAGAAAGACACTGATTATAAATAAATAATTGGTATGTGCTGAATACCTTTCTGATTTTAATCAGATATATGTGTTTGGATAAATTCAGATATAAAAGGATAATCATATTAAAGGCTTATGTTCAAATGTACAAAAGACAATTTGTGCGATGTAAATGCAGATATAGAAGAATATACAAATGTAAATTATAGAAAGAATAGGCAGACTTGAAGCAGAGGTAAAATGTGAAGTATAAAAGAGTGATTTAATTGTCCATCATCACTTGAGCAAGCATCATCACCAAGGTGGAATAACGGTTTGTATGCAGTGGGTTGGTGCTCACGAAGACAAGCAAGGAGAGTTGGTGCTTCCTGTTGGTTGGTGCCTGTGAAGGGTGGGAGTTGGTGCTCATAAAACATAGAGGTTGCAGCTTCTAGTAGGTTGGTGATTACAAATCATTGTAAAAGAAAAAGTCTACATAAAAAAACAATTATTTTGCGGTGGCTTTCTCTCGCATTGGGTTTCCACGTAATCATTGTGTCATTGTGTTCATGTGCATAATTTTCTATTTCAATGCTTGAAGTTATTGCGTGGATAAAAGTTTTGATTTGCAAAAAAGCACAAACATGAAATGCCTTCCTGTATCACTTTTGGGGGAAACACTTGAGTCATGTTCTTAATTGTAGGCAGTATAAACAACAAGTGCAGAGTTATAGGTCTATCAACTTGGGACATACAAGACAAGAACGAAACTTGATCCATTCCAGAAGATTCATACATACAAGGGTAGGATATACAGACATAGGATCGACATTGAGGACTATTGGTCAAATCTAATGGATGAACATGTTGTAAGGAGAAAGAGAAGGTCTAGAATGTAAGTTAATTTCATGAGGAAATGTGGTGTCTTCTCTATTCTTGACCAGGCTAAGGATGATGAAAATCTTGTTCATCCTCATTATGAATATGAAAGGATAAGTTAATCGAGCCACCCAATTGGTCACAAAAGGAAAAACTTACAAATTTGGAGATTTTGGTGAGAGTAGTGATGGATAGATCAAGAGCATGGATTGATAAGCAAGTTAATAGGTTAATGAAACAAGGTATTACTTTTACTCATGAGGATGGAAAATGAGGAATCTTCTTTGAGAGGAGATGACTTAAGTATCAACACTTAAGATTATGCATTGAGGATGCAAGGCAAAAAGATGGGGGCAATGAGGTAGAGGCATCAAAGGCTGTGAATCATAGAGCTGTTAGTAGAGAATCCAGGACCAAAAGGCACATGTTTGTGACACCTATACTTGTTGCTAGGTCTTCATCAACTAAGGAAAACAGAGTGCACATCTTGATTGATGATTAAGCGATTCCCTTGTTTCTTTTTAGTTCCCAAGCCATTGAATTTTCTCACTGGCTTATTTTGTGATGCTTCATTTTTATTGGTTGCTTTTGGTTACTGTAATTAGGTTTTTAATAGATTAATTTGTGCCATTGATTTCAAATCGATCTTGGTTATTCATTGTAATTGGGGCTCCTATATAAACCCTACCCCTCTCATTTGCAAGGCATTTTATTGGAGAATTTTTGCTAAGATACTGCTAGATTCACACTATTATTCATTGTTGTGTCTTGCATTGTGAAAGATTGTGATCTTTTTTGGAGCATTGCACGGTGATCTACATTCCTCACTTGGAGTAAATTTGATTTCAAGTTGTTCAGATTAGGTTTTCCTTTGAGCAATTTGGTGGATAAGAGTAATTGTAAATGCATACATGCTTTACCCTAGACCAAATCCCTAGCTGCTCGTTGATTGTAGGTTTTCTATGTGTGGTCAAATGGCATTTATATGTACTTAACTTCAATCCATATTTGATCTTTGATTTGCATCCATAGATGAGATTAAGGAGAGGGTGTTGATTTGAACATCATTTGGACACATCTTAGAAGATTACATTAGGTGAGTTGAGTTGCTAGCAAGATTGCATCTAGTAGAGTTCAAATGTATTCTTTCTTTCTTATACTTTTAGGTCAAAGTAGGAGTAGATTAGATCCACAAGTTTATGTTTAAGCGCATTTAGTAACTTGGAAGTTGAGATATATTTTAATTGCACATTGTAAATTTATATAATTAGAAGTTAAGTTCACAAGTCCTAGTGAACAGTGTTGGACTTATGAATCACTTTGGGATGAAGACTAGATATTGGTGACGCTTAATACTTAGCAGCCCATAGTGTTGTCATTGATTAGGAATCGGTAAACAAAGGAGGGCGAGGATATGATTTTAGATCAACCACTGGTAGACTCATACACCGGTTGGATCAAGAAAAAGAGTTAACAACAGGTCACATAGACATAAAGGTGAGGTGAACAGTCGTAGGCAATGAATAAGGATGGTGAGTCACCATTGATGTGATGTAGCAGAGGTATGCATAGCCAACATGATGTGATAGGCTTTTGAAGGTGTAAGGGACATAAGCTACATATAGACTTAGAGGGAGACTGACAGGCCTACCAGTCTACACCCCTACGCATAGATAGTCGGGTATTTGGTGATTAGCCCCGTATATAAGATTCAAATTTTGAATCTATCAGTTTGAGTGGGATTTTTGAATGGGGCTTTGGCGCTCAGATATTGGGAAGTGCGAATAGCTTGAGCACTTCGTTTTGAAGTTGGACGTGGTGGGGCAGATAATGCTGTTTAAGTGAGAAAGACACCAGAGTTGTAGAGTAGAGAGTTGGACAAAAGATATGTGACTGGAGACAATGAAGAACAAGCAAGATAGAGATCAAGAGATCTTCAAGGTTTACACAGTAGATCTACAAGGCAAGTTGTGTCACTTCTTAGATCAATCACTTTAGTTTTCTTTCTTACCATTGCAACTATTTGTAAGCTCTTAACCAGGCATGCTTCATTAGCAAAGCACTTATAAATCCTCTAAGAAAGTGCCTCCTAGGAGTGTTGTAAATCCTCTTACAAGGTAGTCTTGACAGGCTTTTGTGATCCTCATAGATTATTAGCATTAGTAATTGGATGTGTTCTCAGAAAGAATAGTTTTAGCCTCTAACTAGGCAACCTTTTATTTGTAGTAAAGGGCTAATGGGTATATTACTCCCACGATGGTTTTCATCCTCTCATTGAGGGTTTCCACATACAAAAATTCATGTGTCATTGATGTATACCTTTCTGTGCGAGCTTATATGGTTCTATCTGTTAGCTTCATTATTGTTTTACTGCTTAAGCAACTAGTAGTTAAAGTAATTAGGAAAGTAACTAAGTTAACCAATTTGAAAGCTAGTATTGATTCACCCCCTCTCTCAGTACTAGTTTGGGACAATAAACAATGTAAGTCTCCCCATGATACCAACATATCATTATTCCACTTTAAGAAGAAACCTTGAGTCACCTTATGATCTTTCATTGCAGTCTTAGTATAAGTGGTGTCTTCTTCAAGAGAGAATTAATATCTAGTGTTCACTTTGAGACATTAAGTGTTCTATTAATATCTAGTGTTCATCCTGAGACTTTAAGTGTTCTATCTTGTTTGTTGTAAGGGAATAAAACTTACATCAAGGCCTTTTCTGCTTCTTTTGCTTAGAATCTAACCAAAGCCAACGATTGATATTCATGTGACCATACTTATGGCAATAATTAAATTGAATGTTATTTTAATTCATGCTCTCCCAAGAAGAATTAAAGCCTTTGGTTTGAGAAGATTGTGCTTTCTCTTAGATTTTGCAAAGAACTCTTGCTGTATGGAGGACGAGTTGGCACCCCTACCAAACTATTGTTTCAACTATCTTGCTGTACAAGTTTGGTGCAAAGTGCATATAATTTCAGATCAACATTAGTTGAGATCATGTTGGGTGTCTTGATAAATCAGTCATAAGACTTAGACTCTTCAGAGTTATGACTAGCATTACTTCCTCCATTTTTCAACCAATCACCTTCAACTAATCATGAATGTTCTTAATCTTTGTCAAAAGCTCTTGTAAGGACATTTTCTCATCCATCATGATGGAAAATAACATGTATTCAAGAAAGAACTCTCGACTTCTACCAGAGGTTTCATGAAGGTCCTTCAAGTGATCCCAAATTTTCTTGTTTTACGAGATGGCACCTGAGGAAGATGATCATTTATGATTGAGAGTTTTTTGAGCGTGATGGCTTCCCAGTTGCACTCATCCATTTGTTGTGATCTTTTTTAGTACTGGTAGGATGTGTAGACATGCCAAGAACTGCTTTAAGAGATCGATACTCAAAGATAGTCAACATGCACTACTTCCAGGTATTATAGTTTTTCCCATTTAATTTTTGATTTCTTTCATGCATGATATTTGTTAATGATACCATTTGGTATGTTTACCAAGGCACTAAAAGCAAGGGACTTTGCTAGTTAAAGCACAATTGACAAAATTGCGCAAAATTCAAGGCACAAGTTTCAATGCATAGATCCCTAGGCGCTTATAACATGACAAATAACACAATGAAAGTCTGGAAAACTTTTAAGATATTTGCGAAGGACCCAATTTTTTCTACAAACTTTAGGTTGGGTTTGAGAAGATGCCAATCATCAATCTACAGTTAGTTGGAAAATCACAATTTTTTTTGTGCTTGCACAGATTGCAAAAACCTTAGGGAGCAAAACATAAAATCACAACACCACAAAACCTTAGTTATAGGGATGCAAAGGTGTTAAGAAAAAACTACAAATGAGGAATAATCGTAGATTATTGATTCTTTTGAACACCCTTGTTAATGTTTGGTAGCTTCGGTTGGATAACTATATGATTGTACACAATTATATATGAGATATAATTTTATGTGAGATATAAACTTATTATATGAGAGAAATATATTTATATTCATATATATATAAATATTTATATATAACAATAGCTAAGTTTATATAAAATAATTATTTGATTATTGAATAGACATGTCCCATGAAGGGACATGTCTATTCATGAACTATGTTCAATATAAGAAGAGGATGTTGCATATGGAAAACATATACCTTATTACAGGCAATGCTTAGTACATTTGCATCAACGATCTGGGAAAATCAACATGATATTAGAGCCTACTGCAAGTGTATTAATTTAAAAAAAGAATTTAAAAAAAAAAAAAAATATATATATATATATATATATATATGTATATATATATATGTATATATATATATATGTATATATATATTTTTGTGCTGATATCTCCAAAAGACCATTTGGGTGCTGCAACGTTGTATTCTGCATGCAAGAAGACGTGTAACAGTTGGAGATATATGAGGGGAAACAAAATGCATCGTAGAAAAAAAGCTCCTCTTGCTTCTCATACAGGGTTTTGAACTCAACAATTTCAAGCTTATGTTTGATATACTTATCCTCCTCGGGTATTTTTTGTCATGGTCGTTGTTGCTGCCTTACGTGCATCTCTTTCTCTTTTCGTAAAACTTCCGCTGGGCTCTGTCGTGCTACACCCAATTGTCAGCAGCCCCTCCACTCTTTGCTCTGTTGTTGAGCTAGACTTCAAATGGATTTTTGGTTTTTTTAAACTTTCCTGCTCTGCATCATTTCCTTCATCTGTATTTGGTCCTAAATTGAAGAGCGCCTGGCTGCTTTGACATGTCCCACGTGAATGGCGTTGAAACGAAATCTAGAGATTGGCTTTAATAGATAGAGAGACCACAATCACGACAACATCCTTTACAACATTTATTCAAAATATATTTGAATCCATTTTCAAGATTTGCTTCCATCATCAATTGAGCCTCAATCTGTTGCTTGCCTGCATGGATGCTATCAAAGGCTCTTGAGCCTCGAGACGAGATGGGGATGTCTTTGGAAAGAGAGCTAGAGCAAGAAATGAGCCTCGGGGAGAAAGATGGGATGTTTTTTCTTTATTGGTTGATCAACGCACAACATCATGTTGGGAACATGTTTTTTTAGGGCTAGGATATCACAAACAAGCTATAGAGAGAAATGATTTCCATGTCAAGTCTTATGAGACATTTTTTCTGGTGAGGACTATTAAGAAAGCATTGTTTCCCTGGAGTATGTAAGGTGATGTGTTTGCTTTACATTATTATTGTTATTTCTCTATTAATACGTGTTATTCATAATTATGTCATAGTTATATTATATGAGATTATAATTGAGAAAATATATGATGAATATATATATGTATAAAGTAATAATATGTGAAAGCATAGAATAAAGATCTATATATACTCAAAAGATTATATATATATATATATGTTCCAAGTTTATGTTTAAATTAGATCTTTATCTATATTACATTGAAATGATCTTATTATGGAGAATTATTATTCTTGATTATTTTATTTAACTAATGAAGTCTCTCTCTTATTTGTATTTTTATATATACTATAAGAGCTACCTTGATCTTTTCCTTCGAGAATGTTCTTGCAAGAAAAAGAGGGAGATTAAGATTCAGAGGGAGAAGATCGAGGATGCTATTTGTTTAACCTTTAGTGAACCCGATCTTATTGATTAAGAGGGAGTAAATCGTGTTGATATGGTTTCTCTAAAGTTCAATAAGTTGTCACAGTATAGAGGATTGTGATTATGTATAGGCCTATCCCTTGTGTACATCATGAGGAAGTGACGACTTCCAAATGATCATCACTTGTATTTGGAGAAGTTGTTGTAAAGTGACGATCTTACAATAAACTTGTATTATGAGATGAAATAAATTGAATAAATGGTGAATGTCTTGCATCTTAACATTTTGGGAGGCCATTACTCTTAGAGTACTTGGTGAATATTATTGATATTTTGGGAGGCCAATACTCTTGATATCAAATGTGATATCTAAAAGTTTTGAGTAAGTGGTGAATATCATTGATATTCTAGGAGGCCAATACTCTTGATATCAAATGTGATATCTAAACTTTTTTTTGAGGACTTGATGAATATTGGATGTCGATATTCTGGGAGATCAAGACTCTTGATATCAAATGTGATATCATACCCTTGTTTGAGTAATTGATAAATATCATATGTTAATATTCTGGAGATCAATACTCTTGATATTGTATGCGATATTAATGGTAGAAAACTTTTGAGTTTTCCTTAAATTCCTAATATTACCAATGGTGTAATATTTGTCTTGTGTTTATCCTCCCTTGCTAAGAGGGAGTGTTAATGTTTGGTAGCTTTGGTCGGATAATTATATGACTGTACATGTAATTATATATGAGATATAATTTTATGTGAGATATAAACTTATTATATGAGAGAAATATATTTATATTCATATATATATATATTTATATATAACAATAGTTAAGTTTATATAAAATAATTATTTGATTATTGAATAGACATGTCCCATGAAGGGACATGTCTATGCATGACCTATTTTCAATATAAGAAGAGGATGTTGCATATGGAAAACATATACCTTATTACAGACAATGCTTAGTACATTTGCAGCAATGATCTGGGAAAATCAACAACCCTAGGCACAACAATGAGAAGCTCAATATCATAGGTCACACAAAATTTTGAGATATAGAGTCACGTTAATAGGAATTTGTATTTTCATTGAGTGTGAACATGTAGGAAGACAAATGTAAGATCCAAAAGAAGATAGAGAAAGCCTTCCAATGCAAAATACAAAGTTGTCACAAGTAGAAAAGGATAAAAAAAGTTGGCATTGGAGGTCATAAAATACGAGCCGAAAGTCTTGTCGTGAGCAATGATAACCAAAGGAAAAATTGCTGGCAACTCAAATAAAAAATAAAATGCTATGCAGCTTAGAATGACAAAACAAAAGGTTTTGAAGGCCACAAACTAACCTTCACTAAAAAAATCGTTTTTCAAAAAGCTTCGAAGATTTCATTTGAAAGATTTTTTTTTAAAATTTCATTTTCCCACTTTGATACTATGTGAAACATATTGCACAGTGCGAATTTCTTTTTTACTCCTAAGAAATGAGAAACACATATAGGCAATTACCTAGCAAGAGTTTCTGAAAGAAACTGAAAGCAAAACATAGAAACATTCTAACTAAAGTGACATAATCTAATTTAATAGAATTCAATATTGACCATTAGTATATGTAGATATTATTCTTTTATAAATTTTATAACAAGAAATCCTTACAAAATATGTTTCAAATAGTTGAATTAGCGTCAGGCTCTGATTTTTTGATTTTTTGGCACAATCTTGTGTTTGGGGCATCTAGTTTTCTAATATTGACCCTGAATTTTTTCTGGTTGTGCTAAGGTTCTAGCTGGCTTGCAGGGTTGCCCTAAGCCTAAAAGCCTAAGTTACATTAGGTTTGGCGCTTTACTGAATTTTTTCCTAGGTTGAGTTTTGCTGCATTTGGACATACTATTTTTACATATAATACAAAAAATACCTAAAGATTAAATTTATAAAAAATTATGGCTAATTATGGTTTGTGTTCTTTAACTTTTTATTTTGAGGTGATGTCACAAGTCCAGGCAGAACCCTAGGCAAACAGAGTCCATACCTAGACTATTTATTTATATTGGATTTAAACTTTTGAACTTGTCTGGTTATGGGCTGGGTCTGATTCTGAGGAAACCCTGCAGCTCAGATTGGAACTAATATACAAGAATTTAAAATAACCTTATACAAATTAAATTTTCAAGGTTATTTAGGGTTTGCGTTTTTAGCCTTTCACTTGAGGCGAACTGTATGGTATTGGGTTTGAGGTTTTGAATCTCTCTGGTTATGGGCTGGGTTCTGATTTCCAAGTAAACCCTGCAACTCAGATCAGAACTATTATACAAGTCAATAATTTACTAATCTCTATCAGATTGCTCTCACTTGCTTCCAATGTGCCAGATTTGCACTTTTTAACAAGATAATGGAAATACTCATTTTTTTCATTTCGCTTTCATGTCTGCTCCCAATAGGCTAGATTTACAATTTTTTATTAAGATAATTGTAAGTATTGTTTTTTTGGTTGAGAATAATGTGGAACATCACTAGGCCATACTGGTTCTGGAAAGCAGGCCCCCAGTTTTGTATGTATTATTGTATTAGTGTGTTCTCCAAGGTACGGCCTGCCTTATTGCAAGGTGGTGATTTGAACTTGGGCCATTGTTTTCAGGAATGCACCTTTTATACTGTTACACTATAATCCTCTGGGAATATGAATTTACAAATTAGAAAGCATTATGAGGTGCAAAATATGTGATAGATTATTAATTCATAATAAATATCATTATAAGGTTTCACAGTCATGTCTAGCCTGGTTGTTTATATTATTTTTGTTTCACATGCTGTAATGGAAGCAATTTATAATAGAATTGGCTGTCATTGTGCATTTTACACCTGGTATGGATGGTGCATATACATTTCCATCATTCGGTCTTTTATCTGTCCCATTTTTTCAGAAATGATCTAGACTGATGCATTTGTACTGCGGTTGGAATGGTGTAGATGCATTCCTTTATATTTGGAGTGATTCTGTACTATGTAGGATTCAGTTATGTGGTGTAGTGTGCTTCATTTTCAATCTTTTGTTTCCTGGTTTGGGTTGGAAAGCAGTTACATTTAGTGTTGCAGACCTTGTTCATATATTTGTTTATTTCTTACCAGAATTAGGAGCTGACCTTAATTAGGAATACTTGGTATTTTCACATTTAGAAATTGAATCTCCTGTTATGGAATTATATCAAATAGTATTGATAAAGTAGAAGACTGTTCCCAGGAATTGTAGTTATTTTTTTCCTGAAATAAGTTCTGTAAAATAAACTATGACGTTCACACTTATTGTACAATAAAGAGTAGGCGATTTTTAGGCTAAGCTTCACTTCGTTTGCAACCTAACATATGTGAGGGCTCTATGATGCAGGTTGTGCAGCATAAGCTGGAAATCGAATCAGAGCAAATATATGCTGATAAGGTGAGTTTTTAACTTACTACTTCAAGCAATCTGGCCATTGTTGTACTAAATGATCACATGACAATATACTTATTACAATGCATATCAGTCTGCTTTCCCTTTTCTGGAGTGGTTCCTTTTAAATAGACCTTTAGAAATAATGATATACACAATGATATGGAACAGTGGGCAAGACGCTATAAGATGTACAGCTAAGAACTTGATCAGCGCCCTAAGGTGCAATGGTATGATATTGTGTGTGCTCAAAATACCTTCCCTCTAATATTCAGAGACCTTTATTCCCTCTTGAAGTTTGTCAGCTGGATGTCAGCAATATCTTCCTAAATGCAGTGTGATAAAAAATGAGAGTGTCATTAGCTATGATATACTATGGGTGAAATATAAACAATCAAATAAACTAAAGCAATGCTCATTGATGATGCATTGAACAATCACAGAACGGAATAACTAGCAAATGAAAATACAACTTTGAACAAAGAGAGGGGTCCAAAGGAAAGAACCCAACAGAACCCCGCTAAGGGTTCTGAAGAACCATGAAGAATCTCTGAACTGAAGGATAAGCAATAATATCAGTCGGAGCCTTAGGCTGCTCTGGAGTGATCCTGGAGGAGGAAGACCACTGCTGATAGGAAGCCGTCCTGGGCTTCACAGATCTGGAGTGATGGGTTGGTTCAAGCTGATATTTGGTACTGCATGCTGAGTGAAGCCCTGTGAAGAAGGCAGAGTTGTTTATTAATTAGCAACACAAAAAAGGATGAAGCTTCAACAAATCTATCAAGTGTGACTTCCTAAATGGCTATATAAAAGAAGTATACCTGACCCAACTAGAAGGTGTGATTGATGAACATTATCCTTAAACGGCATGTCATTTCATTGAATAAGTTAACGGGCTTAAGCAAGCCCCTAGGATATGGTTCATTCAAATAGATGGTCACCTATTGCAACTTGGTTTTACTTATAGCCCTTCAGATTCAAACTTGTATATTAAGATGGTAGGCATTGAGATTGTCATTCTTGTTTTGCATGTGTATGATCTTGTGATCATAAGAAGCTCAAACAATCTTGTCGACAATAGGATGGCCAAAGAGGGGCGAATAACTCAGTTGATAGAGCAAATGGAAGGTTTTAGGTTTGAGTCCTAGCTCAACATGATTTATCAGATCCAAGCTAAGTTAGGATAGGACCCCCTAGCACTTATAGTGTGGTGCTGATATGCTCATAAGGGCTCTTGGCAAGGTGAAAATTGAGTTGTTTTAGCTGTACATTTGCAAGAACAATATAATAAGGGGCAGAATGTTAGCATAGCATTTAATTGCATTGTTTGATAACCATCACTCAATTTGTTTGTAGTTATGGTTATGCAGTTTTCAATGTTCTTTAGTTATATTTTCGTCAATTGTTTTCCATTTCAATTTTTAATGTTCATTGAATAAACCATCAAGCATTTTGTTTCTTCAAACCTCGGGTTTTTTGAGTGTGGGACCTTGGAGTTAAAAAAACTGAAGCTGCTGCTGTTAAAGAATGGTTGCCTCTTCATTGCTATAAATCTAATGAAGTGTTTATATAAACCTGTCCATTTCCTTATCCTCTTTAAAAGGAAGAATTCACAGAACTCTAGGTGCGTACCACTGGGGATTAAGAGCTGAGGCAGCCATATGAGGAGGGATATTCATTGTGTTCCATTTTTTCGTGACAATAGGCTTGATGCACTTTTCATAGAATTGCAATCTAGGATCCTTGTAATTATTTGCTTGCTTC
This sequence comes from Cupressus sempervirens, assembly GCA_028749045.1. Lineage (NCBI taxonomy): Eukaryota > Viridiplantae > Streptophyta > Pinopsida > Cupressales > Cupressaceae > Cupressus > Cupressus sempervirens. The sequence goes on from CM053787.1 coordinate 990,938,912, forward strand.
ATTTGATCAAACTTGCTATCAAAAGTCTCCTATATCTCTCCAAGGCTAGAAGAATCTATATTTGCCAACCTGATTATCCCCACAATAGGTGATACGTGTATTGTCCCCATTTCAACAGAAGCTTTCAAAGAGTAAATAATTCAAATTGTTGAAGTTTTGTAGCTTTAGCCAAATAAATACTATGAGTCAAAACTAGTGAAGATATGTATATATATTTAGTATATATGAGATGCATATATATTATATACTTAACTCATATATATATATATATATATATATATCATAGTTCCCATACTCGGACTCGGCTCAGACTTGGCAAGGCCGACTTGACTCGGACTTGGCTATGACTCAACAAAATGAAAAAATCATTGAATTTTAGAGATTTTAATGATTTGAAACTTAATTCATGCACCCTTTATTGAATATAAGTTAAAAGTACTACAACATCATCATATCGAAGATAACATACACAGAAACATGAATGATAAGTCCACATACGTAAAATGTAAATTGTAGCTGAAGTAAATAGAAAACATAGGATCATATGACATGTCACATAGATATATAGAATAATAAATGTTGTCAAATAATAAATGTATGTAAGATCCATAAAACCAATGACATCAAATCATAAATGTGTATTAGGAAGATCCATGTTGATGAAACAGTAACAGTATAAACAAAAAATAATTCCATTTGCTTAAGCTCTATCTCAAGCCTCATCCTCATCCTCATCTTCATCATCATCCTTAAACTCGGTTGCAGCCTCAGTCTCGGTCTCTGAGTATCCTGTTTGCTTGCTAACCAAGCATCTAAGGTAGGTCCTAGAGGCCCAAGTAGCCATATCCCCCGCTTGTGAGGTGGACTCACGAACAACATCAACATGGCGTGTGTCTAAAGCTGTGAGTGTGTGTGTCCATTGGTCGAAATGTGCTCTATCCTCCTCTACTATAGCCATAGCCTTAGCCTCTATATCTACTTGGTAAACCTAGTCAAGGTCCTCCTTAGTGAAGATTGGATTGGTAGCCTCAGTGAGCCACTCTGATTTTGGATTGATTTCCTCTAGAGTGATCGGAGAGGTGTTAGGGTCCAAAATCTATTTAGACAAAGGTTGTAATAAACAAAGACAATATCATTCAACCTCTGCACAAACAACCTATTTTGCCTCATTGAGTGGATATGCTTGAACATGGACTAATTGCGTTCATTGTGTGAAGCGTTGCCTGGCTGACACAAATTAGGAATGGCAATTTTTTGAAGATTTAAGGTTGAGGGCCTAGACATTGCCACCACCTATTTGAAATAATGGAAAAGAAAAATAATTAGTCTCATTTACAACTACAAGTACAACTTTAAGGCTAAATTAGAAAATCAACAATTAAAATGCATAATTTATAAGCCATAAACTTAAGTATATATTATTTTTACCTGGCTGTAATGACGTCCTAGCATATATGCACATCCTGCTAGAGAAAATTACCTCTTCTTTGTTACTATATTTGTCTAACTCAATGGTTATAGCTAAGGCACTACCATCACTACTCAACTTCTAAATCACTGAATATAGGCCGGTTAGAACCTCCTCATTCGCCTTGAAGTTAAGATGGAAATGAAATGCTGGATTCAGATAATAAGCTGCTGCATGGATGGGTCTATCGAGCTGATTCACAATCTCCTCTCAATGATCTCCCAAATGGGGGGCATACTTCTCTTCACTCCTGCATACTGGGCTCTACCAGCCTCCTTAGCCCTATCCATACCCTCATATATGTAGTTCACTGAGGCCTTCTCCCCACCAACAACTCGTAGGAGAGATATAAGGGGCTTAGTGATATGCAATTATATTAAAAAAAACATTTGAGTCACAACTTAAATATAAAACTCAAAGTCAAAGTAAATTAGTAAACAATTAAATAATAAAATACTAAATGTTGAATTGTAATAAATTTACCTTCAATATTTCTATAGGTGTTTAAAAACTAATCTCATCAAAGATGCAATTCACCACATCTATCCCTGCAGTGGTAGTAGCAAAGGAAGAGGAAGTTCACTCCTTTGCAACAAACATCTGCCTCAGTTCTTTCCTTGATGTCAACAAGGACAGTAGTGTGATGAAATTCAAGGCAAACCTCGTGATACTAGGATGAGCTAACTCCCTTTGCCCCATGTATCTTCTCATTATGTGAGGACCAATACATGATTGTAGATAAACTTACATAATTTTTTGGCTCTTTCTACGCATGATCTGACCCACTCAAGCTTACCAAAATCCTCCAACATGGTCAAGGCAATGAGCTGCACAAGAAAACCAAAATATTGTTGGGTGCCTCTCCATCAAAAATTTACCTGCAACAGTTTAAAATTAATTAGAAATTTACATATGTTAACCAACTTAGAATTAGAAAAGTTCAAATAGATCTATAGATGTCTTTCCATCAAATTTTCAAAACTTGAAAAGTTAAAACTTAAATGTTTACCTGCAACAACATAACTTTTTGCATTATCTATCACCACTTGCACCATATTCTCTTTCCCCATGTTTGCTATGACTTCCTCAATAACCTCACTTAAGTGTATGGCATTTTTAACATGAGAGGAAGCATCAACAGATTTGAGGAACATGATCTTACAAAATTTAAATAGAGAAAAATAATTAATTATCATGGATCATCATCAAATTTCAATCAACAAATAAAAAATTAAAATATTCAATCATGATTCACAATGCATGTAGGAAAGTAGAAAGATCAATCGTCTCCATATGAAACAAGAAAATTGAGGAGTGTTCTATTCCTCATATATATCCAACCATCAGTCATGATGGTGCAACCCTTTTCGGTCCATGCCTTTTGGTGGTCGTCTACTCAAGCTTCATATCCTCTACCATTTCATCTAAGAGGTGGCCATTAAACTAAGGATCAGTAGGGGCTTTATACCCCGCACCACAAATAGTTACGAAATCTATTATGCCTTGCCAATATGGATTCCTATCACAAATGGATTATGATTAGATGATAAATTATTATGTAATATGAATCTATGATTACACAAGTAGAATTAATTAAAATTTAACTTGAAACTTAAAGAAAACAAATGAAAAGAAATTAATTACCTAGCTGCAATAAATGGAATGTTGCAAAAGTACTAAAAATTGCATATTTATTTTCTGGCTGCATCATGAATCTTCGTGTTCCAACCCATTCTCTCAAGCGAGGGTTGTGCGCTAGGAGTAGTGTGCAACACAAAATAACTATCCAATCTCGACTTCTACACTCTAGGTGAAAATGTAATAGGGCCAGTATTAGTAGCAGAAGCACTCCTACTAGCACTAGCACTAACACTAACACTAGCACTAGGACAAAAGGGAGGCCTATAAGAACCCTCTCCAACACAAGCTGCGGATGCGGGAGCATGGGAGCCAATAATACTTAATTCTTCAAGTTGCCTTTTCTTATTGCACATAACAAAAACGTTTTGCCTTAGTAGTTTGTTGAATGCACATGGTAACATTGTGTCCAGGTATGGTAGCAATATGGTGTCTGTGTTTCAATCTATAAATGCCACTAGAATTTATCTCTTTCAAAAAATATATTTTGTTTGATTTTTTTTCTTCCGGGAAATTGCTTGGTATATTTCCATGCCTCATCCTTTTTAGGCATTGTCAAAATTTGAAAAATGAAAGTTAAGGTTGCTGCAATAAAAAAATTCAAAATTGTACGAAGTTATAATGTTAAACAGTAAACTAATTAAAAAAATTAGCAAACCTTACATTTTTCATTTGAGAAAATTGTAAATACATGTTTGCAAATTTGTTCTAAAAACATTGTAGGGTTTGTAAGTTCTCACTTTGCAATTCAATAAAAAACATTCGAGATTTTCAAATTAGAACTAAAAAATTTAAAAAAAATGAAGAATACATTAACATACAAAAAAAAATCAACACTTCTATTGCAAATGAGTTAAGGAGTGTTTCTATTGACTCCTTAATGCTCTAATTGCAAGCTTACAACCTCCCCAAGCTGATTTGTGATCTTCTTAATGCTCTTCTTTCTTATTGGTGGCAAACATTTGGTTTCTCTTCTCTCTCTCTCTCTCTCTCTCTCTCTCTCTCTCTCTCATTTTACATCTCTTTTTGTCATGCTAAACAAATAAAAACCCTTTTAGGGTTATAACGAAATGGAATGTTAAGAAAAATAATCAAAAAAGCTTTTATTTTTTTTTGTTTTTTAGTGGCCAAATATGACTATCGCATGATTGATTTTTGCGAGTGATTTCTGGCAATTTCTAGTAAATTGCCGAGTTCGGCGATTCATGGCGATTTCTCGCTTAGACGAGTTAGTGAGTCATGAAAACTCGCCTTCCCTTGCTCAGATTGCTAGCTTGCCAAAATTACCTGCATATCAATGATTCTGGGATCTCTGATAATATATATATATATATATATATATATATATATAAATTAATAATTTTAATTATGTAAATACTAGAGAAATTATTATAATAATGACTTAATAGATATTATATATAAACATAATTATAATTGTCATTATATTAATCACATAATAATTAATAGACATGTCTCTCCTTGGCTCATTCTCATTATAAACGCAAGAGATTGCTGCCTTTGGAAACACATAAAACATAGACAGTGCTATTACATTTGCAACGATCTTAAAACTTAACATGGTATCAGAGCGTAGTTCCTTCTATAAAGCCTAACAACTTGAAGGTAGATTTTCAAAACTAATTCAAGGAAGATCAGATCAAATTATTTTATTGTAATCCTAAAAATTTGTGCAGTGATAAATATCGTGCAAAGAAAGTTTATTTTAACCTAGGTCACATATTTCAGCAGTGACATGAGATTCATAACAATCCACTTATACTTTCAAACTGATTTTGGGAACATATTTTAAAATGGGCTTTGAATAATTAATCCGAGCCACTCATGTGAATTGTTATTGGCATAAGGAAGGAGCGCGCTAGATAAGACAACAAACGAACAAATATCCAAAGTAGAGGGATATTGAGCATATTAAGGGATATATGTATAGAATTTGAAGAAATAGATCTTCAAAAGACAAAAGGCTAGGCGTATATGCTCATTTCATCGATTAGCTATGATTAAGAAGGGGGAATAAAAACCCTAGATTGTGAAATGACTTAGCATAGGAAGTCAATGCCAAAAATATTGTAGATACTTTATCTATTGCAAGCCAATAATGACGGTACTGATTAGCAACACAAAAGATAGGAAAGATTAGCATATAAATAGCGAATAAGGGAAAAAAAGGAAGTTTTAATCGAAGCGGGTTTATTGATCATCATTGACCAAACCAATGCACATGGGGAATGCAGAGATAAAAGAATATATTTTGTAAAGTAGCAAAGACGAAGGCGTCGGCCCATTAATATCCAAAAATGCCAAGTGGAAACACACATTGGCATTGTGGCAAATATTGAGGGTTTGTCTATAACAACAACGAAATAGGTGATTATAATGACCACGTCAGTAGATAACATGGAGAAATAAGGAAAAAGAGAAAAGGATGACATGTCATGCATTGTCTGCTAAATATATATCATTTAACCACCCCCCCGCAACCCCCCAAGGAATGGGTGACAAAACACATAACTCGATTGGCTTGACCCATGTTTTCCGTACAAGCTTATGTGATGGGCAAACTGATTAAAAAGACAGCTACTACTTGTGAAGGATGTGCCATGTAGACAACAATCCCATCACAATTGACACTAAATTGGAGGCTGCCAAAATAATAGTCATTTTTATATTGATATAAACTAATGTCAGCTATAAGTGGTAAAGGATTTACAACCACAAACATATAAAGATTTTTGGTTTATATACATTTAATTGTCTCTAATATTAAGGAAAGGAAAGACTTTGGATAAGAAGATTAATAAAGTGAATGGGTACATTAATAAGGAGTCTTTTCAACCAATCAAAAATACATCTAATAGTGGCATCAATAATTTAGATAAAGTCATAAAGATGAACACATCAGTGATGACGAGGACAATCAAGGATGTTGATGTATAGATAAGTATTTATTATCCTTAAGTATTACATTTATCTACTCACTATAGTCTCTCTCTTATCTGTATTTCTTTACGTACTATAAGAGCTATTTGCCTTGATCTTTTCTTTTTTCTCTGGGGATGTTCTTGTAGGAAAAGGAAGATTGATATCAGATTTAGAGGGAGTTTGACACTTAATTAGAGGCAACATTGGATGAGGAGCTGAGAAGATTGATATTCAAAGGGAGTCTGAAAAGCCATCATAGGCAACCTTGTACGAGGATGTCAGAAAAGTTGATATCAGATTCAGAGGGAGTTTGACATTTCATTGAAAGTAAAATTGGACAAGGAGGTCAAAAGGTTAGTGTTTCTTTGTAAAGGAGAAGTTCAAAGTGCGATCCCTCGTAATACATTCTTTTCTACGAAAGAGAAGTTTGAGGTGAAAACCCTTCTTCTCTGATATGGTTCATGGTGGATGTCATGACAACACCACACGAGAGTATCCATGGTGATTTCACGTGATGTCATGTGCGATTGCATAATTAGAATAGGCTTGCCCCCTGTACATCATGAGGAAGTGGCGATTTCCAAATGATTATCACTTGTATTTGTAGAATTTATTGAAAGGTGACGATCTTACAATAACTTTATCTTCTATTGTGATGGATATCTTATGATGTCTAAGCTGATCATGATAGATTATATCTTGCACTGTGGATTAATTTCCTTAAATAGACCATGGATATAATGTTCCTATGGTAAGTATTATTGACGATAGATGTGCACATACCTTGTGGACATTTTGAGTATTTGACTATGTTACCCCTGGTTTACGGGACGGATTTTTTTTTCTTGGAGCAGGGGACGGCAATGGGAACAGCTATATAAAAAGTAAGGAAAATTTAAAATATATAGGGAAATTTTAAATACTCGTATAAAAACATGGATAACACATGCTTATATAAATTATAGAACCTTAACATATAATGTTTGTGTTAAATAATTTAACTTTAGAGTTCACATGAGAGTGAAAATCAAACAAATTATCAAAACTGAAACATTAATTTTATGGGACAGCCAAGGGAAAGGTTTCCGGAAGTTTCCAAGTTTCCAGGACGGGTGGACGTGGGGACGGGGTCAATTTTTGCTGGAAACGCATCCCTGGGTAACATAGGTATTTGATGAATACCATACAACTTGATATTCAACAGGCCATTACTCAGAGTACTTGGTGAATATCATGCGCCTTGATATTCTAAGGCCATTACTCCTGATACTATGAGACTAAGTTGCCGGTTCGCGGTTCGGTTTCGGGTTCGGGTTCGAGAACCGGTTCGCTGGTTCGACAAAATTTTGAAAAGGGGTTTGGGTTCGTTAGTAGTAAGTACAAAAACATGTAAAAAAAATTATTTAAAAAAAAAAAAAATATATATATATATATATATATATATATATATATATATATATATATATATACATCTTTACGAAGCATGAGTTAGAATTAGAATGTAGCATAGTAGCATAAACACATTTGAACAACAAAAAACTTTAAAACAGCATAAACAATATAGTAGCAAACCACAACGATCATTGGAACCCCTAGCGACTAGATCTCTTCCCTTTCATTTAAAAAATTCATAACTGTATCTGATTAGTTTATGCAGATCAATAGTAAGTTTTAATAAAAATTTCTTCTTTTCATAAATTTATTTACCGAACTCTTATTATGATTAACATAATCGATTGAACGTGGTTAAAAACTAATTAGATCTAGCTTGCAGAAGGTAAATCCCTGTGACCAGCTGAATATTCTTCAATCTCTTTGGGCACAATCTCCCAAGCACTGATCAACAACAGTAAATTGGAAAAAGACCATTCATGGAGGCCTCTGGATAACACAATCTGACGTCCCAGATTCAATATTCTTTAATACAATTTTTAATATACCTAGAGGAGAAATAATCAGCCAAACAGTGATAGACAATGTGGTAAGTAGCTGCCCCACCTGACCATATTCATGTGACCGTAACTTTCTTCTGCAGGGCAACATTTCCCAATAAAACGTTGTTTATTGTTTAGTGTTTGAAAAATTCATATTGCTACTCAAATAGGCCCTGAAATTCCTCGAAATTGGTCATGGTGGTCGCCACATGTTGAGCATCTTCTCTTGTGGGTGTCTCAAATTTAGTAGCATTTTGATTCAAATAGAAAGTGTTTTACAGCTAGGGATTACTCAACACTAAAAAACTGTGGCATTGTAATGCCTACCAACCTAGACCCAAGATGTATCAACATAAATTAAATTAAAACATGCTGTAATGTGGAAAATTTATATGTGGTTCTCCTGGGTTCGAACCCTGGTCCGAAATTTTATATGTGGTTCTCTTGGGTTCGAACTAGGCCTCCAAAAACGAACCCAGGTCGAACCCAAGTCGAACCGGACCAGAACCACGAACTGGTTCAAACCGGTACGTGGTCCGGAGGGGGGGGGGAGGTACCCGTGCAACTTAGCTATGAGACAATATCCAAATGGTGGGGTATCTTTTGATCAAAGATATCCTTAATCATGCCAACTTGATATTACATTGAGGTAATATCTAACCGTGTGTTTATCCTCCCTTGCTAAGAGGGAATGTTGATGTTTTGTAGCTTTAGTTGGAGAAATACTATGATTGTGAGTCAAAACTAGTGAAGATATGTGTATAAACTTAGTATATATGAGATCATTTATATATACTTAACTCATACGCAATATATATGTATATACACACATACATACATATATAATAATGACTTAAGAGATATTATATATATATATATATATATATATACACACACACACACACACACACACACACACACACACACATATATACATAATTGTAATTATAATTGTCATTATCTTAATCACATAATAATGAATAGACATGTCCCATGAAGGAACATGTCTCTCCCTAGCTTAGTCTCAATATAAATGCAAGAGATCGCTGCCTTTGGAAAACACATTTAACAGTGCTATTACATTTGCAATGATCTTAAAACATAACACAAATCAAGGTGTTTAAATTTAATATCAGGTAATTTGCATATAATTAATTGTTTTATTATGTCAGATATTATATTTTTCTATAAAAAGAATTTGGCTGGGGCAAAAATCTAGTGAGGGTTTTGAAAGGAGGTTAGGAAAATTCATTTAACCCAAATTGCTGAAACCCTCTTTGGAACTCTGAGCTATTGTTTGGCATTTTAGGCTATGCCAAAAACCTAAAGACAAATATTGGTTCCATGAATGAAAATTATATTTGCTAGCAGACAGGGGTGCTTGGAGGCATCACAGACTGGTACAGATATGTACAACTAATTTTCAGAAATAGGAGATGTAGGTACTTAAAGATGCCATTTTTTAATATAATCTAGTAATTTTGAGAATATATCATGACATAAAACTTTGAAAACAAGCATAGTAAATTAGTTTGTAATGTCCCCATTGGTTTCCAGGATCAGTATTTCAGAGATTAGCCTAATATTGGATCCTTGTAGGCTAATGGGGATGGTTAGAGGGTCTTCTGAGGACTGGTTCATTTCCAATATTCAGCGATTTATGGATTTGGCCTTTGTTCGATGTCATTCGGACTCCATTTGCCATACTTACTATGTATAGTAAGTCAAGAGTAATGGAGATGGACCCTTTCTATTTTTAGAAAGTCTATTTGGTCACATGGGGAATTATGAGGAGAGATTCCTATTTCTGACTGCATGGCAAGCAGACAAGTATTTCAAGAGATATTAAAGTTCAAGTGATTTATTTAAATATTTTAATGTTATTATAAAGTTATAAAGTCACTTCATGACAAAATGACTTAAGTGACTAAAAGACTATTGCTAAGCTGTTCGTACCTCTCCTCATTTCGAAATTATAAAGGAAACCATTTGCATTGGGATGGAGACAACGAATGAATATAAACTAATTCTTCAAATCCTCATGGTCGCTTAATTTGTGACTGGATTCTTTCTAAGGACGAAATTCCTTTTAGAAGGTTGGTGAAGCTAGACGCAAACCTAGCTATCACACATCAAACTACAGTATTTAGTTTGAATTTGAGATCTTAAGCGCATGAAAGAAGTGGGAGATAAATAGAAGGCGGGTTGGCTTAATACACAGTACACCAGCAGTGATCCAGGTTGGGCATCAGGCAGATAAGTTATTCACATTATCCAAGGTAAAACTTAACATCTGAAATAGCCGCCTTGACTTCGACTTCCAGTTCAAATACATATGTCTGTATTGCTATATCGTGAAGTATAGTTCTGGAAAAGAACAGCAGAAAAGATTATCAGTCGGATAGAGTCATCAGTGGGAGTCACGTCTGAACTCAGCTTGGATTGCGGTATATCAGAACCGACACACATTTATAGTGTAGTATCTGCAAGCCGCCTTTGTCCAGTTAGCAGTTCGGGTGTTATTACTGGTGGAGAAGAGACCCTGCACATCCCTAGTCTTCAGCAGCAACTACAGGTGACGGAGTCTGTGAGAAGTTTTGAGGCAGCTGGAACTGATAACAGTGGCAGCTGATAACTGATTCATTGCATTAAATGAATGATGGTGGATATTGGTTTCAAATACATCTCAGTCGGCTTTCCACAAGGCGCCTCATTTTGAAATGGGGTCTGTACCCCACAAACTTATTCTGTAACTTCACCTTCAGTATGTGATCTTCCTATTATATGCAGTGACAAATCATATTATGCATAAGAACATTTAATGCTGGAGTCTACTGTTATTAAATATTGATGTACTGTTCTTGTTTGGTGTTCGTTTGGTGATAAGTTTTCAATTATTATCATTATTAGTTCACAGCTGAATGTGGTTAAATAACAGGATAATAGTACTGTGAGAGAGTGCTTGATAAACTGGTTTATTTACAACTGTTTGACATAATTCCTGTAAGTTTTAAATTCACTGTTCCTTTTCAAATCTGACAAAAGAACAATACAGTAGTATCATTCTGTGAGATCATCAGAGCACTTACAGGTTTGCAGTAATATATGTTATTCCCCCTGGATTTAAGTTATTCATCAGCAACATCATAATGTCATAATCAGGACTATGTGCCAAGTGTTTGACGACATTCCTATTGGTCCCAAAAAAAACTTTAATTCCAATTCCAGCAGAGTTTATTACAGAGGTATCAGAGATTATTAAAGGTAAACAATTACAGTGGGTTATTTAAGCTACAGCAGTTTAGTGCATGCCAACTGTTTGGTAAAATACCTGGGGAAGAAATCACATGTATTTTCTTAATATCCAAGGAGGAAAATTACAGTGGTAAAATAACGTTGTGATAAGTCTGTATTTAGCTTCAAGGTCCAGTTTAGATTGAAAGTATTGGCATGTTCTTAACTCTAACTCCATGATAGCAAAGAATTGGAACAATAATACGTGAGTCTCAAGTGCTGGTTGTATGACAAACTGTTTGATGAAATTCTTGACAGCTTTTTTAAGCTCAATATTTTAACACAAATCAAGCAGAGATTATTACATAGTTGCAGAAAGACAGTTAAGGCACTTTCTCTTTAGATCATTACAATGACAGCTACTAATGCAATCTCATTGTAGAATATGCCCTTCAATACTCTTTGAATAAATGATCTTACTAGTTGATACATCTCCATGGGTTCTTTATCATGATACTTGATCTAGAAGATGTCTACAATTACATGCCCATAGTTGCTCAACTCTGGATTCTTGGCATGTGGACTGAACTGGAAGAGTGAGCCCTGGAGTAAGAAACTCCAATGTTGACATCTGGCTGTGTCGTGATGTAGAGTTTAAGTACTGGGCTGCACCACTGACATTCTACCAAGTGTGTAAGGTTTCAAATGGTTTTTGGTGGGGGTAAAGATGATTGACTGGTGAAAATTGTGGTGAGGGGCATTTTTTGTGCCAAATATGTCAAATTGAAGTTACAAACTATATAGTCACAAGCTACGACATCTGCAAAAAAAAAAGTACTGTAAAATGGAGGATATAGAAGTATTATAACAGACATTACCAAATAAAAGACATCTCTTCTAGATGACGCTGGTAAATCCAATAATAGTTTTTGGCTATGAAAAGGTTTTTGAAGAGTTTTTCTCTCTCCCCAATGTATTCATCATTTGCTGATCTGAACAGGTCACTCAAATGAAGAAATCGAAAAAATATATTTCTCTTAAATCCCTGCTTTGTGTATGAGGATTTTCTACATTTCTTGTACATCGATTCAGATTTTCTTTGAATACTCATGTTTCTCTATTCCAGCAGCACATTTTCTATGTATGGTAATTGTTAAAATCATTTTTGTGTTTCTATTAGAATAAATATTCTGAATCTGCTTTAAAAAGTAATAGAATGTGCACAAGTCTGTTATTTTCCTTAGAGTTGTTTTATTCTTTTTATTATTATGGCCTCATGGATTGTATATATTGGATTCAGCACAGAGTGTATTTTCTGTGTTGTTATAACTTGAACTTTTTACAATGCAGAATAATCCCCTAAGATTAATGTACCGCATTAAGAAGATCCAGGAGGAGCTCCCACTGTTGAAAGAGCAATGTGAGAAACTGCTAGCAGCAAAGCAGGTATTTTGTAGATTTCGTTCTTTAATTGCTATTTTGGAGAGTTGGGCGTTGCCACTGATACACCTATTAAATCTGAAGTTTGACTATCAGATCTCCCACACATATTAAAAGAAATAATTCAACTTCTTGTTTAGCATTGAATATTTTTCTTTATTAGATTCGTAAATTACTAAATAGAAGCCTAGGAGACTGCACCCCTTTTTTAACTTTCAAGATATTACATCAATCTTGAGGGCAACAACTCTTAATCCGTTGGATAAAATTTCTCATAATTGAATGTTAAAATTTTGGGCTTTCATATAGCTTACTTGTATTATAATCTTGAAGTGACACTATTGTTTTGATTGGAGAGAGAGGAGATTAAGTTCGTTCCTTTCTCATCTGCCTAAAATAAAGTTGTACATACAGTGGTACAGGTAGCAAAGTTGTTTTTCAAGGAGATATTCATGTTGCATGTTTTGCCGCGGATTATTGTTAGTGATTAGGATAGCAGGTTCATGAGTCTCTTCAGGCAGGAGCTCTTCAAAATTGTGTGGGACAGAGCTTAGCCTGAGCACTAGCTACCTCTCTCAAACCAACGATTAGACTGAAATAGTTAATAAATGGGTGAGGGGTATCTCCCTAATTATTTACTCGGGCAAAAAAATGCATGGGTGAAGTGGTTGCAGCTCGGTGAATACTGCTTTAACACTACGTATCACATGTCCATTCGGATGACAACATTAATGGCCCTCTATGTGTATGACGCTCCCAGTTTTCTATATTTGTTGTTTAGTGATAGCAAGGTGCCTAGGGCCAGGGATCTTTTGCAAGAGAATCAAGATATCATGAGATCTATGAAGGAAAATATGCAAAAGGCCCAGAACCAACAAACACAAAATGTAGATCAACAAAGACAACAATCATTTGAAGTGGGCGATGTGGTTGTAGCCATATAGATAGTCCGCTCTTAAGAGGAGTGGTGCAAAAAAGCTGAAGCCACGATACCATGGGCCTTTTAGAGTGACCTGAAGAGTAGGGGAAATGGCTTATGAGTTGGAGTTGCTAGCGGATAGAACCTTTCATAATGTATTCCCTGTGTCACACCTCAAAAAGGCACTAGGACAAAATGTGGTACCTTTGACATAGTTACCTCCTCTTGATGATGAGGAGAAGTTGGTTTTAGTTTCTGAGGCTATCTTGGATACCAAAGAGTGTACGCTTTAGAGGAGGACTACCAGAGAATACCTGATGCAGTGGAAGAATTTGCCGATTGAGGATGTTACTTGGGAGAGTGAGGACATCTTACAACATCCAGAGCCGAGATTTCTTGAGGGAAAGCAATTTCAAGGGGGGCAGACGGTAATGTCCCCTTTCTAGCTAGTCACGAGATGACTTGTTTTTAGCCCGTTTCATCATGGTCTTGAGGGCTAACGAAAACTTTAGAGGGAGCTTGAGATTATTTGGCCTAGTCAAATACAGTTTCAGGCCAAACATTTGATGGAGTTATGAAGGACCTTTCTATTTTTAGTAAGTTAGTAGGGGTTCAATGCTTTCACAATTTTCAGTAATTGGATTTGTAACGTCTTGTTGAGCTCTTTCCAACGAGCTATTATTCATGGGATTCCATGTTAGATTGCTATTTTGTTTTAACAGTTGAAGGTTTAAATTGTTTATTAAATAAAGTGACAATTATATTAAATTACATTTTATTAAACTCACTTTATTATTTATAAGTACATTTTGTTCATCAAGTGGGAAATGTTGCCTTTTGATTAAAGACAACTTCATTTATAGACATGCTCAATTGAATTGGAAAGGAGAATGAGCGACGGTTTGATATGCTGCTTCACAACAAGTAGTATGCGCTGGTTCAGGTTAACCGAAGGTTAGTTATAAGTCAATCACAAAGACTCTAAACTGTGTTTGCATTATAATAATTTTCTGATATTACATAAGCATGGCTAATCTTCAAAACTCCTCAATCTTTATTTAGGATATTAAATAATGCATCACTATATTCAGCATCCAGACACAGATGGTGGAGAATATTGGTTAATATTATCGTAGGCTATAATATTAGTTAGCTTTAGTGGAGTTGTATAAATACAGCCCAGAGAAGACATTAATAGATTAATTTGATTTATTTATGTGAGAGATATCTGTGGATAAGTCATATGAGTAATTGGTTTAAATTAATTATTTTATGTCAACACATGTTTGTTGGTTTTCATTAAAGTTCTCACGACTTTCCATTCTAATGATCATCCTCACATGAATTGATGCAGTGGACTGTTTTAATCAAATGGTACCATTGTTTTTGGATCACTTTTGACAGGATTGAAACAAGTGGAAGGTCACATATATAGTTCACTCTTCCAACTAAAGTTTTCCTTTGTTGCTTTCAGTGTATACTTTCTTCTTTCATTACAACAATTCTAAGGGAAAGGAACTATATGAACAAAACCACTCCAAAATAAAATCCCGCTTCACTATGCAAAACCTCTATATGTTGTGTATTGTAGCATGCAATACTTTTATCATTAAATTCTTCTCCCGTGCTTAAAATGCATATCAATAAAGGAATTTATAGATATAACTTGTGTGTTGAAGAATTCAAAGGTTATTAAAATAATGCTATTTTGTCCACATTGAGCAATCATTATAACCAATAAGAGCATATTTTCCTTTGAATTGTTTCATCAAGTCGTTTGCTCCATATCTGTGATTGCACACTATGCATGCATGTCTACTGAAGTTCCATGCACTACCACGCATCCCATGAAGAGGTATCTCTTTTTACTACATTGTCTAAGATTCCTCTTGAATGTCTTCTTAATTATTGCATGTGCCTGACAGATGTGAAGAAACATTGTCGAACTTGGCTTTATAACTGCCATTTACATTTTATTTTATATTTCTAAGTGCCCTTTCAACAAATACATTCCAGGGATTCCATTAAATTATTTCCTTTCACTCCTCTCAAGATAATATCCCTTTGTGGCATTCTATCAAATAATTTAGTTGCAGTGTTTATGATTACACTTTTTTTGCATGTGTGTCTAGCGGGAGCATTTTAATTTTTGACAGATTCTAATGACCTATTCCAAGGTTCTCACCTCCCCAGGCAAGGAGGATGGAAGAAAGAAAATAAGACTTTAGCTTGTAATCATCCATTTCATGTTTTCCATGCATGTCTACTTGTAGCAGTCACATCTACCATATCTGACAAAGATGGCTGACTTCAAATGCTTCTATGGCTTGAGTTAGCGTATGTCTTTGAGACATTCTATCAACACTCACAGCTACGTTGTCTTTGATTCCACATTTTTAATGAATGCAAAGGAAAACCACATTCATTATTCCTTAAAGATGTCGATATACTATTTGAATGTCACCATTTGATACAAGTATAAAACTCATGTCTTCTCAGTTGTAGTTCAAACTTGCTTGAAATTTTTCGAAGACTTTTGCACATCTTGTTTTTTTCTCTGGGAATATGATAACTACCTCATTCCATGAGGCCGTACTCTTTCAAGAGTTTGGCCCAACAGTTCAGAGATGTTAACTATAACACATCGTTGTTGCCTAAATAGATAACTACAACCCATTCTCAAGTTTCTATTTGGCATGCATGTTATCCATCATGTTTGCAAAGACAATGAGAACACTAGCAAGGGTTGTAGAATGTGGTTTTGTACCTATTCTAAAGCTTTAATTGTGGCTTGGGCAGGGACGATCTTGTGACTATAACATTCCATGCCACCCTGGGGCACCCTGTAGCCTTGAGAAGGATAATGAAAAAGTTCGTAGATCGGCCTTTTCCCTGCCAATTACATTTGATCGAAAAATCCAATTCGGCCTTTAACTCAACAATTCCATTTTGAATTCCACAAAAAGAAATTATGTTTGAGGAATTCTTGAAGCATCTCGTACGCTTGTCTATGACTTCTGATTTTGCATACATTTCGACAAGAGCATTTCCAACTAGATGTCTGATCAAATTTTTTTCTACCAATTTGCTTTGACGCGTATCCATAATCTTTCCAAGATTTATATTTTGTGCACATGAGGAGGATGATGGTATGGATTGCGCAAAACTGTTTTACACCTGTGAGTTGCATTTCTTTGATAGTTTCTGGAGCCTTTTCTACAAATCCATTTTGTATATAACTTGCAAACATGGCTTTTTGATGCACTTTGTGAAACCTTCATCGTGCTTGGTCTACATTTCAATTGATACTATATGTTGTTCCATCTTTATCAAAGTAATAAGTAGTTATGTGCATGTAGTTATTATAGCTAACTTTCCCAATAGTACATTTTGGATAATTGTTGACCTTTAGAAAATTACTGACAATTTGCATATGCCTTGATTATGACAAGCCTCATTCATTGTCGGGTTTTTGAATAAATTGCAAAACTTGTTGACATTATTGACGGATATATAAAATGTGACATAACATCTTCCTTTTAGTAAACTGTGAGTTTTGGAGAAAACCTCGCTTTGTATATTTTGAATTGAATCTCTTTTGCCTATTATTATTCTTCTAGTGAAATATCCCAAATGGATATTTCCTCTATTGCTGCTATAATATATAACTATATAAATTATATTTTCCTGAAGATTTTTCTTTGATCTTATAGAGCTAGACAGAAGTTGCAGAAGAATGTTGTTTCTTTTTGTATTTTTCAGAATATAGGTATTACAATGAATAAATAACTGATAAATAGAAGTAATAGAAATAATATGCAGCAATACATACTAATCCGGAAATGATTCCAAAACCATACCATCAGAGTTTGATTTATTCCAAAATAGTACCAATATAGATGTGCTTCAAACAAGATGGATGCCAGTTGAAAATGGGATCTAGGTGAGCTGCTGTAATAAATGCCAGGCTGAACCAAAGTGGCTGCCTTCCCTAAAAATCCATTGCCTGCAAGGTGTAACTGCAATACTAGAAACCGATCCACTGCCTTGATCAAACTGTATGCATAGGAACCTTCAAATGTGATCTTGTTGAGGGCTACGTCCCAACAAATCTGCTCTCAACACTAGGGTTTGCGTCCCAGGTGAGGAATGCTCGTCCAGAGTAATGGTGTTCAAAATAGGATGATAAAATGATAAAAGATACTCCTCTTTAGGTTTCTTTCTCCTTATATCCCCTCTCCAAGGCAATTCGAACCCTAACAGAATTCTAAAGTGGATTGCATTTGAACTTTATAATATAACATTATTTTTTTAATAAAGGTGTCCAAATAGAAGGAAATCATTACTTTATTAATGAAAAATAGCTCCAAGCATCAAATAAGTCCCGACAAATGATAATGAAATACTAGAGACTGATCTCTTTCCAACGAGCTATCACACATAGGCAAATCGATCCAAATGGAGCCAGAAAACTCCTTATTACTCCAAAATGGCTAAACACTTAGCCTTATTTAAATTATTAAAATGCTAACTTAGGAGAATATTTAAATATATTAAAATATTTCCCAAGTAGCCAAGAAACAACCCAAACACCTCTAAAACATGAAATTGAGTTTGTCACTTGCCTGTGACTGATGCCAGACAACTTGGACCAACTGGCAATCACACCCTCAAATCTAGGGATACTCCTAAAATATAGGGAACACACTCAAATCTCCTGAAATTGAGACTAGGGGGTGATCTCATAGAACCTCAACTCTGGAAACGTCACTATCTCCTAAAAGGTAGGAATCTTCTCCTACAATCAAGGAACTGCCTCCTAAAATCAAGGAACTGCTCTCAATTGATTTACTACTGCTTGTAATACCAAATCTAGATGCTGAAAACCTCGAGTGAGTCCTTGATCACCACTGCCATCGTACGAGACTCCATAATAGGCTAACTCTCATGTCACTACTAGATAGAGCTAAAAAGGGGACATGACAAATCCTCTCCTCTCGAAGATGCTTGCCCACAAGCAACTGCAAAGTTGGATGTTGTAAAATAGTCTCGCTCTCCAAGTGGCGTCTTCTACATGTAGACCTCTCCAGCAAATTAGATACTCTCGAATCACCCTGCTTCTCAGCTAGTGTTCCCTCTCTTCCAAGATTTGGAGATGGTATAATATGTTGTCCTAGTGCCTTTTTTAGACACGACACGTGGAACACATTATGAATCCTACTGCTAGGTGGTAACTCAATCTTATACGCAACCTCTCCAACATGCCTGATAATCTTGTATGGTCCATAAAAACAAGGTTTAAGCTTCTCAGCTCCACCCCTTTTAAAGGTGCTCTGTCGGTAAGGCTACAGTCGTAGGTATACCATATCCCCCACCTCAAATATCCTCTCAATCTTGTGTCGATCAGCATAGACCTTCTGCTGATTCTGTGCTTGCTGAAGATTCTCTCTAAGAAATCTCATGATGTCCTAGTTCTCCTGTATCCAATCCTGTGCCAAAGAAACCTTGTCACTAATCACCAGATCAACAAAAGATAGGGCATCATAACCATAGAGGGCTCTAAATGGAGTCATAGCAATCGACATATGATACGTAGTATTATAATAGTACTTGCCCAAGTGCAACCAATGCACCCATGTCCTTTGTTGTGCTACTCTGATATAAACATCAAGATCTTCAAAGTGTAGCATCTCACCATGAATCCACTGGAGGAATATATTATCCATGTCGATTCTTGGATTCCAAACCAATTTAAAAAAAAATGCAACATATTCATAGTGCACCTGTCTGAATAGATGTGCAAACCCATATTGCCAATGCCTCTTCGTGAGGTCCTTACTAACAATCCTTGAACCTGATGCAATCTAGGTAAACTGACAAAATAACATGCTCGTGACCCTCTATATCTCTCAAACATACAACTAGTTGTTCCATTCTGACAAAAATGCCCAAACACTCCAAACTGTGAAGCAAAATATAAAAGTCTATGTAAAGTGATGTATCTTGCGAATCAATACCTGGGTCCCATAACAAAACACATGTCATACTGTGTGTGATGTAGAATAACTTCATACTATCACCATCACTATCAAGTAACCCTTTGTTTATGCAAGACACCATAACTATGGGTGAGTTATATCTTGCATGCTCAAAAATATCAACAATGGCCACCCTATCTCATTGTCATAACTCTGACCAGCAACAGAAGTGATATCAAACATACTATCAAACCAATTCCAATCAACAACAAACACTCCCCACTCCATCGCTAACCTATAGGGGCACCTTCCAACACTCCCATATTGTTGAAAACCTAATGTAGACAGTGAAAAACTCGGATAAGTCATAAGATCCCCACTAGAATAGTTACTAATCCTCAATGGATTGAAGAGTACAAAGTCACCAATTAGCAAGGTTATTTTTGCCCTGTCAAGAAAACCACGAGGCCACCTCTTAACAGAAGTATATGTGTCAATCCAGACGCATAAGATACAACTCTTGAGTGGTCAGCCCACCAAGTGTATGCTCAACTTCACAATCATACTCCAAGATTGAGCACCTTATGCCATTCGTGTCATCAAGATCAAGAGCCTCCTCATCATCCAATTCGAAG
Source organism: Cupressus sempervirens (assembly GCA_028749045.1). NCBI lineage: Eukaryota > Viridiplantae > Streptophyta > Pinopsida > Cupressales > Cupressaceae > Cupressus > Cupressus sempervirens. Next base: position 990,959,098 of record CM053787.1, read on the forward strand.
AGTGGATTATCTAAAATCAAATCAGCACTCATCTCGGAAAAAGGGGTTATCAGCAATGACTGAATGTATGTTATCAAATTCTTCAAGACTATAGGCAACAAACACATGAGAATGGGAAGTAAAATTGCTACTATCCAAACTCAGAATTTTGGAATCCTCCTCTATACCTTCTTTGGAATCATCTTGTATATCCTCAGTATTAATGGAACTACTGGTGTCATTGGATAACGTATCATCAAGTGGTTCCTCTTCTTCATTCACCTCATGAATATATTGTCTATTTGAACAGGCTGTTGCAAGAGGTAGGTTTTCTGATTGAGCTGATGTAGAATGTAGTAGACTCAGCTCCACACAATGTTCCTTCCACTGATTTTCTAATTTTGTAGGTAAAACATGGATTAAACAGAACTCCCTACTCACAACTGTAATATTCTACTTCTGTACACGGACCAGAAAATCTTTCCCCAGACAATTTGGTAACTAGAGGGACTTGGTATGTGATTTGGAGACTGGTAAGGAGATGTTGTGATGGCATAGGGATGGCAAAAGCACTTGTATAGGCAAATGGAAGGACACATGCACAGTATGGCAAGGTGATGGGAGTGAGCCGTACGGTGTCACAGAAAGAGCCGTACGATCGTTAGATTGGTGTACGGTGAGGGAGAATGATGACGAGTGGTGTGGTCATGCAATGGTTTGTACGGTGGGATGTTTGATAGGAGGGCCGTACGGTGGAGGGCCTAAGACCGTGCAATGTCTCTGCCAAATTCCAGAGGTTGCGTGCAAACAAAATGATGGCGTATTGGGTGATGGCTAGGTAGGTCGTACAACAAGCCATACGTGAGTAGAGGGGGAAGACAAGGAAGGTACGAAGTGTTTGAGAGTAAATGTCATACGGTTAAAGAGGGAGTCGCACAGAAATGTCTGGATGCCACAGGATGAATGCGAACACGTACTTACAAAACACAAGTAGATCAGACACGGTAATTGAAACTTGAATTCAAATAATCCCTCCAGAATATGCCAAAAGATGTTGCTCCGATTTGCCAGATCCGAGCGAAGAATTACATGCAACAACGAAATAGGGTGAGGGTTGAATCCCACCGAAACCATGAGAGCCAAGTAGGGAAGATCATTCACTTCCAAAATGGCGAATAGCGGAGAATCCCCAACAGGAATTTGCAGTACAGAGAAAATAATCCAAAAACATACCTACAGACTACCTACAAGCCGTGCTTAAATACCCATCGGGAAACTTTGAGAGAATGTACAAAGATAGCCGACGGCGACACAAACTACGGAAACAAAAATAAAAATGGGTCCGAGATACATTAAATCAATCGGCTCATTACAAAAGTTTGATTTATTCTTTATTTTATAACAGGAAGATTACAAGTTCTTCAATTTAATTTTCTACCATGAGGAGAGCTACTTAAGAATTTCCCATATTTTCTCTAACCTTTAAAAGTTCTGAAATAAGTTGATCAATCTCCCCGTCTTTCCCCCTCAAAGCAATAGAGTAAATAACACCAAGGTCAAGAAGATGATCTCTATTTGAAAGGAGGTTTAAGTAATTAATCTTCATTGCCTCCATGGATGTCTTAAGCACATGCATATCAGAGATTGATGAAGCATCTTCTTTACATTTATGTCTTCCCTCAAGTTGGACTTTCCAAATGTAGCTCTCTACTAACTTGTGGGAATTGTGTCATGTCCCCTTTCTAGAGTCGACATCAGAGATGATAGAGTTAGCCTCTCAGGCAGTCACGAAGGCTGGCAATAGTGTATAGAGACTCAGTCAGGGTATACCATGCTCGAATCTGGAGTTTCAGACAGTAGGAGGGTAGTTGAGAGCAGTTCCTTAATTGTAGGAGGAGTTTCCTACATTTTAGGAGGTGGAGATGGGTTATAGTGTTAAGTCTCTACGAGATCATTCTATGGTTTGAGTTTCGGGAGATTCGGATACATTCCTATTTTTTAGGAGTATTCCTAATTTTTGAGGGATTAGACTGTCAGTTATTTCAGATTATTCGGCATCAGTCACAAGAGGTGACGAGTTCAGTTTCACCTTGTAGAGGTGTTTTGGCTATTAGTTCGCTGTTTGGAAAATATTTTAATATATTTAAATATTCTCCTAAATTAGCATTTTAATAATTTAAATAAGGCTAAATTATAGCTATTTTGGAGTAATAAGGGGTTTTTTGGCCTCATCTGGGTGAATATCCCTTGGTGAAATAGCTCGTTGGAAAGGTCTTGAACTTTTCTAAATATTTCTCTTTTGACTTGGAGCATTTCGGTGAACGGATTTCTTTCTATTGGGAAAAAGGTCATTTTCTGGATACTTGACCACTTTAAAAATGAGAAATATATTATTTTATAACCCAATGCCACATGGGGACATTTTTACGGTTCGAGCTAAGTTTGGTGGGTTATAAGGAGGTAAAGACAAAGTTCGAAGGATTATTATTGACATATTACATCTTGGATTTGTGTTTTGGGCTTTGATTGAGCTTTCAGCATTTGGGATGCCAAAACCACTTGCTTTGCCTGTTTGGGACATAGCCCCCAAAACAGTGGTCTAGATTCTTGTAGTCAGAAACATCTTGGAGATTGTGCATTGTTTCTTTTGGGGAACGCAATACTGAGTTAGAGTTTTAGTTGGGGTTTGGGTATTTTACTCACATGTGGGCACTTTGCAGCTGTACGACCGTGCCTGGCAGCCATCTACTTTTCCACGTACAACATTTGAGAGCTGGATTTTGGCCGTAGCTTCCTTCTGGGCTCATATTTCACCTTCACGCCTTCAGGTTGGCTTTATTCTTGGTTGTAATCATCTAGATATTATTGTAAATCTTCATCTGGTTATATATTAAGTGTATATTCAAAAAAATCTACTTGAAGCGACTTTGCTTTAAATGTATTTGGAATACATTCTCAGAACTGGTTCATGTTATTGTACTTCTGTTATTACTTATTGAAGAATCATCAAAAATATAAAACAATCAAACCCTTCTGCAACTTCTGTCTAGCTCTGCAAGAAAAATTTAATAAATAGAGAAAAAAATATAAAATAATAAAATTATAGTAGATTAGCGGAAGAGATCCATCAGGAATCTTTCAACCTGTCAAAATGTGACAGGGCTGCAATGACATTTTCTTCACCAACCTTCAGTTGGCTCTCCAAAATAAGCTTATGGACATGTGAATCCATAAGCAAAGGATGTGGACTGCCATTGAAGAGCAGGGCTTTCTTCAATATCCTTTTTTGATACCCCATCAAGATCTTCATTTGGTAATTCCTCTTGCTGGTTATTGTTGGTCCGTGTTTCCTTTGTTAACTTATCTTCTCTTCCAATACTTTCTTTTGTATCCTTTGATTCTTCTTTCCTTCCTTGTTGCTGATATGAACTTTTGGATACCAAATCATCATTGGCATCTGGTATACCCATAAATTGTGTGAATGCAAGCATGTCTTGTATCTGCTTAAGAAGAGAACGATACTGATGGTAGCTGCTTATTATTTCATAATTGAAAGCCTTAGGCCTCTTACTTACTTGTTGACGGAGATGAAACCTTAGAGCACCCATTTCTCATTCTAGCCATGGTATTGACCTGCAATTAACCCAACAGGCTGGCAGGAACTCCCTGTGCAATTCCAGAGCCTTGCTCAAGTTGAGCTCTCCTACGGATATAAAATCTATTTATCTTAGCTTTTGGATGCAGAGATTTGTAATCAAATCCACAGGTTGGCAAGATCAGGCTCTGATACCACTGAAATATCCCAAATGGATATTTCCTCTGCTGTTTCTATAATATTTAATTATATTTTCTTGTAGATTTTTCTTTGATCTTATAGAGCTAGACAGAAGCTGCAGAAGAATGTTGTTTCTTTTTGTATTTTTCAGAATATAGGTATTACAATGAATAAATAACAACTGATAAATAGAAGTGATAGAAATAATATGTAGCAATACATACTAATTCGGAAATGATTCTAAAACCATACCAAATGAGTTTGATTTATTCCAGAATAGTACCAATACAGATGTGCTCCAAACAAGATGGATGCTAGTTGAAAATGGGATCTAGGTGAGCTGCTGTAATAAATGCCAGGCTGAACCAAAGTGGCTGCCTTCTCTAAAAATACACTGCTTGCAAAGGGTAATTGCAATACCAAAAACCGATCCATTGCCTTGATCAAATTGTATGCATAGGAACCTTCGAATGTGATTTTGTTGAGGGCTACGCCCCAACAAATCTGCTCCTAGGTGAGGAATGCTCTTCCAGAGCAATGGTGTCCAAAATAGGATGATAAAATGATAAAAGATAGTCCTCTTTAGGTTGCCTTCTCCTTATATCCCCTCTCCAAGGCAATTTGAACCCTAAAAGAACCCTAAAGTGGATTGCATTTGAACTTTATAATATAACATTATTTTCCTAATAAAGGCGTCCAAATAGAAGGAAATCGTTACTTTATTAATGAAAAATAGCTCCAAGCATCAAATAAGTCCCGACAAATGATAATCAAATACTAGAGACTGAGCTCTTTCCAAAGAGCTATCACACATAGGCAAATCGATCCAAATGGAGCCAAAAAAACTCCTTATTACTCCAAAATGGCTAAACACTTAGCTTTATTTAAATTATTAAAATGCTAACTTAGGAGAATATTTAAATACATTAAAATATTTCCCAAGTAGCCTAGGAACAACCCAAACACCTCTAAAACATGAAATTGAGTTTGTCACTTGCCTGTGATTGATGTCGGACAACTTGTGCCAACTGGCAATCACACCCTCAAATCTAGGGATACTCCTAAAATATAGGGAACACACACAAATCTCTTGAAATTGAGACCAGGGGGTGATCTCATAGAACCTCAACTCTGGAAACGTCACCACCTCCTAAAAGGTGAGAATCTCCTCCTACAATCAAGGAAATGCCTCCTGAAATCAAGGAACTGCTCTCAACTGATCTACTACTGCTTGTAATACCAAATCCGGATGCTGAAAACCCTAATTGAGTCCCTAATCACCATTGCTAGCCTACGAGACTCCATGATAGGCTAACTCTCATGTCACTGCTACATAGAGCTAAAAAGGGGACATGATATCTCGATACATTGAAACTAGATCAAGTCACCGTTTCAGTTATCATTGGCATAGCAAGGTTATTAGCAGCCTTTTTCATGGTTTAATTCACTTTGAAAAACATAAAATGTGGCCGATTTACATATCATGATCAACATTTGGATAAATGTTATTAATAGTTACAAACTTACTTTGTCATCTATATTAGAAGAAGAGTTGACAACTTTGCTATCATTATTCATATGTTTTGCACAAACAGTACTTCTCTCCTTTATCATTCATAGAAGAAGAGATACAAATTGACTAGTAGCAGATGATGAACACTTATGCATTTTGGGAGCTTATAACAATTTCTCTTTGTGTGGTCAACATAAACGGGTTGCACTTCTTCAAACCTTTAAGTTTTATCGATTTTATGGAAGACTTGAATATCACTGCATTCAAGATGGGTTTTGCCATTGACCTTAGTGCTATTCATCAAATAGACCTGAAATTTAAGAGAAATCACAATTTTGAAATATAAGCACTCTTTTCAGACATTGGAGGCTATCTGGAGTTTTTTGACTCAAACATTCTAGGACAAGGACTTTGTAAATGTTTTAACTTTTGCAAATTTAAAACTGCGGCTAACAACTCTACATACAGATTTCGGAGTTTTCCATCTATAGAGTTCACTTGTGAAGCTACAACAGTTAATATTTGCTGTTTGGAAAGCACTGAAGCTCTTTACAGGTAGGTTTATCAGTGTCTCATCTACAAAAACTCTTATTTCTGGCTACAACATATATTTTCTCAGCAGCAGTATAATATCACTGTGGGTCATTTGCTTTGGCATTGTCATATAGCTGTGTAATGAGAACTTTTCAACAGAAAACATATCAGTTGTTTACAATGTAACATGGACCCTGGGGCACATGGGGACGAGCTGTTTCACTAGCTGTTTAATAATATAATGGTGGAGATTGAGGTTAGATTGTCATTGCCTACTAAATTCCTCTGTACATGTATATTTTGGACAAAATGCTAAATTATTTCCTTTAATAATATTTTCCACCAGTTTGGAATACATTTCTGTATGCATGTTTGACATTATGAAAAGAAAACACAATGAAACACATAGAAACAAACAAAATGCTTGCATGATAGAAGATAAGAAACTTATGGGTGTTGGGGAAAAAATTGGCTTCAATTGAGGGATGGTCATTATAGATTGTGAAACTTGTATTAAAAAGGATTAAGCATCTACATCCAAAGAAGGTTCATCAGATCTTTGAAAATGTGACTAATCTTTCAAAATGATAAATATTGTATTCAATTTGGGAATCCAAATGACAGTGATTATTGGAGAATTTAGAAAAAGTTTACATGTAGAAATGGATAAACTGAAGTGTGAAATGCAAAATAGCACAAGAATACGTGTTGGAAAACTCTCAAGGGATGAAAGACGTGGTTTCTATAAGCAGTTGCTTTCAAGAGAGTGAATTTCTCAAAATAGAAGCACAAAAAACTTACAATATTCTATTAAGGTATTACTATCTCAACATTTCTTATGAGAAGTTGCTCTCTGGCATAGTATATTTTTCAAAAAAGAAGCACAAAGAATTTAAATATTTGAATTACCAAAGTGTTCTTGTAGAATGCTTGATGACTCTTCTGACATGCACCAAGCCTTCTAGTTGAAGAGACAGGGATGATGGTTGATTTATAAGCTTCTTTGAGAAGAAGTGTTAAATATTAACAGTGATATTCATACCGGTCTGAGAAGTGCAGACCACACCTTAATCTTCTCCTCTTATACCATACATTAGGCATTATATATACTACTCTCGACAAATAGATGGGCTGCGATCCTTGGCAGTAAACATGTTATGTACTAACTATAACTAATTGTTATGTTAGTTAACATTCTTGTTATCTCCTTCATAGGTGCCAATTTCTACAAGTAATGTATGGGCCGACCTAGAGATGGTCATATCCCTTTAAGGGACATGCCCTTTGGTGTTGGTATAAGGGGTGGGTGTTATTGTAGTTTAAGGACACACAAAAACATTGAAGTCTGGTCCTTAGAACATACTGCCCTATACGAATTACTGCAGAGATAAACAAGTTTCAGAGTAACATTTAATATTCTGAAAATTACATTCTACATGTAGAAAGAAAGAAGAAGATTAGAACATCAACGAATAAAAGATATTATCTCAGATTTGACCCTATAAAATTTGCAGAAACTTTACATGGTATCAGAGTTCTGGTAGTTGACCCTAGGCTCTGCAAATTAATTAATCAGACTTGATATATATTTAGCATCATTCTCCTATCTTCAATGGCATACACAATCAGACCCGAGGACAGCTTTGATGGAAAAAAACACTTCGATACTTGGAAATTCAGAATCATGATGATTCTTGAAGAAAATGATGTAAAACAATTTGTTGATTCAGCATCCAAACAACCTAATGTTGAACCTCATAAAACTATCTAGAGTAAAGGAAATAGAAAAGCCATTTAGATCATATTAGATGGAGTGAAAAATGATATTGTACATATGCTAATGAAACATCAGACCACATTTGATGTGATGAATGCCTTACTAAATGCATATGAGGTCAACAATGCAACTAGAGTTCTCTCATTGAAAAGGCAACTAAATCACATACAAGTAAAGAAAGGAGAATCGATGAATTCTTACTTCCCAAGGTTTGCTAGTCTAAGAGATGAACTTGCAAGTATAGGAACCATCATCAGTGACAAAGAACTAACACTAATGGCTATATAGATGGATTACCAGATTCATGGGAAACATTCGCACAAGGAGTAAGTGCTAGAGACAAACATCTTGATTTCATTAGACTTAAAGGAGATTGCCTTTAGGAAGAATTCAAAAAACAGAAGATGAAGAACTTCATGTTCTCAATACAAATTCCTATAAAGGCAAGAAGAAGCATTTCAAGAAGAAAAGGGGTAATCAAAAGAATTAAGAAAGATCTATCCAAAATAAAATGCGTCAGATGCAAAAAGTTTGGACACTACATATCTAATTGCTTTGAGAATTCTAAACAGCAAGCGAACTGTATAAACATTACTAAGGAAGAAGATAACTATGATCTTGAGAATCGTGTATTGTATTCAACATTATCAAATGAAGTCTCAAGTAAAGTATAGGTGATTGATAGTGGATCATCTTGACATTTTACAAGATACAAAGAAGCACTAGACTTTATATCAGAAAAGGTCAATGGCGAAGTCACCATTGGTGATAAATCAACATGTTCTGTCAAAGGAATTAGAAATTGCACCTTGAAACTAAAGTCGAGTAGTTCTCTTATTCTCAAGGGAGTACTCTTTGTACTGAGAATAAAAAGGAATCTAACCTTGGTTACAACACTTGAAGATGATGGACATAATGTTGCATTCATGGACGGTAACGTCATAACCTGAGCTAAGAACTCCTCAATTAAGAAAGTGAAATTGATTGGTCAAAGAAAAGGGTATTTGTATAAATTAAACTCTGAACTCAGTCGATCTATTCAAGCCTTAATTCATAAAGCTGTGGATATAAATGAAATATGGAATAGAAGATTAGGATATCTAAATTTTAAAACTTTATCAACTATGGAGAAGATGGTTATTGGTTTCTCTAAACTGAATAAAGATCACTCAAGCATATGCAAAGGATACAATTTGGGTAAGAATACCAAAAGTCCATTTTGGTACTATATACTTTATATAGATGACTTCTCTAGAAAAACTTGGATTTACTTTTTAAAATGCAAAGAATCAGAAGAAATCCTAAAGAGATTTAAAGAATTTAATACCTTAACTGAAAACTTATTAAGACATAAAATTAAAACTTTTAGAACTGATAATGGAGGGGAATACACCTCAGATTTGTTTAAAAGGTTTTGTAAAGAAATGGGAATTAAGAGGGAGTATATCGTTCCTTATAACCTACAACAAAACGGGGTAGCAGAAAGGAAAAATAGAACAATTATAGATGCTGCTAGAGCTATGATATTTGTTCAAACTTTAGAATATTATCTTTGGGCAGAAGCCTCTTGTACTGCTGTCTATATTCAAAATAGAAGCCCTCACTCCTACTTTAGAGATAAAACTCCTGAAGAAGTCTTTACTAAGTTTAAATCCAATATAAGTCATCTTAGGGTTTTTGGGTGCCATGTATATATCCATGTTCCAAAAGAAAAGAGAACTAAGTTAGAACTCTCTGGGAGGAAAGGTATTTTTGTAGGGTATAGTGAAACATCTAAAGCATATAGGATTTTCATATCTGGACAAAAAAATATTGAACTTAGTAGGGATGTAATATTTGAAGAAGATCTAGCATTCAAAAAAGCCCTAAATTTTGAAGAACCCTCTCCTTTACCTAGTTTTGAAAGAAATACTGAAACTGAGTCTCAGAGGGAGAACATTAAAGAAATTGAAGAAAAAGTTCAAAACCTTAATCTTGAAGGAACTAAAAATTCAAAGAAAAGATCACTTTGGGCCATTAAAATAGTAGAGGCAACCCAAGACTTTGCTGCACCTTCTGAAACAGTCAGAGAAAGCAAAAGATCCAAAGGATTTTCTAGTCATACAACAAACATGAATGATTTGTCTAAATCAGAACCACCCAATATTTCAGATGCTATTAAACACACAACTTGGAAAGAAGTTATGATAGAAGAATGCCAATCTATTATGAAGAATGAAGTTTGGGAAATTGTTCCAAGACCTGAAGGAAAATTTGTTGGTTCTTCCAAGTGGATATTTAAAATAAAGTATGCTGCTGACTGTAGCATTGAAAAACATAAAGCTAGATTTGTAGCCAAGGGATTCTCTCAAAATGAAGGAATTGATTATGAAGAAACCTTTGCTCCTGTTGCCAGATACACCTCTGTAAGAGTAGTCCTAGCTATCGCAACATCGAAGGAATGGAAAGTACATCAAATGGATGTAAAAACAACATTCCTAAATGGAAAGATTACATAAGAAGTATATTTGGAGCAACCTGAAGGATTTGAAATTCACGATCCTAGTGTTTTTGTCTGCAGGATCAAGAAAGCTCTCTATGGGCTTAAACAGGGTCCAAGGGCTTGGTATGAAAGAATTGATAAGTATCTCACCGGCTTAGAATTCTCCAAAAATGAAGCCAATCCAAATCTATATTATAAAAGGGATAAAGATGATATGGTAATTCTGATACTGTATGTTGATGATTTACTAATAATAGGAGATGATCATCTCATAGATCAATGCAAAAAAGATCTAATTAGAGAATTCGAGATGAAAGACTTGGGACTCCTTCATTACTTTCTAGGACTGGAAGTATGGAAAAATTTTGACAACATTATACTTAATCAAGGGAAGTATACATTAGATATTTTGAAAAGATTTGGAATGTGGAATTGCAAGTCTATGTCTTCTCCAATGGAGAGTAATATACATAAAGTTAAAGAAGCAACAATAGAATCACCTTCCATAGATTCTACTCTCTACAGATAGATGATTAGGTCCCTAATGTACTTGATAAATACAAGACTTGATATTTGCTATGCTGTTAATGCCTTAAGTCAATTTATGTGTGAGCTAAAGGAGACTCACCTAGTTGCAGTCAAACACATTAAGAGATACTTACAAGGCACTTTTAATCTTGGGCTCAAATATGAGAAAGTTGATTTAGATTTACATGGATTCACTGACTCAGATTGGGGTGGAAGTGTTAAAGACAGAAAAAGTACTTTAGGATGTTGTTTCAGTTTAGCATCAACAATGATATCTTGGATATACAAAAAATAGTCCATAGAAGCACAAAGTTCCACAGAAGCCCAATACATTGTACTAACAATGACCTGTCGGGAAGCAGTTTGGCTTAGAAAGTTAGTTGTGGGGTTATTTGGGCAAGCCATGAATCTTAAGATTATTCATTGTGATAATTAGAGTTCCATCAAGCTTTCGATGAATCCAGTTTTTTATGATAGGTCTAAGCATATCAAAATTCTTTACTATTATGTAAGAGATATGGTAGATAGGAATACGGTAAAATTAGAATACATTTGCCTTGCAGATCAGACAACAGATATTCTCACCAAACCTCTCTCTAGAGTGAATATAGACCACTTTAGGAAAATACTTGGTATGGTTGAATTGTAATTCATTTGTATTCTTTAAATTATTAATAAAATAATTTTATTATCAGGCTAGTGACTGTTATGGGCTCCACCATTTGTATTCATTATTTAAGAGGTGAGAATCTCTAAAGTAATGAATACTTGTATAAAAGACATTATGAGAGATGGCGATTTCTCAGATAATGTGTTGAACAGTATAGAACTAATGTGAGGTCTAGGTGAGTTCAAGATCACTTGTGACATAAGCATTTCCATTCCTATGAGTCACAAACTTGGATAAAGGAAGAATTTATTCTTCAGACTTTATCCTATGTTTTGGTAGATCTTAACTCAAGATCAAGTTGTGATATAGGATTGTCAGGTCCTATGAGTCACAACCTGGATAAATGAAGAATATAATCGTTCTTCGTATTTTATCCTGTGTGTATTGCATTACATGCAATACTGATATCACTTGTATAAGTGATAAGTCATATCACAAGATGGTTATATGACTTAGTATCATGTGTTCCATGATACCATTTGCTTAGAAGATTCAGATAGATATAGAGTATCAATCTATGCTTATTCATCGTAATTGATGATGCTAGACATGTTATCTCTTAGTATGATTATCAAGTTAAGCGGGAGAGTTAAATATTAATAGTGATATTCATACTGGTCTGAGAAGTGCAGACTGGACCATAATCTTCTCCTCGTATACCATACATTAGGCATTATATACACTACTCTTGACAAATAGATGGGCGGCGATCCTTGGCAGTAAACATGTTATGTACTAACTATAACTAATTGTTATGTTAGTTAACATTCTTGTTATCTCCTTCATAGGTGCTGATTTCTACAAGTAATGTACGGGCTGACCTAGAGACGGTCATGTCCCTTTAAGGGACATGCCCTTTGGTGTTGGTATAAGGGGTGGGTGTTATTGTAGTTTTAGGAGACACAAAAACATTGAAGTCTGGTCCTTAGAACATACTGCCCTATACGAATTATTGCAGAGATAAACAAGTTTCAGAGTAACATTTAATATTCTGAAAATTACATTCTACATGCAGAAAGAAAGAAGAAGATCAGAACATCAATGAATAAAAGATATTATCTCAGATCTGAACCTATAAAATTTGTAGAAAGTTTACAAGAAGTAATTGCACTATCATCCAATGATTTTGAAACTGCTAGTGTCAATTCTTACATTTTCACTATCTTATTTTTAACCTTGTTTCTTTTAGAGGCCATAAATTCTGCATATTAACTTGAAACAAGTTGCCTCTATTTTTTTGATTGTATAGATTTGTGAGAGGAATGTGAATATGTAATTATATTTAACTTTGGTGCTAGATGAAAATCATTTTTCTGTATAACACGAGGACGTATCTTTCTTCTTGAGGAGCATTATTTCTTTATGCGATATGGATCATTGCTTTTGCGTGCGCATCATAATAGCCTTGTACAATTAAAAGATTTTTTCAGTAAAATTATAAATTAATGTTGTGATCCGTTGGCACTTCGATTGCATTTAAGTTGCAAAAATCTGAAATATAGACAGGTATAACTGGAGATGGAGGAAATATTTGTTGAATAGATTTTCGAGTAGGTATATACAGGCTTGCTGCAAATTTTTGTTTAGTCAGTTAGGCCTTAAACTTATCCTGCCTAGTAACATTTCTCCTTACAAGGACTATTTTAGTAAAACTTTGAGTGGTATGCTTTGATAGGAGCCATTTGGATATCTGCACTTCATGATTAATGTTAAATATGCTGATGAGAAGTGTAAGTTATCATTTGAAAGCTTTATTATCTTTTAAATTAAGATGTCGTGGGTCTTGATGCCTGGTAAAGCCCTTAATAAGACCTTTTTCAGTGCTATGATCTAAGACGTGCATTGTTGTTACTTCCATCCATTTCCTCTGTATTATTTCTGTATATATCTGGAGAATTTAATGATCATTTCCATAGCAAAGGGGAGCATTTACTATATTCTTTAGGCAACCGATGACTTGTTTTGGTATTTTGTCTAAGAAGAAGTTACGCTGTCTCTTTAAGTAATTAGCTGCAGGTGTTTGCAGGATTTGATTGATAAAACACAAACTATGCTAGTTGGAAACAGAGCTTTGATACAACGCTTGCAAGTACGCACAAATGTACCAGTCATTAATGATTCTGATGACCTGGCATATACTTCTTTGGGAAAGGTCAGTTATATGTTTCTTAATATTTATGTATAGAAACAGGTGTTCACAGCTTAGGAAGCCACTGTTATATCACTGTTTATTGATACATTGTTCTTTTGTTCTTTAAGTTTTGCTGGTAATTTTTCTGGGTCAGTTCATATTCATAACGTGTAGAATTTCAATGTCTGTTTTATTTTCCTTAGGGTAAAACCCTCTATCAACACCAGGAAAAAGATTGATTGTTTTTATCAAAAAGGAAATCCTAGAACTGCAGATTTGCATCCTCCAATTAAAAACAAAGACTGATAGCAAGTACACACGGATTGAATAGGCTAAGACACAGATACATGAAACCTAAGTCACAAGGTTTGAATTCGAATTCAAGTTCGTCAATCATAAAATTTGGCGACGGTGAAAATTCGGATAAAAATCAACATTAAATTTAACTTATATAAATTTTTTTATTTTTAAATATAAGTAATATATCCACAAAATTATCAAAATAGTTTGACGTTGCTAAATAACTAGATTAAATAACTCAATATTATTTTAAAACAAAATAATATTATTATAAACAACAATATTAGATTGAATATCATAAAATTCAGATGAAGTTCAAAAAGGATAAAATTTGCTGATATTCGAACTTCTTGGATGAAATTTGGCATTTCTTGTGACTTAGCGTGAAACTATGGTAAATTCAATGCAAGACTGAAGATAAATTCATGATCTACAACTCTGAACTAACAACACAAAGCTACCAAATTTGCTGATGCAATTCAATACTTAGCACAACACAACAAATAAAATTAAATATACACTTGCAAGCAACAGATGCATAATAAATGTCATTGAGTAAATACTTTTTTTTTAATACCGATAATGAAATACTAATGAATCGAAACTCCAACAATATGCAAGTGTGGGAATTAGCGTCAATGAAACTAAGCAGAAAAAGGCATTGACTCTTTACAACAATTGCATGAAAAATGAATGAAGAATTCATTGAATTTTCGCTAGCTATGACTACTTCCATGATGAGAAAAAGTTAGTAGAAGTTGTTTCGCCCACTAATAGTAATATTTACAACCTGCAACTACCATATGAACGAATAATCAAAATTATAACAAGATATCCCTAATAGTTGTATCTCTCACACGATTGTTAGTGTGTACTAAGGAATTTTATCTACAAGTTCACTAGTAGTTCACTTGTAGGTCATATTCATTTCTAGAAGGTGCTAGTTGTCATAAGGTCTTATATTTTGGCATTTAATTCTCATTTTCTAGGTCATTAAATAACTGTTAAGTTAATTGTCTCATAAAATAGGATTTAGACACGTCACAATCTTGTCTTTTCCTATCCTCAACCTTGTCTTAATCGGTAATTTAGAAAAATTATTAACCTATTTGTGTCCTCTAGATGTAATTTTGATTATTATTAAAACATAAATGATATAAATAAAGAAAAGAGGAAAACGGGCTGCAATCAAGGGAGAATCACTAGGGCATCCTACTGCAAAAGCAATTAAGGGAGAATGATTACGAGGGCACCGTACTGCTCTATGATTAAGGGAGAACTGCTAGTTATAAATTTAACCCAGAAATCAATGATAAACAGCAATAAGGAAAACTATAAAGGAAAAACAAGAAAGACAAGAAGATGCCCTGGGAAAACCCTTCAAGAATGAAGGGAAAAACCCAGCCACACAACATAAGATCACTTTATTGCTAATATAATATTCAAAATGTAAAATGCCTTTTGCTCGAAGCGATATATATAACACAAGAGAGACTCTTCACATTACAACCCAAGGTCTCTTGAATTTCCCAAAAATATGACTCTTTATTTACAAATCCAACTCTCAGTAGTTCTATGCCTTAATGCATGTCGAGTGACACGTCTTTATATTTAATATTATAATTTTATCATAAATGTCCACTTCAGCTGAAGGTGACCATAACGATAACAATGCCCATATTTCTAGAGATAAAGATCTCTATCGCAGCACCAGTCTCTAACATAGGGCAACCCTATTGCAAGTACCTTTCCAACCAAGAGAATCGCTCGTGCACCCTTTTGAGGTAGCAATTAAGGGAAAATGGCTATGAGGGCACCTCACTGCTTTGTGATTATGGGAGAGCTGCTACAACACCCTACTGCAAGTAACTTTTCCACCAATTCTACAATCAAGAAAGAATCGTTAGGGCACCCTATTGCAATAGTAGTTAAGGGAGAACCACTATGATGACACCCTATTGCTCTGCAATAAACGGAGAACTATTAGGGAGAGTTGTGTTGGAAAGTGTTTTAAGCAAAGCATGCTATTTTGTTACTGATGGCAATTGCTATTCTTCTTCATGGCCATTTTGCAACACAAATGATCTACAAGAAGATTTACACTTAGAGAATTTTCAGTTTACCGAAAACAGTGTCCAGGCAGTTAGAAAGACCAGTTCAGTATGAGGAGATGTAGAGGATTTAGAGCATGCAATTAGAGGGCATGGGGTAGACATATTATCATCTCTAATCTAATCATCACAAGGTCTAAGGTGATTGCATTATGGAGATACTCACTTCTCAATATTAGGTTGATAGTTATGTGAAGAACAAGGTAGTTCACTAATGTTTTACTAGTATGGTGAATTGTTTGAAGAATTATTTTTGGAAAATGACACATTTTGGTTGAGCCAATTAGAGTCATTTAATCTTGATCAGATATCATCACATTATTGTTTTGGTCAAGATTCTTCACATTTCATTCTAAAAACCCGACAAGACTTATGTTTTGGGTCAAGTGATCATATATAAGTTTGGGTGTTGATTGTAAAGGACAGATGCGAATCATGGTTAACTATGAAATATCCCAAATGGATATTTGCTCTGCTGCTGCTATAATATTTAATTATATAAATTATATTTTCCTGTAGATTTTTCTTTGATCTTATAGAGCTAGACAAAAGTTGCAGAAGAATGTTGTTTCTTTTTGTATTTTTCATAATATAGGTATTACAATGAATAAATAACAACTGATAAATAGAAGTGATAGAAATAATATGCAACAATAGATACTAATCCAGAAATGATTCTAAAACCATACTAGCAGAGTCTGATTTATTCTAGAATAGTACCAATACAGATGTGCTTCAAACAAGATGGATGCCTGCTGAAAATGGGATCCAGGTGTGCTGCTGTAATAAACACCAGGTTGAACCAAAGTAGCCGCCTTCCCTAAAAATCCACTGCCTGCAAAGTGTAACTGCAATACTAAAAACCGATCCACTACCTGCAAAGTGTAACAACAATATTAGAAACTGATCCATTGCCTTGATCAAACTGTATGCATAGAAACCTTCGAATTTGAACTTGTTGAGGGCTACGTCCCAACAAATCTGCTCTTAGCACTAGGGTTTGCATCCCAGGTGAGGAATGCTCTTCCAGAGCAATGGCGTCCAACATAAGATGATAAAATGATAAAAGATACTCACTTTTAGGTTACCATCTCCTTATATCCCCTCTCCAAGGCAAATTGAATCGTAAAAGAACCCTAAAGTGGATTTTATTTGAACTTTATAATGTAACATTATTTGCCAAATAAGGCGTCGAAATAGAGAGAAATCATTACTTTATTTATGACAAATAGCTCCAAGCATCAAATAAGTCCTGGCAAGTGATAATCAAATAGTAGAGACTAAGCTCTTTCCAACGAGCTATCACACATAGGCACATCGATCCAAATGGAGCCAGAAAACTCTTTATTACTCCAAAATGGCTAAACACTTAGCCTTATTTAAATTATTAAAATGCTAACTTAGGAGAATATTTAAATATATTAAAATATTTCCCAAGTAGCCAAGGAACAACCCAAGCACTTCCAAAACATGAAATTGAGTTTGTCACTTGCTTGTGACTAATGCTGGACAACTTGGGCCAACTGGTAGTCTCACCCTCAAATCTAGGGATACTCCTTAAAAATAGGAAACACACCCAAATCTCCAGTGATTGAGATCAGGGGTGATATCATAGAATCTCAACTCTGGAAAATGTCACAACCTCCTAGAAGGTAGAAATCTCCTCCTATAATCAAGGAATTGTCTCCTAAAATCAAGGAATTGTTCTCAATTGATCTACTACTACCTAAAATACCCAATCTGAACACTGAAAACCTTGACCGAGTCCCTGATCACCACTGCTAGCCTACGAGACCCCATAATAGGCTAACTCTTATGTCACTGCTAGATAGAGCTAAAGAGGGGACATGACAAACTATTATGATGTTTGTATGGAAATTGTGTAGTTAGAGATTGTACTAATGTAGAGATTTTGTCAGAGCTTCATCTTAATTGTTCAAGCGTAGTGGATGCTATCGGTAAGTTTGGTTAAGGCTGTAAGAATTTGCCTAAGGGCAAAATTCACTCAGGAACTAAAAACTCAAACACAAGCACACAGTAGACCAAAGAGAGAGAGAGTATGATCAGAATAACAATGTATTCAATAATTGGTTCATCATGAGAGTACACTAGGAGTGCTTGTATATAAAGGCCTCAGGAGAGCTTCTAGAATGCATAGAAGTTAGCACCATGATGTGTCATACAACCAAGCACATGTCCACCAGATATGGATTATCCTCCATTAAGCACGGAAGTAAGTGCGATGATGAGAGGATAAGCCTACAAGGGTGGGACACGCAAAACAGTGTTGTAGACACCATGTGCTTAAATAGAGTTACATATTCCTGTGTTGTCTACATGACAACTCAAAAGGTGTGCAAACTCCTAAGTGTCTCACAAATAAAAATAATAAAATAATGCAAAATAATAAAATAATGCATAAACCTAAGTAAACTTAAGTAAGTGTAAATAGTAAAGTACGTATTTACACCAACACCCCCCTTTAAGTGCAACTTAGGGAAATGCCCTTAAGCTTACAAACTAGGATGAAGATGCATAATGGGTCCCGGCTTCTAGGCCATATTAGGTACCCATGAACATAATGAAGATGCAAATCTCCCATAAAGCGGGCAAAGAGGGAAAACCTCATGGGAAAAACCCTCCCCCAAAAAGAGAGATAAGTATGGATGCATCGATGGATGGAGTAATCACGACCCCCCCATTACGACATACATCCAGTATATACAAGAGAGAATGAGAGAAGGAAGAGAGACAGAATAGGCTCCCCCTCCAAAAGAAGAATGCCAAGAAGTGAAAGCCGCTCCGATGAAGAAGTTGGTCCATGAATGTAGAATGGTGTTCCTCCCCTTAGGAAGAAACAATGCCCAAGGTACACCTGAAGATGTGTGCTGGCCTTGAAACCTGCTCAAGTATCCCTGTATTGATGCTGAAGTTCACCCCTTCCAACTGTGTTGAAAAGAACGAATGCAGATCTGGCAAGGATGTTTGTTGAACCTATTCCACTGAACCATCTGTCTCCTCAACTGACAAAGAGACCTCCACTAATTGCTGTTCATAAGGATCCACAATCACACCAACCTGATAAGATTGATCATGTAGAAAATGGACTTGAGGGTCAGAGTGAGCCCTCGCAACAATTGTAGAAGTATCATCATCAATGAGAAGATGTAAGTCCTCAAGTTTGTCTCCCAAGTCAACTGAAGCTGGAGCTAGAAGACGAGATGTACCATGCTGTGATGGACCTTTCACTGTGACAATGTAAGCACGTGGACTGGACTGATGTGACCTCTCACTGCAACTGTCGTTAGAACCCCACGTGTTTGAATCTGTTGAAGCACTATTGTTGGTGTCACTATCAGTTTCCACTGTGTATGATGTGCGGAAAGGAGTAGAGGATAAGCTGGGATAACTTTCCTCAAAATGAACATCCTTCTCCACAAAAATCTCATGAGTCTCTGGATCCATCAGTTTGTAAGCATTGACATTGTCTTCATAACCGATAAAGGTACAAGACCTAGGTGTCGGTGCCTTGCAACTTCTGGAAGAAAGGTTTGCCCATGCTGGACAACTGGAGACTCTAAGGTGACTCACAACCGGTTTTCTGCCACACCATGCCTCAAAAGGAGTCTTGCCATCTAAGGCTGGATGAGGAGATCTGTTAAGTATGTGAGTAGCACTGCTAATGGCTTCAACTTCAAGTGTAGGATCAAGAGACTTGGCCTTAATCATGCAACTTGCCATGGTCTTGAGAGTCCTAATCCTCATAGCTGCAACATCTGTCTTGTGCAGACTGAATGCTGGTGAGTTCTAAAGATCAATCCCCTCAATTTCGCAAAAGTTCTTAAGTCTTCTGTCAACATATGTGTTCTCATTGTCCACCCTAAGTACCTTGATGGCTTTCCTTGACTTGTGTTCAACATGAGCCTTGAAGTCTTGAAGCTTATGAACTACTTCATTCTTATGATGAAGGAAGAAGACCCAAGTGAATCTCAAAAAGTCATCAACAAATATGAGTATGTAGCGGCCTTGGCTGACTGAAGTCACCCCAAAGGGTCTTGCTAATACCATGTGAACTAACTGAAGAACAACTGCAGCTCGAGAAGACTTCCTTTTATCATACTTCTCCTTGAGATTCATATCCACTGAACAAGATGAACACTCTCCCTTAGAAAAGTTGATATTAGGTAGACCTTTGACCATGTGTTTTGAGCAAAGTTGCTGAAGAGAGCGGAAGTCAAGGTGACCAAACCGCTCATGCCATAAGTTGATGTTTAAAGTAGAGTGAGTTAACAAGTCTTGGGAAGGACTCTTAGGCACAAAGTGGGCGAAGGAGTATAACCTCTTGTCATTATTGACTTTCCCAATTGCTACCAATGAATCATCTTTGAGACTTCGCACCATCACTGAATCTGGAAGGAACTCAACCTTATGACCATCTCCTAGGTGAGTGATTTGGTAAACTGATAGGAGATTGGAGCTTAGATTTGGAACGTAGAGAACATCTTTGAATTCCCCATCTTCCATTTCAACATGTCCTTTACCTTCAACTTCCATTTTAGCATCATCTCCCACGAAGATGTGTGGTACCTTTGACTGCTTCAATGAAGAAAAGTCTTCCCTTGAAGAACCCATGTTGTAAGAGGCACCTGAGTCAAGTATCCATTTTGAAGAAGAATTTGTGTTTGCCATAAGTGCTTGACCTTTACCTTTTGAAGAGGTAGGAGTAGAATCCTGGGAAGTACCTGGCACTTGAATCTTGTTCTTCTTGAGTAGATTTTCTAACTCATCGATTCTTTTTGTATTGCAATGATGCTTGTCATGATTTGGCTTTTTGCAATATGCACAAAAGAGTTTGTCCTTTTCATTACTTCCCTTCTTGTTTGAAGAAGAACCGCCTTGTTGAGAGGAGTCATGTTGTGTCTCAGATTGTGTTTTCTGCTTCCATTGCTTTTTCTTGTTGTTGCTTTTCCCCCTTGACTTGATTTGTGATCATCACTAGCCACCAAGGCTTTGGTTTTAGATGACTTGAGAAGGCCAAAATCCACCAAGTGAGATTGTTCAACAATCAACATGTCTGCAAATCCATCAAAGGAAGGCTTCTGGTAAGCAGATCCTATGGTGAACCTGTGAGTATTAAAGCTTGAAACAAAGTTGGCGTACTCAGAAGGTAGTTTCTTCAGAATATGATGAATCAACCTGCCATCCTTAATGGGATTTCGACAATCTTTAAGAAGTGCCCTATACTCATTGACTTTAATGATGTAATCTTGAATTGTGTCATAATTCTTAGGATCCAAGAGAAGTAGATCATCTTCAATTTGAAATCCCTTTTCTTCATCCACCTTACCATACACCTGTTCAAGTTTATCCCAATCTTCTTTAGATTCTGAACAATTTTTAATGTGAAAGAGAAGATCCCCATGTACACAACTTGTTGATTACACCTAAAGCTTGTTGGTCTTGTCTTTGCCAATCAATGAGTTCTTTAGCATCAGTAGGTTTGGTAATTGTACCATCAACATAAAGACTATATCCTTTTTTCATTAATCTACTCCATGCAATATCTTTCCATGTAGAATAGTTGCGTGAAGTTAAAGGAGGACATTTAAAACCCATGATGCAGAAATGAAAAGAGCACAAGAGAGAGACACAAAAACACAGTATACACCCCCCCTTTCACTCAATCAAAAGACCCCCCCCCAAAAAGATGCTGTTGGCACTTTATAAGTAGTGCGTTTACAATGGGCCACTTGTCAAAATGAACAAAGTGGACTTTCTGATTTTTCTTTTACAACTGCCTTATGAGGCTTAAATCTGTCACTTAAGCATTGTAGCTTAGTTTTACAACAATTCTGAAAAGAATCAAAGCTTTACAATGCCAAAGAAGGCCTAATTCTGAAAGTAAGAAATTTGTCCACACAACCCTAGAATTTGATTTCCGATTTGGAAAGTAGACGAAAAAATACACATTTTCAAAAAAATAGAACCTGAAAAAGTGATCAGCTGTGCCCGTACGGAGCTTCTGAAGTTGCAAAACGCAGGATTATGCAGGTACAGTCGCCAAAAAATGCAATTTTTACAAAATTTGTGCACAAAAACTAGAAAACAACACCACCACTAGAAAATTCAAGAAATTCTACCTGATTTCAAAAAAAATTGCACCTCAATTGGAGTCCGGATGTCCAAGTTAGGAGCTCGCAAAGTCAGGTTGCCAAACTGAAAAGCAATCTGGAGAGGGGTTTGGTGGTCAAACTGCAAGTCTAAATTTGACAATCAAACGATCGTCAAAACAGTTACAAAACGGCTAGGAATGACGGTTAAACAGTTGTCAAATTTAACCTAGCGTTTTGCTGACGTCAGCAAAAAAGTCCGCTTTTGGCTGACGTGTCAGCTAACTGTGTTGTCCGTACTGTACGGATGGAACACCTGTCAAAATTCCGTACGACTGATGTGGCAAATGAAGCCTGAGTCCATGTGGCACGTGGCAATTTCGGGTGTTGACTGGGCAGCTAGCTGGCTAATGGGTCGTAGTGAATAAAATTCTGCCGCGTGTTCAATTGTGGGATGTCGCGTGTGCATCTGTCCTTCGGTGGGCGGGAAAGGATCGCCGGCGGGAGTCAGAAAGACGTTGCCGGAAATGAAAAAACGTAGCCGATGACTGCCGCACGACGTCGAAATTTGTGAATCGTGCTAGATTCTGTAACTCTGCGGGCGGGATTTAAAACCCTGTTGAAAAACGGAGTCGCGCCCGGATTTTTTCACCACCTTTGGAAAGTCTGTACGCGGCCGAAAATGATAAAGATGCGGTCGGAATCATGAGGGCCGAAACTATTGCAGTGGCCAGAGACTTCGTTGCAACGGGCGCCAGAAAACGGAGATTAATCCCACATTGCGTGGGTTTGGGGTTTGCGGACTCTTTAAATGGAAAGGGCCGTAATGTTCAAAACAAATGTGGAGTGCCATCGGGGTTGAGGTAGGGCCGGGCCAGGCCAGTGAGGATTCTCGCCGGATTTGATAGGTGCGCTCGCAGTACGACCTTGTGCTATGTACGGCCCGTAGAGTAATTAATCTAATATGCCATGCAACAAATAAATTCCTCCAAATGACAGATTCGGGGTGTCACTGCCCGGGTCTGTTAAAATTTTTTTTCGCGAATTTCTGCAAATATTCTGACGGAAATAAATAGCAGAAAAATGAAAAAATTGTAGATCCGAAATTAATCAAATAAATGCGCAAAAAATAACCATACCCATATCGCAAATTGAGCCTCCGGGTTTCGATTTGCAAATTTTTTTTTGCCTCGCGGTTGACTTTGGGCCAAGGTAGCCGAGTTTATAGTCGATTTTCACTGGTTCAGCGTTCTGGACGCAATGGCGAGGTCAGATTTGGTGCTGGACGCTCCCAATTTCTGCAACACTGTGGATTCAGGCTGAGGTGATGAAGCAAGCGAGAGGTCTCGAACAACTATGTGATGAGAAAATCTCCAAGTTGCTCTGATACCATGTAAGAATTTGCCTAAGGGAAAAATTCACCCAGGAACTAAGAACTCAAACACAAGCACACAGTAGACCAAAGAGAGAGAGAGTATGATCAGAATAACAATGTATTCAATAATTGGTTCATCATGAGAGTACACTAGGAGTGCTTGTATATAAAGGCCTCAGGAGAGCTTCTAGAATACATAGAAGTTAGCACCATGATGTGTCATACAACCAAGCACATGTCCACCAGATATGGATTATCCTCCATTAAGCACGGAAGTAAGTGCAGTGATGAGAGGATAAGCCTACAAGGGTGGGACACGCAAAACAGTGTTGTAGACACCATGTGCTTAAATAGAGTTGCATACTCCTGTGTTGTCTACATGACAACTCAAAAGGTGTGCAAACTTCTAAGTGTCACAAATAAAAATAATAAAATAATGTAAAATAATTAAATAATGCATAAACCTAAGTAAACTTAAGTAAGTGTAAATAGTAAAGTACGTATTTACACCAACAAAGGCCAATAAGTACAATCTTGTATTGTAATTTGATCAATGAACTTGACTGAGGGTCAGATCTATATTGTATATGAGCAGTGAGATCTAGTGGAGTGCCTAAACTGCAAGTGCATTCCCAAATTCTTATTTTGTACTTATGCCTTTAATAAGGCACTTATTTATACGATAGTGAAATCATTGTGGGTACTATCTCCAATGTGGTTTTCTTCCTTAATTGAGTTTTCCTCAAAAACATATATGGTGTTATAAGTTCTCTCATTGCTTGTGTTATGTTTTAGTTTTCTTTTGATATGCTTTGTATGGTACTTGTGCAATCGGTTTGAAGTGTATAAAAGAGCTAGAATATTGATTCACACTCCCCTCTCCTCTCCCTCCCTCTCCCAATATTCTTCAATCCTTGCAGTTGGTATCAGAGCCTAGTGCTTTGGAAGAAGTCTTGACACCTTGAGGAGAATCCTAATGGGATCTAGCAACAATTAAAAACAGCTCTTTATTGCAATTGTAGACATTGACAAGCAGAAAGAAGACAATATTGAGTTGAACAAAAGACTTAAGGAAGGTGATGGATTTCTCAAAACACTTAGAGATTAATTGAAAAAATCAAGATCTAAGAGGAAGGGAAATTGTTCATCAAATGGAATCTGATGGAAGCATTATTATAGAGGTTGGAAAATCTTCTTCAGAACTTTTAAGGTTGTAGCTTTTGTCGGATTGATTTTATCATGAGATACCTTATTGATGATAAATCATTTTTAAGATAAATATCTTATATATATAATATATATTATATATGTAATATAATATATAATATATATATATTATTCATTATATATTATTATATAATAATATAATAATATATTACATATATGGTTAATATATTAATATTACATATATGCCTAAAGATGAGTTATAAATATGGTTATTTATTAACTATTGATGATAAACTATAGAGACATGTCTCCTCTTATATTTATGAGTCTTCAAATCTGCATTTGGAAGACATCAATCACATTGGAAATGTTAGTACATTTGCGGAAAACGATCCATGTTACTTAACATGGTATTAGAGCTAGACTGCAGATGTACGAAAGCCAAAAGGGAAGAATGATATTGTTCATACAGAGATGGAATGATGAAAATCAGAGGTAGAAGAGCATTTTCTTTATAGACAGAACCAGAGCATAGATAAAGATTGTAGAATGAGGATTCTAAGCCGACATCAGTCTCAACTGAAGAATACTATCAAGATACCTTGTTGTGGGTCATATGCAATAGAATGGATAAATGACATTATGCATATCGTCTTCAATCAATCAATATAGAATGGTCTACTCACAACTTGCAAGATGAAAATACGCCAACATAAACCACTATGGAAGAGCTAGACCTGTGTATCCATATCATACACATCATCTATTGGTTAGAAGCAAACTGAATACTACATGACAGTTTCCATTGCTGAGAAATGGATCAAGTAAAGAATAGATAACCCCCAAAGGCACAAAAAAACTGAGGGATATGACCATGTCAAACAAACAAATCAACCAATGAAAATTATATGAAACTCATGTGAAAAACATTTCTAAGAGGTTCTATAACGAAGACAAAGAAGGATAAGAAAAATGATAGGTTTTAAAAAATACCGAGCGGTGACATGGAGGACATATCATTCTGGGATTAGAACTCTCTGAGTATGGACAATAAAACATTTTCTAACACACTGCTTGAGACATCTGACGCGGACAGTCCATGAACGCATCTTTGGAAAGGTATAGAGGTCATCACACACATGAGAAGGCGTGAACACAAGACAAACCATAAGGGACGATACCGATTAGAATTGTGAAGTAATTGAAAAAAAAGGCACCCACATAGAACTATAAAGATACGACCACAGTAAGAGGGACATGACTGAGATTGTACTAAAAGCATTGGACCCCGCACACCCAAGGTAAGTGATAAATTCTTTTTTATTAATAAAATTCAATATTGGAATCAATAATTATGTTGTAAACATTCATTACCTTTGATTAACTATATATGTGTGTGTGTGTGTGTTCATTATCTTATAAAAAATAAGCAAATGAATGTTGGAAATATAGATTATAGTATGCATATAGAAGATGCAATATATGCATGTATAAAATCAATTAGATATTTATTATATAATAGGGATCATTCTAAAAGTATTAGAGTATCACATTAGTTTCTAATTATCTACATTCTGTTGGAAAGATCTTATATTGAATATAATCTAGGTCTCTCTCTCTTAGTTTTCCAATATATATAATATCAGAGATGAAAAGGCATATTAACTAAGATTAAAATTTATTTGTATTAAATATTAATGTTATTTAAGAATATTGAGTAGAATCAAATTTCTAATGTTCTTGCAATAATAATATTCAGAATAATTACTATATGTAGTTTTTATGTTTTACAAGAGCTATTTTTGCCTTGATCTTTCTTCCGAGAATGTTCTTGCAGGAAAAAGAGGGAGATTAAGAATTGTGGATGAGTTTAAGAAAATGGAAGGACATGTTTGCTTCTACTATTAAGCTTAATGAATGTTTGGAGCTTCTATGTATGAAAAGAGCAAGTTGGAACTTAGAAAGAAGTTGTTAAATTTGATATGATGCAAAAGTGTTCAAAGATATAAGAGTGAGAATTTTACATTGTGGGGGGAATAATAACCAATGTTTCGTTCCCACTTGAACCATCTTTAGTAAGGAGATGTTCCATGACCCGCATGGGCAGATAAGTACTCGTCTAAGGATGTTCTTGTGGGAAAGAAGGTTGGTACCTTACACATGCTATCAAATATTGTGTAGATGAGAATTCATTAGTCATTTGATGATCAAGATAAGTGAGGATCTTGAAGTAAATATCTTTAATAATTGAGATTATGAGTATCCTTCTACATTAAGAGGGAGTACGACACTTCTTCGAAGGCAACGCAATAGCTTAGAAGATTGATAGTCAGAGGGAGTCTAGAAATACATGTGTGTGACTACATGATTTTGATGGGCCTACTCTTGAGTGCATCATGAGAGAGTATTGACTTATCACTAGAAAATCAAGATTGATATCAGATTCAGAGAGAGTGAGTTCGACAGGCATCCTTGGGTGAAGAGAGTTTCTAAGTAACTAGAGGACCTGACTTCCTAGGATCGATGTTCAAAAGGAGAAGCTTTGAGATGCAATCTCTTGTGGATGATATCTTCTCTATGAGGAGAAGTTCTAAGTGAAATTCCTTGTAATGTGCTCTCCCCTATAAGAGAGAAGTTTGAGGTGAAAATCCTTGTTCCACCCTCTAGTAGCAGATGGGGTGGTTCATGGTGGATATCATGTAAGTTATTACGTGATGTTGTTATGATATGTAACGAAAGGTGACGATCTTTCATTGACATATATAAACATAAGGTAACCATTATAAGATGACGATCTTATAAATGGTAGACCTGTTATCATGACAGACTTCATTAAATTGTTTTTCCAATGTTGGAAATCATGATAACGAACAAAGAGAAGATAAACATTGTAAGGTGGTGATCTTATAAATGGTAGACCTGTTATCATGGTTCTTTGGGCCGGATTTTGCCGGACACCATGATAACGAACTTGTTATGGTTCTTTGGGCTGGATCTTGCCAACCACCATAGTTGCTACTATAGATCACACTTAAGGTGGTGTTTTTTAAAGTAATGGAAAATGCTTCAATTTTGTGTTATGAAAGGTGAGAAATTTAGTCTCATATTGAATTGAATATCATACTGAGATGATATCTCTTCTTATTCTTGAGAGCATAATGTGTTCTATAAATCCTCCCTAGCTAAGAGGGAGTGTTAAGGTTGTAGCTTCTGCAGTTTTGATTTTATCATGAGATACTTTGTGGATGGTAAATCATCTTTATGATAAATATCTTATATATATAATATATATTATATATGCAATACATTATATATTATTATATAATAATATGATAATATATTACATATATTGTTTAATATATTAATATTACATATATGCTTAAAGATGAGTTATGCATAAGGTTATTTATTAACTAATGATGATTAACTATAGAGACATGTCTCTTCATGAGAAATGTCCCCTTTCATATTTATGAGTCTTCAAATATGCATTTGGAAGACATCAATCACATTGGCAATGTTAGTACATTTGCAGAAAGTTTGAGACGATAATGAAAGAAAAAGAAGACTTGCTGAATGAGCTGGAAACTACAGTTCTTTGGTTGACTAAGGAATTGAATGAAAGTCAAGAAAATCAAGAAAAACTTGAGAAGGCTCAAAAGATGAAAACACTTAAGGAATGATCTAGCAGAAGCAAAGAAATTAAGCGACACATTCAACTTGAGCACTGAAAAGCTTGATGAACTATTGGGAAGGCAAAGACCGATTGGATATAAGTAAGGATTAGGTTGTGAACAAGGAGAATGTTCCAAGGCAGCAAAAGCTAGAGCAGATCAGACTAAGAAACCTAAGGAAGCAACCATGGATTAGGTCAATGGACAAAAACTCAATGGCAGATGTTTTACATGCAACAAACTTAGTTATAGGGCAAAGGAATGCCAGAGCAATTTAAATGCTACACACTTTTTTTGGATATTGTTTCACATGTTGACAATATGGAAATAGATCTAGAGAATGTAGATTCAGATTTTAGACTGGGGATGAGACTTAATGCTAATAGAGGAAACTCTACATGCCACAAATATAATAACTTTGGACACAGTGCGAGGAATTGCAAGTTGATAACCAATCCGAACAATCAAAGATATTTGAATAAAATGTCTTTTGTTTTCAATGCAACAATAATGGGCATATTGCTAAAAATTGCAAATATAGAGATAATGGAACTAGAATGAATGGTATTGTTAAGGAGAACAATGCAAACAGTTATAATAAAGGAAAGAAAATCGATGTGAATAATGTTAAGGATGAAATGAAGAAGACATGGGCCAGAAAAGAATATATTGACTCCATTGAATAGATCACACCAGTCCCTGGTGTGAATTTTTCTTTAGCAACTTGATTAGGTCAAAGACCTAATGGGGAGGATATAGTAGAAAATCTAAAGACCTCTAGAGATGACATCATCTCTTGATGCGATTTTGTGGAAATTTGAAAATTGATCCTACATTGCTAAATCTTGGTTTTTAGTTTGAGTTATGGTCATATGGATAATTATAGGAGGATTATCAGTTTTCTGGTTTTTATCAACATTTTGGAGTTTAGGTCACAAATGACGTTTAATGATCTAGTTGAAGATATAAAAGAAGGATTATGAGTCTTATTGCATACACTGCAACTTGAAGAGCTTGGAGAGAGTGATCTAGAGGCGATTTGGTGATTGAATTGAGACATTATCAAATTGTTGAACAAACCCTAGCAATGTTCGTAAAGTATTTTTTATAGTAAATCACTTTTATCTTTGGTGTAGCAATGGATGCACCACAGATTGTTAGTATTATAGAGAAGCCAAGGTATCAATTCAAGTTAAACCCTTTCAAATCAATGGAAGATAACTCGGAGATGCATTTTCTCATGTACCCCACATCATTATTAATGTTGAATATATTCGTGCGTATATCCATTGTAAACTAGAAGAGATTAGTACCTTACATATTTATTAGTAGTACAAATCTATGTCTGAGAATGGGAATCTAAAGGATGTCTTTGGAAGGTTGAAAGAAATCAATATACTTCAATATATCAACTTTGTGGAGTCAAGGAGTTGGAGTGGATCAAAAGTGTGTTGAGTCGGATTCACAATGAATTCTTTTCGATCAATGATCAGCTGGTCAAGATTACTGAAGAGTTGTCGTCGGTAAGTATTGTGTAGCCGACAGGTTGTCGTCGTCGGTAAATATTGTGTAGCTGACAGGTTGATGTTGTAGGTTCTTGTTATGTAGCCAACGAGTCCCTTCGGGAAGGTTCTTTGGGATGGTATATGTACAACTTTGGATCATCATTGTTGTAATCATCAGAAGCATTATGTAATCCTTTTGGCATATGTGAATAATAAAAGGAGTATTGCTATTACATGTTCTTGTTTATTGTCTGTATGCATTAATCTATTTACCCAATATGGTAATCATTTGGCGCTGTTACCCAATGGACCTGGAACGAATGCAGAGGAATGAAGACTAATGCCGAATCAGCTTAACAAGGATAGAAATAAGATAAAGGGAAAAGATGGAATACGCACCGCACAAGAAATTTTAATTTTGGCACAACAGGCCGAGCGCAAACGAATGTTTCAACAGATTGCCGAGGGACATCGAAGCACTGAGGAATTTTTGGAAGACTCGACAACGATTGAATTTGGTGGAAGAAACAAGAGAGGAATTTCTTAACCTGTATATGCCAAGGGAAGAGAATCCAAACGGAAGGGAATTAACTCGCACGGTTCGAAGTGTCGAGGGAGCATGAGTGTGGAGTGAACTCTTTGTACACGATACACTTCTGGAAGGACTTGAGGAAAACCCTTTTTCACCAAGTAATGTGACTGTTGGAAATAAGACGACTATACGAGACAACATGGGTGTGCAGAATAGTGCGGGTGTGCAAAACAACGCAGGTACACAACAAGTACCTCCAACTTGAATAATAATGGTAGGACCAAAGGAGAAGTTGCTAAAGTTTGATGGTGATGGAACTACCGATCCAATCAGACACTGTAAGACATGTGAAACAATTTGGACGGCAAATGGCGTAATCGACACAGATGAATGGGTCCGACAATTTCCAGCAACCTTAAGGGGTGTAGTAGTTGATTGGTTTGTCGATGCGAATCCCCAACAATTAACTACATGGGCGGAAGTTAAAACGGAGTTTATCACCAAATTTCAATTGCTGCGAGACAACAATGAGATCGTACCAGGAATCTACACCACAAAGCAAGGGAAAATTGAAACAGTCCATGTATATGCCAGGAAACTAAAGGAATTAATAAATAAAATGGGAAGTAAGACAATAGATGGGCTGAAAAAGAGATGGTTCATTGAAGGACTACGCTTGGAGTTAAGGAAGAAAATGAAGATTGTGCCGTTATCATCATACACCGAAGCATACATTCGGGCGATGGACTTAGAGGGTGAACAGAAAACAAAAAGAAGAAAAGTAGCTTATTCGACTCAGATGACGTATCTTCGGAAGAAGATAGCAGTGATGACGAAAAGGGCAGCAAGAAGGTTTGAGCTCTCTAGAAGGATATGATTGTAATGATAAAGGAATTTAAGAATATGCAGAAAGAGACGAAGGGAAACGAGCTATGGTGCACAGAATGCAAGACAGAAGGTCACACAAAGGGATCTTGTTCGAAGAACCAGTTTTGTGAGATTTGCCAAATTATGGGACATTCCTTAAAAGAATGCCTCTTCAATATGAAAACAAGAGGGCCTCAACAGGTGCTCCTGACATAGGAGGCTTCCGCATCAGGAGCGAGCGGAAACATCAGCAACGATGGTGCCACTTCGGGTGGGTACAAAAATAATAGAAGAGGGCAAAACACTGATACCAACAACAATACCAACACTAATAATGGGAGCTGCAGCCGAATTTAGTACGATGTGAATGGCTGCCTGATGGTTCAATGCTAAGCATGCAATTTGTGGGGCCACTTTGTTTGAAACTGTAAATCGGCAAATGCACCAAAGTTATGCAGATGGTGCGGTCTAGAAGATCAGGAAGATGCCAAGTGCTCGAAATCAGGAGTGAATTTGATCACCATTGGGACGGAGGAAGAGGAGGTTCTGGCAATCACTCAGAAACAAGCAAAACTGTACCCCGACACGACGGAAGAAAAAAAGAGATGGGAGGAAGCGTGGGTGGAAATTGAGAAAGCAAAGCAGGCGGAGAAAGCACACTTGAAGGACACTATTGGTACCTCACCAAGGAATTGAGTGGAACAAAACATCATACGATAGATATTACAAACTGAAGTACCAGTCAAAATAAACGATTTGCTGTTCACAATGCCTCAACTCCGATCGACACTCACAAACATCGCTCCAACTGGTAAATTACTAGGAGAACAAGGAAGGGAGAAAGAAAGTGGAACAAGTGCAGAGGACCCAATGTTGCTAGCCCTTACATTCGGACGACATCCAACGGTCGTCGAGATGATAATTCTGGGAACTGTTTTGACAGATACAATTGTGGACAGAGGGTCAGGCATGAATGTGTTACTAGAATATACTTGGAAGAAATTGGGACAACCGATGTTGTGGCCACCTACCTTCCAATTACTAACAGCAGACCAACATGGCATTAAACCTCTCGGGATCTTGATGGCACAACCAGTGACTATTGGAATACAACCATTCCTACTTGAGTTTGTCATCATCCCGCTGAAGAGGAGAGGATATGACGCCATTTTGGGCCGGGGATGGCTTGTACAAGCAAGGGTTAAGCATGATTGGAAGAAGAATACACTATCAGTGGAAAGTAGACGACGACAATTCATTATTGATTTACACACAAATGGTGGGTGAAGAAGCCGTATCATCTGATGAAATGCAGTTTGCACGTCCATTTGATGAATTTTTCGACCTTTGGCAGCAAAAATAGCTATTATTGTTCTAACTGAGGTATATCTAGCAAATGGTGCAAAAGTTTCTTCACAATCGATTCCTTCCTTTTGAGAGAATCCTCTAGCTACAAATCGTGCTTTATGTTTATCAATGCTACTATTTGCAACATGTTTTACTTTGAAGAGCCACTTGGATGAAACAACCGATTTCCCTTTTGGTCTAGGAACTATATCCCAAACATCATTCTTTAGAATAGTTTGATATTCTACTATCATAGCATCTTTCCAAACTTGATTCTTAATAGCTTTAGAAACATTAGTAGGCTCGGAGTCAAGAATCTCACACATTAAAGCATTATATGTTAATTTGCAAGGTCTTTTGTTTTCTCTGAATGTCCCTTTAGGTGCTGCAAATTGATCTCCTTCTATTATCTTCCTTGCCCAAAGTGGTCTCGTAGGATTATTGTCAAGATTCTCTTCTTGAATCTCAAAAGGAGTCTCATATTCACTTGTAGTCTCTTTTGGGTACTCCCTATGAATCTTAGGAGTGGGAACCTCTTCTATGGTTTCAGGTGTGTCACGAACCTCTATTTCACTTGAAACTTTTGCTCTTTTGAAAGCAACGTCTTTTTCAAATATGACATTTCTGCTAAGTTTTATTTGTTTTTGTCCAGGAATGACCACTCTATAACTGTTTGCAGTTCCACAACAACCAATTAGGATTCCTTCTCTTCCAGTAGTTTCTAATTTTGTCCTTTTCTCTTTAGGTACATGGATGTAAACAGGGAAACGAAATACTCTCAAATGGTTAATGTCTCATTTTACACTTGAAAAGGCTTCTTCAAGAGTTTTGTTGTCCAAATGTGAGTGAGGACATATGTTTTCAATGTATACAGCTGTATTAGATGCTTCAGCCTAAAATGACAGGCTCAAATTTTGACCATAGATCATGGCCCTAGTAACTTCTACAGTAGTCCTATTTTTCCTCTCAACGATCCCATTTTGTTGAGGGTTGTAGGGAATTGTGAACTCCCTCTTATTCCCAACATTTGTACAAATTTCTTTAAATATTTCATAAGTGTATTCTTTTCGATTATCTATTCTTAGAATTTTAATTTTCTTTCTTGAAGAGTTTTCAATGATTGCTTTAAAGTCCTTAACTTTCTAAGGATCTTTTTTGATTCCTTGCACTTAAGGAATTATATCCATGTCCTAGAAAAGTCATCAGCAAAGATTAAATAGTACAAAAATCCTCCTAAGAATGGTATTGAGATGGGTCCACATAAATTAGAGTGGACTAATTCTATCACACCTTTAGTTTTGCTCAACCTATTAGGAAATAAACTTTTGGTGTTTTTCCCTAGGGCACAACCTTTACAAGACTCATAATGAGATTGACTTAATTTAGGCAGTCTATTTATTGATTTCCCCATAGAGGTCAGGGAACGAAAGTTGATATGGCCTAATCTTTGATGTCAAATTTCATTTGAATCTGCGGTCTCATGAATAAGAGCTTGATTTGATTTAGTGCAAAGTTCATATAATAGTCCTTGTCTCATACCTATGGTTTGAGCCTTCTTTATAGTTAAATTCTTTGCCCATGCTAGTACGTTACCTTCCATGAATGTAACTCTATATCCATCATCTTTAAGGGCTGATATAGATATTAGGTATCTTTTAATACTTGGTACATATAGTACTCTAGAGTGTTGAATAGAGTTTCCTGATTTCAGTTTGATAGTGCAGGTCCCAATCCCTTTCACGGAATGTGCAGAATCATCCCCAATTGTAACTCTTTATTTGTTTCTACTTGCATGCTCTCTAGATTGTCTCGATATCTTGTGACGTGCCTTGGAAATCCACTATCAATTATCCAAGTGTTGTATTTGTTTGATACTTGACTAGACAATGCTGAGTAGAAGGCATACTTCTTAGGATCTTGATCTACATTTGACTTATTAGTTTTGGCAATTGAGGCTTGAATTTTTGATCGATCAGGGCAATTTAATGTGTAATTTCCATATTGATCACATCTCAAACATTGGATTTTAGACATGTCTTTCTTCTGTTTAGATGATCCCTTTCCATGAATTTTTTTTTTTTCTTTTAAAGTTCTTCTTCTTACCTTTCTTATTGAAGTTGGTGTTAAGAACACAAATGTCTTCATCTATAGGCTCTTATTTTCTTTTAGTCATTTGTCTTGACCCTTCTTGAAGACAATTAGATCTTAATCGATCTAATTTTGGAAGTTTAGATCTTGCACTTATACCTTGTACAAATGGTTCCCATGAATTTGGTAGTCCTCCTAATGCTATAAGGGATATCTCTTGATTGTCAGTTTCATATCCAACTCATGACAATTGATCTCTTAATTTAGTGATTCTCATGAAAAATGCATTTACTAGTTCTCCTTTATTCATGCTTATATGATTCATTTGTCTTTTAAGGGCAAGTCTTCTCCCAATATTAATTACTATAAATGCATTTTCGAGGGCTTTGAACATGTGGTATGCTGTTTCATGTTTTACTACCATAGGTACTATATGATCTCGAAATGCATCCACTATGATTTTCATGGCCTTCTCATTATTCTCAATCCATTGAGTTTGTCATGTCCCCAAATTTCAATGTAATTATTTAATTAATTGGTCCCAAAATTTAAATAATATAATACAAGAACCTTTAATTAATTAAGATAGGGCTCCAAGTTAATAATATTTGTATTTGTGGTTCCGATTAATTTAGTATATCTTGGACCCATTTTTATTATAATTGTTTCTGTAGGTGTTGTCGTCGGCTATCTTTTTAAACCCTTGGGAGTTCCTACGAAGGGTATTTAAGCACGACATGTAGGTAGTAGTTGTGATGCGATTTTAGATTATTTCTTTGTATTCCGAATTTCTGTTGGAGTTTAGTTTTGTACACCATTTCGGAAGTGAAAGATCTTCCTTACTTGGCTACTCTGGTTTCAGTGGGATTCAACCCTCACCCTATTCTAGCTCTGTATTACTTTGTTTTAGATCTAGCAAATTTGAAGCGTGATCAATGTTTGAATCGTAAATTACTTCTAGCCACCTTTGGCATTTGGCACTCATTTTTGGTACATGTACGATCTATTCTATTATTAGTTTATGCGTAATTTTGATGTTTGAGTCTGGGCATCAATCTAGTATCAACATTTAATCATTTACACTTCTGTACAATTTTCATCCTTGGCAATCTTGGCCATATGACCATTCATTGCACAGTGACAACTCTCCCCTACTGTTCGACAAAACTATAAATCCCGCCTCTGTACGGTTCAAGAAGACCCATCGTACGACCTAGTTATACCGTACGGTTTAGTTGTGTTGTACGACTCAGGTAAACCGTACAGACTCCCTCAAGCACCGTGCGGTCACACTAAAATCACCATATGACCCATTTTTGAGGTGTGTCATCGGTCAGTCTCTCATGCCGTACACTAGGGCTTGGAGGGTAAACAAAGGGAATTAAGCACATCTTGGGTGTTTGTTCTTTCAAATTTCATATCTAGTTAGGCTGAGACTAGCTACCCGAAGCATTGAGCAAGATACCAAAGCATTGAGAAGGACTACTTGAAGCTTTGAGGAAGACTATCTGAAGCATGGAGAAAGACTACTCAAAGCACTGAGGGATAACTACTTGAAGCACTGGCTACCCGAAGCATTGAGGGAGAACTGCCTGAAGCATTGGCCACCCAAAGTATTGAGGGAGAACTACTTGAAGCACTGACTACCTGAAGTAATGAGAAAGACTACCAGAAGCATTGAAAAGGACTACTCGAAGCATTGAGGAAGACTACCTCAAGGATAAGGAATGACTACCCGAAGCATTTAGGGAGAACTACCTAAAGCATTGAGGAAGACTACCAAAGCATTGAAAAGGACTATCCGAAGCACTAAGGAAGACTACTTGAAGCATAAACAAAGAGTACCCAAGGTATTGAGGGAGAACTACTTGAAGCATTGGCTACCTGAAGCACTGAGGGATACTACTTGGAGCACACAACCAGACTACTTGAAGCACATGACAAGACTACCTGAAGCATGCTACGAGATGTTGTTGGAAAGATGGAAAATAAAGTGAAAAAGAAAAGAACATGCAAAGGGGTCCGTATGGGACTTGATAAGGCAAATCTAGAATGAAACATTACAGTGGTATCGGAGTTGGTGATCTTGCTTGCTTGCTGGGATGATTGAGGGTTTTTGGTACTTGGATCACATTATGGTGCCGAATAGCGATGGATAGTGGTGGCTGAAGGCACTACAAAAGATTGGCAAAGAGCTCAGCGAGGGTGTTGATCTTGCATTAGATATATTGGAAGTATGTTTGTGTAAGGTGAACCAATTACCTTCAAGATTTATACAAGGAATCCTTTCGCCAATTAAGAATGCCTTAAATCAACCTAGGCTTTTGAGACACCATGGCAAGGATAAAAGATTGGCAGTTGCAGCTTGTCTTAGTGAGGTCTTGAGAATTTTGGCTCCTAAAGCACCGACTGATGATAAGACCATGATAGAGATATTGCATTTGATATTTGACAGCTTTTAGAGTCTTGATGACTTTAGTAGTGATCCTTTTGGTAGGTCTACAATATTGGAGAATTGTGCAAATGTCAAAGTAAGTAACCTCCTCTTAGATTTTGAATTGCAAAATTTGGTCCATGATATGTTTCATCGCTTCATGGTGACCATCAAGGAAGATCACGATACTAAGATTTCAGTTGCTCTGGAGAGTCTTACGATTTTATGCATTGAAGAGATGGATGAAATATCCCAACCCATCACATCTATGTTATGGCTTGTTTGTAATCTTGAATGTATCCCCTCTGTAGTAGCATATAGATTGGTCAATAACGTTTTCAAGGATTGTGAAGAATAACTAATATCTCATTTGCACAAGTGGGAGAAAATGGATGACAACAATAAGGGTGATGCATTACGTGAGGAGAATGAAGGCATGATTACAAGGCTGTCTTTTTAATACACCAACATGGGGAGAATGCCAAAAAAAATGAAGATGTTGCTTACATGGATCTTGTGAGGACATGGATGAAGCAAGTTGTGCCCATCATTGAAGTTGTGCTTGTCGTCGAGGCACTATTTGTTGAGGAAGTTCTAGCAGTTCCAAAGGATGTGTTCATCACTGAGGTCGTGGTTGTTGCGAAGGTTGTGTGTCTGTCAACGAAACTATGTCCATCATTGTGGTAATGTCCGTCACCGAGGTTGTATGTTCGTCACTATGGTTGTATCCATCATCGTCACCAAGGTTGTATGTCTGTCAATGTGTTTGTTGTTGTCACCGTTGCCATGGTCATCGTCATTGCTGTTGTGTCTATTGCCAAGTCCATTGTCAGGTTTGTCATCATTGTTGTGTCTGTCATCGTCATTGTGTTTGTCATCAACATCAAGTCTGTATCCGTCGTTGAGTTTGTGTCATTGTATCCGTTGTTCTCATCGTTGCCATATCCGTCATCATCATTGTCTCCGTTGTTGTCACCGCCGCTGTGTCCATTGTCGAGTCCATCACAATGTTTGTCACTATTATCATTTCCATGTCTCTCATCTTCATTGTGTTTGTTGTTGTCACTGTCGTGTCTATTGTCGAGTCCTTCATCATGTCTATCACCATCGTTGTGTTTGTTAGCGTCCTTGTGTCTATCTTTGACGTCGAGTTTGTATCCATTGCCGTAGTTGTGTCCGTCAACGTTGTCATGGCTGTCTCTGTCATCATTGTGTGTCCGTGATTGTGGCTATGTTTGTCGCAATAGCTACTCACTGTCGAGGCTCTATCCATCATCGAGGCTTCAATTGGGGTTCTGTGTGCCACTGAGGTTCTATTTGTAGCTAAAATTTTAATTGCTGCCAAGGTACTCTACGTTGAGGTTTTCTCTTCCAAGGCTCGCTTCGCCGAGGTACTCATGGTCATGGTTTCCTTCGCTGAGTTACTCTTCGTCAAGGTTCCCTTTACTGAGGTACTCTTCACTAAGGCTCCCATCATTGTGACACCCTTCGCCGAAGCTCCTGTCGCCGAGGTACTCACGATCGAGCCCCCCTTCATTGACATTCTCACGACCAAAGCTCTCTTGGTCAAGTTTTCATTTGTTAAGAATATAATAGTGGTCGTTGTGATTGTGTCAGTTGCTAAGTTCGTGCCAACATCGATGTTTGTGTGCATGACCATACCCAAAGAGATTTTTGAACATGATGACATGAAAGACTTCATCAATTCGTGTCATTGGGAACCTGCTGAAGGCTACGACAATGTTTATATCAGAGTGGCGCAACGAATGCTTAACGACAGTGTGTGCAAGGGAGATTTGATAACAATTCACTCATTTCACCTGTGTGTTTTGTTTGGGATCTTGGTGACTAAGGACATGACAAAATTAACGTTAGAGTGATGTAGCAAAAGTTTGATGACAATGTGGTGTTGCTAAGGATTGTTGTCATTTCAGTTGTCTTGCTTGCGCATTTGATTTGCGGCCTTGGAGGAGTTGGCGTTTTGTCTCATGACGGATTGCTTGAGGGCAAACAATCTTTTGGCAGTGAGGATTTGTTATGTCCCCAAATTTCAATGTAATTATTTAATTAAATTAATTAATTAGTCCCAAAATTTAAATAATATAATACAAGGAATTTTAATTAGTTACTCTATTTTTTTAAAATATGGGGCTCAAGTTAATAATATTTGTATTTGTGGTTTCGATTGATTTAATATATCTTAGACCCATTTTTATTTTAATTGTTTCCCCAAGTGTTTCCGTCGGCTATCTTTGTAAACCCTCGAGAGTTCCTTTGAAGGGTATTTAAGCATGACATGTAGGTAGTAGTTGTCATGCGATTTTGGATTATTTCTTTGTACTGCGAATTCCTGTTGATGTTCAATATTGTTCGCCATTTTGGAAGTGAAAGATCTTCCCTACTTGGCTAATTTGACTTCGGTGGGATTCAATCCTCACCCTATTTTGACTTTGTATTACTTTGTTTTGGATCTAGCAAATCTGAAGTGCGATCATTGTTTGAATCGTAAATTACTTTTGGCCACCTCTGGCATTTGGCACTCATTTTTGGTACTTGTACGATCTGCTCTATTATTAGTTTATGCGTAATTCTGGCATTTGAGTTTGGGCTTCCATGTGGTATCTACATTTAATCATTTACACTTCCGTACAATTTCCATCCTTGGAATCTTAGTTGTATGACCATTCACCATACAATGACAACTCTCCCCCATCGTTTGACAAAACTGTGAATCCTGCCTCTGTATGGTTTAGGCAGATCCACCTTATGTCCCAGTTATACCGTACGGTCCAGTTGTGTTGTACGGCTCAGGTATACCATATAGACTCCTTCAAGCACCGTGTGGCCAATTTTTGAGGTGTATCGTCGGTCACTCTCTCTCGTCGTACGCTAGGGCTTGGAGGGTGAACAAAGGGCATTAAGAACATCTTGGGTGTTTGTTCTTTCAAATCTCATATCTAGTTAGGTTGAGATTGGCTACTCGAAGCATTGAGCAAGACTATCGAAGCATTGAAAAGGACTACTTGAAGCATTGAGGAAGACTACCTGAAGCATGAAGAAAGACTACTCAAAGCACTGAGGGAGAACTACCTGAAGCCCTGAGGGAAAACTACCTGAAGCATTGGCTATTTGAAGCATGGAGGAAGACTATCAAAGCATTGAAAAGGACTACCCAAAGCAGAGGAAGACTACCTGAAGCATAAAGAGAGACTACCTGAAGCATTGAGGGAGAACTACTTGAAGCATTGACTACCTGAAGCATTGAGAAAGACTGCCAAAGCATTGCAAAGGACTACCCAAAGCACTGAGGAAGATTACCTGAAGCATAAAGAAAGGCTACCCAAAGCACTGAGGGAGATCTACCTGAACCACTGGCTACCCTAAGCACTGAGAGATACTACTTGGAACACACAACCAGACTACTTGAAGGACACGACAAGACTACCTGAAGCATACTACAGGATGTTTTTAGAAAGTTGGAAAATAAAGTGAAAAAGAAAACAACATGCAAAGGGCTCCATACGAGACTTCATAAGGCAACTCTAGAAGAAACATTATAGAGTTTATTTTGGATCGTCTTTTGGTTCTTCCTTTTCTTCTTTCACAAAAGATTCTAACTTGTTCTCTTTTAGCAACATTATTATTCAAAGTTTCCAAGATGCGATGTTGTCAATATTTGCAAGGCGGTCATGAAATCTTATCATGTTTGCCATTTTAGAGGAATAAAATGTGACTGTAATTCAAGGTATAAATCTAAATTCTCAAACTTAATATGGTTGTTGCTTAAGGAGGCTCTAATACCATGTAAAGTTTAACAAGTTTATATCAGACTTATAGAATGGATTTTATTTCTTTCAGAATCTTACTGATTCAATATTGATATGTTGCACATTTAATCTTCAATGTTGTTCAATGCAATATATGGAAGAACTTTTACATATGCATGTACAGGACTTCATAAATGATGGAATCCTTCTAATCACCGAACTGTAGTAATATTCAGATCTTGTATGATATTAATTGATTTCTATATCAACAATAGTGAGTTCCTTGAATATATATAACATATGAGTAGGCACATTGGTGAATGGGAATGTCTCTAATTAGGTACATAGATTTTCAGCAGCATGAAAAGGAGAAAGATCCATTTGAGGATCAAGAAAAAAAATTTAGTGAGCAAGAAATCAAGAATGTAATCTCTGATGAATTGGTGATAACAAAGTTAGCATCAGATATAGTTGTGCATGATGTTATGAAATATCCCAAACGGATATTGACCCGATTTCTTCCTCAACAATATATTCAAAACTTAAACATAGGCAGATGTATTACGAAACAACAATAGAAACCAACAGATTCTACAATAGATATTAACCCGTTTCTTTCTCAAAGTAATATTGAAGATTCAAGCATGTGAAAATGTGCTACAATCCAACAATATAAAACCAATAAACTCTTATACAATTCCTTAAAACATGTTATTGCATTATATAACAACAATACAATAATCAACATTCAAAATCCAATATTAAACACATTTTTATAGTCAGATTGGAATACTACGAGAACCTGTAAGCACATATGAGACACCTCAAGTGACGTCTCCACGGACAATGGGTTTGTGTCCACTTTTTGCCGGCATGAGGGGCTACATCCTCACACTGTTTGAAAGCTGAAGCTTTCCGAATAACTCTTGCAAGAGAGACTGAAATATGAATCATAAACCAAGCATACCAAATTAAAGAGTCTCTTCTCTTTTTATTCTCACAGTTGTGACTCTTCGACTCCTCTCTTGGCTTTTCGTCTTATCTTTCTTTGCCATCATCAGCCCACTTTGAATATAAAATTGACCTTTTATAATATGAGTCCACACTTTCATAGTCAATTTTAATATCATATGAATGTGTCCTTTAATATTTCTAATGTCCCAAAAAGGGGACATTACAAATCTCCCCTCCTTGAAATTGCTTGTCCTCAAGCAATTAGTACTAGGATCCCATATGAATTTGCAGGTAGCTTTGTAGCCCAATCTATAGCCCAAGGTGTCACTCTCCATCCCATCCATCAAATAGATCCCTAGATCCCATATAAATCTATGGAATATCACTGCACAGGTAAATTGTACAACTCTGATTATCATTGCATAAAGTCTCCAACTGAGTAGAATTAAAACAACATTCTCAAAAAGCCATAGATACATACGATCAAAACCTTGATCCCAAACCTTGTTGTTGTTGATGTATAGTGTCTGTAGAAGTAATCTATCATATGCAAATTTGTAACTTATTTGATTATCATTACTGTGGTTCTCTCTCTCTCTCACACACACACATATATATATACATACATATATGCATATGAGTTATTAATGATTTCATGAACATGCAATTGATACTATTGACGGCAGATTAGGTATTGACAGATTGCTTTGTAATATCGATGGCAGTAATATAAAGGCATTGTCGACTACTTGTGTTAAGCAGTGTTTGTTAAGTGTTAAACATATCATTAGTTATGCCCCGTAGAGGCATGACCCTACGTGGCCAAAGGCCACATAGAGTCATGACTCTACAGGTCATAACCGACACACAACTTATGTATGTGTATTGTAGATCGATGGGAAAGACATCTATCCATGGCATCTTAGACCTAACGATCTTCATCACAATCATTATTAATACTTTTAGTACTTCTCCTCGGTCATCTAATCTACAGGATCATTAATCTATACAGTATACATTCCATATTAATCAGCAACATACAGAGAAGGGGATTCAACATATAAGCAATTCAAAGATAACCATTATTTGAAGGACGACTTTGCACTACTGTGGTACAAGTAAGAGCATCTATTGTTCTGATATTTATTAGAATAGTTTTATCTGTCAGAGATCCACAAAACTTAACATAGTATCAGAGCCATTTTGATAAGAAAAGCTATTACTCAGAATAAAATCTAAAATATTAAATTTTTTTAGAAGGCTAAATTATATTATTAAAGTGGTGAAGCATGTGAGACTAGAAGATAGGCTTGAGGGTGCATCTAATTTCTCATCATGGAAAATTAGAGTAATGATAATATCATGGGAAATGGAATTAGAGAAATATATTGAATCGAACATATCCATGCCTGAAAATAAACCATAAAAAGTAATATGGAAAAGACATAATAATAAAGCAATGAAATCATAATAGATTCTGTAAAAGATCATATTCTTCCATCCATATCTAGTCTCAAGACTGCATTTGAGATGTTCTCCATTATTCGAGATACATTTGAAATCAACAATACTAGTAGATTATTAATCCTAAAGCAAGATCTACTATATATAAAGATGAAAAATGGAGAATTTATAACTTCATGCTTTCTAAGGATTTTTGAACAAAAAGATCAACTTGCAACAATGGAAAATCGAGTCG
The DNA here is from genome assembly GCA_028749045.1 of Cupressus sempervirens. Classification (NCBI taxonomy): domain Eukaryota; kingdom Viridiplantae; phylum Streptophyta; class Pinopsida; order Cupressales; family Cupressaceae; genus Cupressus; species Cupressus sempervirens. The sequence goes on from CM053787.1 coordinate 991,002,417, forward strand.
ATGACAAAGAACTCAGCATGATAGCACTAAGAGGTCTTCCTCTATCATGAGAAACATTTATTCGAGGTTTAAGCTCTCAACGCGAACTCCCTAAATTTGATTTATTAAAGAATGAATGCACACAAGAAGAATCTAGATTAGTCTGAAGAGGACTAAATACAAAAAAAGAGGGAGAAATTCAAGCACTTCGTGTGAAATCTAACAAGAAAAAATTCAAATACAACAAAAGGGAATCTAACAAATCATATAAGCAACGTGATTGGTCCAAAGTTAGATGTTTTAAATGTGATAGAATATGTCAGTCTCATAACTTTTGCCTTGAAAAGAGGAAAATTCAAGTAGCCTCAGTAGAAATCAAAGAAGAGGGTGTAGAGAAAGAAGATAGTGAAAACTATGCTTTTTACTTAGCCCTTTCAAGTGAATTAAACTCAAACCACAACACTTGGATCATAGATAGTGGAGCATCCAGGCACATCATCGGTTTCAAAGACAACTTTGAAACTTTATTTGAACTATCCTCAGAATAAGTTACCATTGGGGATAACTCTACTCATCGTATCAAAGGAATTGGTTCCTGTTCAATTTACCTAACTTCAGGAATTACCCTACAACTCAAATATGTCTTATATGTACCAAGAATAAAGAGAAACCTAGTCTCTATTTCTGGTCTTGGTGATCAAGGATTCAGAATCACATTTCAAGAGGACAAAGTTCTATCTTGGCCCAAGAACTCTAATATCAAGAAAGTCATTTCCATCGGATTTAGAGATGGAAGTCTTTATAAACTTTGTAATAATCAAAACCCAGCTCTTAGTCGTGAAATTTCAAATTCCACTGGAATTTGGCATAGGAGGCTAGGTCACGTTCACTATCGTGCATTGTCATCCATAGGAAAAATTGTAAAAGGTTTACCTAATCTCAAAACTGATCACTTAAGCATTTGCAAAGGATGTGCTTTAGGCAAAAATACTAAACAATCATTTCCTAAAAGTGTTCACATATCTAAGTCCATTCTTGAACTAATCCACACTGATCTTTGCGGTCCTATGTTTGTACCTTCTCTTAACGAATGGTACTTTTATGTAATTTTTATTGATGATTACTCTAGAAGAACTTGGATCTATTTTCTGAAACAAAAAGAATCAGCCGAAGTTTTATCAAAATTCAAAGAGTTTAGATCCTTAGTTGAAAATTAGTCAGGACAAAAAATAAAAACTCTAAGGTCAGATAATGGAGGTGAATACATATTTGATATTTTAAAGAATTTCTGCATTGCTGTTGGGATTAAGAGTGAGTTTTTTGTACCTTATAATCCTCCACAGAATGGAGTTGTTGAAGGTAAAAATAGATTAGTTGTTGAATCTGCCAGAGCAATGATGCACGATCAAAACCTTCATACTTCTTTTTAGGCTGAAGCATCTAACACTGCAGTCTACATTCAAAACAGATGTCCACACTCAGCATTAGACAACACCACTCCAGAAGAAGTATTCACAGGCATTAAACCTGATCTAAGGCATCTAAGAATATTTGGATGTCCATTTTATATCCACATTCCTAACTAGAAAAGAACAAAACTAGAACCTTCCGGAAAGAAGGGGATACTTATTGGATATAGTCAAACAACAAAAGGATACAGGGTCTTAATTCTCGGTCAAAGAACAATTGAGATTAGCAGAGATGTGAAATTTGAGGAAGATATTGCCTTTAATATTTCTAAAAACAGTGATGAATCCATTACTGAATCTGTTCCTAAAGTAGATGAAAATCAACAAGCAGAAATTGAGAGGGAGAACAATATTGAACCATCCTCTTCCACTATGTCTAATCATGAGGATTCTGAAAATGTCAATAGTAAAAAGATGCCACTTTGGGCTAGGAAAGTGATAGAAAGAAATCAGGTTGAACCTAATGAAGTGATTCGAGAGAGCAAAAGAAGAAGAAATCAATCGTGTTATGTTGCATTGTTGATTGAACTTATAAAAACAAAACCTTCTAGTGTTAAAGAAGCACTTTCAAATCAGTTTTGGAAAGAAGCAATGATTGAAGAATATAACTCTATATTAAAAAATGATGTATGTGATGTTGTACGAAGATGTAAGAACAAATCAGTTTTTTCTTCCAAATGGCTGTTTAAAATTAAAGATGCATCTGATGGCAGCATTGAACAATACAAAGCCAGGTTTGTAGTACGGGGTTTCTCATAGAAAGAAGACATTGATTATGAAGAAACATTTGCTCCAGTTGCTAAATATACTTCAGTCAGAACCATCTTGGCTATTGCAGTATCCAAGGGATGAAAGGTTCATCAAATGGATGTCAAAACAACGTTCGTTAATGGCAAAATTGAAGAAGAAGTCTATATCGAGCAACCAGAAGGATTCAACACTAATGACAACAAAACTAATGTTTGTAAATTAAAGAAAGCATTTTATGGTCTCAAACAGGCTCCCAAATTGTAGTATGAAAGGATAGGCAACTATCTAATGAAGTTAGGATACTCCAAAAATGAAGCTGATCCCAACTTATACTTCGAAATAGATGGTGATGATATGATTATACTTGTGTTATATATTGATGATTTGGTGATAATAGGTGAGGAACATCTCATAAAGAAATGCAAATAGGAACTCATAGCAGAGTTTGAAATGAAAGACTTAGGTTTACTTCACTACTTTCTTGGATTAGAAGTCTGGCAACAGGATAACTACATTCTTTTGAATCAAGGAAAATATACAATCGACATTTTAAAAAAATTTTGGAATGATGAAATGTAAACCAGCTGCTACTCCTATGGAAGTAAATCTACACAAGTTGAAGGATGATATGATCAAAATCAGAATTGAAAGATTCTACTTACTATAGATAGATTATTGGATCTTTAATGTATTTGGTGAATACTAGTCCTGACATATGTTATGTTACTAACATCTTGAGTTAGTTTATGTGTGCATCAAAGAAGATACATTTACATGCAGTTAAATATATTTTGAGATATTTAAAAGGTACTATTGGAATGAGAATCAAATATGACAGAGTCAACATCAAACTTCATGGATATTCATATTCTGATTGGGTAGGCAGTCCTATTGAACGTAAGAGTACTTCTGGATATTGCTTCAGTCTAGGATCTGGTATAGTTTTTTGGTCCAGCAGAAAACAAACTAAAGTTGCATTAAGTTCTACCGAAGCAGAATACATTGTATCCTCTTGGGTGCTAGAGAAGCGGTATGGCTACGGAAGTTGTTAGCAGATTTGTTCAAAAGACCTTTGAAGCCCATTGTAATTCATTGTGATAATCAAAGTTGCATCAAGCTTTCAAACAGTCCGATTTTCCACGACTGTTCCAAACATATTGAAATTCCTTACCACTACATTCGAGATATGGTGAATCGAAGAATCATTCAACTGGAGTACATCTGTACAAATGAGCAAACAACTGATATCTTTACCAAGCCTCTTGTTAAAGTGAAGTTGAAATACTTTAGAGAAAAACTTGGTATGATTAATTTGTAATATTGAATATTGAATTAAATTTTAAAAAAAATTCATGTGAGTTTATGCTTCTATTGTTGTTTAGTCGCATCAGATATGTAATGAAAGGTGATGATCTTTCATGGACATTTTTATTTAGAAGGTAATTATTTGCAAGATAACGATCTTGCAAATGATAGGCTTGTAACCATGGACATCTCTAGATATTGCTTCGAGTAATTAGAGATCATAGAGAACGAACTCATTTGTTATCATGGACATCTTTAGATATTGCTTCGGGCAATTAGAGATCATGAGTAATAATTTTTTTATGTTATTACTATGGACATCTCTAGATATTGCTTTGGGCAATTCGAGATCATAAATAACATATTCATTATGATTACTCTAGATATTGTTTCAAACAATTAGAGATTATGATGTACGTTATGATAGTGTTCATAGTTTGGTATTTTTATTATTTGACTAGTCACTGTTTTAGAGTGTTAATATCAGATAAAGTAATTAGATATTCTATTTTGAAATCTAAGGTATATTACTTCTCCCTTGCTAAGAGGGAGTGTTGATGTATAGCGTCTGTTCAAGTAATTTGTCATATGCAAATCTGTATCATATTTATTTGATAATCATTATTGTGGTTCCTTCTCTCTCTCACACACACATATATACATATATGTATATGAGTTATTAATGATTTCATGAACATGTGATTGATACTATTGACAACAGATTAGGTATTGACAGACTGCCTTGTAATGTTGTCGATGGCAGTAATATAAAGGCATTGTTGACTACTTGTGTTAAGCAGTGTTTGTTTAGTGTTAAACATATCATTAGTTATGCCCCGTAAAGGCATGACCCTACGTGGCGAAAGGCCACGTAGAGTTATGACTCTACAGGTCATAACCGTTGCACGACTTATATATGTGTATTGCAGATCGATGGGAAAGACATCTATCCACGGCATCTGAGACAGCGATCTACATCACAATTGTTATTAATACTTTTAGTACTTCTCCTCTGTCATCTAATCTGCAGGATCATTAACCTATACAATATACATTCCATATTAATCAGCAACATACAGAGAAGGAGATTTAGCATATAAGCAATTCAAAGATCACCATTATTTGAAGGACGACTCTACACTACTGTGGTACGAGTAAGAGCATCTTTTGTTCTCATATTTATTGTAATAGTTTTATCTATTAGAGATCCACTAAACTTAACAGTTGTCATGATCATCTGATATGATGAGGTAGAAATGTATCAAGGGTCTACGTATAATCTACTTGATGGTGATAACCCGACCTAAATAGATGATGAATGAAACGAGCTGCTGAAAAACTAAAACTAACACCACAGGCACATCAAAAACCATATTGTCATCATAAATCTGGAGAACCCCCAAGAACATAGCTTGCTATGAGTAAGTATGAATTTGAAAAACTATTCGCTATGATTGAAACATAGCTCTCATTAATAGTCCACCAAGATCTAGTCAATGGCTGATGTAGGAAACCCATCCAACTCTTGTAATGGGGTGAAATCGAAAACCATATTTGGATTGATCCAATGACAAGCGATAGATGTCAATTCACCACTCCCCTCCTGTGACCAAGATTCACTGCTAGGAACTATACCAGGATTCCATATTCTGAAATCAGAATCATCGTTTTCATGATGATCAAAAGGAGTTCCCTCGTTTATCTCAAAAGGGGGATTATCGAAAGTCTAATTAGCATCCACCTCAAACATGGGGTTGCCTATTAGCTGGATGTGGTTTGAAACTTTGGTACTTGGGCTTTTGGGACAACTGTCCAAGTCATAAGTCTGCTGAATGCTATCAAGTTCCTCAAATACTTCTTGGAAAAACTCCTGCCTCTCTTTACCCTAATGTTCCCCAAAATGGTTTGTGATTCTGATTTTATTTTTTGCTTCCTGAAGAGACAACGAAGTATCATCCAATTCCTCATGAGCATACTTAAGCTCCTTGTTGAGCTCCTTAATCTCATTCCTTTCTCTATTCGACTGATGGCATATATTTCAGAAACCTTAAAAATATAATCCCTGTCGGAAAGCAAACATAACTAATTTGATTTCATAGTTTCAAGAGCTGTTTCAACCACTTGCAAATTAGTAACAGTCCAATCTCCTTCCACTTCCCTTTGAACCTTCTTATAGAGATCATCAACCATCTTGTGAGAGCTGTCATAATGTAGCAAAGATGCCACAAACATGTCTTTACTAACCTTCAGTAGGTTCTTCAAGGTATGCATTTCATTATTGTCATATTGAAGCAGTTCATCATCTTGCAGTGTCATCTTAGATTGTTCTTCTAAATTCATGTCATGGATGGTTCATCATACAAAGATTCTAATCTGTTATTACCTCGTGTGTAACCAACTTCATCAGCTTGTTTGTCAAAGCTAACCTCGAAATCACCAATGCAGAAACTTGCACCCTGCGTAACATCTTCCACGTGATCACAGGAAGGCTGTAAATTAATGGTAGTTGACTGCTCTTCTTTTTCACGACCCTCTATTAGATGATTTTGGCCTATTGGAAATTCTTCATACACATTTTTGCATTGGTCCTTTGCAAGGAAATCTTGAACCAATTCCAAATACTTCCTTTTTGCCATATCAATCTTATTCTGCTGCTCTAGATGAAAATCGATGTAATTGCTGTAAGTCATTCTATACTCGAGTGGAAAATTTTTTATACTCTGTATAAATGTCGAGTATTTCTGCCCTTATTTGAGATTGATCATCAACATTTTTGCTCCCAGACTCATGATTCATTTTGCAAGAACTTTCTGGCCTGTTCTGAAAGCTATCCCTGTTTTATTCATTTGCAATTATGTCCACATCCACTCGAACATAGTCCTGAAGAACAAAATCTAATGTTCCCGTTATCAAATAAATAAATTATCAAACTATTGTTAATGGGCCGATTGATTAATATATCTCAGACCCTTTTTTTGGTTTCCGTAGTTGTGTCGCCATCGGCTATCTTTGTGCACCCTCAGAAAGTTTCCCGACAGGTATTTAAGCACGGGTTGCAGGTAGTCTTTAGGTATGCAATTTGGATTAGTTTCTCTGTACTGCGAATTCCTGTTGGGATTCTTTGTTGTTCGCCATTTCGGAAGTTAAAGATCTTCCCTATTTGGTCATCTCGGTTTCGATCGGAGTCAATCCTCACCCTATTCCATCGCCTGTAATACTTCATTCGGATTTGGCAAATCAGAGCACTATCTTTTCGACATATGCATTTCTTGAAGGAATTATTTGTATTCGAGTATTTATTATTTGGTATCTAGATTCTATAAAAATTTGTGTTTGTGAATGAACAGGAGTATTCTCACTGTAGGGCTCAGATATCCATCTGTACCACTTCTTGTCCTTTTTCCGTAATACTTCTTCTGTGGCCACACGGCCTTCACCTTCCTCTCACCACCTCCGTACATTCTTCTTGTTGTCCATCAATCCAACATACGGCCTGCCGTATGGCCATCTCAACCTCACGCCGTACACCCTCCTCTCTTTCTTCACCATATGCCAGCCCTGACCATCGTACGGTCATCTCTGGCCTCTGTACATTCACCTTTGATTACGTACGATACTCAGCAATCTCCGTACAACCTTCTGATCGTGTCCCCTTGCAATCCTCCACCGTATGACCATAGGAGTAGCTTTTGTATGACCACTATCCCCACACTGTACGACTATAACAGTAGCCTTCGTACGACCACTATCCCCACACCGTACGGTCCTAATTCTAGGTGCTTGTACGACCATCCAGTTGATTGTCACCAGACCTCAGTACTTGGGAACATTAAATGTTATGAAAGCGCTTCGATCCTGCCAGCCTCTGGATAGTGAACGAGAGTTTATAGCCGGAAGAGGACACATTCTGTTGGTCGAATGGTTGCCGAACCGGAACCGACAATTGCTGAACGTGTGGAACTACTAAGGGAACTTGCTAGGAATTAGGCACAGATCACTGATACTCAACGACTCATAGAAGAGACTCAAGAAGTTGGCAGACAATAGAATATCCAGAGAACAAAATGTTTACAACGCGAACTTGATGTCGGGTAAAACAAATCCTCATCCAGCACGCTCTCAACCTTCCATGCCATCTTTTTAGGCACCACATGAAGGAAAACAACCAACCTTTGAAAAAATGCAAGAACAATTGAGAGAAAACTGGAAGAATGCGAATTTTGAGGATATATCCTACAAAGATTACGCAGCTCTAAGAATGAGATATTCGGTAGGAAGAAACCGAGGATACTTTAACGATGATCTTAGAAGAAAGTTGAGTAAAGTAAATCTCTCTCTATTTGACGGATCTGGATCCATATCTGTGCAAGCAGGGGTAATGAAGGCCGATACTTACAAGAAGAAGCAATCAAATTTGTGATGTTCCACTTGGAGAGAGTTGTGCATGAATAGTGGCATCACGACACCATCACACTAGGGCATGATCAAATCAATACTTATGCAGAATTCACGTAGAGATTGATAGAGCGATTTGATGGTAAAGATCCAGAACTCAATTTTAAAGATTTGGCACTGCTAAGACAAACTAGATCGGTCGATTAGTATATTGTGGAATTTTAGAAACTCATTGTTTTGGTCATGAACATTTCTGAAAGAAGACTAGTAGTGCTCTTCATGGACGGACTGACAGAACTTTTAAAAGGTTGGGTAAAAGGGTTCAATCTTGCCACCCTGTCGGAGGCAATCAATAAAGCATGGAGTATGGCATCGTCATCGGCGTCATCCTCGCGAAGTTACTCACATTCCAAAGCGCCGGTGTTTCCGAGGGACAAACCTCTACCCAGGAAGCCCTCGTTGGACGAAGCTATTGGATAGGAACTCCGAAGGAAGAAACTATGTCTCAATTGCAAGGGACCTTGGGAGCCTGTCCACAGATGCCTCGGGAAAGTGAAGATCCATTAGATTGAGGTCTTGTTCAATGATGAGGATGAACAGGAAAAAATACCAACCGAAGAAAACCAACCTCACAGTGACACCAACATGGTTAGTTTTAACCGTACGGAGAGAATTATAGCTTTGGCACAACGTGGAGGAACTATTGCCCTAGCCAGTAGCTCGAGATGCATAGTTTTTTGTGTATGGGGAACCCTTCAAGGACAAAGCGTTATGGTGATGCTTGACAACGGAGCCACTCTAAACTTCACTAACTCATCTTTGGTGAAGCGAAGAGGTCTACCTACGAAGACACACCTTTTTGCGTCATCTATGGTATTGGTAAAAAAAAAGACGGGACGATGCGCATGTGTGAGGCCTACCGTGCGTTGAACAAAAAAACAATAAAGAGTAGATATCCCATTCCAAGGATAGATGAGTTGCTGGATGAATTGCATGGCATAGTTTATTTTTCGAAAGTAGATCTCTGTTCCGGATACCATCAAATTTGCATGAGGGAAGAAGACATAGAAAGATGGCCTTCCGTTGCCACTATGGACATTATGAGTTTCTGGTCATGCCGTTCGGATTGACATATGCACCTACTACATTCCATTTATGCATTAATCACATTTTCAACAAACAATTGTATAAGTACTTATTGATATTTTTTGATGGTCTTCTTATTTATAGCAGGACATGGGAGGAGCAGCTGAAGCATTTGGATGAAGTCCTAAGGATTATGGAGGAGCAGTCTTTGTTTACCAAGAAATCCAAGTGGGAATTCGGTATGATAAAAATATTGTACCTGGGGCATATTGTCAGTAAATATGGAGTTCAAGTTCATCAGGAGAAGATTCAGGTTATCCTTGATTGGCCTCCCCTAAAATCACTCATGGATTTGCAAGGATTTTTCAAATTGTGTAGTTATTACTGGAGGTTCGTTAAAGGATTCTCTCAGCTCAATACACTCTTAACGGATTTGACTAGGAAGGGGTGTTTCCAGTGGAATGAAAAGACACAACTCACTTTTGATAAGCTCAAAGAAGCAATCAGCACTTGTCGCGTAGTAGCATTACTTGATTTCACTCAACCGTTCATTTTGGAGTGCGACGCGTTCGGAGGAGGCATTGGTGTAGTACTGATGCAAGACAGACACCCCATAGCTTATGAGAGTAGGAAGCTTACATAGACAAAATGCCTATACTCCATCTACGACAAGGAGATGTTGGTCATTGTACATGCACTAACCAAATTTCGATAGTATCTGGTAGGTGCCAAGTTTGTTGTTTGTATGGATCACAACAGTTTGAGATACTTTTTGGAGTAACGAGAGTTGAATGAGAGGCAACAAAAATGGGTACGAAAGGTTCAGGCTTGTGATTTTGACATTGAATATGTGAAAGGGAAGAACAATGTGGTTGCAGATGCCTTGTCCAGGAAACTCGCCATCTGTTCACTAAACTACATTTCAGTGGACTGGAAGGTACATCTATTGGTAGAATACTCCAACAACACATTTGCTTGTGAGCTAATGGATGGAAACACCTAGGATGATAGGTATAGAGTGGTGGATGACATCATCTACTATTAGAATTGGATGTTTTTGGTGTCGGAATCCGAATTGAAGTAGAAAATCTTGAAGGAAGTACATGACTCACCCTTGGCAGGACACTCGGGTTTCCTCAAAATTTACAGAAGTCTCCGGGAGAGGTTTTCATGGAAAGGATTCAAAAGGGATGTGTTGCAATATGTAAGAGAGTGTGTGGTCTACCAGCAGAACAAATTCAAACATACTCTACATGTCGGGTTACTGCAACTTCTGCCGATTCCAGAATATAAGTGGGAAAGTATCTCAATGGATTTTATAACAGGGCTTCCCAAGGTGAACGAAAATGATTGTATTTTCGTGGTGGTTGACAGATTGACAAACTATGCACACTTCTTCGCCATCCCCTCCGATTTTCAGGCTGCACAAGTTGCTGATCTGTTTTTTGGAAAAGTTTTTCGTCTTCACGCTTTACCTCGAAACATTGTCAATGATCGAGATGGGCGATTCATTAGTATCTTCTGGACAATATTGTTTCGATTGGCAGGGACAAAATTGTCACCAAGTACTAGTTACCACCCTTAGATAAACGAACAAACAGAGATTGTGAACAAATGGCTCAAAGATTACCTTTGGAACTACGTTTCGGCACAATAACGGGCATGGGTCAAATGGATACATCTAGGGGAGTATTGCTACAATACCATGTACCACATGTCCATTGCAATGACACCATTCAAAGCTCTGTACGGGTACGAACCCCTTTCCTTCATTGACACAGTTTTGGGTGATAGTCGCACACCGAGGGTGAGAAACTGGCTTCAGGAGGGATAGGACATACTGAGATGCTTGAAGGAAAACTTACAGCTGGTGCAAAATCAACAGAAGATGTACGCCAACAGACACAGACTGGAGAGGAGTTTCAAAGTAGGGGACTTGGTCTATCTTAAGCTCCAGCCATATCAGCAATCCTCATTGAAGGAAAAGGGAAAGGAAAAGTTGAAGCCATGATTTTATGGCCCCTATCGTGTAGTTCGTCGCGTTGGTGAAGTCGCATATGAGTTGGAACTTCTGGAGGGAAGCCGTATTCATAACGTCTTTCATGTTTCATGCCTAAAGAAGGCCATAGGGCAGAATGTCATGGTTGCCACAGACCTTCCACTACTCAATGAAGAAGGCAAGCTCATCCTGGAACCAACCGAGATCATCAAAGTACGTGAGAAGACTCTACGCAAGTGCACGGTGAAGGAATATTTGGTGCGTTGGAAACACTTGCCATTGGACGACGCGACGCGGGAGAGCGAGCACATTCTCCAACACCTGGCATTGCATTTGCTTGAGGACAAGCAAAATTTGGGACGGGAGGACTATAATGTTCCTATTATAAAATAAATAAATTATCAAACTATTGTTAATGGGCTGATTGATTTAATATATCTCGGACCCGTTATTTTTTTTTTGTTTCTGTAGTTGTTGCTGTCGGCTACTTTTGTACACCCTTGGAAAGTTTCCCGACGGGTATTTAAGCACGACTTGTAGGTAGTTTTTAGGTATGTGATTTGGATTATTTTCTTTGTACTATGAATTCCTATTGGGATTCTTTGTTGTTCGCCATTTTGGAAGTGAAAGATCTCCTCTATTTGGTCATCTCGGTTTCGGTGGGAATCAACCCTCATCGTATTCCGTCGCCTGTAATACTTTGCTTGGATCTGGCGAATCGAAGCACCATCTTTTCGGCATATGTATTTCTTGAAGGAATTATTTGTATTCGAGTATTTATTATTTGGTATTTGGATTCCATAAAAATTTGTGTTTGTGAATGTACTCTCATCATAGGGTTTAGATATCCATCCATACCACTTCTTGTCCTTGTCCGCAAAATTCCTTCCATGGCCGTACGGCCTTCACCTTCCTCCCACCACCTCCGTACATTCTTCTTGTTGTCCATCAGTCCAACATACAGCTTGTCGTACGGCCATCTTAGCCTCACGCCATACACCCTCCCCTCTTTCTTCTCTGTACGCCATCCCTGACCACCGTACATTCACCTTTGATTATGTACGACACTCAACAATCTTTATGATCGTGTCCCCCTGCAATCCTCCATCGTACAACCATAAGAGTAGCTTTTGTACGATCACTATCCCCACACCGTACAGCTATAACAGTAGCTTCTGTATGGCCACTATATCCACCCTGTACGGTCCTCATTCTAGGTGCTTGTACAACCATCCAGTTGGTGATACCAGACCTCGGTACGTGGGAACATTACACAAAACAATGGCAATGTTGCATTCTGAAGTTCTTAACATGATATAGAAGTTCCATGACTTTGTAGCTCGTCTTAAATAATAAGCCTTTGCCCAGTGATGAATACTTTAATATAGAACACCGCTGCAAATTACAGATAGATTGCCATCTAACCATGCCAATTTAAGGTCCTGGCTGTTTTCCATAGCTTGAGCAACAAGGAAAAATGAATGTTGACACTTTGTAAGTACCCAGAAAGGATGGTTCTTGTTTGCTCTCGTTATTTAGTTCTATAGCCGAAGAGCCCAACAAAGACATGAGCAATCACTGTGTTTCCGAACAATCAATCCCTCTTCAAACCCAACTCCCAACGTTGGTAACACCATCACCTGGCAAGGTGACTTGTGGTTGAGTCGATGATAGAGTTGCTTATCTTTTTTGTAGTTGGTAATGACAACTTTAGTTTCGATGCTGGAACCATTCATATGGGTGCTGCACTGATCAAACTGAACGTCACAGCCATTGTTGAGTCTTTAATTGTTCACAATCGAACTCTAGTTGCAAAATTGATCAAACTGGAAGTCACAGCTATTGATGAATCTTTAATGGTTTACAATCGAACATCCTTTTCTTTAGTTGCAAATGTCCCTCTTGCATACAATAACCTTCAAAGATAAATTCTAAAACTTCTTTAGCACACGATACTCTCCCAAGGATAAGTTAACATCTTCGTCTCAATTTTATGGATGCGGATTACTTTCATTGAACATTCATATGTTGTTAGCCGACTGGATGGTTCTGGCGGTATTTTGTATTTCGTAGCTGGCGGTTCGGCGACGTTTCTGTAGCCGACGGTCCGGCGGTGTTCTTGTAGCCGACGGTCCGGCGATGTTTTTGTAGCCGACGGTCCGGCGGTGTTTCTATAGCCGACGGTCCGGCGGTAAATAGTTTGTAACAGATAGAATAATTGTGGCCGACGGACTCCTTCGGGAAGGTTCGGCAGCAGTATTTATATCCCGTCTGGGATCATTGTAGTTAATCATTCACTACTATTGCGAATATTATACTACTGTTCTACTGTTACTTTCTGTATGCGTTCATTTACTTTACCTGTATGGTAAACATTTGGCGCCGTTGCCTTATGAATCTGGAAGGTGGGAGGAATGCAGATTAATGCCAAATCAGCTTAACAAGGATCGGAATAAGGTGAAGGGAAAAGATGGAATCCGTACTGCGCAAGAGAATTTAATTTTGGCACAGCAAGCCGAACGCCGACGGAGATTCCAAAAGATTGCCGACGGAAACCGAAGTGCGGAGGAATTGTTGGAGGAGACTCGGCAGCGGGTGGAATTGGTGGAAGAAGCACAGGAGGAGTTCTTGAATTTGTGTTCGCCGAGGGAAGAAAATTCAGATGGGAGAGCATCAACTCGCATGGCTCGCGGTGCCGACGGAGCACGAGCATGGAGTGACCTCTTCGTCCAGGATAGACTTCCACGGGAAACAATTTCGGAGGATCCTCCGTCTTCACCAAGGGTTGCAGCTGTCGACACCTCCGGTGTGGGAGTGCAGACTGCTGGTGTGGGAGTACAGACTGCCGGTGTGGGAGTGCCGACCACTGTAGGAGTGCAGACCTCCAGAGTTATGGCGGGACCCAAAGAAAAATTACCGAAATTTGAAGGCGATGGTACATGCCAATAGTGGCATGTTGTGATGGTTAAGTTGTTGAGTTGTTATCCTTGCCATCAAGGTTCAAATCTAATGGGGATGAGGTCCCCTGTTTGTGGCCTCACTGGTTCATAGCTCCAGGTCAAAGTGTTTACCCCTCTTTTCAAAAAAAAAAAAATGACGACAGAGTCAAGTTGTTTAGAATGAGTGATAGATGAGGCCAAAGGGAAGGGGACGCATCCGTGGTTGCCAAAAAGAGTGCAGAATCGGTAGATAATGATAGAAATGGTGTGTTCCGCGAGGGCGCTGCCCCTCGACCCCGCCGGGGGCGTTGACCCCTGGACCCCCAGTCATGGTGGATATCAGTCGTGGGAGTCTGACCAGTTGAGAAGAGTTGAAATTGCTGCAGGCATGGACTTTCTGTGTACCAGAGGTAGTAGGAGCAGGTGTTGGTTGTGAGGCTGTCTTGGTGGATGCGTAGAGAGCTCGGGAGGAGCTGATCATCCAGTTGGAGGCAGTGCAACGACACTTGGCTTAGGGCACCGAGGAATTGAAAACAGAGAAAACAACACAGGTGGCTATCAAGGTCAGCTTGAGGAGACAGTATTGTGTTAGCAGAGGCTATAGATGTAACGGGATGAATGTGGAAGTGATGTGGCAGAAGCAGATTTCTCTTGTTGTAGTCACTCTATTAATGTATTTTGTTTGTTAATTTGTCTTAGATATTTTTGTCAGTCGTCAGGAGACGACTTTTCTTTTTGGGGGGGATGGTGTTAGCCGACTGGATGGTTCCGGCGGTATTTTGTATTCCGTAGCCGACGGTCCGGCGATGTTTCTGTAGCCGACGGTCTGGCGGTGTTCTTGTAGCTGACGGTCCGGCGGTGTTCTTGGGATGGTGTTAGCCGACTGGATGGTTCCGGTGGTATTTTGTATTCCGTAGCCGACAGTCCGGCGATGTTTCTGTAGCCGACGGTCCGGCGGTGTTTCTATAGCCGACGGTCCGGCGGTAAATAGTTTGTAACGGATAGAATAATTGTGGCCGACGGACTCCTTCGGGAAGGTTCGACAGCAGTATTTATATCCCGTCCGGGATCATTGTAGTTAATCATTCACTACTATTGCGAATATTATACTACTGTTCTGCTGTTACTTTCTGTATGCGTTCATTTACTTTACCTGTACGGTAAACATATGTTAATAATTAAATCGTCCGGTATGGGTGAACAAACTATTTCATTCTTCCCAATTGCTAGGACCTCTGATCACGGTGGATTGTTTGCACAGAGTGATGCCTTGCCTTGCCCGATTTATCTAATCTACCACACGTCTTCACTTGAGAAGTTAGTTCGTCAACGACGATTTGTAGAAATAATCTCGGTGTGTGAAGATTTCTCCATATAACAGAATGCTCCACCCGTGCATTACCATATATTGCTGATGTATTCCTCAATCAATACATATCAAGGTGGGACCCGCCGAGTTTGGATAGATGAACACTCGTCTTTTCTGAATTATATTACTGTTAGATAGAATAAGATAACTTCCTTGTCTTCATATTACAAAACCTATAAATTCCACTAGGTCAGAAGATAACTTTGACGAAAGGAATTCACATGTATTGCTCTTTGCAAGTTGCAAGTTGCCTTAAGGGAGTTCTTTTCCAATTCTCTGCGATTTTCTACTTTTAGTAACGCCTCGAATCTGCTCAGTATTTCCCAATAATTATGAATAAATGTGAAGCGTATTTGTCTTTCCCTCGTCCGTTACAAATTCTGTTAACTCCTGTTTGTAGCTTTGTCGAGTTGGGGAATTGTAACTCCCCTTCTTTGCACTAGAAATGGTTCCTCCGTTATATTCCTTTCATCAGCTCTGCTATCTTCCCGTGAATGTCTTGTTGCTAGAGGGCATGAAGCTCTCTACCACTGATACCACTGTTATTCGTGTTAGGACGCGAGTCTTCTAACCGGTATCAACTGGAAGCACTGTTGAAGCCAGTCCCCTTGTCTGCAGTTAAATGGTATTAGCATGTGGAAGGTTGCCGGGAGTTCAGTATTGACTTATATTTCTCCACCCATCTCTACAATTTCCCACAACTTTGAAATTGGTTACCAAACTGCAGTCCGAATGTTATTGCTATACCCACGCTATAGTAGAATCAAGAGTGTGATATGGCCGCTGATTACCACCCTTAACTCCTCACGGGAACCGAGCTGGGCACTACCCAAATAGTGAGATGTACAGTCTGCATTGATCTCGTTGCATATTGTTCTCCAGCTACACCTGTGTTCGACTACACCAGTTAACGTGATTACTGATGGTTGCAAGTTGATAGTCTAAGTGTAACGTTGCATTAGTTGGACGTCTCACCCAACTCTGCGTTCCAACTCCTTCAATCCTCCTTGCTATCCTTGATGATTTACAAATTCCAGACTACTACTGCTGCACACAAGATCACCTATTCATGCAATATAGATTTCTTTTTCAATGTATCTTTGCTAATATTATCTAGAAATCTGTTTTTTCCTTGTTTCGGATACAATCTCCTACAAGAGACTGGTTCTACGATTCACAAACTGCTGCTAGCTGCTGTAGCTCACTTCCCTTGGTTTCCAGAAAATATTGAACATGGAGCATGTGATTTCCAACTAGTACCAAATCTCACAAAGCTTAAAATGTGTTTGACCAACTTACTTCTAAATATGGAGTCGTCTGAAACAAACTTTCCTCCTGAATTGAATTTAGATATGCAAATTTGACCATAAAATTGTCTTTGTTATAACTTCAAAGGCTGGCAGGAAAACCAGCTCTGGTACCATTGAAATATCCCAAATGGATATTGACTCGATTTCTTCCTCAACAATATTTTCAAAACTTAAACATAGGAGGATGTATTACGAAACAACAATAGAAACCATTAGATTTTACAATAAATATTAACCCGTTTTTTCTCCAAATAATATTTAGGATTCAAGCATGCGAGAATGACAAACCAACAATAGAAAACCAGTAAACTCTCATACAACTCCTTAAAACATGTTATTCCATTATACAACAACAATACAATAACAAACATTCAAAATCCAATTTTAAACATAGTTTTACAGTCAAATTGGAACACCAAGAGAACTTGTAAGCACATACGAGACACTTGAAGTGACGTTTCCACGAAAATTGGGTTTGCGTCCACTGTTTGTTGTGACGAGGGGCTATGTCTTCACACTGGCTGAAAGCTGAAGCTTTCTAAATAACTCTTGCAAGAGAGAACTGAAATATGGATCATAAACCAAGCATATCAAATGAAAGAGTCTCTTCTCCTTTTATCCTTAAAGCTGTGATTCTTTGACTCCTCTCTTGGCTTTTCGTCTTGTCTCTCCTTGTCATCTTTAGCCCACTTTGAATATTAAATTGACCTTTTATAATACGAGTCCATGCTTTTATAGTCAATTTTAATATCATATGAATGTGTCCTTTAATAATTCTATTGTCAGAGATATAGAGGATAATGTGGCTATGATTCTACAATAGATAAAATCCCTACCGGATCGGGTACACCTGTGAACAAACATTGTTGGCAAGAGATTCTTCAGAGTCACAACAGAGAGCCCATGAAGCCTATTCATTTGGAAAGCATTGATGTAGATGGTTACTTGAAATTTGCAGTATTAACACAGGCTAAAGCCTATGAGAAGTCCTTGAGCAAGAATGAGAAAGGATGCAAACTAATTTGTAGGGTGGTTGAGACAGTTGGGAAAGTGTTACTAAATGTACAAATCAATGCACATAGTTCCCCATGTGATCAATTAGAGGTATTCTTGAATAACTTTGATAATCAATTTCAGAATTTGAAGATGTGTGCAGCGGACAACGTGAAAAAGAATTCAGAGCCAAAAGGTATATGCATCTATGTACTCTAATTGCTAAAGATAAAACCACATTAGATGTACCAATAGATCACATCAAGTAGTTCAATCTAAAAGCGTGGATTAATTTTTTTGACAAAGTACCAGAGCTTGATAGACTGATTAATGATAGTAAGGATGAATTATCAAGTAAAGCAAAGGTCTTTGATTTATTAAAGGAATTTGCTTCTGATTTCATGAATGAGGTTGTCAAATTGCATAACAAGTTTGGAACTTTGGAGGCTTAAAAGAGGAGAGTATATGGGAGATTTTCTGACTTAAGGAATCTCATTGTTCCTAAGTTGAATGTTCTTCAAAGGAGCTTAGAGGAAGCGACTACATTCAGTAGGTCTCCACCACCATCAGATCTTATACATGCAAAGGAGGCAGCTTATGCATTATGTGGTGAGATTCAAGTTTTGGACAGTATAAGAAAGACTTGGATGACAGATATCAGCTCATTAAGGAGGAGTTATTTGGATGTATTCAAATTCGCAAGTACTTTTGGTCAGATTTGTAAATATGTGCATTCAGAGTATGTAGGATTTTGGTAGACATTTTTGGATTTAGTCCCACCTTTTTCCATTGATGTCAAAGGGGGAGAGAGTATGCGAAAAATGACATATCATTCTAAGCAAAGAACATTTTTGAGGGCTTAGCATATTTTGGATGGACAATTAGCCATTTTTCACTATATGGTGTCAACAAAGCCAAAGGGGAACATTGACGGCAACAGGCTTAAGCAAAGCATGGTATGTTGTCATTTATGCTTTTTCATGACCATTTTGGAGTGCACATGATGTTCCAAAAGATTTACACTTAAATAAATTCAGCTTATCGGAAATAGTGTTCAAGTAATCAGATAGATCAATTCGGTCAGAGCATTTTCAAAGGAGTTAGAGCTTGTGATTGTAGGGCATGGGAGTAGACCTATTAGTATGTCTAATCTGATCATCGCAAGGTCTGAGGTGATTGCATTATGGAGATACTTGTTGAGTAACGAGTTGACAATTTTATGAAGAGCAAGCCAGTTTGGTAAAGAATTACCGGTATTTTGAATTTTTTGTAGAATTAGTTTTTGTAAATGATAAACTTTGGTTGAGTCGACATCAGAGCTATTTATACTTGATTAGATAGCATCGCCTTATTGTTTTGGTCAAGATTCTACACGTTTCATTCTTATAAGTCGACAAAACTCATGTTTTAGGGACAAGTGATCATATACAAGATTGGGTATTGATTGTGAAGGAGAGATGTGATTAATGGTTAGCTATTATGATATGTGGATGGGAATTGTGTAGTCAGAGATTGTAGTTGATGTAGAGATTTTGTAAGAGCTCCATCGGAATTGTTCAAGCATAGTAGATGCTACTAGTTAGTGCAATTAGGGACAATGATACCAATTTTGTATTGTAATTTGATCAGTGAACCCAATAGAGGGTCAAATCTATTTTGTAAATAAGCAGTAAGTTCTAGGCAAGTGCATTCCCAAACTCTTATTTTGTACTTATGCCTTTAATAGGGCACTTATTACTTGTTAACGAAGACAAGGAGACCAAAGCCCTGTTCTTGGGATTAGTATGAAATGATCTTTGTCAAACTTATAACTCAATCTCTATTAATTAAACTTGTTTAAGAGCAATAATGGTATTGTAACAACCAGTTTTCTCGGGCCTTAATTAACAACTAACATACTCAAAGAAATACAGTTATTGCTTCATTTTCATAGGAAGATAGTTAAATCATATTCGTTCATATGAAAGAGATTGACGATTAAAATGAGTTAAACAAAATTTCTTAACCAAGAGCTTAAAACACCATCAATGAATTTACTATAGAAATTAAAATCCACATACCATGGAATTTGAACCAAGAAATCATTGTAGGGATGCTTATGCAACCACCCAGGTTAGTCTACAAATACCACTATAACAATATCAAATAACAACTACCATCCAATACTGCTATATTTGAATCAAATGACGATTACCATTGAACACTACTATGTCAGTTAGGGCATCACATACCACTGTATCAATTAGGGCATCGATTACCATGGGATCATTTAGGGCATTAGATACCATTGTATCAATTAGGGCTTCAAATACCACTAAATCAATTAAAGCTTCATATATCATTGTATCATTTAGGGCTCCAGATACCACCGAAACACTTAGGGCTTCAGATACCAGTGTATCATTCCTTTCCTTTTGATTTCTTAACTGTGGCAATAACTTAAGATTAGAAGATATGCTCATATTCAATATTCATATAAATGAAAGACTGAAATAACAATCCATAATTTCGCAACTGAGTGTAAAATAATTGCAACAATAATATAACTCAATTAATCTTACCTTCTTTTTGCATATACTTCATCAAAGTAAAAATACCTATTTCCGACAAACAATTGAATGCATAGCTTATCTTTGTCTGACGTATGTCCGACATCTTGTGGAGAGGGGAAACATTGTCAGGGGCTTAACCACCCAACCCCGGACCATAACTTTATCCCCACACAATCTCTATCGAGAAAGGCCCTTCCTACTCGGAATTAGATATGGAACATCTGGTCATCCATTGAGCATTTTGGTATCTAATCACACCACTTGTCTTGATAGTAGGGAAATACAATAAACAGGATCATGCATGAGCTATTAAATATATTTCGTTTAAGTTATTCATGTCTGTTTACCGCATAGATTAATTGACTAATGCACACAGATAATAAACAAGAACAACAACAATAGTACTCTCTTTATTACTCGCATATGCCAAGAGATTACATACAGAGCATAAGATGATTTACAATGATCCCAAATGGGGTATAAGTACTTCCTGCCGAATCTTCCCGAAGGGTTCCGTTGGCTACATAACAATACTAATCTACCTGTCCGCTACAAAATCTTTACTGACAACATGAACTCGTCGGCTACACAGTTTCTACCGATGACATCATCCCCCCCCCCAAAAAAGTCGTCTCCTGGTGACTTCAAAACTAACAAAAACAGGAGACCACAAAATACTATAGAGAAAGAATATACACTAGAGAGGAGGTTGCGATCCTAAGAATGTTGCTGTCGACGCAATTTATAAACTTGCTTTGTCTGGATGCTCAAATCCTTCTGAATCCCGATGTTAACCTCTACGGCTTCCTTCAGGAGAAGCGCTGCATCCATAGCCTGGATCTTTGCTAATTATAATTCTTGTTTAGCCGCTTTCTTATCCTGTAACAATACTGCATGCTCAGCTGCCCACACTGCTTGCTGGCTGGCCAAATCTGCATTTACCTTTTCTCTAGCCTCCTCTGTTGCCAGAGACCTCTCTACTGCGACCTTGTCTGCTGCCCTGTCCGCCTCGACACGCCTACGAGCATAGTAGACTTCTTTGTATAATCCTACTATCTCGTGCGCCAACTTCTCCATGGAAGTGTTGTAGAACTGCCACCTTCTGTGGCCTTGATACGGCTGTTGGTCCTGGAGGGACTCCTCCATGACTCGGGGACTGAATGGACGGTCCGACCTCTTCAGGAATGAGTTGGAACTGCAGCCTCAAAAATTCGCTTGCTTTATCGATCACCTCCATTCTCTCGGGCTGCTTTGACTGTACCTCTGTCAACAAGGAAGATGTAATAGTGACTACAGCATCTGAAGCAATGACATCCAAACAAACCTGGGATTCAAGCTCTGGCACTGGCAACTCTATCAACTCTGGCTCTGCTGGTGTAATAGGGTCTGACATATGATCTTGGGAAGGTATGCCCTTGGGTGAAACATCTGTTGCGGCTATGGGAAAAGCAATCTTTGTGGTGGCCGTCGGTGCAACATTTGTCAGCCGTGGGACATTGTTTGCCACTATCGGTGGGGCATCTACTACTATCCGTGGGACCACATCTGCTATTGTTGGTGGGGTCATCACGACCGGTGCATGACGTTGATCAAAAAGAGGAATGTGTGAAGTGGAGGTGGATAAGTGCGCCGAAGTTGGCAACTGTGGCGGTTGAAAAATGTGGACTCGCTAACTATTAGTTCACTGCCAACTTTCGCAGAAGTACTCTCCTCCTCATACTCAGCCCCATTGCTCTCTGAAGTGACCTCCCGCCCGCTGTCCGTGTCCTCGTAAGCCTCCAATCCTCAGAATGCCTTCTTCTGCCCCGCTGTTGTTTCACTCGTGTCCAAATGTCTCCAATAGAATATTGGAGGTTCCCCTTGTGCCAACTTTTCTCGCAGTGGAGGTTCAAAATCATCCATTGGTATCTGATTAACTGTTGCCTCCAAAAACAAGCCAATGGCATGGTGCGGCATAAAGAACGTCCGGTGTTGGAGCATCATGAATTCCTCCATCCAGTTGGCGAGAACTGTGGCCCAATTGTACACTGTGCCATTCATGATGCCATTCATAAATACAATTTGTGGCAATGCTATATCCAAAGCCTGAGTTGGCCCTGTCAACTTGCTTTTAATGACATCCATGATGCATCGCCAGTGGCCCTTCTGAATAAAATCTTGTCAAAGCCCTCTGCACTTAGACCCCTTTACCACTGACTCCATCTCCTTAGGTGAAAGATCGTGGCCTACTAGTCTTATCCAATATTCTTTCTGTTCCTGAGACAACTTGTGGTTCTTGATTTCCACCTTTCGACCTCCTGGGCTAGGGATGCCAAAAACCCTAGTGAAATCCTTAGGTTTAAAAGAAACCATCATCCGATGCTTTTTGTACAAAAATGTGCTGGTTCTGTTATGCCGATTATATGCTTCTATCATAGGTCGCAAAACAAATTCAAATAATCGGATGGAAAAAATTGGAAGTTGGATGGCCCAATGCACTTGTGCTTGTATCAAAATCTGTTTAATTACCTCTGTGTCCAGAGTCCCTTTCCACCATTTCCGGCATTTGTTGCCATTGAGTCCCTCGAACTGAACAGTAAGATGTGTGAGTTTTGCCCTTACTTTTTGTTTCTTACTGTTGGAAGCGAATGGCCCCGCAACTCGGATTCCAGAAGCTAAAACCCTGGCATTCTTCTTCATACTTGCCTTCAGCTGGTTTTTCTACTGCTTCTGTTTCCCTACCGATTCCATATAATAATGGCTTCTTTCGTGCTTTTATAATATAGGGTTCCTCCTTCCGTTACTTTTGTTTTCCGTGGGAAACTCCTTGAGAATATCCCTTCCGCAATACTTCTTTTCCACAGAGATGTATTAAAAATGAAGTCATGAACAGATGTTGCTTTGAAACTTAGTCCGTGGTCATATAACCATGCCACAACAATAAGAATCTCACGCTGCAGAGGCAAAAAGAATCTGTGGTAACCAATCGCCAAGCCATGCGCGCAGGAGGAAGAAATAAAGGATGTGGGGGGACAAAGACAATTCACGGAGAGAGTTAGCCGTGAAGAAAGTAAAAAGACTCAGTCACGTCCACGGAAGAGAAGCAAATACGAAGCCGTGGAAAAGTGAAGAATGCATCCGTGGAAGGTAAGGGAAATGCACAAAAGCAGTCTGCGGAAGATGAGAAGCATCCATGGGGACATGGAAAACATCCGTGGAGAGAAGAAAAACATCTGTGGGGAAATAAAAGGCATCCGCAGGACCACCCGTGGAACATATTGCCTGTGGGGTAAGTGCTCTTGTAGCAGCAATCCACAGCTTATTCATTTATTTTTTCTTCCAATTTTTTTTTTAAAGAAAATAAATAAACAATACAACAACTCAATTTTCCCTCCAGACTTTGCCATTTTGTGACGAGGGAGTCGTTTGGACTTGGCCATTTTGCGACGACGACAGAGTCTTTCTAGCATGGTACATATTCAGCTTCGACCCGTTGACTGCCTGAGGCACTTCTTGTTCGTCCAAAGTCCACAATTTTATTGCTCCATTGTCACTTACCTCCCGAATCTGGAATGGCCCGACCCATCTGACCTTAAACTTTCCTGGTTTGATTTCATTCCGTTTGTCATACTTCAGTACCAACTGCCTCGACTGAAACCTGTTGAGTTTCAGATGCTTATCATGACATGCCTTATGTTTGTTTTGTGTCACCTCTATGTTCCATTGTGCTAATAGCCGCTTCTCTTCGAGCTTATTTAGATTATGCAACCGTTCCCTGAGGCTTTCCATGTCGCCCAACTTATTTTCTAGTGCAATCCTTAGGCTTGGTATGATGAACTTTGCTGGTACCACTGCTTCCTGCCTTAACATCAGTTGGAACAGTGTGTTCACCGTTGTCACCTTGTACGTTGTGCGGTATGCCCAAAGAGTAGAGGGTAGTTTTTCCTCCCAGTCTTCACCTTCAACCGCACAAGACTTGTAGATAATTGATACTAGGATCTTGTTGGTAGCCTTTGCCTGTCTGTTTGCTCTCGGGTAGTACGGGCTCGATAATGAATGATAAATCTTGAATTTAGTGGTGAGCAGTTTGATAACATGGTTAACAAAGTGCCCACCCCTATCACTTGTTAACTGTAATGGAATCTCGTACCTGGTAATGATCTGCTCATAAATAAATCTTGCTGTGCTGACGGCTGAGTTATCCGGTAGTATGCATGCCTCCACCCACTTGGTAAGGTACTTCGTTGCTACCACAAAGTATTGACACCACCTAGTCTTGCTCACCTTCAGAGGTTCGATGAAATCCAATCCCCATCGTTTGAAGAGTTCTTGCATGTGTGAGGAGTTAAGCAGCATAAAGTCTCTCTTCAGCGGCTTCTCGGCCCGTTGGCAAGTGTCACACTCGATGACCCATTCGTGCACGTCATTGTATACCATCGACCACCACAGTCCTCCCAGTAGTATCTTCCTCGCCGTGGTGTTGGGTCCCATATGTCCACCTGTTGGTCCCTTATGTGCTTCCTTCAATACTTTTAGTATTTCCTCCTCCAAGACACACCATCTAGGGATGTGATCTGGCGCCATTTTGTACAATAATCCATTAATCAACTGAAATGTACGGCTCCTTAATACCAATTCCCGCCTTTCATTCTTTGGCATCTCCCTTGGTGGCTGTCCTGTGGACAAATACTCCCCAATACTGGTACACCATTTTGGTAGTACTACAATTTGGAATAGCTGTGCATTAGGGAAATCATTATTCATGCCACCATCCACTGGTTCACCTATTTTAATCCGCGACAGATGGTCTGTGCTAACATGCTTCTTCCCAGCCCGTACAACGATTTTGAAGGTGAATTCCTGTAGAAAAAGGAGCCACCGATTGATTCTTCCTTGGATGACCGGTTTATTTACCAAGTACAATAAACCCTGATGGTCCACATAGAATACAAACAGTGCCGCCAACAAGTAGTGTTGAAACTTTTGTACTACGTAAACCATGCCCAATGCTTCTTGTTCCGTTGTGTTGTAGTTCTGTTCTGCTTTTGAAAATAGTCCGCTGGCAAAGTATATTGGGTCATCCAACCCGTGGCTACCTATCTGTGCCAAGGTTGCTCCGATCGCATAGTTGGATGCATCGACATGAACATGGAATTCCATATCCTAATCTGGGTATGCCAAGATGGGTGCCGTAGCCAATCATACCTTCAGCGCTTCAAATGCCTCATCATGTTGCTTCTCCCATCATGTTCCTTCTTCTTTGCACGTTAACCTATTGAGTGGGTATTATACTTTGGCAAAATTTTTAATGAACCTTTTGTAATAACTTGTGTCCCAGGAAAGACTTTACCTTCGTTACACTAGTGGATGGTTGCATTTCCAATATGACTCCGACTTTGTTCGGATCTGTCTTCAATCCCTCCTTGCAGATTATGTGGTCGAGCAGTCTTCCTTGCAGAACCATGAATCTGCATTTCTTCGAGTTCAGGGCTAGTCGCGCCTATCGACATCTCTCCATACATTTGCCCTGCATTGACATATGTTTGTCCTCAGCACTGAATACAAACCAATCATCCAGGAACGCCTTGAAGTTTCCCACGGACATTTTGTCAAAGATGTGCAATATGATCCGCTGGAATGTAGCCGGCGCGTTGCATAGGCTGAATGGCATCCGGTTGTATGCGTACACCCCATCTTCCACGACAAATGTCGTTTTAAGTTTGTCCTTCTCTGCTATGGAAATCTGATTGTATTCGGAGAACCTGTCCATAAAGGAATAAATTTCATGCCCTGTGACCTCCTCCAATATACTGTCTGTAAATGGAATGGGGAAGGGATCCTTGATTCTGACTGCATTAAGGCATCTAAAACCAACACATATCTGGATTTGGGTGGTGTCCTTTTTCAGTGAGATTACTATGGGTGACACTCATTCACTTGTCTGCACCTTGAAAATAATACCAGCTTCCAGCATAAGGTTGATCTCTTTTGTAACCCATTCCGCATAGTTCTTATTCATCCTGTAGGGTTGCTTCTGTATGGGGACTGCTCCTTCGACTAGCGGGATGTGGTGCACACATAATTCCGGCGGTACTCCTCTCAGATCCTTGTATGTCCATGCAAATACATCTTTGTATTCCAAAAATAACTTCAATGTTGTTGCTTTCAGTACTGGCTCCCAGTTATCTCCCACCAATATGTTCCTTGGTTTGGCCTCATCTCCCAAATTCATGGTTTGTAGTGTGGCTTCGTTGTATTTGATCGGCTCCCCCTCACTGAATGCATGGGCGGGTGTTTCATCTAGCGGCGCATCCTCATCTTTCATTTCTCTGAATTCTCTTGGGAATTCATCTCCGCTGTGCCCTTCCTCTATGGTCAGTACGTTGCAGCTCTGGAACAGCTCAGTCCTCCATCTGCCAGTGGTACAGATCGTTGACAGAATCAAAATCGTTGTCTGTTGATCCTCCTTCCAACCGCAGGACTCCCTCCTGATCTGTTTCCATACGCTGTCTCCTTTCATCTTCTTCAGAATCTGATGATAGAGCTTCTTCCCCCACCATCTGGGTGTGTAAATCAATGATGAATTTCCACCCTTTGCTTTCAAGTGATAAAGTGTTTTTCTTCCAGTCGTGTTTAACTCTGGCTTGAATAAGTCATCCGCAGCCCAGAATGGCGTCGTATCCTTTTCTCTTCAGCGGGATCACGATGAAGTCAAGCAGGAATGACTGTGTGCCAATTGTCACTGGTTGTGCCATTAGGACGCTGAGAGGTTTAATGCTGTGTTGGTCCGTTGTCAGCAACTGGAATGTAGGTGGCCACAATGTCGGCTGTCCCAACCTCTTCCAGGTATCCTCGAGTAAGACATTCACATCGGACCGTCCGTCAACGATTGTGTCTATCAGCACATTTTTGAGAATCCCCATCTTGACGGCCATCGAATGCTATCCGGATGTGAGTGCTAGCAGCATTGGGTCTTCTCCATCTGCGGCAATTTCCTTCCCTTTTCCTGGTTCTCTTGGTAACTTGGCAATTGGCGTGATATTTGTAAGTGCCGATCTAAGTTGAGGCATTGTGATCAACAGATCATTGATTTTGACAGGTACCTCCATTTGTAGTATCTGCCATACAATGTTCTATTCCGCGTAGTTTCTTGTTGAGGTACCTGTGGTGTCCCTCAAGTGTGCACTCTCCGCTTGTGTCACTTTCTCAATTTCCTTCCATACTTCCTCCAGCCTCTTCTTTTCTTTCACTGGGTTGGGGTATAGTTTTGCTTGTTTCCGTGTGATTGCCAGCATGTCCTCCTCGTCCGTTTTGATGGTGATCAGATTCACTCCAGACTTAGGGCACTTGGCATCTTCATGATCGCTGGGTCCGCACCATCTGCATAATAATTTTTGTGTGTTTGCCATTGTACAATCTTGGGCAAAGTGGTCCCATAGATTACATGCACGGCATTGAACGATCGACCGTCGGTTCGCATCGTATTGAATTCGACTTCGGCTTCTATTGTTATTGTTATCGTTTGCATTTTTGTTGTTCTGCCCATGTCTATTATTTTTGTACTCTGCTGATGTGGCACCCTCTGTACTTTTGTTCTCGCTCCCTTCGGACGCCGAAGCCTCCTGTGTCAGGAACTCTTGTTGAGGTCCTCTGGTTTTCATGTTGAAGGGGCATTCTTTTGTGGAATGTCCCATGATCTGGTAGATCTCGCAGAACTGGTTCTTTTGATAGGATCCCTTTGTGTGACCTTTTGCCTTACATTCCGTGCACCATAGCTCGCTTCCCTTTATTTCTTTTTGCATGTTCTTAAATTCCTTCATCATCCGGATGATGTCCTTTTGGAGAGCTCAGACCTTCTTGCTGCTATTTTCATCATTGTTTCTCTCTTCTTTTGAAGACGCATTGTCGTCTTACTCGGAGGAGCTACTCTTCTTCTTCTTCTTTGTTTTTTGCTCACTTTCCAAGTTCATTGCTCGATTGTATGCTTCAGTGTATGATGACAGTAGTACAATCTTCATCTTCTTCTGCAACTTTGGGCGTAGACCTTCAACGAACCATCTTTTTGGTAGCCCATCTGTCGGCTTATTTTCCATTTTATTTTTTGTCTTTTAATTTCCTAGTGTATACTCAGACAATTTCATTTTTCCCTTGCTTTGTATTGCATATCTTCGCCACGATCTCATTATCGTCGCGCAAGAGTTGAAATTCTATGATAAACTCCTTAATGTTGTCCCAACTAGTTAACTTTTGGGGATCTGTATCAGCAAACCAATTAATTGCGACACCTCGTAGGGTTGCCAGAAATTGTTGGACCCATTCGTTTGTATCTATTATGTCATTTGCCCTCCAAATTGTTTCGCATGTTTTATAGTGTCAGATTGGGTCGGCCGTACCATCGCCATCAAACTTCGACAGCTTTTCCTTTGGTCCCACCATCACTATTGGATTTTGTGCACGGTCGTTGTTCAATCTTGCAACACTGATGCTGTTCACTCCCACACTGGCGCTTTGCACTCCCACACCATTGCTTTGCACTCCCACACCGGCAGCTTGCAGTCCGACACTGGCGCTTTCTCCAACAGTTGTCTTATCTCCAACAGCTGTGTTCTTTGGTGAAGAAGTGTCTTCTCATTTCAGATGTGTATCGTGGACGAAGAGTTCACTCCACGCTCGTGCTCCATCGGCACTCCGAGCCGTGCGAGTTAATTCCCTTCCGTCTAGAGTTTCTTCCCTCGGTGAATACAGGTTCAATTCTTCCTTTGCTTCTTCCACCAATTCCACCCGCTGTCAAGTGTCCTCCAACAATTCCTCAGCGCTTTAGTGTTCGTCAACAATCTTCTGAAACCTTCGTCTGCGTTCGGCCTGTTGCGCCAAAATTAAATTTCCTTGAGCTGTGCGGATTTCATCTGTCCTTTAGCTTATTCTTATTTTTGTTTAATTGATTCGACATTAGTCGTCATTCCTTAGCCTTTGTTCCAGGTCCATCAAGCAATAGCGCCAAATGTTTACCGCATAGATTAATTGATTAATGCACATAGATAATAAACAAGAACAACAACAATAGTACTCTCTTTATTATTCGCATATGCCAAGAGATTACATACAGAGCATAAGATGATTTACAATGATCCCAAACGGTGTATAAATACTTCCCGCTGAACCTTCCCAAAGGGGTCCGTCGCCTACATAACAATACTAATCTACCTGTCGGCTACAAAATCTTTACCGACAACATGAACCCGTTGGCTACACAGTTTCTACCGACGACAATGTTTGATTCCTCTTTTGCTTTCTTGCAGATTTATTCCTCTTCTTCACCATTTCATGGCTATACTGCTAGTGAATCCCAGGCGTTTTTAGAAGTTTATGAGCATTCTGCCCTTTACACCTCTTCACCATTTCATGGCTACACTGCCAGTGAATCCCAGCTGTTTAGATTTTTAGAGCATCCGACTCTTATTGATTCAAGAATATTGCATTCTTCCAGCATTTCACAATGTTCTTTTAAAGAAAGAGACTTGCATAAATATTCATCAGCCAACTTTAAAATTTATTGGCAAATGGATTGCTTCTAGCATTTCGCATTTCTGCGATTAAAAACTTGCAAAAACACTCTGTATTTTAGCTTCCATTGGTTTAATACTTAATGATTCCATGTCTTGGCACTTTACTATGAACCATAACAAGGTTTTCCTATGATTATTCAAGATGGAATATAGCTTGCAATCTATTGTTATGGAAATTAGAAAGCTTTACTGATTATGAAGGAAATAAATTTAGTAGCATGGAAAGACTGATCATTCACATGACCTGGTAGATTATCTGAAGTTGCCTGAGCTTGTTGGACACTAGATATCTGCCCTTCTTTAATCAATCTCTTAGAGTATAATGGCAGCTACAACTGCAGAAGAAAGAATGTGCGGAGAATGCACAGAACGTGAATACTTATATTGAATGTATCTTCTCCCAACAAGGCAGTTGGGTGTGATTAAAAAAATGTCTGTCTTCCATACACGGCTTCAGCAAGCATAAACAATGTATGACATACTTGTATCAAGAAAAATGCTGCTACAAACTGGAGAGATTTCAATTGGAATATACAAAAATTCGGATGTTCATGCAAAGTATCTTCTTTAGATGGTAGCCGGAAATGAACAAGGAAGTCGTGAACAATAAAAAGGAAGTCGGGTGTATGAATGTTATATCCGACTCTCTTACGGCTACCATATAAAAGACAAGTCGAGACTTCTTGGCTTCCATAACATAAAAGATTACTTGTCAATTTAATACGCTAAGTGTTTAATCGATTATAAACAAGAGAAGAATAAAGATGGAAAAAGAGTTGGAAGGTTATAATTCAAATATTATTATATTTCAAATGTTCTTATATTTTGAATATTATTATAATTTTATATTTATCTATGTACATGTAAATTTATTTATGGGGTGACATTACTTTATTAAATTATTATAATATATTGGTGCCATTTCATTTTTATATCTATATGTACGTATATATATATCTATTACACTAATAAGGTGAAAGATCATTTTAAATCCTTTGAGGTATGTTTTATAATTCAATTGAATTATTTTATTTTAAATTATTTATTTAATAGCTCATGCTATTTTATCGATAGTATCCTAATGTTCAAGACGCTAGGTCCTCAACCCATTTGCCCAGTGATGGTGATGCTCCTATGCTTAATTCTTTTCTGACAATGATTCCACCCCTTCGACGTGCTTCCTACAAGGAAATTCTCCGCAGTTAAATCATATTACCATAACAAGTTATTTAATCATAAATAATCATAACGGCTAATCGCCTATTCATTTCCATGAATTCGTGATAAATAATTATAATGACTATCTTACCATTTCGTAGGATTATAACAAATTTAACTGTCAATTGACTTCATGTGAACCTCAACAACTATATTTTAA
The DNA here is from genome assembly GCA_028749045.1 of Cupressus sempervirens. Classification (NCBI taxonomy): domain Eukaryota; kingdom Viridiplantae; phylum Streptophyta; class Pinopsida; order Cupressales; family Cupressaceae; genus Cupressus; species Cupressus sempervirens. The sequence continues at coordinate 991,033,486 of CM053787.1, forward strand.
ATTAGGTGAAAAATTGGGATGCAACAAGTATCATCAAATTTTGAATGATATGCTATTGGTGTTCACTTGGTTGCAAAGTTTAGCCATAAACATATTGAAGAAGTAAATTTTGTAAAAACATCTCCCTAACCCTAGCTTACTTCAAATTAACAAAGTTTTTTCATGTGTATACTTCATGCAGGGTTCATGCCACTATGTGTATCTTTATGTATGCTTTGTGTCTTCATATACGTACTTCATGCATTAATTAAATGCTACTTGTACATTTTGTGGTTTCATACACTCATGTACACACTTTGTATATCCAAGTATATTTCCTATGTACAAATATAATTAAGATGAATCCAAGATCTGGTTTTATTGATCAACATTGAGCTCGGCAAATGAAGCCACTCATATTAATGAGTGGATTGGATTGTCATTGAGCTTGGCAGAAAAGATGAATTAATCTGCTATTCATTAAGAAGCAGCTTCGTCTGAAATTCTATTCAATCTCCAGTCCTGCTGAGAAATTTGTTGGAAGCAATGACTAAACACAACATTGTGAAAATGACTTAACAAAAGCGAAGCTTCAAATGAAAATCTATTTTATTCAATCTCTAACCATGCAATTGCTTCTCACTGAAATCGCCAATCATGGAAAGGGAGTCTCCTTTCATTTCCAAACATTTCAAACATGCAATATTGCTATTTTAATCCATTCTAAACCTGCCAAAGATTCTACTTCATTGATTGATTTGATTCTTAAATAGAAAGAACCCCCTTTAACAAGTTTGCTTCTAGGAGATTGAAACAACACACCTGCACGAGCTGAATTCAGGCTCTCTCTAGCTGCCCCACGCTATTTCAATTACTCCATTACTAGGGATTTTTTATAGCTAATTCTATATTCTTTATGCTTTTTCAATTTTATAATGACTAGCTTCTTTGTTGCAGTTGCAGTTTTCCTTGTTAAGCCTTTTGTTTTCTTTATAGTTTCATTGCCTTTTTATAATGGGAGTTATTTTAAGTACCCTCTTTTTTGCTGTGGTTTTTTAGGATATATTTTTGATTACCACGATTTGATGGGTCATTCAAAGGCAATAGTGCGTTTTGTTTCTTGTTTTTCTTGTATTACAGTCTAAGAAAGTTAATATTAAGTAAACAACACAGTTTTCATATTCTCACTTGGCTTACCATGTACTTCCAGTCTTGTCTATTTTGATGGTAGCACTAGAAATAAATCAAATAATGGAAAATTGAGTTTTCTATATTATGTCAGTCCATTGTTTATTTCATGATCCTGCACAAAATATAGATGTGTGTAAATGAGTGCTTATGGTGGCTTTGTTTTCCAATTTGTGCTAAAGTAATTGCACTACTTGCCAACTTGCCACCAATATCAATGACTGGATGTATAATACTGAATGACCTAGATTGTCAATATCAGTTGATTTCTGGTCTACACTTTTTACTGAGATTCTGTAAGGTTCAATTTGTGTTTCTAGGTTCATTGAATTGTGTAGTAGTTCAAAACAAATCCCATTTATTGTTTCTAAGCCAGTTGAAGTGTTTTGATTTTGTTCTGCCTTGAGATAGAGTAGTGTTTTTGCTACCAGGAAAGTTACATATAGGAATAAGGACAATGTACCTGCATCTTCTGGTGATTATATCTATATATAATACAGCAGTGCCCTTTAATGTCATCATACTCTTATTTGAATTGCTGTCTCTTTTTCCATATACCTGCACTTCTAGGAGCATTGTCTATTTACAAGCATGTATATAAATTGTATTAATCATTAACAAATAAAGTACTTGAAGGAAGTATTGTCATTGATGTCAATAAAATAAAGGCAATCAAGATCATCAATATCAAAGAAAGAGAATGAAATCCATTAGACATAAAAGGTTTTAGATCATAACAGCACAGATGTGAGACGAACATATGAAATACTGCCAGCCATAGAAGCCATGTCATTGTATACTTGATGAATGAAGTATGGTAAACATGAATGAAGCCACAATATTACTCAAAGAGATGAGTTCAACATAGTATATGCAGTTAACAGATAACAAGTATCGTTGGCAAAGAAAGAATAATAAACATCAGTAAATACACACTTTCATGTTAATTATTCGATTGTTATTGCTCAAGATCTTTACATCATCTTGAAAATACAATTTAGTTAGTCTCCACCAATAATGATCGAATAATTAACATGTAAGTGTGCATTATCGATCATTATTGGTGGAGACTAACTATAATTTATTTTCAAAATGATGTAAAGATCTTGAGCAATATTCACCTCTGTTTCTGAATTCTTATATGAGTTTACTTATTTCTTTTATATATATATATATCCCTTTGTGCTGATGATAATAACTCTGTTTGATGTGTGCAGACCATCCTTCAACTATACTGAGGCAGATCTAACTTGATACAAGTATATATGCAATTCTGTATTTGCAAACTGAGATCTATATTACCAAAATAAGCATATATATGTGGTGTGTATATGTATGTAGATAAATATATAGATACATACACACATATGTGGATCCAGTACTCCCCGGTGTGGAGGTTTTATGTTTTTATGTATTTTTCTTCTTGCCTTTTTGTTGCATTGTTGGCATTTCTCGCATGGGAAGGGCAGTTTCTTGTGCAAGAAATGTATTGTTTCGTGCAGGCATACATTGTCCCTCACGCAAGAATACATTCTCTTGCATGAGTGTGTACATCCTCGCGAGTGCATTCACTCTCTTGTGTGCATATATATATATTGAGACATGGCCATGTGGGGGCATGACCCTATGTGGCTCATGCGTAGAGTCATGACCCTACGTGGTCATGCCTTAATACATATAATTTCAACAGTAATATGCCCGATATGGTAAACAACGTTTCATTAAGTTTCTATCAGTGAAAACATAAATGATACATATAAGATGTAATCGGTATTTGATTTGTAACCAATACACAATATTATTTGATCAGTATTCTAATTACAACCTATACATATTATTGTATGATCAACATTTTGGCATTTGATAATATATGTAAATATAAGTTTATGATTATATATATATATATTCAATCGGGACTTCATAATTAGATTTATCGTCAATCATGTATATTATCATATATTATATTTACTTATAGAGTTTGCTTCAATTTACTATGAGGCTAACATTCTCGACACTTTCTCTTCAGCAAGGAGAGAATTGAAGCAGATATAATAAAAGATTAAACACCACCTTAAGTGTGGTCTATGATATATTTATGTTATAGTGTCTGGCAAGATCTGGCCCAAAGAACCATAACAAATTGATTTTCATGGTGTTCGGCGAAATCTGGCCCAAAGAACCATGATAACACTTGCTCCAACACATTTTGGTGTTAGAAGATAGATCAATTATTGATAAAGTCATCATCTTACAATAGTGACCTCACACATGAAATATCATCACTTTTCATAACACAAATTTGCAAATAATCTAATTTTCAATTATTCATGAATATATTAAATAACAAATGTATTTACAAATTTGTCATGCCAAGTTTACCTTTGAAGTACTCTATTTTCAACCTTGCAAGAGGTTTGGTGAAAATATCAACATTTTGCTCATTAGTGCTGATATAGATTAGTTTGATGATATTTTTATCAACCATGCCTCTTATGTATGTTAAATTCTAGGATCATTTTTGCAAATGTAGAATCATGGCCATTGTTTTTGATAATTTTCAAATGTAGACTTGGATCTCATATAAATATAGGAGGACACATGTCTCTTCAAGAGACATGTCCCTATAGTTAATCATCATTTAATTATTAATAGCTATATGTATAACTCACCTTTAAGCATATATATAATATTAATATATTAACCATATATGTAATATATTATTAGATAATAATATATAATATATAATGCATAATATATATTATATTACATATATGATATATATATTATATATATATATGATATATATATTATAAGATATATAATGCATTATATATATAATATATATTATAAATATAAGCTATTTATCTTAAAGATAATTTACTATCAACGAGCTATCTCATGATAAAATCAATCTGACAGAAGCTACAACAAGGTCATGTCCTGTAGAGACATGACTCTACTTGGCCAAAGGCCACATAGGGTCATGCTCCTACTTGATCACCGTTGTTGTATAAGAAAATACAATTAGTTTGCTTCTCAATCGACAATCATGTGGTGATGAAACAATTACATTCAGGAACTTTATAACATGATAGTCTCTTTTGATATTATAAGAGCCCAATAAGTTAAGTCATTTATATATAAATAAATACACACACACACACACACACACACATATATATTCTTATCAATAATATGAGACATAAAAGAATGTTCATATAAATCATGAATACAAATACTCAATGTAATGAGTATATCACTTTGACTAACGCTATACTTCAACGCTCCCTCTTAGCAAGGGAGAAGTGACAAAACCATTTTATGAGATATCAATATCAAGGATATCTACACAACATATTATCTAACTCTAACACTCTGAAATAGTGACTTGTCAAATAACTACAATCACAATGCTATGAATACTATTATAACATATATTATGATCTCTAATTGTTTGAAACAATACCTAGAGCAATCATAATGCTTTCGTTATCAATGACTTCCTGCATATCCAGAACAAAATTGTCATAATAACAAGACTATCATTTGCAAGATCATCACCTTACAAAGATTACCTTCTGTTTGTTTGTTATCATGGTGCCCGGCAAAATCTGGCCTAAAGAACCATGATAACAGGTCTACCATTTTATAAGATCATCGTCTTATAATGATTACCTTCTATTTATATATGTCAATGAAAGATCGTCACCTTTCATTACATATCATATGTGAAATAGTAGTCAACATGAATCCAGTCAGATGGTGGTACAAAGGCTTTGACCTTAATTCTCTCTCACATAGAGGAATGCATCTCAAGGAATTTCACTTGGAACTTCTTCTCATAGAGAAGATATCATTCACAAAGGATTGCATCTCAAAATTTCTCCCTCCGAACATCGATCTTCGAAAGTTAGGTCCTGTAATTACTTCCTTAGAAATTCTCTTCACCCAAGTATGCCTTCTGAAATCACTCTAAATCAATTATCATATTTTTTGGTGATAATTCATCACTTCCTCATGATATATTTAGGAGTAGGCCCATCACATCATGTAGTCACCCATATGCATTTCTAGACTCCCTTTGAGTATCTAAGCTCCTGCGTTGCCTTAGGAGAAGTGTGATACTCCCTCTAGGTAGAAGAATCTCATAATCTCAATCATCAAAGATTTTTGCTTCAAGAGCCTTAGTTTATCTATCTTGATCATCAGGGTCTTTTCCTGTAAGAATATCCTCAAACGTAAAGAAAAATATCAAGGCAAATAACCCTTATAGTATGTATAGAATTACAAATAAGAGAGACTACAAAGAGTAGACAAATGTAAAAGATAAGAATACTACTTATCTGTACATGAAGATTCATAAATTATCTTTTGAGAATGAAATATTTCCCCTCCAAATAAGGTTCAAGTGGGAATGAAACATTGACTATTATTCCCCCTAGAATGTAAAATTTCCACTGATTTTTATATTGTTGAACAATTTTGTATCAAATATGATAGCTCCTTCCTAAGTTCCAACTTGCTCTTTTCATCCATTGAAGCTCCAAACATTCATTAAGCTTAATAGGAGAAGCGAACACAAACTCGTCCATAATATGCCAATACTTGATTGAGTATGATTGTCCCACTTGAATGACTCTACAACTCATACATCAAGTTTCATTTATCAAAGAGAGACTCGTAGATAGTTTAATTAAAGTCACAACTTTCTTATAATGTACACAAGGGGTAAGCCCATTCACTTAGTTGCATGACTTTCAGTCCTCTTGACTGTTACAATTTATCGATCACTAAAGATTCCATCACATCATTGGTTTACTCCCTCTTAATCAATATGATCGATATCATTGATGGTTGAAGAAACCATATCCTCTATCTGCTCCCTCTGTTTCAAGGTTGCCTGAAATGTCAAGCTCTCTGTTCCTGTAATAACATTCTTAGAGGAATAGATCAAGGCATATAGGTCTTATAACACGTATAGAATTACAAATAAGAGGTTGATTGCAATGAATAGATAAATATAATACTCAAGGAAAATACTTATCTCTACATAAACATCTTTGAGACAATCTTTCTTGATTCGTCCTCTTGATACTAATATCTATACTTCCTCTATATCTTTTACATTTTGAACACATTTGTTAAATGTTTCACATTATTCTAATATTTTAGGGAATCCTTAATCTCAGTTATGTTGGTCAAGATCAAATGAAGATCATTATCTTACGTATCAACATTATAAAGATTATAGAAAATAGTCATGTTAGTACGATCTCCCATTATGACACTACCATTTGAGTCAATCTTTCCATAAGATTTTATATTAATTGTAAAATATCCCTTCAAATATTCTTAAGATTTATAATATCAAATAAATATTATTTCACTTATATTTACATATAAGGTGATAAATGAATAATTATATAACATAATGATATAAAACAAATTCATAACATAAAGGAGTTCCATTGTACTTATATCCAATCCTTTTGGCAGTCGTGCCCTCTTCAAAATATGTCGAGGTCTATATATACATTGATCGTGCTTTATATCTTCATATACAATGATAATAGTAATCTGTAAATTATTGTTACCTATACTATTAGTACATCATAAATAATATATAGTCTAAATATATTTCACACATATGTCTTCCTTCAGTCGTCTACACTGATATTACCGCACCCAATAGTTCAAAGTTCTCACAAATATTTTAGAAAAATGATGTGGTGTGGATTGTGAAAAACATGAGTGGACATCAATGTATTTTCCAGATGGTCTATCATGCACTTGTGAATGATTCAGATATTATCTTGTAGATATCTTCCACCTCAATTTGTTGTATTTAGATCTCAGACATTGAGGTGAACGAAAATTTCAAATTAACAGAAAACTATCGTGCACTGACAAAGAAAACAACAAACTTAAGCATGTGTTGGCTCAGGGCCTCTATGAAACCCTATTTTGGAAGTCCTCATCAAAAGGAAGATTGTCCCTTTTTTTGTTTTGTTCCCAAACAAAATGATAAATCTCAATCAAGATATAATATTGACATGTCATTTCCTTCAAAATACGGCTTGGTATCCCCACAAATTCTAAGGAAAGTATTCGGCTAAGTCTCAAGCGATCACCTCTGGACAATAAATGCAATGTATTTGTACCTTAATTCTTCCACGTCATTATGCATATCATCCTACTCGATATTGGGTGAAAGAAATGCACTCCTTTGTTTGGTAAAATGATGCTTATGTCCTTAGTGTCTTTTCATCGCACATACGAGAGAAAAACATTCACACGATAGTTTTCCATATGGTGCCATTCACTTATTCTAAATTCATTGTTACTTTCCTTGGCATTCCTCAACTAAATAAATTACACTTCAGAAAATGATATTGATCATTAGACCACATCTTCCAAGTTTGTTTGAATCTAGACTATCCTCAACAATTCATTTGAACAATAGTGATCTTCAAGATAGATAAATTGTGTGTACAAGATTATTCTTTCCCGTATTCTCATATGAGGATCGTAGATTTATACGCAGCAGTCATCTTGATGCAGTCGATTAAGTCCAATTTAAAGTAGAGCAGAACACTTATTTCTTCCTTTATTGTTATTTGATGTCCTGTTTCCTGCCTCTCACCTCATCATATTATTATTACTTAATCTTTCTAAGATAAATCTCCCTTTCCCTTGCTTTTATTTCTCTATTGTAAATCTGCTAATTCTATATTTCCTTTTTTCATTTTCTACGTTTTGCAGCCTGGAGCTTTGATACCATGCTAAATTCTAGGATCATTTTTTGCAAATGCAAAATCATGGCCATTGTTATTGATGATTTTCAAATGTAGACTTGGATCTCTTATAAATATGAGAGGAGAAGACATGTCCCTATATTTAATCATCATTTAGTTATTAAATAACTATAACTCACCTTTAAGCATATATGCTATATTAATATATTAACCGTACATGTAATACATTATTATATTATTATATAATAATATATAATGCATAATATATATAATACATATTATATTACATATATATATATATATTTTATATATATATATATATATATAATGCATTATATATATATATATATATAATATATTATATTACATATATAATATATATTATATATATAAGATATTTATCTTAAAGATAATTTACTATCAACGAGGTATCTTATGATAAAATCAATTCGATAGAAGCTACAACAAAGTCATGTCTCATAGAGACATGACTCTACTTGGCCAAATGCCACTTACGATCATGTCCCTACTTGATCACCGTCGGTGTATAAGCAAATACAATTAGTTTGCTTCTCGATTGACAATGGTGGTAAAACAATTACATTTAGGAACTTCATATCATAATAGTCTCTTTTGATATTATAAGAGCCCGATTAGTTAAGTAAAGTCATGTAATAACCCCAATTGGTTATAACTTCTTCAAACACCAAAATTTTTTATACTTCAGTTGTTTGACATTTCGTCAAACACTTTGCAAGCAAGCTCTGATACCACTGTAATGGCCCTCTTCAAATTTGCTCTCAAAAAATGCTGATGAAAGCTCAAGGAATTTCATCAAAGAATTCACATGCAAGGGACGTATGATTGATATAGTATTTCAGCTGGCTTTAAATGACTTTTTTCAATTTGCATCAATGAGAATCTTGTGCTAGAAGACTCCAAATGGACTACACAATGGCCTAACATGAGTGTGCTACTAATTTTGACAATATTCAGTGCATATATAAGATCCAAGCATGAGAAATGAACACCTACAGCCAACTGGCATTTTTACAAACAGTTGGTATGCAAACTAACTAGCTGATAAATAGTGATATTGAATTGCTTAAATGACACCAGCAACTATTATCTTCTTAATATGCAATGAAATTTCTAATACAATGCTCATGAAATATGGCCAAGACTTTTGGCATTTACATGGATTACAAAATGATAATGCTGGTATAATGCACACTTACAGCTGAAACTTATAACACCTAAAAAAACAATACTAATAAAGGAACCTGGTTGTAGATGGCTGTAATAATTTTCTTCAATGCTGCCCCTTATGCTTTGCTTTTCCGATTTGCTTTTTCGAACTGCTTTTTCGGACTGCTTTTTTCGGCCTGCTTTTTCGGTTCCGCTTTTTCGGACTGCTTTTTCGGCCTGCTTTTTTGGTTCCGCTTTTTTGGACTGCTTTTTCGTATGTGCTTTTTCAGACTGCTACCCTGTTGAATCTCAAGACCATATCTTTCAATGGCGTCAAGATTTTCAGCTTGAAGGGATTTCGTCTTTCAAACTATTGAGACATAATCTACAGAAAATTTTTCAATTTTTTTGATATTTCCAAGCATGCTTAAAAGAAGCTCTTCCACTTCTTTTATAGTGTTCTCACAAGAGCTCCATCCTTCATTTTCTCAATGTGGGATAAAACATAACTCTCTTTATGTAACTTATGTCTCCAATGTGTTATAAAATAAAGGAGACTCTTTTAATTTAAATATTTCCCACAAACTATAGTCTATGCATTAATAAAGTTAAATATTTAAATTTAACTTTATAAAATAGCTTTATCAAAGCATAACAAATCTTATCAATGCTAAACAAGTCTTCTTGTCGATTTTAAACAATTACCATCGACATATCGTTGCCACTAGATGTCCGCCCATGTCCAAGATGACTTACTATAAATAGTAAGTATGTCCAAAGTTGCCTTAAAACCCCTCAGAAAGACCTGCAACTGAAACTATCTAGGCCAAATGGCCTCTAAGTCCCTTTAATGTTCTGGTTAGCCTACGAGATTGTGGGAAAATAGGCTAACAACAACATCATGCTATAAATGTTAAAAAGGGCACATTACAAGTCATTTATAAATAAATAGACATATATATATATATATGAGACATAAATCAATGTTCATATAAATCATGAATACAAATACTCAATGTAATGAGTATATCACTTCGAATAATGCTATACTTCAACAATGTAATAGTATGGAGTCGTGATGTGCTTTGATCGATTGTGGAAGACAAGATTAGCAGTAAGTTTGATGCAGCTCTGGGTATCACAATAAATCATTGTGGTACTTAGTTGCTTTCTAAAAAGTCCAAAAATAGCTTTCTCAACCATACTGCTTCACGAGCTCCCATGGAGGCTGCCATATATTCAACTTTGGTGGAACTCAAGGCAACTGTTGGCTATTTTCTACCAAACCAAGATATCATTGCTGATCCAAGACTGAAGCAACACCCTGTAGTACTCTTGCGGTTTACGGAACGGCCAACCCAATCAGAATCAATATATCCTTCAAGTTTATTCTCAACATTTTTGTACTTGAAACCAAGACCAATAGTACGATTGAGATATCTCAAGATATGTTTAGCAACCATCAAATGAATCTTCTTTGGTTCACACATGAAATGATTTAAAACATTGGTGGCATAGCAGATATTAGGCCTAGTGTTTATTAAATACATAAGTGATCCAATATCTGTCTGTAGAGAGTGTGGTCAATAAGTTCTGAATTCACAACTTCTTCTTTTAGCTTGTGTAGATTTGTTTCCATCGGAGTTCTAGAGGTTTGCAGTCCATCATACCAAATCCAGTTAATATGTCATGGGTGTACTTCCCCTGATTTAGAGAAATATGGTTTTTCTTTTGACATACTTCTAGACCCCAAAAGTAGTGTAGTAGGCCTAGATCCTTCATTTCAAATTCAGCTACAAGATCTTGTTTGCATCTTTCAATTAAATGATCTTCACCTGTTATTAATAAGTCATCAACATATAAAACAAGTATTAACATGTCATCATTAGATATTTTGAAATATATGTTAGGATCAACTTCATTTTTGGAGTGTCCTAGTTTGGAGAGGTAGCTATCTATCCTTTCATACCAAGCTCGTGGTGCTTGTCTGAGGCCATAAAGAGTTTTCTTTAGTTTACATACATATAGGTTCTTATCTTTTATTACAAAACCTTATGGTTGTTCGATATATACTTCTTCATTATTGATACCATTTAGAAATGTGGTCTTGACATCTATTTTATGTATCTTCCATCCTTTGGATGCTGCAATTGCAATAATTGTCCTTATTGAAGTGTATTGAGCAATTGAAGCAAATGTTTTCTCATAATCAATACCTACCTTTTGGGAGAAACCTCGAGCAAACAATCTTGCTTTATGTTTTTCAATACTACCATTTGAAGCATACTTGATTTTGTATAACCACTTTGATGAAACAACTGATTTGTCTTTTGGCCTAGGTATAATATCTCAAACATCATTTTATAATATGGATTTATATATTTTGACCATATCATCTTTCCATGCTTGATAAGATAGGGCTTCTTCAACAGTTAATGGTTTAGATTTTGTAAGCTAAGTTACTAGTGCAAAGTAACGAGATTTATTTCTAGTTTTCTTGCTCTCTTTAGAGATTTCATTTGATTCAACATTATTTCCTTCAATCATTTTCCTTGCCCATAATGGCCTTTTCTTGATATTAGAGATCTCTCTATTTTCTGTGTCCGATAATAGTTCATTCTCTTCTGATATGTTTTGCCTATGATTTTTGTCTAATTCCGTGATTGGCTCATCCTCTGTGCTAGTAGATAGTTTTAAGGTAGTGTTTTCTTCAAATTTGACATATTTGCTGATTTCAACTGATCTCTACCTAGGTATATAGACTCTATACCCTTTGGTGTTTCCACTGTACCCAACAAATATTCCTTTCTTCATGGATGGTTCTAACTTCGTTCTCTTTTCTTTAGGTATGTGAATGTAAATGGGGCAACCAAATATTATAAGATGACTTAGGTCATGTTTAATCCCTGAAAAGGCTTCTTCGGGGGTTATGTTTTTTAGGATTGAGTGTGGGCATGTATTTTGAATACATATAGCAGTATTAGTGGCCTCAGCCCATGATGAGAAGTGTAAATTTTGATCATGTAGCATGGCTTTTGCTGCTTCAACAATGGTTCTTTTTTTTTTCTGCCATCCCATTCTGTTGAGGATTATAAGGTACAATATACTCCCCCTTAATCCCAACAGAGGTGGAAAAGTCTTTGAAATTTTCAGAGGTGTATTCACCCTCATTGTTTGATCTTAGAGTTTTTATTCTTTTTGACGTTTGATTTTCCACAATTGCTTTGAACTCTTTAGCTTTCAATAAAACTTCATTTGATTCTTTGACCTTTAGATAGTAAATCTAGGTTTTCCTAGAAAAATCATCAATAAAGATTATGTAGTATGAGTATCCTCCTAGAGAAAGTGTTGGCATAATCAGTGTGGACTAGTTCCAAAATTGATTTAGATTTGTGTTCGCTTGGAGGAAAAGGTCTGTTTATATTCTCTTCTAGAGCACATCCTTTACAAATGCCTATGTGGTTTGAAATTAAGTTAGGTGTTCCAGTGGTGATTTTTTCTATATTTGGTAGTGTATCGAATCCAATATGTCCGAGCTGTGTATGCCATATTTCATTAGGGTTTGTTACTTCATGATTTAGGGTTTTCTTTTGGATGTTACGCAGTTTATATAGGGTTCCATCTCTAGATCCTATGGTGATAGCTTACTTGAGGTTTGAGTTTTTAGGCCAGCACAAAACTTTGTCTTTATTAAAAGTGGCATGATACCCTTCATCTGCAAGTCCATAGATGGATACTAGATTCCTTTTTATGTCATGTACAAAAAGAACATCTTTCAATTTTAGAGTAATCCCAGTTCTTAGTTTTATAGAATAGGTCCCAATTCTTTTTATTGGATAGGTGGAGTTATCTCCAGTGGTGACTCCTTCAGTGAGATAATTTCCAAAAGTTTCAAATTTATCTCTGAATCTCATTATGTAATGGGATGCACCACTGTCTATTGTCCACACATTTTTGTTGGATTTCATCTCACTTGATAGTGCTAAGTAAAATAATAGATTTTCTTCCCTTTTTGTTTGGACTAAGCAGGCTAGAATTTTCTCCCTTTTTGGACAGAGTCTGAAGGTATTTCCAAATTTCTCACACTTGTAACATTGAACTTTGGAGAAGTCTTTTCTGTTGTGATTATTGTTTCCTTTTCGTTGATCATTTTTCTTCCCTTTATGTTTAAATGTTCTCTTCTTCCCTCTGTTATTAGAGACTGAGAAAAGAGCTTGATTTTGTTCCTTTTCATTTGAAATGATCCCTCTAGAAATTAGTCTTGATTCTTCTGAGGTGCAATCATTTTTAAGTTGATCAAAAGCTGGTATTAAAGGTTTGCTAACGACTTGGATGAATGCTTCCAAAGATATAGGTAGTCCTCTAAGTGCTATTATGGACAATTCATGAACTTCTACTTTGTTTCCAATAGAGGATAGTTGATTCTTTATTTCGGCAAATCTTCCATAGTAGGATGAGATTGACTCTCCTCTATTCATTTTTATATTCATAAGTTGATTTTTTAATGTAAGCAATCTACTTGAGTTGTTGATCTCAAATGTATCTCCAATTATTTAAAATACTTCAAATGCTTTCTTTAGATTTGATATGGAAGGAAGAATATGATCTTTTATTGAATCAACAATGATTTTCCTGGCTTTATTATTTCGTCTTTTCCAAGTGGCTTTTTCTGCTTCATCTTCAGGTATTGAAATGTCTGTTTCAATGAATGATTCTAATTCCAATTCTTCGAGGATTGCTGTATTTCAAATTTTCCATGAGAAGAATTTTTTTGCTACTTCAAGCCTATACTTGACTCTAACATTGTTTGCCATGATGTTTATTTTAAGAAGTTAGTTTAACAATCTCTCTACCAATTTGGCTCTGATACCATGTTAATTATTCGATCGTTATTGGTGGAGACTAACTAAAATGTATTTTCAAAATGATGTAGAGATCCTGAGCAATATTCAACTCTGTTTCTGAATTCTTATATGTGTTTACTTATTTCTTTTGTATATATATCCCTTTTTGCTGATGAGAATAACTGTTTGATTTATGCAGACCATCCTTCAACTATACCAAGGCAGATTTAACTTGATACAAACATATATGCAGTTCTGTATTTGCAAACTGAGATCTATATTGCCGTGTTATTGATATATCTCTGCAGTTTTATATATATATGTATGTATGTATGTATATGCATTGAGACATGGCCATGTAGGGGCATGACCCTACGTGGCTTGTGCAATGTAGAGTAATGACCTTACGTGGTCATGCCTCAACACATACCGTTTCAACAGTAATATGCCCGATATGGTAAATAACGTTTCATAACGTTTCTATCGGTGATAAAACATAACCAATACATATAAGATGTATTCGGTATTTGATTTGTAATCGATACATAATATTATTTGATCGGTATTCTAATTACATCCGATACGTATTATTATATGATTGGCATTTTGGCATTTGATAATACACACACACATGCACACACACATTCAATCAGGCCTTCATAATTAGATTCATCATCAGTCATCTATATTATCATATATTATATTTAGTTATAGAGTTTGGTTCAATTTACTATGAGGCTAACATTCTCAGCATTATATATGTCCAAATTCACGAATCTGGAAACTCAACATAATTTGAACAACTAATATGAAAACAATAAATCTGGAAACTCAACAGATATGATCTTGTCTAAGAAGTTTGGCCTTCAAAGAATGTTGCTTTGAAATTCATATGGAAGACTGAATGGGTGACATATCAAAAGTTTAGCGTATGCATACATGGTAAAAACGTGACCATCTTCAGACAAGGAAGAATGGAAGATTAGTTTAATGGAAGAAATACTAAAAATTAGATTCATGTCAGCAATATTGGAACTATTGAAAAACGTTAGAGATGAGGCCAAGCGTTGTCGTGAAAGAAGCCTTTATCCAACATCCAAATCAGAAGATCTGAGTCAATGCGAGGGATCAAAAAGTTCCCTGACAGAGAAACAGAAGCAATAGGTAATGAAGTAATAACGCAGAGCTAAAAACGCATTAGAAAGTTACTAGAGGCAAGAATGTAAGATAAAGACCAGACAACACTAAGCAGCAATAATTACAAGAAACACTCCAGTCTGAATACAAATTAAGATAGCGATGGAAACAAGAGTTATATGTATCGAACATTGGAAGTCAACAATAGTGTCCCTAAATAAAAATAAAAAAGCATTCCACAGAAGCAATATTGTTCAAGCCATGTGATTTTGAAGGGAGCTACAATAATATAAAAATAATTTTCATAATCAATATAATGGAAGTCATCACGTAACATCAATCAAAATTTGTTGCCATTAAACTCAGACAAGTTCAATAAAATGTTAAACTACACCAAGGTCAAAAGAATTAATTAAAACTGTGCACATCGTGAACCAGAATAGGGTTTCCTGATGCAGCGATTATATATGGAGCCAGAACATTAAAATAACTACATCCCGATGATTAGTAACAGGTAATAACAAATACAACACTGACATTGGAAGAGAAAGACATAAGTTGTAATCTATATGCGGCGCTCAAAGTTTTCCCTAGACAACTACATCAATATCATATTCAATGGACAGATTGAATAATGTTTTGTTAAAATCAAAAGCTCATTATTATTCCTAACAAGTAATTAGTATGGAAGTTATTTAGGAAATGAAAGCCATCTGGTATGAATTAAGGGATATTACCTTTCTGTAAAAAGACATGTATTTTGAAAAAGATGTTTAGAAGATATAAACGAGACTTCTATTTTTCCAAAAAAAGGTCAGCAGATAGAGCAGCTTGGATGAGAGGAGCAGAAATTAAAATATATATTCATATATTATAAATCTGATAAATATTTAATCAGAATTTGTAAAGGAGTGTGAGGAGCCCAAAATTATATATCTATTGAAAAAGATTGGCTGACTTCAAGACAAAAGAAATTACATAGTTCCATCATCAGTTGTTAAAACAACAAAGGCAGAGCTGGAGTTCCATTATATATATTTTGCCGTGGTTTTTCTTGCATTGGGTTTCCATGTAAATCCTCGTGTTATTGTGCTCAAGTGCATAATTTTTTTATATAATTATTTGAAGTTATTAAAGCAATTGTTTGGATGAAAGTTTTAAATTTGCAAAAAATGTTAATATACTGATTCAGGCCTCCCCCTCGGTATATTCGTGTGCTCATAAGTACTAAGATGCTGATTCAAGGCTGCTGTTCCTGGAAAAAATCTTTTAAAATTCCATTATACATATATATATATATATATATATATATATATATATATATATATATATATATATATATATATATATATATATATATATATATGTATGTATATGTATATGTATATGTATATGTATACAGGTATTATATATTTTATATTCACAACATTCATCCAAGAGACTCAAATTTTGCAAGCTGTACTACACAACCGAATTCCTTTGTAAGCCATGTATAATTGAACATTAGTAGCTTGAGTTTAAAGATCGTCATTTGCCATCTCATTTTGTTTAGCTTGCAGGCATAGAAGGTTCTTTATTTATGCTCCCAACTGGTTCTCAATTTGCTTATCCTGTCAAACTATTTTTCTCTAGCAGTATGTGAACCTTGTTTGACTTTGTCCTCTCTGTTGTGGGATTGGTTCCTGAGAAATTCGTTTTTGTTGACTTGTATTTAAGGGACACAGGGTTTGTGTGATGCAGTTGAATTGCTTATCTATTCTACTTAAACTTCTCACCCTTCCAGAATTCCACAGGAATTATGAATAAATCGTAAGAATAGTCAGAAACTAGGAAGCAGTCCTTTTGACAACAATGGCAATTTATTGTATCAATTGAATCAGTGGGTGGGAAAATCAGAAAATTAAATGTGTCAAATAAATTACATATATTTTGACAGCATATCTTACATCTTTGCCATATCTATTATTGCTAAACTGTGTTTTATGGCCTTTCTGTGACCCATTCTTAATTTGGAGAATAGTAGTATAAAAATGCCATACATGTATTATGGCTTTTATTTCAAGTTTTGAAAATCATTTTTTGTAAATAGTTGCTGACTAGAAAGTAAATATCAGTACAGTGTTTTCAACAGTTCACTTTATTAACAAATTTATTCTTTCTGTAATCATAGAAGTTGTTTCTAATTTTTATTTTTTTGTATTTTTTAACTGTTTTCTTCCAATGCATCTTGGAACAGATTATTGACGAATGGAATGAGCAACTTGGCCTAAAGTCTAGTAAGTATTTACTGCTATAGATTGTACATCAGATTGTAGATCCTAATTAATGGTTGCGAGTGTTTGGGTAATTAGTTTTTTTGAATGTATGGTTGGTCTCCATATATAGACTAGAAATAGGAAAGGCCATGGGCTATATTCAGAATATAGATAGTCAAGTAAATTTACAGAGTTATTTGACAGCTTTTTTTAATTTATATTTACATTAACTTGTTCAACTGTAAGGTCTACCTTTTGTAATAAAGTCAATGTAGTGATTCAATGATGAGTTTGCTAAGTTATTGTTTTGAGTTCTGGTTTACAACAATGAAGTGCTAATTCATGGTTTTCTTTTCACCATTTCAATTTGGTATTGATGAAAGAACGTTGTTAGGTTGAATTGAGTTTATTACTTTTTTTTGGGTGCCACCAATGTCTACTATAAGACATTGAGCTTTCAAATGGCAACTATTGGAAGGAAATGTTGTACACTGTGAAGAGAATCCATCAATATCTACTAGAAGATATTAAACTTTCAAATGTCAGCTATTGGAAGGAAATATTGTCTATCGCGAAGAGATTCAAAAGAATTTATTCATGAATTAAATGTTGTGATTTGTCAAAAACTAAGTTGTTATTGTCATGTCCCCATTTTTAGTAGGTTCTTGCAGTTGGCTTGGTTAGTTCATCATTGCAACCCTCATGAGTTGACAGTGGGATTTGAGGGTCTTAGTTGTGGGGTTATAGGCTTTCTAGTAGCCTATGGTGAGTCTTGGCTCAATTTTCAGGAACTTACTATTTATAGTAAGTCAACTGTTGGTTCCGATGAGCTCAGTTGAGTTAGAAGAGTTGAGTGATGCTCTTAGTTTTAATTTTCGAGCCTTTGGTTTGGCCTCCAAAATCTTGGAGGGAGTGTCTATTTATAAAAAGTCACCTTGTTAGGTTCATTCACTGTCTTTCTTCATTAGGATCTCTCCAATTCATTCATTAGTCGTTTTTGCAAGACAGGTGAATTATTATTATTCTTCATTTTTGCTGCTGAGGTTGCTATTTTTGCTGCCGAGGTTGCTAGTTTTCTACCTTAGTGTCATATCTTGTTGGAATTGGGTTGGAAAGTTTCAAATCTTGGGCATAAGAAATGGTGGCCTTGTTTGTGATAATGTTATGATATGGTTGAAAAGGTCATTTTTGTGAGCTAAAAGAAATTAATAAATTATATTATTTTGCATGTTATAAAATGATGTTGTGTTGAGGAAGCCTCTTAAGTGAAGTTGCATTTGGGAAAATTTGTGCCAATGGGGGTTATAAATATGGGCTCATTTTGATGGAAAAGCATCCGATTGTTTATTTGTTTCTTATTGCTCGTGAAGAGTTTCTTGTTGCTCAAGAAGAGTTTCTTGAAGTTGTTGATTTCTATGCCCTTGCTGAGGTATAAGGGTTTGATTTGAGGTTCCTGAAGCAGAGTTTGTCCAACATACTGCTGAGGTATAGTAGCTTGGAATTGGAGTCTAATGAGTTGATTTGGGAGTCTTCCATTTCTGTTCTAGTTGTTGATTGGAAGACAATTACTGTGTTGGACCTGAAGCAGCGATTGGGAATCGCTTCATGCTGATGTTTTGATGCTGAAAGGTGCATGTGCATATTCTTGGTGGTTGTTTCTGTGGTAGAGTTTGCACATAATTGTGATTTGTGATCACTAATATCAGACCTTCACATATTTCTACCGGCCTGCGAACTTATTTCAGACCTTGCAATTTTATATACAGGCCCCACGTTTGTCGTCAGGAAATAATGTAACAGGATGTTCTTGACGAGGTATCGGGAGGTTCCCGACGGTGTATCAGGAGGTTCCCGACGGTGTATTAAGGGGTTCCCGTCGAGGTATCGGGAGGTTCCCGACAGAGTATCGAGAGGTTTCTGTTAGTGTATCGGGATGTGTGCTGTCAGGTCGACATGTATTGGGATGTATCCAGAAGGTTCTATTACTGTAGTTGACATGTTGTATGTGGTCGACGGATACCTTCGAGAAGGTTCCTCGGACAGTATTTATATCTCCCTCGGGATCATTGTAATCATCATCATATCATAACCTAATGTAATATCTTGGCATATGCGAATAACAAGAGGAGTTCTGCTGTTCGAGTTCGTGTTCATTATCTGTGTGCAATTCTTAATTAACTTATGCGGTAAACATTTGGCGCCGTTGCCCGATGGACCTGGAAATGAAGAGTAATGCCGAATCAGCTGAACAAGAATAAGAACAAACTAAAGGACAAGGACGAAATACGCACAACACACGGCGATTTGATTTTGGCGCAGCAAGCTGAACGCAGAAAGAGATTCCAGAAGATTGCTGCCGACGGACGCAGAAGCGAGGAAGCATTGTTGGAGGAGACGCGATAGCGAGTGGAATTGGTGGAAGAGGCAAGGGAGGAGTTTTTGAATTTGTGTTTGCTGAGGGAAGACAATCCAGACGGAAGAGAATCAACTCGCACGGCTCGGAGTGCTGAAGGAGCAAGAGCGTGGAGTGAACTCTTCGTCCAGGATCCACTTCCAGAAGGAACATATTCACTTAACGGAGACCCTTCTTCACCAAACACAGCTGTCGGGATACCAAGTGTGAGCATTGGAATACCAAGCGTGAGCGTCGGGATGGCGGGACCAAAGGAGAAGTTACCTAAATTTGATGGTGATGGAGCAACTGATCCCATCAGACATTGTAAAACCTGTGAAACGATTTGGAGAGCTAATGGCATAACGGATACAAATGAATGGATGAGGCAATTTCCGGCAACCCTATGCAGTGTTGCAATTGATTGGTTTATTGATACCGATCCACAAAAGTTAAACAGTTGGGATAACATTAAAAAGGAGTTCATCGTTGAATTTCAACTTGTGTGCGATGATAATGAAATTGTAGCGGAGATATTCAATACTAAGCAGGGGAAGAATGAAACAGTCCGACTCTTCGCAAGGAAATTGAAGGATTTGATCAATAAGATGGAGAATAACCCAGCTGACGGGTTACAGAAACGATGGTTCATTGAAGGCCTTCACCCAAAGCTGCGAAAGAAGATGAAGATTGTGCCACCATCGACATACATTGAAGCATATAACCGAGCAATGAACTTGGAAAGTGAACAGAAGACCAAGAAGAAGAAGAAGAATAGTTCATCCGATTCAGATGACGACGCCTCTTTAGGAGAAGATAGCAGTGATGATGAGGGTAGCAGCAAGAAGGTTCGTGCCCTTCAGAAAGACATGATTCGAATGATGAAGGAATTCAAGAATATGAACAAAGAAACTAAAGGCAATGAACTATGGTGCACGGAGTGCAAGAAGGAGGGCCATACGAAGGGATCCTACCCAAAAGAGCAATTTTGCGAGATTTACCAGATTATGGGACACTCGGTAAAAGAATGTCCTTTCAATTTGAAAACAAGAACACCGCAGCAAGTGTTCCTAACACAGGAAGCATCCGCGTCCAGAGGAAGCGGGAACAACAGTACAGAGGGTGCCACGTCGAGAGGATATAGAAATAATCGGCGAGGTCAAAACAACAACAATAGTGGCAACAATAATGGCGGAAGAAGTCGAATCCAGTATGATGCGAATGGCCGACCGATAGTTCAATGCCGCGCATGCAATCTGTGGGGTCACTTCGCTCGAGAATGCACAACGGCGAACACACCAAAGCTGCTATGTCGATGGTGTGGACCTGGCGATCATGATGATGCTAAGTGCCCGAAGTCCGAAGTAAATTTGATTACCGTTGGGATAGACGAGGAAGAAGTTTTGGCTATCACGCGGAAGCAGGCGAAGCTCTACCTTGATCCGACGGAGGAAAAGAAGAGACTGGAGGAAGCCCGTGCAGAGATCCAAAGAGCAACGCAGGGAGAAACGACACACTTGAAGGATACACCTGGCACCTCTATGCGGAATTGTGCAGAACAAAACATTGTAAGGAAAATATTACAGGCTGAGATACCCGTCAGGATAAATGATCTGTTGCTCACTATGCCTCAGCTCCAATCGACACTCGCAAACATCGTTCTCGCTACTAAACTCCCAGGAGAACATGGAAGGGAGCAGGAAAGTGGAGCAAGTACAACAGACAAAAAGGAGAAGGAAAATGGCGCAAGTGCAGAAGATTCGATGCTGTTAGCCCTCTCATCCGGTCGCCATCCGACAGTCGTCGAAATGGGAATCCTCGGGACCGTATTGACGGAAACGATTGTGGACGGAGGATCCGGTGTCAATGTGTTGCCTGAAGACACCTGGAAAAGCTTGGGACAACCGACATTATGGCCACCTACCTTCCAACTGCTAACAACCGATCAACATGGAATCAAGCCATTGGGAGTCCTGATAACACAACCAGTGACGATTGGAACACAATCATTCTTGTTGGATTTCGTCGTGATCCCATTGAAGCGGAGAGGATATGATACCATTTTGGGCTGGGGGTGGTTGATACAAGCCAGGGCAAAACACGATTGGAAGAAAAATACTTTATCACTTGAAAGCAAAGGCCGGAAGTATGTCATCAATCTACACACTCAGATGGTTGGAGAAGAAGCTCTATCGTCGGATTCCGAAGGAGAAGAGGATGAGAGGAGGCAGAGTATGGAACCCGATCAGGAGGGAGTCCTACGATTGGAAGGAGATGATGATCTGGATTCAGTAAATGGTCTTTACCACTGGCGGATAGAGGATTACGAGCTCTTTCCAAGTTGTAATATGCTAAGGATCGACGAAGGTAAGAAAGAAGAAGGAAATGAATGTCCGAAAGAACATAGAGAAGCCGAAGGAGGAAATGAAAGTCCGAAGGAACACAGAGGAGCCGACGGAGGAAATGAATGTCCGAAGGAACATGGAGAAGCCGAAGGAGGAAATGAATGTTCGAAACAACACAGAGAAGCCAAAGAAGGAAACACGGGTATGATTGAAGCTGAAGGAAAGAACATATAGTACGAACCCAAAAGGAGGAAAGATTCCACTATATGACCACGCAGGAAGACAGTATTACGTCGAACCACAGATATAGTAGAGAGGTGCCAGCAGCAAGGAAGACACATCATACGATCTGCACAAAAAACAAAGCGGATGGGTTTAATAAAAGTTGTAGCAGTATGGAGTGGACGTGTTATTGACGGACAAAAGGGGCAGCTGACAGAGTCCATGGTAGCGAGCTTCGATAACAAATTGGGCGATATGGAGATGACACAGAACAGGTGTAGCAAGTTTCAACTCGGACAGTGGGTGTTGAAGTACAACAATCGGAATGAGATCAAACCAGGAAAGTTCAAACTTAAATGGGTCGGGCCGTATCAAATTCGGGAAGTGGATGGTAATGGAGCAGTAAAACAATGGATGCTAGACAGAAAGGGAGTCGTCGATGCAGTGAATAGGTCGAAGTTGATTGTCTACCATGATAACGCACCTCCGTGGACGAACAATTGAAAAAAAAAAGACTGTAAGTACTGTATATATGTAAATATTGTACATATGTCAGATAAGGAGCAGTAGACAAAAAAAAAAAGAAAAGAAAAAAAAAGGTTAAAAAAAAAAAAACAAAGAAAAAGAAAAAAAAAGAAAAGAAAAAGACACTGTACGGTCAAGTGACCGTATGACCTTCGGAGCAGGCGATACACACCATACGATATTCTCAAGTTCATCACCGTACGGTATTGGAGGTGGTGTTGCCATATGACGCCCCTAGTCCTATCACCGTACGAATTTCCTTGCCATTTTGAAATATGTTTGTGCAATGAGCCGTACGGCTTCCTTACTCATGGTAGTATTCAAATTAAACACCGTACGACATTACATTCGCCGTACGACATCTTAGATGAAGCATTGTACGTCATTTTGGCTTGAGTACTTTCACCACCGTATGGCGTAGGATTTGTAGTTGAGACCATATGACGTTAAGGTATACCACCGTACGGCTTGTTGAAGGTGACATCGTACTGCTTGCAGCAAGGACACCGTACGACATGAACACGTCCTCTAGAAGCCATGTCCTAGTACGGCGTAAGGTATTGGAAGGACTTGCGTACGGTGGTCAGTGAGGAAGTGAATCGCAACATTACAGAGTCCTCCAAGAAGGCGGTATGCAGGTCAAAAGTAGGGTGAGAGGAGGTTTTCCCTAAAAAAAAAAAAAAAGTCCACAGATTCAAGTTGTTTGGAATGAGTAGCCCCCTGGACCCCCAGTCGTTGTGGATATCAGTCATGAAGTGTGACCAGTTAAGAAGACTTGAAGCTGCTGCAGGCATGGATTGTCTGTGTACCAAAGGCACTAGGAGTAGGTTTTGGCCGAGAGGCTGTCTTGGTGGATGCGTAGAGAGCTCGAGAGGAGTCGATCATCCAGTTGAAGGCACTTTAGCGACACTTGGCTCAGTGGACCCAGAGTTGGAAGCAGACTAAGAAGCATGGGTGGCTATCAAGGTCAGATAAGGAGACAATTTTTGTTGTCTAGTGGTTGGGAGACGACTTTTCTTTTTGGGGGGGATGATGTCAGGAAATAATGTAACAGGATGTTCCCGACGAGGTATTGGGAGGTTCCCGACGGTGTATCAGGAGGTTCCCGACGAGGTATCGGGAGGTTCCCGACGGAGTATCGGGAGGTTTCTGTCAGTGTATTGGGATGTGTGCCGTCAGGCTAACATGTATCGGGATGTATCCAGAAGGTTCTATTATTGTAGTTGACATGTTGTATGTGGCCGACGGATACCTTCGAGAAGGTTCCTCAGACAGTATTTATATCTCCCTTCGGGATCATTGTAATCATCATCATATCAAAACCTAATGTAATATCTTGGCATATGCGAATAACAAGAAGAGTTCTGTTGTTCGAGTTCGTGTTCATTATCTGTGTGCAATTCTTAATTAACCTATGCGGTAAACAACGTTTAGTTTTTGTGGCCTGCAATTAATTTTGGGTTGGCAGCGATCTGCAGCTGGAGGGT
Source organism: Cupressus sempervirens (assembly GCA_028749045.1). Classification (NCBI taxonomy): domain Eukaryota; kingdom Viridiplantae; phylum Streptophyta; class Pinopsida; order Cupressales; family Cupressaceae; genus Cupressus; species Cupressus sempervirens. The sequence continues at coordinate 991,057,803 of CM053787.1, forward strand.
TTGTGTTGTTTCCAGGGGTCTGGAAATTGAGTATGGTTTAACGTTTATAGATTGTCTGTCTGGGACGTTGTAGAAGGTAGAGATTTGCTGTGAAGAGGTGGACTTATACTTGAGAGCTGCTATTACACATCAGGCGTGGATTGGTTGCATAGCAGGTTCCATCATTTATCATTATCTTTCTTCTTACTGTTGCAATTGGGAATTGTTAAAGATTATGGCTATTGTAAATTTGGGAGTCAAGGAATTGAGTTTGGAAAAATAAGTGCAGATTGATTAATGGAAATTATATTTCATTGCACATATTGCTTGATTTCATTGTGAATCTTATTAATAAACTGTTTATTTTGAAATACCAAGTTCGCATTGTATTTGTTTCTTGACACATTTGGATAGAGATATGCTTGCAAAAGGTTTGACAAAATGTCCACAACTTACTAGTGAGGAAAAAACAATTTTGTTGTGAGATATAACATTGTGGAGTTGTTACACTCGTATTAGACTGGTTTCCTGCCATCTTGTGGGGTATGGAATCTATTATTATTTTAGTTTTTTTGTTGTCTAGCATTTGCAATTGAGAATTGTTAAAGATTATGGCAATTGTAAATTTGGAAGTCAAGGAATTGAGTTTGGAAAAATAAGTGCAGATCAATTAATAAAAATTATATTGCATTTCACATATTGCTTGATTTCATTGTGAATCTTATTAATAAACTGTTCATTTTGAAATACCAAGTTCACATTGTATTTGTTTCCTGGCACATTTGGATAGCGAGATGCTTGCAAAAGGTTTGACAAAATGTCCACGACTCACTAGTGAGGAAAAATTAGTTTTGTTGTGAGATATAACCTGGTGGGGTTTTTACAGTAGTATCAGAGTGGTTTCTTGCCATCCCGTGGGGTAGGGAATCCATTATTATTCTAGTTTTGTTGTTGCATTTGGAGTGACCAGTACTCTAGCATTTTCTAGCCATGGACAAACACAAGAGGACTAGTAGTTCTATGAGCCGATGGAGCAATGTGGAGAATTAAATGCCTTGAAGGAGAGTATGGAAAAATTCGTGTTAGAGTTTTAGGTGCCTCTACAACATCCCCAGGATCAAATGAAAGACCAAGATAACTTCCACAAGAGAATGGCAAGACAAGCATGAAGATGCAAGAATGGTATTATTGATAATGGACTTGATTGACATTCAATCGATTGATTTGAAATATACATAATAGGCCTCCTTATATAGGAAAGGCGATAAGAGACAATGATAAGGAGAAGATAAGCTATCACCCACACAAGGTGGAATCACATGTCCAACAAAGGTGGATTATCCTCCATTATGCAATGAAGTATGTGTAATGATGAGGATGGTAATGTGATATGTTGTAATAACCCCAATAGGTTATAACTTCTTCCAACACCAAAAATCTTTATACTTTAGTTGTTTGACATTTCGTCAAACACTTTGCAAGCAAGGGTCCTTTGACTGCTATAACTTTTCGGATTGCTGCAGTGATTCTTGTTTGGATTTTCCTCAAAGAGAATGCTTACAAAAGACTCCAAATTGTCTAAACAATGACCTAACATAAATATGCAACTAATTTTGGCAATAGTGAATGCATATATGAGTTCTAATCATGAAAATGATCACCTACAGCCAACTGGTATTTTAACAAACAGTTGGTATGCAAGCTAACTAGCTGATAAAAAATGATATATTAACGCTCAAAGACAACTATTAATGACCAGCAATTGTATCTCCTTAATTGAGAATGAGTGTCGAATACAATATTCATACTAAGTTAGCCAAGACTCTTGGCATTTACAAAGATATCAAAATATGATGATTGCTGGTAAAGTAATATGCACCTACAACTGCCAATGAAAGCTAATGCAACACTAAATATCTAACTTCAATACTCCCCTACAGCAGTACGCTAATCACATGCATGATTAAATACAACTAAAGCCATGGATTGCTGATACCATTGTGAGGAATGTAAAAATGAATGATGTATCTATTAATGAATGATAGGTTTGATACGAAATGACAATTACAACAACACTCTGTAGTGAAAGGCAACTATGAAAATACACATCAGACCTGGCATATGAAGTCGCCTTAGAGAATAGATACCACTGAACAGAAAATAACCTCCTCAAGTGCCCAAGTCGTGCCTCTCTAGCTGCCGCTCCTGATTGTAAATGGCTGTAATAATTTTTTTGCTTTTTTGGATTTGCTTTTTCGGATTGCTTTTTCAGTTCTGCTTTTTCGGCCTGCTTTTTTTCGGACTGCTTTTTCGGCCTGTTTTTTTCGAACTGCTTTTTCGGCTTGCTTTTTCGAACTGCTTTTTCAACTTTCTTTTTCAAACTACTTTTTCGGCCTGCTTTTTGTACTCAAATATTTTTTCTCAATGTAGCACAAATAGAAGACTGAAGTATCTTCCTCCCAGTTGCAATAATTCATTTGATATTTCACACTCTCAAAATTGCGTACCAATTGAGAGTTTTCGTTCTCAATGGCCAGTTGTGACTATAGCAGAAACCCTAGGCTCCACAATGCACATCAACAAACATCAACATCAATAACAACAAATCTGGATGATTAGAATGAAGCCCGAAGTGCCTATTTATTCTTTTTCCTCCACTTTCTCCAGAAGCTTCTAGAACATTATTTTATTTTATCTATTAAGTGACTTTATAAAATATTTTATAATTCAAGTCACTTTATTAAATTAATTAAATATAAAGTTACCTTTTAATATTTATTTATTTGATAACTTTATAAATAATTAACTTAATACCACTTATTTATTTAATTAAAATAATTAATTAGTCATCCTCATAAACTATTCATTATTTTGGACAACCTAATTAATTAAATCAAATTGCCTCCAAAATGGGGACATGACATATGTGCACTAAAGGTGGAATGAGATAACAACTATGACCACCTAGAGTGGAATTTTCCTACACCATGTGTTTAATTGAGGTGCAAACTCGTAAGTGTCTCAATCACAAACTACTATGCAATGCATTATCCTATGTAAGCTTAAGTAAGTGTAATTAGTGAATATTAAATTACACCAACACCCCCCCCCCCAATGCAACTTAGGGGAATGCATGTAAACTCACAATGCAAGATGGGTCCCGGTTGCTAGGCCATTTTAGGTACCCATGTACAATATGCAATGCAATACATGAAATGTAATCTCTCATAAAGTGGAGAAAGAGAGAAAACCTCATGGGTAAATTCCTCTTCCAAAAAGAGAGATAAAAACAAGATGCATGATGGATGGAGTACTCAAGACCCCCCAAAAATTGCATACATCATATATATACAAAGAATGATCCCCCCGTAGGAAGGAAATAAGGAAACATGATATCCCCCCCATAATGAAGAAGCTCCAATGTAGATGAAGATTACTTGCAAGAAAAATATAATCCAATGCGTACAAGAAATGTGTCTCCCCTTAGGAAGAGATATCAAATGATGAAGAAGCCACTCCATGTAAAAAGTGAGGAAGGAGGAAGAAGTTCTCCATGTATGCATCTTTGAAGATTGAATAGGTGTCTCCAAGCTTAAAGATTCTGTCACACCATCAAGCTGACCTATGAGATGTAAAAAATCAAGAGAACATGAAGAGTTGGGAAATCCAATCTCCAAAGAAGGTGAAGAAGTATATCGAAGAGAAACCCCCTCAGACGTATTAACCAAATATGAATTATGAGACTCATCTAAAAGAGCATCCAGGAATTCATCCGACACTGCAAGATCTCAAGCATAAAGATCATCCTGCTGAATACTAGAGCTCATGTCTAAAGAAGCAAGAGGTGGAGGATTCAAGTGTCCAATGTTCTCAAGAAAAAAATGATTCAAGTATCCAATGTTCTCCTCACATGAATTATTCACCTTTGATAAAGGGTTAGGTACATCATGAATATCATCATCATTATCAACAAAATGTGCAAAAGAGTACAAGCGTGATGTATGATCAACAACTCCCATAGCTATGACATCTCTAGTCTCCATGTCCCTAATATACACATAATCAGGAGTGAACTCAATAATTTTACCTTGTGCACCATGAGTAATTTGGTAAATGGAAAGGAGATTAGTGGTCAAGGATGGTACACAAAGAACATCATTAAATGTACCCTCTCTCATAGGAATAGAACCTTTCCCACAAACCTTCATGTATGTATTATTACCCATCAATATAGTTGGAGAAGTACAAGGCTCAATAGAAGAAAACATATCCATAGAAGATGCCATATGATGTGATGCACCTGAATTGAGAAGCCATTTACCTTGCTCAAGATGTGTGGAAGCAATAAGTGCTTGTCCTTTGCCTCTGGATGATGATGTAGATGTAGCAATTGCCTGATATTGAGAAGAAGGAGAGGACACTGATGAGCGCAACTGGATATTGTTCTTTTGAAGAATGTGAGAAGCTCATCAATCTTTTTATGGAAACATTTATGCTCATCATGTCCTAACTTTTTGCAATAAGCACATTTATCTCTCTTTTTTTTAGATGATTCCTCTTTTGAAGAGGACTTGGATTCAATATTATGTTGTGAAGGAGAGTCATCACCTTTTTCATGTTGCTTAGGATTCTTGTGTTGTTTGTTTCCCTTTCCTTTGGGAGCCTTTGGAAAGGAGTCATTTGCAACCAACACTTGATGCTTTAAAGGCTTCAATTGACCCATGTGTGCTAACTTTGCTTGTTCCCTTGTGAGTTGAGCAAAGATTCCTTCCAATGTTGTCCAGGCATCATGAGGACGTGTGCAGGATGCAATATGGTATAGTAAATCATTGGAGATGGTAGATCTAAGAGAGCCAAGTGCTTTATCTCTTCTATCGAATTATTTCCGTCTTTTTGTAACGCTTGTAGTTGGATCTAGATCCTGTCCAATAATCATTCTAAGTAATCCAATACTCATTAATTGATTAGAAACTGCTTGTTTCCATTCATGATAGTTATATGGAGTGAGCAATGAAACTCATTAATTGATTAGAAACTGCTTGTTTCCATTCATGATAGTTATATGGAGTGAGCAATGAAACTCATTAATTGATTAGAAACTGCTTGTTTCCATTCTTGGTGGCTGCTGTTGTTTGTGTGGTAGAGTTTGCATGTAATTGTGATTTGTAATTACTAATATCAGAGCTGCATATATTTCTACTGGCCTGCGAAATTATTTCAGACCTTGTGGTTTTATATACGGACCCACCGTTTTAGTTTGTGACCTGCAATTAATTCTGGGTGGGCAGCGATATGCAACTTGTAATAACCCCAACCCATCTCCGACTCATAGGTTGATGGTAGTTTGCAGGTTTTATGTTTTTGAAATAACTAATCACTTTAATGAAATGACTGAAGTTAAGTATTGTATCACACAACTGGTATCTAATGAGAAGTTGAACTCATTATTTGATTGTGTAGGAAATAGAAACTTTACAATTAATGTTTTTGGAATCTTTTTTTACAATTGGCAAGATTAGCTTTGGCTTTTGCAGCTATCCCTGAATTCTCAGCCCTTCAATAAGCAAACATAGGTCTGTCCATTAAATTGCAGACCACCATTTACATCCCATACTGCCCAGATTTAATGTACAGCAGCCACAGAAGAGAGCAAGAATGCAGCTTAAGTCTGCCACAAAACACCCTACACCAGCAACCAATATGCAGTCCCAAAAGCAGGCCCTGCGTTTGTGTCTTAACGAGCCTATCTGCACGTCCCAGGATGGAAATAAGGGTGCCGTCAGCAGTGGTAGGAAGGCTACAACAGCAGGCCAGTGGAAATGTAAAATGTCGTTTAGAACATCAGTATTTCAGATGCCCAAATCACAACTCCAGTGCCGCCTTATTGCCAATTAATATGAACACACAAATTAGGGAAATTCTGTGCTGCAAACCCTCAATTTTTTGCAGTGAAAAGCTCCACTAAAAATGAATTTGATCTCCTTCTTATCAACTAATTAAAACGAAGTTGATAGAACTATTTTGAAAAAGATCAAGGTAATTATGTAAGTACTTTGATAAAGGTAATAATGCATGTGCACCATGTACGACAATGTCCTTTTAGTTGAAAATTAGTTCTAAAAATTGTGAACCTCCGGTGGAGCATTGATAGAACTAATTTGAGCACTTGGTAAGATCTTCACAATAATATCAACTCCTCTACCGATCAATTTGATCTCCTCCTTCTTGCTTAATGCCTTTTCATGTACTTTAGTCTAAGCAAGTACAACTATCTGCACTTAATCGATTAGAGGAAGTGAAAAGATCCCTTTTTAACTCCAATATATATTAGGTATGTTCATTTAATGTTGTCATGCTTTGTCTTGCGAAATAAAGCTGATATATAACCATTAAATGTAAATTTGCTTGCGATCATTGATATGTTCATGAAAGTATTGGAAACTTTGCATATAGCTTTTTAAAGTATTTTTTCAATGCTGTTATTTCCTTTGCAATCCATACAATCTCAATTTGGGGTGCCAATGGAATTTTTTGATGAAAGTTCCCCATTGGGTTTAATAACCTAATTGTCTGACAAAGAGTGATCCGAACTAGAAAGGGGTGTGATCTGTCTAGAAGCATCAATATTTTCCTTTCTTACAAGCTTTGCTCATTTTATCATTGACACTACTGTATTGCCATTGTTCTTTACTGAACTATTTCGTTTTATTCCATTACCACTATTTTTGCAATTTCTAGCAATGTGTACATAATTTTTGCAATTGTAACACACAATATTCTGATTAATGTACCTTTGATTATTCAGATTTGGCTTCAATCTGCAATTCCTTTCAATATGCACAAACTTGTTACATTTGAAGCATATAGGGTTTCTTGTATTTGCATTGAGTCTCATTTTAGATCTAGATTTGAATTCACTTTCCTTAGATTTATGTCCATACAGCCAACATGTGTAACAATATCCAAAAATATGTGTAGAGTTTGAATTGCTTTGAGATTCCCTAGCCCTATGCCCAAGTTTATTGCATATTTTCTCCCATTAAATTTCTGACCATTTGCTTGCTTAAAGGGTGTTTCTTCAGATTTCTTAGTCTGATCTGCCCTTTCTTCTGCTGATTTAGAACATTTATCAGGTTCATATCTGTACTAACCCCTGCTGGATTTGAGTTAAAATATTGAACTAAAAACTGACAAGAATTTTGTCAAACAGTTGGAATATAACCAGTTCTTGAAAATTACGTATTACTGTCCAGCTCTTTACTATTCATGAAGTTTAATGCCAAGAACATATCAAACAAGATGCCACTGTATTCAATCTAATTGGACTTCGAAGCTGAACAGAAGCTCATCAAAACATTTTATACATACCAGTAAAATCGATGGACTTAAGCTACAGTTGGAGACTGGGTTTCAATCATATACTATCATCAGAATAATGACATTACAGAGTGGGAGTAAAATGGACAGACCCGATTTTGATGAATGTCGCTAGATGTCTTGGAACTTGCAGCAACCAATAATTCTGCCAAAGATAGCAGTTACGCCACTGGACTGCCCACTGCTGCTGAAACCCAAACGTTGGGGGGGGGGGGGGGGAATCCGACTCCTACTGCGGTGTGGATAATGCTGTGTCCACTGGAATTAGCCGCCTTGTGTGAGCCGACCCATGAACTGGTGTGGGCAATGTGGCATAGATTGTATTGACACCACCAACTCCATCAACCCGTGATTTCCTTGCGGGATGTGATAGTTGAAATGTCTTGCACTAATGAAGTCCTGGGCCCGTGACTTCTATTGCAACCCGCAACTCCAATATACTATGGCGTCAGCAACCCGTGATTACTTTCCTTGACGTGTGAGTTGAGGCGTCTGTTGATAATGAAAAGAGAATGCCATCGAGTGAGGGTGGAGAAGATGAATAACTTCTCAGTCTGGGACCCAAAACGTTGATGACTTACTTGACTGTAGAGTGCCTGCCAAACGATTGGGATGATTCACATGTACTGTTCTTACTGGCAACTTCTCAATCCAAACACTAACCTATTTAGGTGACAAAGTTTCTGTTCAGACACATGGAATACCATTAATGCATTTGATCCACATTCTACTGCATAATCTGACTTTACTTACTTCAACTGTTGGAACAGGAATCACATTTTCTCTTGCCAATTTCTGCCTAGGCTGTGTATTAACTCCAAAGAGGAAAAATTGGGGTGATGTCCAACTTCCTCAAACAACTCTAGGGATTTCGTTCTCAAAGTTTGCCAGTCACATCAAAGCAACTAGAAATTTCAATACGTTGAGTTCATAAATTCTTGTGTGTAAATCTTGAGACAGTCTCTTATTTATAACCTCGAAGTGAGGGAAAAGTGTTGGAATAAGAGATGTGGGATAAAACTCCAAATTCATCCTCTAGTCACTTAAGTCACTTAATAAAGTAAATGACTTTTAAAACATAAAGTGACTTTATTAAAGCACCTTCAACACATTAAGTGACCACATAAGATAAATCTCCCTTGTGACTAGCAAGCATCTTGACTGGTGATGCCGTTAATCTATCCGGATGTGGAGATAGATTAACTCGATGCCATAGAACTAGCGTGGCGAAGGGGACATGACAATTTCCCAAACCATGCTTTTCATCATGTGGTTTTTGATTAGCAATTTGTTCATTAAGCTTTGTAGTGCTAGATTTGAACTTTTCTTGAATTTCTCTTGCTTTGGTGAGATCAGTATCTCATTTACTCTTTGTAGTTCTTGTTCATTATTCTTGGATTCTTTGGTTTATCTTTTTACATTCTTCGATTTTATCTTTTAGGGATTGCTTAAATGATTTCTTAATTTCAATTTCTTCAGTCATTGTGATTGCCATAGCTTGCATTTCATTCTTTAGGTTATCTCTCTCCAACACAACTTCCTTATCGGCCTTAGATTTGCCATCATTAGAAGTATTTTCTTTGTATGATAACTGATCAACAAGTTCTTTCCTCTTGTCTTTGGATTTTTCTTTAGCTGATCTTTTAGATTGTCAATGGATTTCTCAAACTCCTTCAACTTGTCCTTCAATTCAGTAACACAAACAAGCTTTTCATTTGTCAAGATCATCAACAATTTTCAAAAGTTGAATCTAAATTTTGCTAGGTGCTTTCATTAGGATTCTTATCAAGTTGTTAGGCTTTTTCCAAGGAACCCCACTCTAATACCAACTGTTAGGATGGGGGAGCACCGGGGTGGGGGGGTGGGGTAAATTAGTGCAATAATATTTTAGAACTTTCCTTTTCAAACTGAACCACAATTTATAACAAAATATGAAAGCAATTTAAACAAAGCGAGATCCAACATAAGAACATGATAACACCTTGATTCGTTATCGAGGAAAACCCAGTTTAGAGAAAAACCTTGGTGGAGATGATACGCACAAATATTTCAATACTTAAGTAATAAGTTGTATTAAAGTTTGCCTAGTTTAAAGGATTAAGTACACAAGAGGGAATGCACTTGGATTTAGACCTACAACCTAGAGCTCATTGCTCAATTGCACAAATCAATACATCAAGGCATAAAGCCAATTATATAATTAAAAACTGGACTTACAGTCCTATGCTGAACTGACTAGTAGCATCACAGATACTTGAATAGTTTAAATGAAGCTTCGGTACCCAAAATTTTGCCTAAACATTGAATTTGACTTGGCACATAATGTTTGCCAATCATCACATCATATCATGTCACTCTATATTCTTCGATACCAAAATGTTGATCCTAAATATCAAGTCATAGAACAAAATATAACTCTTTTGGATATCATAATGGAACATGTACAAATCATAACTCTCCCATAGCCATATCACCAAAATAAAGCATGCATTCCAAAATGAATATTTTCTTATGTTGGCTTCATCAAAATGTAACATTAACATTGTTGACGTATAGCACTAATCAAAGTGATATATTCATTACATTGAGTATTTGTATTCATGATTTATATGAACATTGTTTTATGTCTCATATTATTGATAAGAATATATATATATATATATATATATGACTTACATAAGCTATGGGACATGACTTTGTTGCAGCCTCTATTGGATTGATTTTATTAAAGCTACCTCATTGATGATAAATTGTCCTTAAGATAAGTATCTTATATATAATATATGTAATATAGTATATATTATATATTATGCATTATATATATGCAATATATGTATTATATATTATGTATTATATATTATTATATAATAATATAATAATATTGTATTATATTACATATATGGTTAATATATTAATATTATATTATTTTTGAAGATGAGTTATACATATAGTTATTTATAAACTAAATGGTGATTAACTATAGAGACATGTCTCTTCATGTCTCTTGAAGAGACATGTCTCCTCTCATATTTATATGAGATCCAAATCTACATTTGGAAATCATCAATTACAATGGCAATGATTATACATTTGTAGAAACGATCTTAGTTACTTTAACATGGTATCATAGCCAAACTGCAAATGTACCAGAAATGAAAATCAAACTCTCAAATGATGGAGGTAACATATCTGTGCGCAACATATAAGATCAATGATTTAAAAATAAAAATAAAAAGGGTGTGTTCCCATTAGAAAATTCCAATGATGCTGGCCTGATACGGTGTACAAGAGATGAGCCTGTTTGTGTACATCACTTCTTCAATCCTATGCAAACCTTCTACAAGCTCATGAAGATATCTTCACTGTGAAGATAGATAAGAGATGACTGTGTTTGTATACATGGTGTTTTCAACCCTTTCCAACTGTACATAAGATTATGGTGGAGTTCTCTTCTTTCTCGCAGACCAGCAGAGAAAACCAATCAACAACATATACTTGTTGACTGTGATAAATAAAGACAATTTTTAAACTGAGACGCTTGGTTGAATTAAATTGATATTAAGAGAGATATACAACTATGTCTAGAACTTATGTTGAGCGAGCCAATATTTATACGGAATACAGAAATAAAATGAGTTATACAGTAGCGGAATGAAGATCAGATCATACAAGGGAGTTATGTCTGTGAATTCCCTCCATTCTAACAAGAAGAAGAAGACTCTGTTTTGCCTATGATGTGGATTTTTGATACAACAGAGATCATCTTTAGGAATCTCATAGCAGTGGATGTCTACCATGAAAAGGAACCCAATGTGATTTTGAAGTAGAAGATATAATAATGTAATAACATATTGTGTAGATTCTCTGTAATTGTTTGATACAGTAACTCTTACGTGGCACTACCAATGCCAAAGTCCAATCTGCTCAATCATATTAAACAATCTATTTTACACGATGACATGATATTGTTTCTATAGTCACAGCCTCAGTGATTCAATGATTGTGGTTTACATAATAATCTAATAGCCAATAGATGCCAAATGATGACAAGACTTCTTAAGGTATGACTCGTGACAAGGATTGAGGACAAGTTATGCAGATGAAGATAAACAAAAGATCTGAGAAAGGTTGCAGCATAGAAATTTGACCAGACATATTACATGGAAAGACCACAAAACCGATGCCACCACCCATAAGAGGTCCAAACAAATAATAAATATAACAAATTTAGTGGAAAGGACATAACATTGGAAGTTACGAAGGATTTGGGATACGACTGCATTAAGGTAAGTATTTACTTAATTCATTGTGAATATGGATTTAAGTGAATTGGATATTTTGAAAGTATAAGATTAAAATATACATATTGAATATATATGTATACATTTAACATTCATTTAAATTAGATATCCATTTGATTTATATTAATTTTAAATGATATACAGATTAATACGTTTTATATATAATTAGAGCATGTGAAATCATTTTCTCACAATTGCAGATTATTGAATATAAATCTATATCAGTATATGGATTAAAATGTTAATTGTGATACTATTAATGAGAAATATAACTATGTTCACTTTCTATATACATTATAAGAACTATGTGCCTTGATCTTTTCCTCCGAGAATGTTCTTGTAGGAAAAGGAGGATTAATATCAGATTCAGAGAAAGTCTAACATTTTGTTAAAGGGAAGTTTATTTTAGAAGCTTAGAAGGTTTATGTTCAGAAGGATTCTGACACATTTGTCAGAGGGAGCAGATAGAGGATATGGTTTCATCAACTGTCAGTGATATCGATCATATTGATTCAGAGGGAGTAAACAAATGTTGTGATGGAATCTTTAGTGATCGATAAATTGTAACAGTTAAGAGGATTGAAATTCATGCAACTATGTGAATGAGCCTACCCCTTGTGTACATCATAAGAAAGTTGTGACTTTAAATTGAACTATCTAGAGTCTCTCTTTGATAAATGAAACTTGACGTATGAGTTGTAGAGTCATTTAAGTGGCACAATCATACTCAATCAAGATATTGGCGTATTGTGGACGAGCTTGTGTTAGCTTCTACTATTAAGCTTAATGAATGTTTGGAGCTTCAATGGATGAAAAGAACAAGTTGGAACTTAGAAAGAAGTCGTCAAATTCGATGTGATGTAAAAGTGTTCAATGATATAAGATTGAGAATTTTACATTGTGGGGGGAATAATAGGCAATGTTTCATTCCCACTTGAACCATCTTTAGAAAAGGAGATATTCCATGACCCTCATGGGCAGATAAGAACTTCTATCTTTTACATTTATCTATTTCATTTATTTGTAGTTCTATACTTACTATAAGGGTTATTTGCTTTAATCTTTTCCTTTATGTTTGAGGATATTCTTACAAGAAAAGAAGGTTGGTACTTCATATTGTACATACTAAATCTAATGATAGTAGTTCCAAAGACCCTAATGATTAAGATGGATAAAGTGAGGCTTTTGAAGAAAACATCTTTGATGATTAAGACTATGAGATTTGTTAGAAATGGAAAAAGAAATATGAAAATAAGCAATACCAAGAAAGAATCTAAGCGAGTTAATGCATGAAAAGATATTACCTTAAGATAGGAGAGAGAACGCTTCAAGATCCAACACCATGAGACAAGATATTTGGAAAGGGGAAAGCAAAGAAAACCCCTTGTGACATTATGAATGAGGCATGAAAAGCCTAAGAAGAAAGAGAGAGAGAGCAAGAGAGCAATTGCTCATACAATAATTGAGAAGAGGAAGAAACCTCATTGAGAAATGAGAGAAGAGGGTCATCTCTTAAATAGAGATGATAGAGAGGAGTTAGAATGTAACTCCCATGTCTATGAATGCCACCATTCATAAGTGTGTGAGGCCAAGTGTGAGATTCCTCTTAAGGAGGAATAATCTAAATTACAAATTACAATAAATATTTGTCCTCACATATTCCACTAGATGACAAAATAAGATGTAGTGGATAAAGGACAAAAAAGAAATATATTAGGATACCTTGGCTTATATCCTAATATATTATAACAATAAACAAAGGAGGTCTAACCTTGGTTTATAAACACACCAAGGAAAGATTACAACTTCTAACAAGATTCTTCTACATTAAGAGGCAGTATGACACTTTTTCGAAGGCAATGCTGGAGCTTAGAAGATTGATACTCAGAGGGAGTCTAAAAATACATGTCGGTAACTGCATGATGTTGATGGGCCTACTTCTATGTATATCATGAGGGAGTGATGAGTTTGACAGGCATCCTTGGGTAAAGAGAGTTTTTGAGGAAGTAACAAGAGGACCTGACTTCCTAGGATTGATGTTCAGAGGGGGAAAATTTTGAGATGCAATCCTTTGTGGATTATATCTTCTCTATGAGGAGAAGTTCTAAGAGAAATTCTTTATAATTTGCTCTACTCTATGAGAGAGAAATATAAGGTGAAAACCCTTTTTACCACCCTATGATTGGGGTCATGGTAGTTACTATTTCACATATGATATGTAATGATCTTTCATTGACATATATAAACAGAAGGTAATCATTATAAGATGATGATCTTGTAAATGGTAGACTTGTTATCATGGTTCTTTGGGCCGGATTTCGCCCGACACCATGATAACGAACAAACAAAAGGTAATTGTTTATAAGGTGACGATCTTGCAAATAATAGGCCTGTTATCATGGACATCTCTAGATATTGTTTCGGACAATTAGAGATCATAGATAACGAATCCATTATGTCACCATGGACATCTCTAGATATTGTTTCAGACAATTAGAGATCATAGGTAACAAATCTATCATGTTATCATGAACATCTCTAGATATTGTTTTGGACAATTAGAGATCATAGATAACATATCCATTATGATTACTCTAGATATTGTTTCGGACAATTAGAGATCATAATATATGTTATGATAGTGTTCATAACATTGTGATTGTAGTTATTTGACAAGTCACTATTTCAGTGTTAAAGTCGAATAATATGTTGTTTATAGATATCTTTGATTCTGATGTCTCATAAAATGTTTTTGTTACTTCTCCCTTGCTAAAAGGGAGTGTTGAAGTATAGCATCAATGGAAGTGATGTACTCATTACATTCAGTATTTATATTCATGATTTATATGAACATTGTTTTATGTTTCATATTACTGATAAGAATATATATGTATATGTATATGTATGTCTATGACTTACATAAGCTACGGGACATGACTTTATTGTAGCCTCTGTTGGATTGATTTTATTAAAGCTACCTCATTGATGATAAATTGTTCTTAAAATAAGTATCTTATATATATAATATATATAATATATATTATGCATTATATATCTTATATATAATATATATGATATATGTAATATAATATGTATTATATATATTATGCATTATATATAATAATATAATATTATATTACATATATGGTTAATATATTAATATTATATATATGTTAAAGATGAGTTATACATATAGTTTTTTATAAACTAAATGGTGATTAACTACAGAGACATGTCTCTTCATGTGCCTTGAAGAGACATGTCTCCTCCTCTCATATTTATATGAGATCCAAATTTGCATTTGGAAATCATCAATTACAATGACAATGATTATACATTTGCAGAAGCGATCTTTGGTACTTTAACAAACACAAGAGGTATACTGATAAACTGCCAATCGGATATTCAATGATGAATATCTCATACATAGCCTGTGATCATCGGATTAGACACGATCCTATATCTATAAGCTCATTCGCAACCACATCCGTTAACCATACCAAAAATTGACTGAATGATCCTTAACACACTAGCATTCTAGTAAATTGTTTTTGGTACACACATAATTATCAAAATTGTCTGATAGAATATTTGTCTTTCACACATTATCAAAAGTAAGTATGATTAGTTGCCATCAATGTCAATATGCTATGCATGCCATTTACTCTTCCCAACATAAAGAATAAAGGATGTGTACAGATACTCAGACTATCACTAAGATCACTATCAAGTATAGATTTCCTTCGCCAAGAATGGATGATATTATGTGTAGTTTGTGTGGGGCATTTGTAGAAGTATACTTGATATTATGTAAGTTGGCCAAAGTTGATAAAGAAGAGAAGAGAAGAGTAGTATATGTCGGTAAGTTTCAAGGCAAGATCAAGTCTATTTTTTAAGATATTGAGTTTTCTAGTTTTGGCGGGGTAATACAAATTACCTACCTTTAGGAGAAAAAAAAAATCCCTTCAAATACTGAAGAATAATAATATAAAGATGGTCGACCTAAAAAATAGGGGATTGCAATTTTCAAAACCTTCTAAGGTGGTTAAGCTTCCCAGTATAAAACATACAAATAAGGGTTATCAATGACAGTTCTGATGGTGCATATGGTAGCCTGTAGATTTTTGCAATGAAAATTCCCATGTAGTTGTAGAATGTTATTTTCCAAATATTCTTATGTTATTTTATTGAAGATGATAAAAAACAATTGTTTTTGTTATTGCATTTTTTTGTCTTTGTATTGTAATTTGTGTGTTTGAGTCAGTAAGGGGAGTACCCTTCATTAGTGTTTCTTAATTCTTTTTAGTTTAAAATTTTGAGTAACTATGCACATAGGAGCCAAATTTATTTCTTACAAGACTTGTTGAAGTCTTTCGCATGTAGGAAGGCAATCGCTTACAATTGCATTTCTCCTTGCATCCTTTATTGTGCTATAATATCGATTAGGCATTTTTTTGTACTAGGAAGATAGACAATATCTTTGCATAAGAGTTTACTCCTTGTCTTTGGTGCATTGATGTGTTCTTTTGTTGTTGTTTTAGAGTTACTTTATTTTCATGTATAATGTTGGTTTGTGTCAGTTTGTTGCCTCCATTGTTACTAGTTTTGTTTGTTGTGGGTGTGCTATCTATTATTGCATCTATTATTATGTTATTGGACTCAAATCTCTCCTTTCCTAGATGCATACATTGTTTCTTCTGATTTTATTGTTGTTGCTACACTTAGTCCAACATTTGTTGTTGGTGGATCCAACTTTTCTTAGGTCGCTTGTTCTAGTGTTGCTTACCCTCTTCTATGTGCCAAATTATATTTGGTAGCCAAGATGTGGTGGAAAATGAGTACCTCTAATAGTGTAGGTGATTAATGTTTAGTTTATTGATTTTTAGCTCTCTCTTCTTGATCTATAGAAATGGATGTTGGATTGATGGAGGTCTCTTGTGATGAACAAGATCAATCTCCACATTGGACAAGTTCTAGGCTTGCAGCTATTAGTTTCTCTTTGTTAACCTTTAGTAAACCTCCTTTAAATCTCTTATTGAGCCACTAAATGTGCACCCACTATGGCATAAACTTACAAACCTCCCTCTTAATTTTACAAGCCTTCTTATTACAAGGTCATTAGTAACTCTGTTTGTTGCTTTTTAAAGGTTGATGATCTACTTCCTTCATAGGACACTCCACACTTGCATGCATCTTAGTGAAAGTCAACATTTCCACGCCCCTTCATGGAGATGTGGTTTCGATAGTTAATGATAAATCTCTCCTTACATTGTTGTCGATGCTTCTTCGTAGTTCACGTGGTCGTGGATTGTCTTCTCTCGTCGCAATGACTCTACCACGTGGAAGAAGGATGTTATTGATGACCATTTAACAATTAATGCTTCTAATCCAGTGAGTGACTACTCCAAGGATGATGATGCATCTCTTACCTCCATTTTGACTCATGTGCCCTCGATCTCTATTGGAGAACCTCCTTCCCGTCATATGTAGGTGGCATTGCCTTTAGAACCTTCTCGTTGTTGCTCTTCCCTTGTACCTTCTATGTTTTTTGTCATTAATGTGTTTGTTGTAAGTGTCCTTCCATTCTCTAGTGTAGCCACAAGTTCTTTTTTTTACAACTTTTATTCTGGCCACTAGTTTTCTAGTTATAACTTCTAGTTTCTCTATGATTTTTATTTGATGTGTAGGTTTCCCCTCTTGCTTTTCCTTGTTTTGGGTTGTTGAACGATAATATTACTGAAGTCAAGATTATAGTAAACAAAGGATAGGTCTTCCTTTTTCCTCTTCCCAAACTCGTACTTGAGTTGTGGTTGTACATTCAACTCAATCTTGATGTGGGTTGTATGAAGTTTTTCTTGTGTTTTGTCAATGGGAGTTTGTGGATATTTTGTGTGCAACATTTCACAACAAAGATCTATCTTTGATGTTGGCCTCTCTTCCTAGACATTGGCTTTGACATTTGCATGTTGTTGTGCTTGTGATTCCCTATAGTGTTGGTTTGCCGTTTTAAATGTTTTAACATAATTGGAGGTGGTATCCTCCTATTGAAGATAATAGCTTTGGTCAGATTCATGATAAGCAATAGCATGATCTATATATCTACGCATGCATAGATCTATATCAGTATACTGATATATCTTCAAATAATGTTGATCTTATTCAAGCTGATGATCATTTATATCAGATTGTAAGACCTAATGAATCCAAGTATATTATCAATCTGCACTTGCAGATTCTACCTTTGATTATTGACATTTCTTGTTCCTCTAATCTTGATCGAGCAATGATCAAATGATCGATTTTCAGATTAAAGTCTGATTATTTTGCCTTTCAGATTGACAAAGTAATGTGGAGGTTTGTTTAAGTACAAACTAATACTAATCTAGATTAGTAATTGGGTTTCATTATGGATAACAAATTGGTGCAAATGAAAGGTCATGCCATGAGTGGACATGCCTCCACTTTGTGGACATACGTGCACTCATGGACATGAGTTTTCACTGCATCTGAATACTATGCCCAATCAGCCAAGAAGTGCATCGAAATCAATGAATGCTCTACGCTTTGGAATTTGGTGACTGCATATGTCGGATTCAAATTAATATTTAGTATTTATCAATATTGAATTGTTACTTGCATACATATTTCACAAAGACCAAATTCTGATTACATCCTGCAAAATAGAATTTAGAGATTAGCAAATCATATTCTGAAAATTGAAATGACATCCTACTCTCAGATAATTTTAATCTACATTTACATGGTATCAGAGCCTCACTAAGCAAGATCTGATTAGATTTGAGATATCAGATTACTCAAATTCTTTCTTGAATTTAAAAAAAAAAAAAATTCCTCATAACATCAACTGTAATCATATTTGAGGATTGTGTTGAAGGTGCAAACAATTTTACATCATGGAAATTCAGAATCATGTTGATAGTGAAAGAAAATAAATTAGACTCATTTATGAAAAAAAAAAGATAGAACCAAAAAATGATCTAGAGAAAACTCAACGGATTGAGAACAATGAGAAAGCCATGAAACTTGCAGTAGATGTAGTTAGGGACCATACAGTACCCATATTGGCAAAGTATGAGACCGCATATCTTATGTTAAAACCCCTTGAAAGCACTTTTGAAATAAATAACACGAGTAGAACTGTTGCTCTAAAGAGGCTGCTTAATCATGTACAAATGAACAAAGGAGTATCCATTAATGCATATTTCATGAGAATCTCTGAACTAAGAGATTAACTGTCAACAATTGGATATCAAATAGGTAGCGAGGAGTTAACTCTAATAGCTCTAGGTGGGCTACCAAACTTATGGGAATCATTTGTTCAAGGAATAAGTGCTAGATCAACACTTCCTAAATTTGATAGGCTAAGAACTGATTACTTAGAAGAAGAAGCTAGTCTGATGAAAAGAGGAAACAAGCAGGGACCTAGAGATGAGGATATTTAAGTATTAAACACAAATATCATACGAGAGGTAAGAAGAAGAACTTCAGAAGAAAGCAATTCTTATGGAAAGGGATCATCTAAGAAGAGGAAAGATGTGATCAGTATGGACACTATGCAATCAAGTGCCTTGATAGAACAAAACAACAAGCATCCTTTGCTAAAGTTGGAAAGACAAATATAGGACATGACTATGAGAAATTTGTGATCTACTTAGCACTATCAAGCCAAGTATCAAACAAAATCAACACTGGGGTGATTGATAATGGTTCATCAAGATGCATCACATGATTTAGATAACACTTCGATACTATGGTATAAGAAACTGACGAATAAGTAACTATTAGGGATGATTTTGCACATCCAGTAAAAGGGGTTGGATCTTGCACATTAAATTTGAAGTTTGCAATCTATCTACAACTCACTGGAGTATTGTTTGTATTTAGGGGGAAAAGGGAGACACTTTAATAGGACTATAGATCTCCCTATTTTTAGGGCCACTAAGCGATTCAAATATTTATGAAAGGGAAAGAGGGGAATTTCCAAATTTGATTCCACTTCTAATCCAAATTAGATTAGCTAGGACCCTGTTGGGTGGATATTTTGCAACTGACAGTTTTGGGTAAAAATCCAATCACAAAATAGGATGACCAGCCATAGTGTGTGAGATAGAGTCTCTCCTACCTTAAAGGGAAGGCTCCCCCATCTCACCGTTCCTTGGATCAACTCAAGGTAAGCAAGAAGTCAAGAGATTTTATAAAATGGGTATTACTAATATTCTTTCCTCTTACCTTTCAAAAAAGAATCCACTTACTCATGAAGTGAGTAATGGGCAGGGTGAATCTCTAACTACAGTTCTATCAAAAGCTGAAAACAATGATACTGATAAATTTTCACTAACTCAAAGACCAACTGAAAATATACTGGTTTGGCTTTAAGTCCGGTCATACTTCTATATGGAAAAGTTTTACAATTAGGGCACAAAGACTCCTAAAAGTAAAAATAACTTAACTATTTTGCGAATTAAGAAAAAAGTACAAGCTATAGACAAAGCTTCTAGTTATACACTTCCACAATTGCTCTTGGTCAAAGCTTTGGCTCCAATTGTTTCTTAACTCTTTTTTATTCAATTCACAAGATACAATTACAAAGAATACGAGATAACATGAATCAAAGATAGCTTGATCAATTATAGACAAAGCTTATAACTCATGTAAGTGACAATCTCACTTAATCAAAGTTAAGTCTCAAATGCTCCTTTATGTTCACTTTCTCTCAAAATAGTGCTTACACAAACAAAGTTCTCCTGGGACAATTTCTCCAGAGCTCTCTTGCATAAAGATAATGATGATTTACAATGAGGGGGCACTCCTTTATATAGGCACAGGAGTTGAGAAAAAGGTGGAGGAAAAAGTGGGAGCAACTCAACCAACTTTGACCTATTCTAACTATAGGAGAAAATATAGGGTTACATGCAATTGCACATGTAACTCGCATTACATTCTTTTACATACATGTAACTCGCATTACATGTAATTACACTTTTTCATGTAATGCATCCTTTTTCAACTGCTAAGATGAAATATAAACAAAAACAACAATTTTAAAGATTGTTTCTCAGTGCCTTGAATTTGACGATGATATCATGCACTGTGGGAAGATCAACAATTTCCATGGTCTTCAATACGGCTTTTACTCTCACTGCATTTGTATACATTGATTGTACAACTTTTGGAATTCGCTGTCATAGTATCTAACAAGTGTTTCGTTGAGGATTTATACAAGACAAACTTGTTCACTGTGTGTGAACCAAAGTCTTTGGAATCTACATCAGCATTGATCCTAATTGTTACCATTTCATCAATAGTATGGCATCCCAGTTGTTCCAAATCACAAGTAACACTTGCTTCAACTGCTTGACAATCTCCAAAGGCCGCTTGCAACTTTGTGATCAGCTTCCTCAATGTTTCCTCTTTGTAACCAGTGAGCCCTTGATTTCTGAAGAACATTTCACATTACGAAAGAACTTCACATGAGAGCAAGCCAACTAGATCAAATCTTACCATTTCATCCCAATCATTGAGGATTTCCTTCAAGTTATCCGCTTCTCGAGTCAAAGAAGAAATTAAGTTTTGCTCCATTTCATTCATCTTTTTGACACGCCTAAGAACTGCAAATGCCTCCGTGATGGTTCAAACTCTTTCAAAAATGATTTCTAGTATCCAAGAGTTGGTGGCTTCAATCAACTTTCTCTCCTTGGATGTTTGAGACATAACAACACTCTGAGAAGATTGTTGCTGAATGACCTCATTCAGACGAGAGACCTCATGTTTCAGTTGATTTTTCTTTTCCCATAGCTCATGATTGCTCTTTGATACGTTAGCCAATGCATTTTGCAAACAACTCAAACGTGATTGCTTTCCGATTTCAACCTTAGTAAACTTGTAATCGGAATGAGTAAGTTCCTCAACAGGTTTGTCCACCAAAGGCTCAACAACTTAAGAAATTTGGTTTTATTCGAATCAACCAAAATCTTTGAAAGAATCTTATCTTTCAAAGATTTGGATTTGGTCTTCTTAACAGGGAGATTGTTTGGAGGAACAACCACTTTTCTCCTCTTCGTTATTATTTTGCTCAACCATATAGGTAGGTTGAAACCTTCATTCGTAGAAGTAGATACAGTGGAGACCATTGGCATTGATCTTGATTGTATTTCCGTTGTAACAGAACAAGATTTTGTTTGTACAACTGAAGGTATAGGAGCATGTTGAGAAGACTCCGTCATGAAAAGCTCAAAACTTGTCAAAGACGTATCAAGTTGGGAAACTTGACCATTGGTAAGAGTCAGAAAATCCTTAAAAACATTTGCTAAATGTTCATATTAATCATTTATAGGAATGCGAGGAGTAGCAGAAGAAATAGGAAGAGCCATTGTATTGACTTCTAAGACTGGAATAGAAGGAGTGAGAACCGTGGAGAATGAATCCACATTGTCATCTACTTCATACAGGAAAGACTCTTCATGTATAGAAGGTGCACAAGCTTGTGGAGGCTTTGGGGGAGATATGATCATGACTTCCCTTCCGTCGCCTGAAATTTCTTTATTTGATTCTGTCTCCAGTTCTTCTTCTGATTCCTCCTTTGATTCTTGAATTGGTTTAGAGATTTTATATGATTTTGCTCCTTTTCCACCCTTCAATTTGAATTTGAGGGAACCCTTAGCATCAGAGGATGAGACACCATCTTTCTTTGAGATTTCTAGTTGTGACTTCCTGCCAGGAGGACCAAAACTTCCACTATCCAAGCCCATCTTAGGATTTACTCTTTTAAGATGTTTATTTTTCAACAATTCATTAGTGTTCACCAAAATGGATTGAAATCTATCCATGATAGATGTACCTTCCTTTTGTTGCCACTTTATAGGAAAATGACACTTCTTATCAAAGCCGGCTTGATGAAATTCTAGATCAAGGATGTTGCCATCATCTTCAACTTGGAAATCTGAAGGGATCTCCAACATGTTAAGATCGATTATCTGTTGCAAGGTTAAACTTTAGTAGTCCATCTTCATGATATCAAGCTCTGTCCTCATATCAATCTAGATATCTTAGATGCGATGAACATGAGTGTAAGCTCTTTTCATTTAAGAATTCATCTCTTGGTAATCAAAGTCAAATCTGGCTTTGAACTTTTTTAAGGTGATCAACTACAATTCTGCTTCCATGTTCTTTGCTTTAGGTATAGAAATGATCGAATAGTTGCCAATAGCCAAAGGTTTGGCTGAGGTAATGCCGAAACCAAGCCTATGCATAGCGTGCTGATCACTTTGCACATCTATGACCTGTCTAGCGAACTCCATCAGAATAATTCGATCTGTAGCATACCTAGGTAAGGTATACGACTCACCTTTGAAATACTGAACTCTCAAGTATGTGAAAGTTGGAAACTAAATGAAAATACAACCGTATTGGTTCACCTTTTCCCATGCTGCATTAGATACTCTTTTGACAGATAATTGTTTATTGAACAAGTATCGAAAATGCCCAAAGAGGGCATCTTGGACTGTTCTATAACGAAATTTACTATTTTTCAAAGTGATTTGGTTATAGTAATCCCAAATAGGAACTTGAAGAGGATCTCCCTTGGTTGAGAGACCAGAGAAAGATCCCATGGTAGAAACAATGTAAACAAGGTAAGAATTCATGTAGAAGGGCGTTGAAGTTCCCACGTTACTTATTTGCTGACAAAGTGCAGTTCTGATGAGCTCTCCCCAAAAGATGTGTTCTTTATTTTCCATTATTTGAAAGATGAACTTATACATCCATGGATCAAAATTCGTAAAATCTTTGAGACCACAAATTCTGTTGAGAAGGATGATTAGATCTTTATATTCTTGTTTGAAGTTACACTGATGAACGGTCTTTGGCCATCTGGAGAAGTTGTTCCTTTTATCGTCTAACCAGTAAAGGTTGACAAAATTCTAATAATCACCCTTTTGCCCATTCCGACATGCCGAAGATGATTCCTTGGTTAAATCTGCACATTCTGCATTGTGTGGAACCTTGAAGATTTGTTCAATGACCTTAGGATCAAGGCTAATGATAGCCTTGCTGTCAGTGTCTTTGATAGTCTTTGTCTTTGGAGTAAACCACCGTGCACATCTAAGAACGAAATTAGGTTCTATGGCTGCCATAGGATATGTAGACGCTAGGTTAATGTTACTTATCTTGCTAGGCTTCATTTCATGGCCAGTTAGAGTTTCAACTCTTTGCAAAAAATTAGCCACATCCACATGACCAATCTTTGTGTCCATCACATTATCTAAGATAGATATGACTGATGAGGGAGTTGCATGAGCCAACTCTTTATCATATTGATATTTCATTTTGCCTTTGGATTTTGATTGTGAGGACATTTCTTGTGCTTGCACTGCAACACAAAAATCCCAAAACATAAATACATCATCAGATGGAATCACCATACAAGTTGATTTGTGATCAACAAAGATTTGGAAACAAATTGGAGACTTGGTAGATCTAACGAAATGATCTCAAAGAAATCATATGCATATGCAATGGATGAAAATGAAATGAACGAAAAGCGGAATGAAGTGTTATGAAGATGAAAAATGGAAGATGGAATGATACGAAATCAATAAGAATGTGTGAAGGTGGAATGCATGGGAATGCGTGCAAATGAAGATTGCTGATTTTCAAACGTGATGTAGGGTTTTCAAGATATTATTGCATGAAACATGAGTACATGTAAGTGCAACATGTAATGGGAGGTGAGAGGTGAGATGAGATGTGAATGCGGATGGAGGATGCACTTTACATGTAAGTACAAATGGAGGATGAGATGGAAAGCATGGAAAGATGCGGAAACATGTATTTGCTCACGAAGGCGCAAATGCATATGGAGGGATGGAAATGGAAAATGGAAGAGGGATAATGAGCTTTATGGTCACTTTGTGGAAAGGTGAAGTTCAAGTACAAGGAAGATGAGAATGACATTTTTTTGACTTTTCAAAATTTGACTTTTAATCAAAATTGGTCCTTTTGGATGCTATTACACGTAAGGTATTTCATGTAATCGTGTTGTGCAAATGGATGGGAAAAGTGAGATGAATGAAAATGGAAACAGAAAAATGAGATTACATGCATGTGCGGACGGTGAATGAGATAGAAAACATGTAATCACATTCGTCGAATGAGAGGTGAGGTGTTGTGACACGGAAACAGAATGTGGAACGTGATGATTCTTTTGCATGAAGTGAAGCAACAAGAAGTTCTTGGGAAAGAACTTATGACTTCTCCAAAGTGGACAAAACCGGCAAGCAAACACAAAACACAAAAACACAATGAAAAACATACCTTTGGAAAGTGACTCAAACATGCCAAGATGCAAAACATTTCAACACTCAAATTCGAAATTGGAACTTGGGAAAAAACTAAAAACATGAAAGTAAACAAAATCTTCATTTTTAAAGGAAAAATGTTCTTTTCATGGCATAGATTTCAACAAGTGGCAATCATCAAGCAATTATGTGCATAAAATCAACAAGATAAGCACAAATTAAATAGCAAAAAAGAAGAAGTCCACTTACATGAAGACTAAGTGCCAAAAATGAAAGAGAAAGTTGCTCCAATGTTGAAAAATTTTGCAAAAATGCTAAGATTTTTTCCAACTTTGCAAATTCGAATGGGAAAGGGCAACAAACAAGGCGTTTTGTATGCTAGATGCCAAAACATGCCCTAAGAATGCTCCACAATCCAACATTTTTAGGATGCATGTGTTTGGGACATTTTTGGTGAAAAACGTTTTTCACTAAGATGCATGAACAAATTGATTTGATTTTTATTCATCAAATCATGCACCAACATGTAATGTAATCCCCAAATAAAAATCAAACTTTGCTCTTACAGCGCATCATTAGATGTCACAGATTGACTCCTCACAGTATCATTCTCGTTGAGTTTGGTGCTCATCCCTTCAATGTTGTGGCCATATTTGATCTGGTTTGCCTCCTTCATCGCCTATTTTGTTTTGCAGATTTGGCTACTAAACGAGGTAGATACTTGTACTTGGTGTATTGCTCTACTGTTGCTACTACAAGTTTTGATACTTGTTCTTGAGCTTGTGCTGGTATACATAGGCTTCTTCTTTGCTGAGATTGATATTGACCGTCTCCCTCCTTACTCGTTGAATGCTCGTGCTCATCTCCTCTCGTCATGGCAAGAGTTGAATGAGCATGTTAGACTAGATATTTACAGACAATACATTATCACTACTTGGACTACCCCGCTTGGTGGCTTATGTTCGAGGATGACCTATGCGAAGAACTTTTTGGAGATCTGTGATGGGATTATTGTTCATCGTAGTTACCTATCTCAGCGGTGGTCTCATGCCCTACGTATCTCCCTGGGGTCCTTCAGAGCTTGTTCTCACCTTCTTCGGACTCAGATTGACCATCATATTGATAGTGGAGGGCGGATTTGTAAGTTATGTACTTTAACTGAGGTAGAGACAGAGACTCACTTTATTTTTCGTTGCCTTATCTATTATGAGATAAGAGGGAGATTCTTCTATATGTTCTGGGATTGTTTTTCTCTTTCAGATTTCTTCAGTTACTATGACTAGCGGTGTCTTGCACCCTATTTTTAGGAGGCCACCCTACTCCATGATAGTACTTTACAGTCACTACTTCCTCACCGACATACATCTACTTAGCTCATGATTGCCTTTTTCACACCCTTATCTCCTTTAAAAGTTAGCTTATGCACTCTTGGATCTAGGCAATTGGTTGACATGTGGACCTACACTTGAGGCTAGATAATGTTATCTCATGTACGTATTTAGTCATTAATTATTTGATGGTTAGTCCTATATTGTAATGCACGTTTCCTATTATTGGAGATTGCGTACTCAAAGCTGACTTGTGTTCCTGATGGCTATATATGTAGTGTCTCGGAGTCTTAGTAGGTAGTACGTAGTAGTGAGAAAGGAGATACTTGAAATAAGCTTGAGAATAGTGAGCTTTGGTCTATCTTATGGAATGTACTTGGCCCTGACTGAGAAGGCCTTACAGATCGACATGTTGCTTAACACTTTCTATGCGAGCTATCTTATCAATTAGTATTTAGTGCTGTGTATGAACATCTCTTGTTAATAATTGTGCTATTTGCATTTGTATCTTGTTATATTCCATTGTGTTGCTATTTGTAGGGGGTTTGGCCATCTCCTTTGGAGGTACACTTGCCTTGTATTGTATCACTTTTTCTTCAAGGCAGTATTCCATTCATCTCCTTTGATCCAAATCTAGTGGTATCTACTCTTCAGATCTATCATTGTGAAATACACAGATCCACTAAAACATTCCATAATACCATGCATCCCTGGCGAGGGGAATTCGTACTTGATTGTGATTTTGTCGATGGCTTGACATCCTCCATTCTCCCTTCTTCTTTGGTGCTAGGTACAAAACATGGACTTTGATTTTTCGAATTAATCCTTTATGCAACTACTCCTATTCTTGTGTGTTCAACTATTCACTTTCTGCTGGTGTCGTTCTGTGTGCTGCCTTATTTGGCAAACTCACTCCTGGAATCAAGTCCATCTAATGACTGATCTGTCTCATGGGTGGAATCCATTAGGCACATTATTGGATACAATATCATGAAACTCACTCAATAAATCTGCAACTATTGTAGTTACATCTTCCACTTCTTCTTTACCAACTTTTGGAATTAAAGCAAAGCACATATACTCATGCCTCATAGCTTCTAAGAACATTCTTCCATTAACTAAACATATTCTGGCATTATTACATACCTTTTCTTCTATGTTCTTCAATGGCTATAGTTTATGTCTTACTCCATCATTTGCTAGGGAATATGTGTGTTTTTCTCCTCTATTTGAGTGAAATGGCCTTGAGAGAGTGACAAAGGATCATTATGTAAGGGCTCAAATGGTTTGAATAGTTTGAAGGCATGATCTTTTCAACTCAAGTAGTAAACCAACAAAATTTTGGAGCAATCATCCATAAATAAACAAAATATTGGGTACGATCATAATCAAGCATTACAAATTTGCAAATATTGATTTGTATCAAACCTAAGGGACCAAAGGCCTGTGTTACTACATTAGGAAAAGGAGCCCCATGTTGCTTCTTGGCAAGACAAGTGGAGTAAAGAATTTTATTTTTTTATGTGTGGAAGTCTTTGGACCAATTTAGTTTTGCACAATACAAGAAAATAGTTCAATTTGAAATGAGATTTTTTTATGCTGAAGTCTTGGTTTTCTAAGGATCACTGTGAGTGTAATAGCAATGCTTGTTAAGGTATGTGTTTTTCAAGTGCACCAACTTCTTGCATTCTTACATGGTTTAAGACAAGAAGCGACATGCGCCTTTAAGGGACATGTCTATTCATTAATTTAATATTTAAGATTAATAATTAGACAATAGTTATTATGAGATTATATACACGCACATATTAATTGTCTAATGATTATTAATCATAATAATCAGTGATGCCAGTGTACCTCATGGTTAAATCAACCTTACTGAAGCTACAACATTAACACTCCCTCTTAGCTAGTGAGGATTGTAGTCGAAATAAAGTAACTATTATGTTTAATACTTAAAGCTAGTCAGGCTGGTTAGTTAGGTGGTGAGGAAATGCGTCAGTTGGTTTCCAACTAACCGACCCTTCTATAAATGTTTGGAACATTGGTATTGTACTCATGTTGGTTTTGGGTATTAATAAAGAAATCATTTCCTTGCCTATTGGTATTGTGGTATGAATGTTATGTTCTAGGTTTTACTTCATATGTATCAATTGGATTATTTTGTGTATCTGTGAAATTGTGTGATATTCCAGTCTACATTTTTGGCGCCATTGCCTAAGTTCGAACTTGGAGGTTAGCAAGATGGAGTAATGGGAAGGCCCTTTGTACCACTCATCCAAGTAACAAATAGTGATGGGGAAGAGGAAGAAATAACCAAGGAAGATCAGTTGACACGTGATCTAGTAACGGCTTGGGAAGTTGTTGTCGATCAGTACATACAAAGGGAAGCCTGTGAGAGAATGGTCCTTGAAGGTACAGTACATGAACTTTCGGTGTTGCTAGCAGTGTACAATCTCTTGGGAGAGATTCCTCGCCTGCTAGCACGAAATTTGTTATGAGTGGAAGAGGAAAGAGTTGAGACACAAAGGGAAAGGAGGAGATAACAAGAACTACAACAATTTATGGAGAGAAGGACGAGGGAGCGCAAAGAATGTGAAGATTCCAAAAAGGGAAACAAACATTAAAATGATTCATGCCTCTTATTCCAAATATATATCCCAGCTGGGCACAGGGAGAAGAAATTGAGGAAGAAGTTGCCTTGAGGATACTACGTCTCTAGCAGCAAGAGGAGAGATGTCGTAACTGGAAGGGAGGACAAGGGGATTCGACAAGAATCCAAGAAGCGTTAATCGAGCATACAATTGAAGGTATAGCAAATTTGGTCACCTCAGAGACACCAATAAGAAAGTTGGGATACAAAAATCCAGAGACACCGGCAGGGAGAGACTTCAAACAGGAGCAAAGTCAAGAAGAAGGGGATACTTTTAGTAGTTCCTCCTCGAGAACAAACTTCCAGTTGGGAGGGAGTGTTCCATCACGAGGTGTTTACATAATGGCAATAGACAAACAAAAATTACCAAGGTTCACAGGGGATGGCTCGGAGGACCCCACTCGCCACTGTAAAATGTGTATAACAATATGGCAAGCGAATGGACAAAATGATGCGGCAGAATGGTTGAAAGCCTTTCCGGCCACATTAAGGGGTATTGCCATTGATTGGTATATGGATTTGGAGGCAGCAAAGAAAAACACATGGGAAAACATCCACATAGCCTTGGAGAAAGAATTCAGACTACTGAGAGATGATGATGAAATAGTAACGAAGATTTATAACACAAGACAAGGGAAGAGTGAATTTGTCAAAGCCTATAGCAAAAGAATGAAAGAGCTGATAGGGAAACTAGATAACAAGCCGACAAATGGCCTAAAGAAATGATGGTTCATCGAAGGATTAACACTGTCTCTCAACAGAAAGATGAAGATAGTCCCATCATCAACCTTTGCAGATGCATGTCCCTGTGCCATGGACATAGAAAGTGAGAGTAAAACTTCCAAGGCAGTAGGGCATGGAAGCTCAAGTGAAAGCTCGAAGGAGAGCGAAGAAGAATCCAAAACCATTCAAGCCTTGAGAAAAGACCTGAGGCGTTTGATGAAATGGTGGGGAGTAAGGAAGAAAAGAAAGAAGGGAGAGAACTTTGCTGTACTGAGTGTGAAAAAGAAGGGCATACTAAAGGAGCATGCTGGAAGAAAGAATTTTGTGAGATTTGTCAGGTACTAGGGCACACAATTAAAGATTGCCCCTATAATTTGGAAACAAGGAGCGCCCAAGTATTCCTGACTCAAGGGGGGCAATCTACACCTCCCTCCACTCCACTGAAGAACACAAATACAAAAGCTTCACTAGGAGGATACAGAAATAACAAAAGAGGAAGTAACAATAATAGCAATAACAACACACTGCGGTGGCCACTCCAGTATGATGCCAAGGGGAGGCCGATGATTCAATGTAGGAGATGTAATGAATGGGGACACTTTGCACAAGATTGTCAAAGTGGAGGGATGCTCTGCAAATGGCGTTGACCAGGCAACCATGAGGATGCAAATTGCGCAAGACAAAAGGGAGTAAAGATGATAGACATTGATGATCCAGAAGGTGAGATTCTTGCAGTCACCAGGATGCAAGCTAGAAAATCAACCTATTCGGATGCTACTACAGAGGCCGAAAGATTTCAGGAAACAAAGAAACACATTCAAGATAGCATGAGAGAGGAAGGAAAGATAAAGTCAGAGAAGCCTACTTCAAATAGGGGTGTAATGAATATTGTGCAGCAAGTACTGGGAATTGCTATCCCAGTGAAAATAGGTGATTTATTAGAAACACTACCCCAATTGCACGTAGCACTAACACAGGGGGCAAATCCGAAAGGGATAGCCCCAAAGAAAGAAAAGGATGAAACACACACAGAAGACAATGCATTGTTCACCATAGGGATGTGGAGAACACCAATAGTAGTAGAGATGGAGATACTAGGGTGCAAACTCTCAAATATTATTGTGGATGGAGGTTCCAGTGTAAATGTCTTATCAGAGGAAACATGGAAGGAAATAGGGAAACCTACACTCTGGCCCCCAACATTTCAACTAGTGGGAGCGTACCAACATGGAATCAAGAGTATAGGAACGTTGATGGGACAAAAAGTCATAGTTGGTACCCAACAATTTTTTATTGATTTTGTGGTTATCACTCTAGAGAAGAAAGGATACGATGCTCTATTAGGAAGGGGATGGCTGGTTGCAACAAAAGCCACCCATAATTGGAAACAAAACACTCTATCTATTGAGTTGGAAGGAAGAAAGTACATCATAGACCTCAAGAACCAGTCAGTAAGTCAGGACTTGGCATCAGACTCGGAAGGAGAAGACTATGGAGGGATGAAACTAGATGAGGAAGGAGTACTTAGATTAGGGGAATGCTCATAGGACGACACAAGTTCCCTTAATGGATTATTTCACTGGTAGATGGGAGACTATGAAGTTTTCCATGCAGAATGTAATATGCTGGAAGTACAAGAATCTGAGTCAGAGGAACAATACCCGAAAGAGTACACAGAGTATAAGGAAGGGATGACAACCCTCAACAAGACACCTGCACACATTTTTGAACAAAAGGTGGAATATGAAGAGGCCAAGCTCCAGGCATTGAACCTCGGAGAAGGAGATCAACCCAAGGAAATATGGATAGGAGATGATTGGGACCCAGTTTTGGAAGTAGCAGCCCTTAGAATCCTCCTCGAGTATAAGGACATTTTTGCTTGGACGTACAAAGACTTCAAGATAGTACCTTCGAAACTATTTGTCCATCAGATTCCATTGGTACTCGAAGCAAGACCAGTACGTAAAAGACCTTATAGCAAGAATAAAAACTATGTAGAAAGGGTCGGGGAAGAAATCACAAAGATGTTAAAAGTAGGGATAATATTCAAAGTACGAAAGAGTGAATGGGAATCTCCTATAGTCATATCACTCAAGAAAGATGGCGCTCAAATTAGGATGTGTAGATTTCAGATGTTTGAACACAGTAACAATAAAAGACTCATTTCCCATTTCGTTTACTGATAGCATTATAGAGGAGGTAGCCGATCATGAGATGTATTCCTTCATGGACGAATTTTTAGGATACAATCAGAGTAGCATTGCGGAAGAAGATAAGCTAAAAACTACATTTGTGGTTTAAGACGGGGCATATGCATATAATAGGATGACCTTCAGACAATGCAATGCACCAACCACGTTCCAGAGGATCATCCTACATATCTTCGATGGAATGTCTGTGGGGAATTTCAAAGCATTCTTAGGTGACTGGTCGGTCTATAGTGTGCAGGATCAACACCCTCAAATTTCTTGGAGAATACATGGAGAAATGTTAAAGAGCAAGATTAGCTCTCAATCCAAAAAAATGTAGGTTCATGGTTCCACACGGGAGATTACTTGGGCATATTGTGTGCAAAGAAGAATTGAAGACATATCCTAATAAGATCAAGGTGATTTTGGAAATGGAAGCACCGTCCAATGTAACAGGTATCAAGTCATTTCTGGGTCATGTAGGATACTATAGAAGATTTATAAAAAGATTTGCCGAAGTATC
This sequence comes from Cupressus sempervirens, assembly GCA_028749045.1. Classification (NCBI taxonomy): domain Eukaryota; kingdom Viridiplantae; phylum Streptophyta; class Pinopsida; order Cupressales; family Cupressaceae; genus Cupressus; species Cupressus sempervirens. Next base: position 991,090,192 of record CM053787.1, read on the forward strand.
AATGTCACTAGAAAGATTAACCAGGAAAGGTGAGTGGTTTAGGTGGAAGGAAGAACAAGAAGATGCCTTCCAAGAACTGAAGAAAAGACTAGTTTTTGCCCCTATCCTCATATATCCCGATTGGGGAAAAGAATTCCGTGTCCATGTGGACGCCTCCAATTATGCAATAGGTGCCACTTTGGCACAAATTGAGAAGGGCTGGATCATCCTGTATATTTTGCAAGCAGACTCTATCTAAAGCGGAGCATAACTACAGTACCACAGAGTGAGAAGCATTAGGTATGGTGTATGTAGTGTAGAAGTTTAGACATTACTTACTAGCTACACCCTTTACATTTTTTGTTGACCACCAAGCACTTATGTACTTGGTAAACAAACTGGTGATTCAAGGGAGAGTAAGTAGATGGCTAATTCTATTACAAGAATTTATATTTAAAATTATAGTGAGGGTGGGAAAATCTCATGTGATTGTTGATCAGCTGTCAAGGATCAAGTCAGGGGAAGCTTTAGGTAATGGGGTGTGTGAGAATTTTCCATATGCACACTTATTCCAGATTGCAGTGTTACCTCAATGGTACGAAAAAATTGGACACTACTTATCAACAACCTTTCCTAAGGAAATGCCTACAATGCAAAGGAGAAAAAATGCCTTAAAAAGTAGCACATTCTAGCTAATTGAAGGGTTATTGTAAAAAATGGGACCAACTAGAATACTAAGGAGATGTGTAGTGGAGGAAGAAATTCTAGGGGTTCTAAACGAAGCCCATGAAGGACTGGCTGAAGGTCACATGGGACCAGATACTATGGCAAGGAAGGTACTCTTGGGAGGACTATGGTGGCCGATATTGTTCGTAGATGCGATGGAATGGGTATTGAGTTGTGACACTTGTCAAAGAGCAGTAAGACCACTCAAAAGAGACTTCATGCCATTATTTTCGTCCAAACCACAAGAATTATTTGAGCAGTGGGGACTAGATTTTGTAGGACCCTTACCAGTAAGAAGAAGTCATTGGTGTAAATACATAGTGGTGGCAACAGATACTTAATGAAATGGGTTGAAGTATGGGCTCTTCCAGACAACACAACTCTTAGCACGACCAAATTTTTGTATGAACAAATAGTCACGAGATTCGAGATTCCACTCCAACTAACAAGTGACCAAGGAGTACATTTTGTCAATCATACCATCAAGAGGATGACAAGTGAGTATAAAATTTTTCATTCCTTCTCTAGTCCTTATTATCCAAGAGCAAATGGCCAAGCAGAGGCCATGAACAAAGTAATAGTGGCAATCCTATATAAAACTTGTGGAGTAGAAGGCTAGGATTGGGAAGGCAGTGGTCTGGGCATACAGGACTACATATAAGGCCATTACTAGACATACTCCATTTTCTGTTATATACGAACAGGAGGCCGTGGTACCAATGGAACATGTGGTCCCCAACTTACCGGTGGCATTCAAAAACAGATTGGGGGAAGAGGAGAGCCTCAAGGAAAGACTATGTACTTTACTCAAACTGGATGAAAGAAGGACATTTGCTAAATGGAGTACTGAGGTGGCCCAGCAAAGGCGAAAATTTTGGCATGACAACCATTTGAAGAAAATGGATTATAAATTAGGTCTATATAAAGAAGAATTACAGAACATACTTAACATAACAGTGGAGAAAGCACCAGCTGCATGAGTAGAGAAAGGAACACCTGTACAAATGTTTGTACCACAGGAGAGAAGCAGTAGAGGGCATACAATGTTAGCCATATGAAGAAATGAAGGGCAACCCCTCGTACGACAGACTTCCGTACAGAAACATTCTGTAGGGTAACATCATGTAAGGCAAAATCTCGTACTATAGCCCGTACGAAAACACTCCGTACAACACCATCATCCTATATGGCAACATCTTGTAAGGCAAACTCCCATATGATAGCTTGTATGACAACACTCCGTACAACATCACTTCCAGCAGCATCCTTATGTATGACATCATTCCAGACAAGAGACCGTACGACAAACTTCCATATTGCGGCATCATTCTAGACGAGAGACCGTACGATAGACTTCCGTACTGTGACATCATTCTAGGCAAGAGACCATATGACAGACTCTTGTACTACAAACTTCTGTACTAAAGAATTCTGTATTGCAGCAACAGGTCGTATGATAGAAGATAGTGCAAGCAACGGTACCTATCAATTCTGAGAACGAAGAAGGGCTTTGTTGCAAATAGTCACATTGTAAGAACGGTTGGTACAGTTGGTACAGGTGGCATATACAACCAGTTAAAAAGATCTAGGAACTAACACAACAACACACAATGGTGAAACTAAGCATTAGAAATCCGAGCAAGGGAAACATTATTGACTCCAAAAAGAAGAAATTTTTCGCATTGGAAGCAAAGGAGGTAAAGAAGATGACAAAAATTAATGGGGAAGTGGCACAGAAAATCACCATCACTGCTGAGAATATTACATTTGAAAGTGTGATGGGAAGCGAGTGCAGGACTTGGTGGGAAAAAGTAGAGGCAAACCATCCTATGAAGAAAGAATTATGTACAACAGAGGTAGATAAAATCATTTTTATGCCAATTTTTGGATTAAAATAGTTTGAGCCTATACTATGGAATTTAATCACAGCGTATGAGAAATCATGTCATAAATCTATAGTACAACATTTTCAGTAACAGGTGACAGTTTCTTATGCAGTAGAAGAAATAAGTAGGGTTTTCAAAATTTTTAACAGAGGGCAATAATTTGAAAAAATTTCTATGACAGTAGAAGAAAAGAAGAAATGGTTGAAATTAATGTGCTAGAAAGATCTTACAAGTTTGGAATGGGAAGGAATCTTGAAGAACAGTAGGGGTCTGAAGAAAATTTTCATAGCAAATGATGAATGGCATTATGTGGCAGATTTGGTCAAGAGCAAGCTCACTATGGGCAGCCGCACTTCCAAAATTGCATTGTGGATGTTACCTGTAGTGGATGGATTGTACGAAGGGCAGACATATAACTAGGCTAAATTTCTTTCTCATAGACTTCGAGAATTCATGGATTTGAAACATAAAGCTTTTTATATGCCTCATCATACAGTGGCTTTGTTTTTAGAGGCAGTGCGCACTTAGATGAGTAGCGAACATCGGGGGCCACTAGTACCGGCTAGCAGAGTAGAACCCTACAAACCAGTTGTGACCTACTGGCTCCATCTGGATACCATGGATGTAGGATCTCACAATGGAGGTGAACCCAATAAAAAGAAACTGAAACAAACAGTAGTGATCGAAGAAGGAGAAGAGGAAGAGGATGATGGAAGTTCAAAAGAAGGCAGTGATATGGATTCATCCTCCAACTCAGAGGAGACGGAGATTTGCCTGAGTCATCTGCAAGGGACTCCACAGGCGGTGACATTTTTACCACCTACAGAGGGGCCACTTCTAGTAGGGGTAGCAGAACCTCTTGAACTCTACCAGAAATTGCCTAGTGATCCCGATAGAATTAAGGTAGTAGATAATTTCAATCCAAATTAAGCAGGAGTCAAGGAAGGAACAGGTGATAGGCAACAAATTCCGACATGGGGGGCTTCCAGAATATTAGTTCCGAAGATAGTGCCACTTATACTTCTGGAACAAACCTCCCATACTAAAGTCATAGATCTGAGGTGCCAAACAAAGTGTACCCATAAAGTGAGGTTACAAACACCTTTTGGCCTTGAAATAGTCCATCCAGTTGTGCTTGTGGTACAGCTAGTAGGGGGAGAAGGGAAAACCGGGAAAATTCACACCCAGGGTAGCATGACGACAGTAGCTGGTACGGATGTGGCCAAGACAGATATCGTCCTAGAGGAAGCAGACAGGTTACTCAAGGAAGAAGGCAGGGTGTCTTCACCCATAGAGATAGCTGTTGAGGAGCAGGTAGAGATACAGAGTGAGCACGGGGAACCACCAGACACAACCTCTTTTGCACTCAAGGCCAAACTGTTCATCACGGAGCTTCATGCCATGAAGCAGTCTACTCAGAAGATTGTGCAGCAAGTCAGGGCTCAGAAACTATCATCACAACAGTAGAGGCCTTGGCTGCCTTTATGCAAACTGATTGCTAAACAGATTGAGGACTACTAGAATAGGGTGGCTATTTAGAGGAGGACATGGCTACAAAATGGAGGGGCAGCTCTATCATCTCCATGGGACAGGAACAATCGCCTCTCATAGAGGTGTTGACAACAATGGAGGTTGCCTTGCGGGGAATCTTTTTGAAACTTCAAAAGGAAAAAAACCTAGCTAAAGCTTGGGGGCTAGAACGAAAGAGTCTTCAACAACAGTGGGCAGCGGAGAAAGTTGCTATCTAGGAAGCCTAGAACAAAGAAAAGGCTGAATTGGAAAGCAAGGTCGCCACCGCAGAAGCAAAAAAGATGGATGCATTACGGGTATTGCACAATGTTCGGACAAAGTAGAAGACAGCTGAGCGAGACCTGCAACGGCTAAGGGGAACTCCGAGCCCAGGGATGTTATTCACGTGGTTGGGAAATAGAATACTGACTGGGTGTATTTCCTTTCAAGCTGCTCCTGATTTTAATATTGCCAATTCAATGTTCCTCTTCTATGGACTCCTGTGTATGTGCGTTTATGTAATAGTTACTGCCTTCACAACTAATAATTTGCAACTATGTCACTGCCTTTATCTGTTATTGCCACATCATTGTCGGTGACTGCTTTTGATGCTTGCTATCTCCATTCTGAATAGTAAAGGTTGTAGATGCGTTCTTGATATTTTATTATGATGCATTTTTTGCTTCTTATCATTGTTTTGGCTGCATATGTATTAGCAGAAACAATATTCGATTTAGCTTTATTATTTTATGAACCTGTGTATTATTCTTCATATGCCTATTGCTGGACTGTACTTGGTTGTATATATAAACTGATATGTATTTGTATGCTATTCTTCTCCTTTCTGTCGAAGGTAGGTATTGTCCTCTTCTGTCTTTTATACATGTAGTATACTGTCCTTGCTGTTCTTAAACTAATCACAGTTTTATGTACCGCAGACATGTGTAGTACACCATCATTCTTTGACAATAGACACACTTTTTTCGATCTATTATTGTTTTAAATAAACATCTATTGCTCCTGTCAATGATACTGTCTTCTGGCTTTAGCTCAAACACCTCTCACATATGCTCTTATTAAACAAAAAATAAAGCTTCCCATGCACCATCACTATTGCCATTTCGTATTCTCATCTTATTATCATTTGGTTGTTCTTCTTTAATAATATTTTTATCTGTCACATTGATAATGTTCTCACTCGTAGCTTATCTCATTCTCATGAAACCTTTTGACATCAATGACAATACTTTCAACAAGTATGCAAGGTGCTTTCAGATTTGAAGTAGCGGTGATCATCGCCAAGAACTTTGTTTTTCATGGCAGCAAAGCTGATAACCAGAATGATCAGGGTGCCATCCATGTCGAACACTACTCTTAGTCTTGGCTTTCTGCTTGGTTGGTGTGCACAATAATCTTGTTGCAAAAAGCATTGGTGTTCTATTTGAAGGACTTGCATTGATTCCACCTCATTGGTGTTGCACCTGTAGTATTCCCTGGGGTACAAAGAATCCTTCGTAGGCTTCTTCCTGTATTTGCACTATGCCCATAGATCAGAATGAAGGCTTTCGCCGACTTGTCTGATTGTTCCCTGTCACTGTTGGAGAAATGTCTTCCTCCTGCGACCTCCCAACATGCTGAAGATCATTTTCTCCATTCTCAGTGTGACTCAATCACATGTTAGTGTTTAACATGTTTACTATCTTCGAAGTACAGTGTGAGACCGCATTCAGCATAAAATAACAATTGCAGTATTCTGCTACTTACCATACAGATGTCGAAAAGATCCCTAAGATACCATGTTGGCTTTCAGAGGATTGCTGCAAGATCCCCAAGATGTCAATAGCTCTGACACCATGTTGGTTTTCAGAGGATTGCTGCAAGTGTAATAGCACTGTTTGTTAAGGTTTGTGTTTTTCAAGTGCAGCGACCTCTTGCATTTATACAACGTATAAGACAAGAAGAGATATGCCCTAAGGGACATGTCTATTCATTAATTTAATATTCAAGATTAATAATTAGACAATAGTTATATATATATATATACACACACACAAAAATTGTCTAATGATTATCAATTATAATAATCAGTCATACTAATGTACCTCATGTTCAAATCAATCCAACTTAAGCTACATCATCAACACAAAGAATAGCAAGGTCTTACCTTCATGAGTGGCATCAATTAACTGAAACATTTTTTGGACTCCCAATCATCAACTTCACCATTGGGGCTCGTCTCAAATTAGACAATATCTCACCAATATGTTGATGAATTTCAATCTTCTTGTTATGCTTAAGCAACTAACTTACTAATGAGATGTTCTTCCTTAGCTTATAAACACATAGAGCCTTTAATGTTGAAATATCCCCAACACCTTGCACTTATATTATGTTCCATTACGGATTGAAACTTGTCGATGTGAAGATGATGAGATGAGGTTGTGCCTTGATACATGATGATCAACATACAAGGCATAGATGTGAGAAGTGGAAGCTTGGATATTTCTAACATAGAGATAATCTTCATCATTATAGTCATCTAGGAAGCTGCTTTCCCATGTTTCTAGCAATGAGGATTTGTTTTGTCTCCCTAGGAGTTCTTTAATGGCCTTTGTTGGTGGTTGACTCACAGTAAAGGAATCCTACAAACATTTTTGTATACTTAAACCATTTTCCCAGAATTGAGACACCTTTGGCTCTATAGAAAGGAATTCTCATGTTTGATGTTAAATTGCTCTCCCTCACACTAAGATTTGAGGGCTTCATTACTCGAGGAGTTTGAGCTTTCATCATGAAGTGTCTATTCTTGTTAAGTAATTTTAACAACTCCTTAAAATCTGGTTTTCTACTAACCACATTGAGATATGTGATAAACACGAAAAAGTTAGTGTGCCATGCTCTCAATACAAGGGATACTCGAGTAATTTGACACGTATTCTCCTTACACTTGTAGTCGTGTCCTAGCATTTGTAACTCTTTTGAGAACTTTATTTCAACTTCCATCATTTTGCATTTGTAAACAATGTAGTGTTGCAAATTAGGAATTTGATTATGATTCTTGGATTTATGTACTATCTTGAAGCAATTACAAGCATTCTTGACAATTGTGGTTATTTTGATGAACCTCATTGAAAACACCAAACAAGATTACCAATTTGCGCTTGTCATATGGGTTTTGCTTAGCTCCAACCTTGGCGGGTTTTCTAATTCGTTGTTCAAACTCAAGTTTGGACCTTAGTTTCTCGAGCAATTTTTTTTTTCACGCAATAGTAGTTGAGAGCTAGGAAGCAATATTTTTGGAGCATTGGAAGCTATATTATTGGTTGAAAGGGTCATTATCTTTCACAAAAGAAATGTTTACCCTTGTTTCTCCATGATAATTTAGAGGGTCAATGCTATACAAGTTGTCATAGCTATTGTAGGCATCAAATGCAATAATTCAATATAATGATGATATTACTTATAAATATGAATTATACACATCCCTATGATTGTTGTTGGAAAGCATAAACAATATTACTCGTTTCTTTTTTGTATTTTTCTTTAACAAATAAGAAATTGCCTTTGTTTCCAGCCTAAAGCCTTGTTTCTTTATGCGTTGGCCAATGTGATGTTTGAAAAAATGTTGTGTATGCATGTTATCCGTGACTTGTAATTTATGGTTTCCATGTTTTTTGTTATTTATTTGTTTTATTCATAATTCCATGAATGACATGTTACCAATTACTACACATTCTTGCATTTGTGAACTTATACAAGTTCTGTGAGTACTTGGACAAATACTATAACTTTACGAGGTTCTCTATAGGGTTTAAGTGAGTTGCAATGTTATAGAAGACACGTGTTCGCTTCTTCAGTATCATCAACCTTACAGATTTCCAAATTGATGGTGGTAACATAAAGAGCTTCATATAGAAACAAATATTAAATGATAATAATTTAGCAAATGATGCCTTGAGTTATAAATTTCGACATTAGAGTTGTCAACAACACTACTTAAGTTAGATGGTATGCTTTAGGTTTACATCCTTTCAGAGATGATGTAGTTTAAGATGTATTCTTTACAGTAACCAAGTCTATAATTCTGAATTTATTTAATCTTTTAATTAGCAAATCAGGGATGTGGGTTTCTTGAATTTTGTGAATTCTTGTATTGTTATCCTATTTGACAATTTTATATTTTAGTTGGCTCAATGTTTCTTAACAAACTCTTTTGATTGAATGTTGCACTTCAAACCAATTTTTGTGTGCTTTGTTGCTGTTGCAATTTCTATTGAGTTACCATTATAAGTTTCTTTAAAAATATTCGCTTACCAATGTAAAACGATGTTGTCTACTTTAATCACTTTATACTGATTGTGCAAAGTAGAGAACGTTTTCTAGTGCTGGATGGTTAGAATCTTCATTGCTTTGTATATTCATTTGATCAACATTGGTTGGGTACAGATCAAAGTCAATTTTTTGACAAGACTTTCCTTGTTCCACTTTATGTCTCTTCTTCTTGTTATGTCCTGTAGCTACATTAAATCTTCTTTAGTTGCTTAGTCTTTTAATATTTATAAGCCATTAGATCTATGGATGCAGAAAATTGGCAACATGTATTTTGGCATTAAAGTTAACACTTAAAATCTATTAGCACCTTCTTGGCATTCTCCAAATTTACTTTTTGGTTGTCTTTCCATTTATATTGTTTTTAGGTCTCTTCCTCTCTAATTTATTGCTCTTGGATTTTGATTTTGTAGATACATTCAAGGTCATAAATAAATAATTTTTTTGACTTCGTCTGCAGTTTTTTAATTTGTTCAAATATAGTATTACTATGCATGAGAGGATTGACCTTTCGGCCTTTGTTGTTTCAGATGAGATGATGCACAACAATGGATCTGATGCACTGCGAGATTTGAACCAAAAGTTATTCTCCTCCAAAATTCAAAAATCATGGCAATCGTTAGAGTAGATCAATGCATACTTCAAGAGAATGTGAATGGGTCATCTTCTTGAAATCAAGCCTTTATACAGTGGCCAATGAAAGACAAAGGATAATATTCTTGAACTCGAGTCTTAATATTCTAGCACTTGCAAGATATCAATATGTCAATTATGTAACATTGGATTCTGGGGAACAATCTGTTAAAAAATATATCCCTAAGAAGTAAAATGAGAAAACAAGGTATCAATCATATTTGAGCATTATTCTTTGAAGGTATGCATGCAACTTAATCATTGCTGCTTGTTAAATCCTTAGAAAGAAGCCACTGAAACAAGTGTTCTTTGACCAGTTGGAGATTGGATGCATTTAAGAGAAGTCTTTATAATGCATACTTGAAGATTTTGTTAATTGGTCATCTTCTTGAAATTAAGTCTTTATACAATGGTCAATGAATGACAATGGATAATATTCTTGAGAAGTCTTTATATTTTTTAAAGGTATGTATGCAACTTAATTACGGCTGCTTGTTAAATCTTTAAAAAGCAACCGCTAAAACAATTGTACTTTGCCCATGTGGAGATTGGAAGCATCTAAGAGCAAGTCATTTTAGATTTAATGGCAATTGAAAAAAGAGCAAGGCTGTAAAGGCTAACAAAGAAAATTTATATACATGTGCTTAATTAGTTACTTAACTTGTGCAAGCTCAATGATATGTAAACTCAATGCTATGTCCTTTTACATTTTTACATGCAAATGCATATGTAAAGTTCAATTTGGCTTGAAAATGCATGTTTTAAATATGTAATGGACTTCTAAGAGTCCATTTACATGAAAACTTCACTCTACTTCCAATTTTGCATTCCAACACATGCAAATGGTCTTGTGAAATATGTTTTTGCATTCCTAAGGCAAAAATGCCTCATGTATTGGCACTAAAAGAGCACATTTTTTTCAAAAATGCCCAGAAATCTACACTTCCAGCCGATACGTTTGTAAATGGAGAAGGCGTTTTTGTATTTTGATGCATATTTTGGCATTCAAGATTCACGTTTTTGCTAAGGCCATAAAAAACAACCCAGATTTAGCATTTGAAGGGCACTTCTTTTTCCAAAAATGTCCCAACAACAAATTTTATATACAAACATTTTGCATTACATGGTTGTGTAATTTGCGTTTTGCCTTCTACATGTGAAAATGCCGAAGTATTTGAGCATGGAGATTTACATTTGCAACATTGAATTAGTCAAAAGCTATTGAGTTGTTGCATGTATTTGCACTTGGAGAACCCAATTTTGGAGAAGATTTGTTCATTTCAACTTTTCTTTCCTTCATTTTTCGCTCTTTGAGCTCCAAGTAAGTAGAAGATTTCAACTTTGCTTGTATTTCTTGCTTGCTTTGCTATTATGTTGCACTACTTGGCTCATCTTCGTGCATTTGTTCAAAGGCATGCCATATCTTTTGCATTGTCTTTAATTAAGATGAAATCTTGTCATTTCCAATGCTTGAAAATCCTCCAAATTCCAAAAATAAAATTGCATGTTGAAGAACGTCGCTAAGTTTGTCATGTTCAAGTCAATAGTGAGAGGTATGTTTTAGTTTGTACTTTGTTTTTCTTGTTTGTTTGATTGCTTGTTTTGGTTGGAGAAAGTTGAAGAATCCTATCTAAGAATGCTGGTGCATCTACATCCTTTCATCTTTTCATCTTTTCATGCCAATACATCTTTCATCCGTTTTCCCACACATGCAATTACATCCCTTGAACCCAATTACATGTTTACCTCAAGTAATAACTACATGTTATCACCTCTAGAGAATCTATTTTGGTAAAAGTTCACTCTTTTAAATACCAAAGTCATCATTTGCATAGATTCCTATGCACCTAGCTTGCATTCTTGGCCATACAAATGAAAGCACATCCTTACCCACATGTAATTCATCCAAGTCCTAATTTGTCTAAATACATATGTTTTTCAGATCATTTCAAACCATTAAATGTGTTCCACGAGTATCTAATCAATACTTCGAGCACCTTGTTCCCCATAGATATACTTTTGCTAATCAAAGAGTAATGTCTTAATGGAGCCATTCCCTTCAGATGGTGTATTTACTCTTTGGAATTTTCGTGTTGTTGCACATGACATGTACATGGAAACAAAATCCAAAGGAAAGATAAAATACCATTATGAGGAGTTGGTTCACATGACTGCATTTCTTGTCTCATCTCCTCTGGATCAAGTATCATATACAAAGATTGGACATTTAAACATGGTTGATTTCTTACAAAGAATCAAAGCTCCTGCTAATAGAGAGATGAAATGCGTCAAAAGAAGCAATATTCATCTAGTGTTTGCTTTTCCCATGGTTTCCCTAGAACTCGAGTTTGTCTTAGGATGTATTCGATGTTTCAACCCCAAGAGAAAAACAATCAACAATGCAGATGGCAAGGTCATCATTAGCCTAGATCTAAATGTCATTACTATTTTTTAAAAAGTTCCTCATAATTCAAAATGTGTAGATATGACTAAAGAGATGTTAAAACTATGGAATCAAATCAAATTGGATGATCAAAGGCACACAGATACATATTTGTTGGACAATAAGAGAACTATTTTTTTTGAGTGAACCGAAACAATACATAGAATTGACTTCGAACTAGAAGTTAAGGATTTGGTAACTCTCCTCGAGAGAGTTTGTGGCCTCAAGGAATCTTGGAATTTTGAACAATGGATGTATAAGTTTATACATTAGATCTTTGATAACAAGGAACCCATCTACTGGGGAGAGTTTATAAGCACAACATTATGTGAACAATTGCTTAATGTGGGAACATCATCACCTTTCTACATGAATTCATGCTTGGTCTACATTGTTGCGATCATGGGAACATTTTTAGGAATTTACACCAAGGGGGATCAATTACATTTTGTGTACATTTCAGGTGTCAATTTGACAAAGAGATGGTAATCATAAGAGTATTAGATGAAGCCTAGGAGAGGGTAAGTTAGTTTAGATGCATCTTCTTGCAATTTCCAACTTTCACCTATTTGAAAGTTGGTTATTTTCAAGGGGAACTGTATACCTTACCAAGATATCCTACTAATAAGATTATTTTCAAGGGGAACTCTATCCCTTACCAACATAGTCAACACAAGCTAGGATTCAATATTACCACTGCTAAACCCCTTGTAATTGATTAGTATATGCTCATTCCAGTATACAAAGAAAAGGAAATGGAAGCATACACTGCTACATTTGGGCCCAAATTGTGACAACAGGCTGTCGCAATTACAATGCCCACCCATCGCCCAAGCGACAAAACCACAAATTGGCTCTCGTCGGAGTTTAGTTGTCACAAATTGCGATGACAAGGGGCGTCATTGCAATTGCGACAGATAAAATTGTCATAACTTGGAGGAAGGGGCAAGAGGTCAAGTTGACATTAACGCAATTGCGACACTAGAGTGTCGCAATTATGATGTCTTAATCTTCCATTCCTATATCGCAATTGTGACATTCGTGTGACAATTGTGCTGTGGAAGTGATGTCTAAATGTTAGAACTATCCACCGTAGTTCTGACAGTGTTGCGACAATTGTGCTGTGGGAGCGATGGCTATCCATCGGAACACGTTGTCACAATTGTGATGGCATAGCTGAATTAATAAAAAAAATTTATTGCTTGTACATCCCACATAGCTGAAATATTGTATAGAAGGAACTTTCTTGCCCCAACATGGTAAAGGTCTTGCAAATTACAGTGGAAAACATAGATTTTATCACAATTGAGATGTCATTTCCTCCAGTTGATATACAATATAAGGAGTTGGCAATGAAGGATTTGAGCTCTTTTGATCCAATATGTTCATGGCTTTTTCACATTTTGTGTTATGAAATGTAGCATTAGAGAGGTAGTTGGAGACATCATTTCCTCCAACTGATATACAATATAAGGAGCTGGCAAGGAAGGATTTGAGCTCTTTTGATCCAATATGTTCATGGTTTTTTCTTGTCCCCATAAAATACTTAAATAACTGAACTTGGTACTGATGCCGATGACCTTCTGCAAGAACAAAGCAGTCTAATTAGATATTTCTTTTTGAATATTCTATAAATGATATGGAGAAATGAATATATACGTGGTTTTTTATACTTTGAATTGAACACCATAATCTAAACTTAATTTGTTTATGTGATTTCACTTTATTTAATAGAGGTATAATGAAAATCCAAATTTGGAATGGAAATATAGAGTAGAACTACCTGTCCAACTCCTATTGAATCTAGTAGTCCACTACTTGCTGATGTGAAGTTTATACCAGTTGAAAAGTTTATGTTTGGCTTTAGAAAGGGACGAGGGAAGCGAGGGAGCCCCAAGAAAGATTTCGCTACAATCAAACGTTACAAAAATCAACGTGAAGGAGGAGTATTGACAAGTTACAAAAGAACAAAGAAACGAAAAAACACCAAACAACATGAAATACGGAGAGTACTGACAACATTGTTTAGAATTGTACACCATCAATACAAAGAAAAACATTGATAATTTTTTTGTCAATATTTCCATCGAAGTATTTGACCGATACTTAGAGAAGAGAAAATGTTCAATTCAAAATATTGATAACAAGACTTAACTAACCAAATTTAGAGAGAAATCTTGACACCATTATAAAATCTAGAATTTCATGAAAATTAATGTCTTTGTCAATATTAACTAAAGAATTCATGATGACATTTAAAAAAAAACTCTTCTTAACAAAATTTATCATCTGTTCTTATTTATTTTATGATATACTCACTGTGACATAAATGGAATTTTCTATTCAAAGCTGTTTAATCAAAACATCTTCTAATTAAAATATATATAAATTTAGGGTATAATAACCTAATCTCATTACTATGTTTTACAATTATATATACCCAAAATGAAAATAGAAAGACCTTGTAAATTTGAACCTTATTTGGTATAGCATTATGAGGTTAGTCAAAGACATAAATACACTCTAATATTCTACTTCCTTGAATGAATCATATTCTGGCATAACAAAAACAATTTATCATTAAATTCAATTAGAAATGTTGAAGATAAACAGATACCTAAGAAATCAAAAGATGTCTGGCCATTGGTGAAGCGACTAGTTGGATAGTGAAAAAAAGAGAGAAACTATATGGTTGAAATTTTACAGTCATATTACTGTTAGGAATGAAGTTGTTGGTGCCAACATCGCCTAAAGAGTTCCCAAACACGTACATATTGTTGGGTAAGCCATCACTGTAAGGTGAATGAACTATTTGCACACCGAGGCCGTTGTGCCAAGTTCAAGTATAGATTTTGAAACCTTACTATTATGTATTATTAAATTTTTACTATTATTTATTAATAATTATGGTTTAAGATCATTTTTGCCTCTGAGCCATAGACCTTGAGCCATTCAACCATACATGGCAATTTTTCCAAGTAATTAAAAGCTCTGAAGTAAAGAAAGACAAAAAAAGCCTTTGGGTGTATTTTTTGTTTATTTATTCACAATTTACCAACCAATTTCAAGTCTTTGTATTTTGTTGTTGTGTAGGGATCATGATGCAACAAAGAGAGAACCCAAACAGATGTACATATATCAAGGTGTTATGTATGCATTTGGATACCCTCAGTATTTATACATCTATTTCTAATTCTTATTTATCAAAGCAAGTTTAGGCACTTCAAAAGTGCCCAAAAGATGTCTAAACCCTAAATATAATTTATATTTATTAACTTATTAGATTGTAAATATTTCATAAAGCTTGACACTTTACCTTAAATTCAAGATATGCCACACGTTTTTATTCTTCAAATAGTCAAAATCATTTTTGATAAAGGTAATGATGCATATGCACCATGCACACTGATTTTCCTCAAGTAACCATGATATGCATTTAAAGACTACCTCATGCATAACAAACAACTGATTCCATTGAACCCAAAATATTTGAAATGCATGGTACAAAACATTTTTGGATGCAATTTGACCATATAGGCCATAATATATGAAAGAATAATGCTACAAGATTTTGAAGAGGAGAGAAGTACTTGCTCAGATGCTCAATCATCTTCATTTAGATCAGATCTATTTGTTGCATTTCTTGGGGACCATATGATTCCATTCAGCAAGCCACTAATTTTATCTTGCTTGTTTCCTGATATGGCTAACTCTCTCCACCCTCTTTCTCCACACATCATCTCATCTATCCTGTATACAACATAAACTCAGAAATGAAACATCTAAATTCCCCCTTAGCATCTAAAATTCACTCGTTCTATTAAGAAAATGTAACATTCATGAGCTGCCTTAGCAGATTCAACTCTACCCTCATGCAATTTCCTAGTCAAATAGATCACTAAAATTGAGGCTATCCCATAGAAATCCATTCTTTC
Source organism: Cupressus sempervirens (assembly GCA_028749045.1). NCBI lineage: Eukaryota > Viridiplantae > Streptophyta > Pinopsida > Cupressales > Cupressaceae > Cupressus > Cupressus sempervirens. Next base: position 991,105,632 of record CM053787.1, read on the forward strand.
AAAAACTTCATACACTGCAATTTTTTTTTCCATAAATCAATGAGTTTGACTTAAACAAGTACACATGAATTCTAATGGTAATATCATAATTTGACACAATTCAAAGAATACTACCAACTTATCATGAATCTATCAATTTAAACTCTACAAAACACCTTAAAATTAACTAAACTTGCTAATGCAAAATTGTAGATGTGAATGACATCATACCATTGATTTGATAAACTTGTGAATGCCACTCTGAATCGAGAATGCACATGCAATTGCTATGGAGTAGAGAATGTCCTCAACAAACCAACATATAGAAAGACTTGATTTGCTTGCATGCTAAGGATATTACCCTTTCCTATAAGAGTGTCAAAGTTACAATGTTCGTGATGGTCTATAACTTAAAATGCTTTAATCAAAGACCTCTAAAAAAATATAAACCTATTGGGGTTTTTTCTGCTCCACTTGATGTTGTATGCATATGAATTGAGATTGGATATTGAACTATGGTGTCCTTCTGCATTGCTTGAAACCAAGAGATTCACATAGTTAGTTGTCATGCAATTACAGGTTAATGTTAAGCTTCACTTGGTTTCAAGTATAGTTTTATATTTTCTACTAATCAGGGCCAACCATGTGAATGTGGAAGCCTATTTTGCTCCCCCCCCCCCCCCCCCCCCCCCCTGCCCCCTACCCCGCAACATGTAAACTCCCTATTAACATCTAAAATTCATTCATTCAATTAATAAAATGTAACATCTATGAATTATCACAAGATAACATTCATTAACACATAAGTTTCATTAGAACATTCACATTAACATTAAAACATAAGATTCATTAGAACATTCACATTCACATTCAATAGAACATAAATAAAACATCTAGACATAAACATCAGCCATTATCAAATAAGTTATATAAGTTCACATGAATCATATTTTGTTTTTTTTTGTCCTTCCCTATATTGTTGCAGAGGCATATCCACGTCGTCATCGATATTTCTTCTCACCCGTGGATGTGCACTTAGTGTCCTTTGCAAAGGTGGGTCCTTTGCAATAACAAATAAAAGGGTTAAATTTAAAAAAATTGAGACTTAAAGATTTTATAGAACATTGTAGCACTCTTTACCTTGTCCAACCACATCATCTTGCCCATCGGCTTGGACCTCAACACACTCATAAGGAACAACCTCTGCATCCCTTGCAACTACATTACAAGATATTTTCTTAATCCTAACACATTCTAGTTAGATTTGTATTTCTACACCAAGTTCAATTTAAAATGTTTACTTGTATTAATAATTCAAGAATAAAAAATCGAATAGAAAATGTATACCTTGAGTACTACGATCCACATTCGATTTGACGCCTCCACAGTACTTGGCTAATGTATCAAGATTGGCAGGCTATAATCCAATGTAAATAATTAGTGCATTTATCAACAATATATACATATAAATACAAGAGAAATGCTGATAAATGTTAGTAATTTATTTTAATACATATAAATATATTCACTTTAAAGTTTTAAACAAATATATAATCATTGTTTCCTTACTTAAAAAAAATGTAACGACTTATATTTTTGGAACTTAATATCAAATGCAATAATTGCTAAAGTATTCAATTTCAAATAAAAATCAATGGACTTATTTACCACATCGATAGATCTAGTAGAAGAACCTTGCACACTCATTGCTCAGAGTCATTCAGCCATGGCTGTATAGCCTTGTCCAGAGGCTAATTTCTTATCCTCTTCAGAAATTGTTTTTTAAAACTCCATAACCTACATTGGTTCTTGGTATCATGGATTTTTTGTTGTAATCAATTTCATCAAGACCAAATTGTTTACAATTTATAAATATTTGCATATAATTTTTCACTTATACTTACAATTCGTGCAACAAGTTTTGAATATCCACCCAAGTTGAGCTTCTGCTACTCATGCTTCTCTTTTCTTGCTTCGGTTGTGTTTGATGTGTTAGACAACCTATGTGAAGTTTGAAATATGTTAGATCACATAAGTATTAAGAGTAATTATTACATAATATCATTCGTAATATTATGACATATCTTCTTTCCCTGGGTGGTACCATTTCTCCATCATCTATTGTTTATTTTTCAGTGACATCCTTTTTAAGATTCTCTCACTCAATAATAGTAATATAGGGGGGCCGCTCATAACAACGGTTATTTTTCATTTGGGTCCTATAGCTGTACCTAATATACTTCAAATCTTGGTCCATTTTCTCAAGGAGTCTAAGTCTTTGAAAGACGTTGGGTCCAAAAAGTGTTGTCATGGCATCAATCATTTTATCCTTTTAACTCTTTCATTTGCAAATTCCACCTTTTAAGAAAAGAAAAAATTGCTATTCATAAATGAAATGAAGCTAACTTTTAATTTACTTGAAGAAATTGATCAAAGGAAACATGATCAAGAAATGAAATTAAAATATGATACGTGGTGCATATGGTTGGCCCAAATATACACAAACATTCATCATTAAGTTTTTCATAAAATAGATTATTCCCTACAAAATAATAATGGGATTAGTAGTTATTGCAAGGGACTGCATGAGAGGTTAGTGCATTTGATTATGAGTATAAGATTATATAGTAAAAGAAATGATAAATCTTTAAAGGACCTGGAAGTTGGACTACTCTTAGGCGAAGACCATCTTCATTGCTAATGAGCAATTGATCACAATTTTTTTATTGTTCTTGTACATCTAACATGGGTACATGTAGGAATGTCCTCATCGCCTCTTGCATAAAATGAATCCAATATTACAAAATTGCCCCTAAGAAATAATAGTTCAAGTGAAATAAACACATGAAAAATGAGAGAGAAAAAGAGGAATCTACTTACCAATAGGCGATGCCACCACATCTGTCGTTGTGCTACATGTTTTCGAATTCACAATCAACATTGCCTCTTCGGTTCTGTTCCTTGGTGACGTAGTGAACATAGGATCAATGGTCAGATCTGGAAAATGAGATTGTTCGAGCAAAACACAAGTGTAGGATAAAACATTTGATGTACTTGAACCACCTGAAGTATCATCCTCTCGGGCATCGCCCTTGTACATCCTCAACATCCTCTATAATAATAACACATGCATTTTATCTAATGACATAATTAAAAGAGTATACTATGAAAAAATGTTATTGAACTTTTGTTATAATTAAAACCTACATTAATACTTACTGTATATGTACAAACTAGGTGCATCAACTCATCCTCTATCTGTTGTATTTCAAGAGTCTGAGGTTGAGTTGATGTCAAATGCTTTAACGTTATTGTTAAAACACAAAGCACCTTTTGCACTATAGCCACAGGATCAACAACTGACATGAAATCAATAATGAATTCATCATGCTCATCGTGCAGCTCCTCGTGGACTACTTTTTCCTTTCCCTTTTCCTGATCATCACTTGTTTGCGAGAGCAATATTATTAGCACTATATTTAAAATCAATCCAAAATAGTAGTGAAGAATAAAACATAATAAAAAATATGTATTAACATATTTCTTGTATCTAATTTGTACAACAACAATGAGTTTTACATGTTGGGAAGAAGAAGTTTTGTGAGAACCATCACCACCATGTGTGTCTTGTGGCTGTTGATCCATACTGTAGCCTTGTATTAGAAAAAAATCATTGAGACATGTTAAAACACATGTTATTTTTCTAAGTTAGAAAAATAAAAATAAAAATTTAATGGTGTGTTGGATTCATTGATTGGAGTTGATTTTAAATGTGCATAGTACATGCCAACTCGCCCATGATAATGGCTTTGTTTGTGTCTATGTGATTCAATTTGTAATGAATAATGAGCTCTTCACCTTTGCATATCTATTTTATCACACATACAAATACACGATTTCCCTCATATGCCTCAAATATACAATTGGGTCGCTTCTTAGTTGACACAGGTCATGTACTATTTATAAAACCTACAATTTTCCCTAATGCTTTGGCCTTTCGTCAATGTATATAGCTACTGTTTTACTTTGTTCATTAAATTTTTGCTGTATATAATTTTCTGCGAGTGCATACCTACATATACTTTTTAAATATCTAATAATCTGCATCCAACTATTATAATCATAGCAAGGTCTGACATACTCTATCAATTCAACAACCTTGTTGTAAGAGACCTTTATGCCATCCATGGAAAATAGGCCCAAACCATGTAATGAGGATGGTGCTATGCGATATATCCTGTCTCCAACACAAAAATAAGTGTTTATTGGAGGAAGTTCATCGGGGACCAATTGTTTTTGTAGATGTTTGTACCTAAAGGGCACATCAGAGTCACCTTTGCTCTCAACATCATAAGAACATGACCTCCCTTGAGCAAGAAAAAATTTCATATGCTTATTGAATTTCTTTCTGATATTTTGACCTCGAGTCGATCTCCTTGGTTTAGACATACTAAATGTCTCACTTTTTTTCTTCTTTTTCTACATTTTCCTCGCTTGAGGAAGACAAATCTAACAAATACCTATTCACTGGTACCTGCACTCCATGAAATAAGAAAGATAGGTGGGAATGAGAGAGATATTTTATAAATGGTAAAATAAATTAATCTCTATGGGGTGTACTGATTTATACCTAATGATCCATGTGACTGTGTGGGATGATCGTGAAAGGGCTTTGAGTTTCAACAATAGTAAATCAATTGTCTTATGTTAGCTAAAAAATTCATGATACATATACTCAAAATTACATTGAATATTAGCATCACATATGAATTATAAACAGTAAAAGGTACATGAGAAGTTAATTAAATTAATCATTGATCTATCAATAACTGAATATTTAGTAGCATAGGCATTCATCACATAACTGTAAATTTTATTCTTCTCATTGATAATCAAACCCACCTCAAATGTTAGCTAATCAAAACCCCTGCCATTAATATTATTCTTCATCCTCTCATCATTGTCGTCGACAATGTCACCACCACTATTGTGGTCATCATCGTCGTCATCATCATCATAACCATCACCACCCTCCTCCTCCTCCTCCTCCTCATCATCATAATCATCATGATCAATAGAAGCATCATCATTGTGATCCGTAGAAGCATTGTTTACATCAGGAGCATCATCGACTAACTCTCGAACATGATCCACTTCTTCCTCTTCCTCAATATCTTATTCTTGTATCGCATTATACTTTATTGGACTTCCTCTTGGATCAAGTCTAACAATAAATGACAAACTTGATTTATGTGGAAGCTATAATGGAAATACTTGCTCACATTGGCTTGGAAGAACATAGGGCTCCTCCCCAACTAGCTAAAACAATCTTGTATTAATCATCAAAGATCCATTCTCATGCTCAATAACAGTTCTATCAAGATCATTTTGATTAGGTCGTAGTTTGTACCATTTGACAATGAAGAGAACCAATTTGAAGGAATTAAAGTCACAGTCCAGTATATTAACCAAAATGCCATAGTATCAATTTTGAGATTCTCGAGGATTCAAGTCACTTCTAGATGAAATATTGGTCACCTGGAAGACTGCACTTATCCCAAAATCACAAGTTCTCTTCATTTCATCAAAATATTTGATGCAAAATTTATAACCATTGCATAAAACAACCTTGTGGTACACCCACAATAATGTCAAACATGTATAAAATATTGCATCATGTGTTTAAAAACATACGGTTGACTAACAAACTTATAAGTACCTCGAGATCTCTTAAACCATATGCTAAATGTATTTCCTTTTGTGTAACATTGAGATCTCCATTACAATGAGCTTGTTTAACCAAGGAAGACACAGATTCCCATTTCAATCTGTGACCAGAATGTTGACATCGTTCAATCCATATACTCATCCAATCTTGATCATTTTCAATAAACAAATGTATTGCATCCTACTCTTTAGCAACTATACAAAAGTAAATAGATGAATTACACCAAATTTATTTTCAAGATTAATAATTAATTAACTACAATACCATCTGATAATTACCTTTCACTCCTAAATCTACCATTCCCCACCAAGTACTCCCCTTAAATTTTTTTAATGGAGTCAAGATCCCAAATGTAATCTATATGGGTCTTTGCTACAAGATTAGGAAGTTATTGAGTAACGTACAACATCATATGGTATACCATATATCCCTCAATCATAGAACCCTTGGGTTGTCAAACCAAACCCTTCAAAAATTTCAAGTGTCTCTCAACCATCCACATTGACCTTGGTTGTACAGGTTCACACAATTCAATCTCCTTAACTTGGTGTATGAGGTAATGTTCTTATGAATTGAAAAAAGTTGAAGGTAAACACTTCTGCATTTCACACATTAGTAGATGGATTCTTTTCTTCCAATATTTTATATATTCTTTATGGATTTCTTTAGATGACAACCACCTATAAGGGATTCAAGACACAAAAACATATAAATACGAAACTTTACAATATAGTACTTGTCTGATATATTGAGCAAATATCACTGCTCACTTCATGTATTTTTCAAAATCATATATCGCTTGTTTGATATTATTGTCGAAGTTGTTTGGGAGAGATAAGGGTAGCACATACTACAAGAATTGTCAACTGATCATTTCATTATTTTCTAGCATAATACAATGAAAATTGGATGTAGTTTCACAAATATATTATAAATACAAAAGACTACATCTTACCTTGATGAAGGTATGCCAATCATGTGTTGTTATCCTTGGTCCAAATTCACTTTTTCTTTGATATGAGATTTCTTATATTTGCAACAAATCTTGTAGGAAATCAATTTTTTTGTATGACTTCTTTTATGGCATTAATTTGCTACTCTGTTAATAACCAAGGAAGGACACTTGGTCTCCATTGTTATTTGATTCAATGATTTTTTTATTGCGCGATTGGAATCATGAATGTCACTACAAATTTTAGCAAGTTTTTCTTTGTCATGCCCATCCAATATTTTCCATAGTGTCTTCGTTACATTCTTTCCAATATGCATAGTATCAAAAAAATGCATAATTTGTAGCTACTTGTAGTAGGGCATCCTCCTAAATTCTCTGGGATAACATTTTAGTCCCTTTGGAAGGTGGTCAGTGATGCCTTGACGACTTTCACAATCATCAAATTACATAATCAGCCAACAAAACACAATCAAAATATATACCTTCCAAACATAAACCATTAGGTGGAGCAATACTACCTCAAAATCTATTATATTCTAACTTCCATAGGTGAGGTGTCATTCTTCATGGCTTTGATGTTGTCTCTTCTTTCCTATTGAAAAAATATTTTTCGACACTTTGGTACTTATGATTTCTGTGTAGGAAGTGTCTATTCTCATCAAACACTTTCTTTCTTAAAATTTTGGAATGACTAGATTTAATATTTGGACCACACATTGGACATGCTAATTTTCCCTTTGTTTGAAGACCTACAAGATAACGATACAATTGGATTAAATATGTTCATTTTTGGAATTAGTATCATTGTGTACAACTAGATTTCATCATAACATACCATAGAAATGTGTCAACTCTAGGACATCATGAATTTTCCACACAAACGTTGCATGAAATTGAATTTTTTTGTGCAATTGGTCTAGAGATATGATACATAGTGAAACCATTCCATAACACTAGAAACTCATCGATAAGAGGTGCAATATATACATTGATATCTTTCACTTGTTACTTACCTAGTTGAATGAACACCATATTGTGGTCATTTCACTCCAAGACTTATAATTACATGTAGGTAACAATAAAATAATAAAATAGTTGGAACAATAATTTTCAACATAATGTGCTCCCTCTTTATTGACGTCCATGGAGGAAGGTTATTGTTGATAGCAAAAATAGGCTACACTAGGAAAATAGATCTCATCTCTCTAAATGGATTGACACTGTCAGTTACTAGAAAAAGCCTAAGATTTTGAGGTTATTCTTTAAAGTGTGGCCATTTTTCTCTATGTCCATAAATGTTGAACCATCCACAAACATTCAAATAATGTAATCTTGACTTCTATTTCATGCATGTTAATCCATAAATTGTGCCAAGCTAGTACACCTGAATAATTGTTTAAGACATAGAATAATGGGAATGTAATGAAAAACCTTGCAAGACACCTTTTTTCTCACTTCATCATCTCGATATCTGCTCGTATGGCATGTAATCTATTGTATTTTCATGTTTTTTATGATAAATTACATGATCTCCAAGACAAACATCTATTTCTTGATACTTCATTCCAATATGTTTCATAGCGGCACATAATTCTTGGTACAAGCGAGGGAGAAAATTTGATGGTGGTAACAATTAGTCACCTATCAATCTATAAAAAAAAAAAGGTTATTAGTATAAACAATCTTAATGATACATATTTCACCTTTTATAGACTATAATGACATATATCAAAAACTTTTAACATATGTGACATTGTTATGTTGGATAAACCGTTCATAACCTTCAAATTCACGAACAACAATGCAACAGAGAGAAGAGTTTATTGGGATCCTTCATAAAGGGTCATTTTTGCCTTCTCAACTAGAGGTATATCATGGAAGACCTCAATGTCATCCTCATCATAATCATCATCATCATTAGTAGCAACAACAACAACAATACCAAATGTGTCATGGATCAATGCATTGTACCATCATCTTCAAATGTGTTTTCTAGTGCATGATCATCATCTTCCATGGGATCATGATCTTCTCCTTCAATAATCATACCTCCATGTTCCTCCATATTCACACCTCTGTGTTCCTCCGATATGTGGTGGTCCATATCATGTACTACCCTGAGGAGATTGACCTATATAAAAATGATGATAATCAAACCCTCATTCCATGGTTCATATGTATATTAATTTCGAAAATAATATAAAAAACAACTTACTAATGGATGATAATCAAACCCCCCTTCCATGTGACATTCTTCCTATAATGTCTCTTGGCTGTTTTGATTTTGATTCTTGTTGTCTTTAAGTTGTTACAACTCTTGCGAGGACAATAACATTTGTCATCACCTTCTCTTTGATAGTTAGACAACAATCTAGCGATTGTCTCCCTATTTTGATAAAATTCCCTTGTATTATCTGACATAATCCTTCTTCATGGGAATAACTTATTCTTGTACCCTTATTGAGTTGGTCGTACTTAATGTTTATATCTACACATATGGTTTTAAAAGAAAAATTTGGTGTATTTATGCCTATTCATTTTGATTTTGTTTAAGGGAAGCCTGTTAATGGTAATATAAAACAAGAATGAATTTTCTAAGAGTTTACAATTGTTCAAAAAAATTAATGTTTTACAAGAAAATGCACCTGAAGAACTGTTAGCTTAGAAGCATGAACATGGTGTTGAAATAGTACATAAAGTGCTTGACATGAGAGGTCTGCAAGTGAGGGTATTTACCAATGTTGAAAACTTGAATGCTAAAATGAAAGCTATCAATGATCAAACACCTATGCCAAAGTTAGAACACAATGTAAAGTTGATTTTAGATATAGTAGAGGTAGATAGTTAGAAGTTTGATCAAAATTTAAGGCATGAGAGAGAGTTTGTGGCAATATACTAGATGGAGAAGGACCAACTTCAGAAAGTAACTGCATGATAGAAACAATAGTTATACAAAACAAAGGATATTATGGAAACATTGAATTGAATCCAAGAAAGTGTTGCGAAAGGTACTATGACATTGGAATCACTCACAAGTGTCTTTGAAAATTTAAAGTCCAAATATCGAGAGGACTACAAGTTGTGTAACTTGTCATGCATTGCATCTACATTTGCTTTGCCATTTCTTATAAGAGTGTTTCAAGGTTGGGAGCCACTTCAATAGCTTTTGCATGGTTTAGAGGTAATGTCACTATGGAAGAGACTTCTAGAAGGGAATGAGCCTCATGATTAGGCATTTACATAGAAGAAGAACTTGTTTCTTCAACTCCTTACACTCAACTCTTCACAGAATTTATTCTTGTAGTGAGAATGCAAATGTTCAAATAATTTTAGTGAGATTGCAAATATACATTAAAGAAAGATAGGTGGGGATTTCTATTTGGTATGAAAGAGATGTTTCCACCCCCTTTCTACGATCAAAATAAAGATGCCTCATAAGGCTCAAGTTAAACTCAAATGCTAAATGTGATAATTTTATGATTAGGGATGAAATGGATTGGGGATAAGGGTGATTACACTGAACTTGAACTTCTTGTTTTCTCTAATTTAGTCACAACTTGTGAAGCCATCTTGCCTTTTGATATTTTCTTCTTTTGAGGTGTCCCCTTGTGCTCTATCCCCTTTCTCTTCATTCCTCTTGTTTGTAACTCCTTGTCACTCCCTCCATTCTTCTTTTTTCTTGAACATTCAGCGAGTTATTCACATAATTCCTCATTTGGTTATTCTACATCTTTCATTAGTTCATATTTCAATGGAATTATTTTTTCCTTCAACTTAGCCATCTATTGGTTTATCCATGTGCAAGTGAATGGTGTTAAACATGAATCATTATTGTGTCAAAACTTCATCTTTGTTCAACCAATCTATAATAGGAATTGAATTCTTTCTTGTTGTGTCATGATCACCTTGGAAATAACTTCCATCCTCCTCAAATAACTCTGAAATAATTTATAACCTATTTACTATCAAATCCACTAATCTTTATAGGTCTTTACCTTATAGTAAAAAAATGTGTTGATCCAATGATCTTCAATGTGAGCTATATATGTTTATACTTGACTTTATATGCCCTCTAAATTTGATGACATGGATTGAAGTTGGGGTGAGTTTTGTATAGGCCTAGTGTAAAATTATTTCTCAACTGCCCCTATGCGAGGACTAATGGGTAAATATCACTTGAATTTTTAATATGAGAAGGGAAAGACGTCCCAAATGTGTGCTTGTTCTTTATTGGATCTTTTCATATGCTAGTTATTGTCTTGCTACTTCCATTATAACTAGCCTATCAAGTTGTGCAATTTTTCATGTATTACATCTACATTTGCTTTACCATTTCTTTTTAGAGTGTTTCAAGGTTGGGAACCAATTCAACATCCTTTTCATGGTTTACAAGTAATGTCATTGTGGCAAAGGCTTCTGCAAGGGAATGAGCCTCATGATTATGGCATTTACACAGAAGTAGAACTTGCTTCTTCAACTCCTTACACTCAACTCTCCACTAAAGTTATTCTTTTAGAAGTGAGAATAGCTACTACAAATTCTTGGGAGCCAGGGGAGCTTGAACCTATGCTACATTTTCTAGAGATGTGGGAGAAGTTACTACTAGATTCAATACTTCATAACATTCTGGATCATATAGTGATGCCCAAATTAACAACAACAATAGATACTTGGGATCCTCATAGGAAGACTGTGGTAGTACACGCATGGTTACATCCTTGGCTTCCATTTTTGGGCCAACATATGAAGCATTTATATTTAACCATTCATTATAAGTTGGGGAATGTGCTTCATTCCTAACATGCAAGTGATGCATCTACATATGCAATTTTATCACCTTGAAGAACTGTATTTGATTTTGGTAGCTAGAAACAACTGATTGTTCATTTTATAGCACCTAATCTAATGATAGTTCTATAGGAATTTGTAATCAACCTAGCTAATCAACAACTAGAACCATTTTACTAGGTTATGGTTAGTTTCTTTCTAAAAATATCTACCGTGATATGTGTTAGCTATTTTTGCCTTCCTGTCAAATTGAAAGATTTAAATTTAAACACACTTAACATTCATATATTTGAAATATTCAAATATTAGGGCATGCCAAAATAACTATTTTAATACCTTAGGTTATACCTTATTTCCTAAGTAATGCATGTTTAATATTTCTGCTAGCTCATATCATGTTCATTGTCAGATCAAAGAGAATTGATGAATGTTGCATTGTCGTTGTCAAAAATTGAGGAACCTTTTATCATAGTGACAAAGTGGGTCTTGTTTGTCCATCATCTGATCTTCCAAGATCGACTCCTATCTCTTTGTCACTTTGCAAAAATGTGCAGACTTTACTTCATGCAACAAAGTGATTATGTGACATGTGGCACGTGTGTCTTGTCTTATTTGTGGGCCATAGGCGAGGTGGAAATGGTGTCAGATGAGATGGCTTATGGCAAGGTTTCTATTGGATGAAGCACTAACATGGTTCAACATATTTCTGGGACCATTAGATGAAACAAGATTTATGGTTGTCGTTATGTCACTATGCAGAGTTTCTTAGACTTTATTTCATGTGACATAATGATGGTGTGACATAATGATGGATGAACACGTGTCCCAATGGGCCTAGTTAGAAAGTGACCAATCATAGTCAGATCATGGTTAAGCCTGTAGTTTCATAGAGCAATTGCGATTAAAAGTTAAAAGGTGGCGTGGTTAAGGTAATAAGGCAATAAACTTATGAAGACCTTTGCAAGATGGCAGAAAGGAACAAGGTTTTGTTCCACGTGGCTCATTCTGGTTGCATGACCTATTTTGATTGCTGATTTTGATGATTTGTCGAGTTAGGAATGAAGGAAGTTTGTTGTCTCTGCACAATTCGATCTCTATGATTGATCTCAACCACTCCCAAATGAATGTAGGGCTAGAAACAATGCAAGGAAATTCCCTCCACCACCTGGTTATCCATCTACCTAGTCGAAGCATTAATGGTGCCATTTCTATCACTTCAAGGTTTCCTTTAGTAAGGGCTCTGATGATTTTCATGGCTTTGAAGGTGTACCATATCAAATCTATTGTCTAGATTGTATCCTATCGCCCTCTAACAATCTTAAAGGAATTGATGAGGTTATGAAGCAACCCAAGAGTCATGCTAAAAGCTATAAAGAAACATTTAAAAACCCTTGTAACAATCGATTGTTCTCTGTTTCTTTGGCATTGCTCTAGCATGCTTATTGTAAATTCCCTTTACCTTTGAACTTCATGACTTTCTGCCTTATCTCTTTCAACCATTTATGTACTGTGTAAGATTGATTTTCCCTTCACTAATGTATTGTGGTTGTCTATAATTTGCATGACTGTATCTCTTTTTTCCTTAGAATGATATATAGTGAAACCCTTCTTCCTTGCATCACTCATTTGGTTATCTGATTTGCATGTGATTGCTAGATTAAAAATGTCTGAATCTGTATATTTTGATGTCATAATACTTTAACTATAAATTTATAGGAAGAGATTGGGTTGAACACTCTATTTTGGTGCATCACCTCCTTAAGATAGATTAAGTAGATGTTTTGTGCATGCTTTCTCCCCTTTTTCCATCCAAGAGTAGTTAGGTGCACCCTCATAGCAAAGGAAGCCGACCTTCTTTGGAGATTCAATGTTATTGTTCAAGTTCCACAACTTGGAGGTTGTTTCCATGTTTCACAAGGTTTCCTTTAGATAAAAAATTCAGGCTAGGGTGTAGACTTTTGTGACAATAATATTTTTTTGTAAAATTTCTTATGGACTCTACCCATTTCTCCTGGTTTGCATTATTTTTGTGTAGGATTTTGAGGTAAGTCACTTAACATGGGTTGAGTGATTTTTATTGTTTAACTATTTGGATTCTAGAATATGTATGCAGCTGGATCAATTTTGTTGTTGTGCTAATATGTAATTAGCACCTTAAAAAAGATCTCTCTCTCTATACGTAAAGACTACTAGTTGTGCAATCTGTCATGTATTGCATCTACATAAATGCTTTTCCATTGTTTATAAGAGTGTTTCAAGGTTGGGAACCACTTCAACATCCTTTGCATGGTTTAGAGGTAATGTCATTGTGGAAGAGGCTTCTACAAGGGAATGAACCTCATGATTATGGAATTTACACAGAAGCAAAACTTTCTTCTTCAATTCCTTACACTCAACTCTCACATAAGTTATTCTTCTAGTAGTGAGAATAGCTACTAAAAATTCTTGGAAGCCAAGGGACCCTAAACCTATGCTACATTTTCTAGAGACATTGGAGAAATTACTATAGGTTTTAGTACTTCATAACATTCTAGATCATATAACGATGCTCGAATTAACAACAACAATAAATACTTAGGACCCTCATAGGGAGACTGTGCCAATACATGCATGGTTACATCCTTGGCTTCCATTGTTGGGCCAACTTATGGAACCTTTATATCCTACCATTCTTTATAAGTTTGGGAATGCACTTCATGCCTTCCATGCAAGTTATGCATCTGCATATGCAATTTTATCACCTTGAAAAATTGTATTTGACTCTACTAGCTGGGAACAACTGATTGTTCATTTTATTGTACCTAATCTAATGATAGTTCTAAAGGAATTTTTAAACAACCTAACCAATCAACAATTGGGTTATGGCTTATTTCTTTCTAAGAATATCTGATATGATATGCTTTTGTAAAATTTCTTGGAAACTCTGCCCATTTTTCCCATTCTGCATTATTTTTGTGTAGGATCTTAAGGTAAGTCACTTAACATGGGTTGAGTAAGTTTTATTGTTTTATTATTTAGATTCTAGAATATGTATGTAGCAAGATCAATTTTTTTATTGTGAACTAATATGTAATAAGAACCTTAAAAAATATCTATTTGTATATATAATGAGATACATGTTGGTAGTGGGCTAGTGTCCCTCTCAGGATCCATGACATGGCTTAACTGCCTCCTATGGTTCTATAAGATTTTTGGTTGTATCAGGCATTGAAAGGTTGATCTTTTGGTGCAACAACAATCCTATCCTTTCTAACAATTGGTATCAAAGCTTGGTCATAGTTTCAAATCTTGCAGGCCATGACAAGTAACACTGGGAGGAGGATTGTTGGTAGTGGGATAATGTTCCTTGTAGGATTTATGACATGTCTTAACTGCCTCCTATGGTTCTATAAGACCATTGGTTGTATCGGGCATTAAAAGATCAATCTTTTGGTACAATGACAACCCTATCCTTTCTAACAATACATATTTAGAAGGAAAAGAAAAAAACATTTACATACGTATGTCTTCTTCCCTTGAAGAAAATCACAGAGAAAGGGCACAAAGATCACAAGAGCATGACACAACAATGAAATAGTAGAGAAAGGGCACATCAACAAAATATAGAGATCACAAGGTCACATCAATGAAATGCACCAATCACAATGACACAACAACGTTCAAAGCTCTCCACCCTTGTTCGGAGCTCTCCACCTCTCTTGTGCACAACTCTCCACAATTAAAACAAATGGGGAATGATTTATGTTGTGTTTTCTATTTTTTGATTATACTCATGTGGGTGTTGCAATTACGACATCAACATCAATATTGTGATGATGTCAGGGATAATTGTAGAAAAAAATGAAAATCACCAAAAATTACACTACTATTGCAAATTTCCATCACAATTTGACCCCAAATGTTTTAGTGATAAATTCAAATTATCATCTTGAAGAGATTCAAAGCTATATTAGTCTTCAATTACTGAGAGATGCATTGAAGAATCAAAAGAGAATTCACTAATATTCATTTCATGGAGGATGTATGGAGTGATTACACACAAAGATTCATATCACAAAGATGGACAATTGTAGACTCATGTTGTAACAAATCATTGAACTTAGCATGGTTGAAATTCCACGAAGTTTTCAAGTTGAAGATGATGGCATCATCCTAGATGTAGAATATCACAAGGCTACTTTTGATAAGCGTTGTCCATTTCTTATTCAGTAGAAAAATAAATAAGGCATGTCCATATTTGATATATTCTAATCTATCTTAGTAATTTATAACAAGTGGTTGAAAATTCAAAGCCTTGAGAGAGTACATCCTAAGCTTGGGGTAGATTGCAATAATTTTGGACCTATTGGAAAGACATCTCAGGTGGAGATTATGATCAAAGATGGTTCATCTTCTTCAGGGCAAACTAAAACTCTCAAGTTCAAGCTCAAAGGTGGGAAATGATCAAAATCACCTTTAAAATCTTCTTAAGCACCCACATAGGCTCAAGAATTAGAGGAAGCATTTGAAGAAGGAGATAAAGGGGAAGAAGGAGAGATAATGATCATATCTCATATGACCAATAAAAAATTAGGATCCATCCATTTAGGAAAGACCCTTCTTGGTATTCAGTCCAAACATTTTACTCATTACATTTATTTCCTATGACCCAGTTTAGAAGTCCTAAAGTTACAGAGCTAGTGTCATAAGTTGCTATGTTGAATCTATGTAATGATTATGAGAGTTACTAGTTTGGTGGAAGAGTCATGAAGAGTTAACTATTAATAGGTGGTATGAGGTAGGTGTTGCATATGGAATGGTGATCATTATGGTTGAGATATTTTGCAATGTGTCATTGGTATAACAAGTTGACACTACATACCTCTTTAGTTTTGAAGATGGTTTTGGAAACCATGGGTTGTATCCAATTATGTTGAGCTCTATAAATATGTAGCCTCTTAGTGCAATTTGTATGTTTATCTGGATATCTTCTAATGAGCATTTATGTGCTAGATATTCTCTAGAATTCTCTACTGTTGTAATTTATCTTGATGAGAATTGGCTCAAGGATTGTATTGTAACTATTGTTGTTGTTGATAATAAAATTGAGTCTGACTTTTGGAGGGTTGGTTTTTCCTGCAAGGGTTTTCCCATGTATATCTTGTGTTGTGGGTTTATTTGATGAAATCTATTTTCACATGTGTTTATCTAGTTTGCAATAGCGTAAGGGTTTGTAATAATTTTTCAGTGTCATATATCTTGTTAGATTTATCATTTGGAAGAGTTTCTGCACTTTAGCTTCCTTTCAATTGGTATCAAATCCTAGCCAACTTTGTTATTGGTTTTGGGTAGATGAGTTTTTTGTGTTGATCCAACTTCAGTGGGAGTTTTGCAGAGGAATTTTTTCATCATCTTATTGCAAGTTAGACATGGAAAACACATCCCATAGTGTAGAGATGGATAAATTTAATGGAAATAATTTTGAGTTGTGGAAACTAAAAATGGAGGACATGCACGTAGATAGATATCTATGGGATGTGGTTTCTTTAATGAAACCTCAAACTACATCGCAAAATGATTGGGATAAGATGGATTGAAAAGACAAGGGCCTGATAAGACTTTTTTTGGATGATTCAATACTCTTAAATGTCCATGAAGAGAATACTACAACTGATCTTTGGAAGAATCTTGGTGATATTTATTGGGGTAAATCCTTCGTAAATAAGTTGTTCTTGAGAAATAATTTGTATTCTTTGAGGATGGAGGAAGGAGGCTTAATTGCGGATCACTAAAATTATTACAGTTGGCTAGATGAATTCTATTGGTGATAAGATTGATGAACAAGCTAAGTGAATGCTTTCATTATATTGTTTGCTGGACTCATGAGATCACCTAGTTATGGGTATTGGAAGCACAAAAACCACTTTCAAATTGGAGGATGTGGTTCATTCACTATTATCCAAAGAGACATGAAGAAAATCTTATGAGATGGCTAAGGAGGCCCTAGTTTCTCTTGGTAGAATAATGGATAAAAACAAGAAGAAGGACAAGAAGGGAAAATCCAAGTCTCCTAGTAAAAAGTCCAAGGTGAAATGTTGGAATTGCAACAAATTTGGTCATCTCCAAAAAGAGTGCAAGGAGGAGAAGAAAAGGAAAGGTAAAGAGGAGTTATCTAATTTCGACTCTGAAAAATCCTCTCATGATGATGTAGATTCTTTTGTCATAGCCTTGGCAACACATGCATCAAAAGATGTGTGGTTGATACATTCAGGTGCTTCTTTCCACATGACATCTCACATATATTGGTTTTCAAAGTATGAAGAGATGGTGGAAATGTGTACTTGCATGATAATTCTCATCTAACTATTGTGGGTCATACTAGAGTCAAGATTACATTCCCTAATGGTAGAGTGAAGGGGATTTACGGTGTACTATATATCCTTGGTTTGGAAAAAAAGCTACTTTTAGTCAGCAAGCTTGGTGATGTAGGTGGGCAAGTTGTTTTCTTAAGTGGTGGATGCAACATGACAAGAGGCTCTATGGTGTTTGCTAAGGTTGTTAGGATTGACACCTTGTATAGGCTAGATGCATGTACAATTTAGTGCTTCTGTGAAGTCCACGAAAAGGGCTTTGGATTCTTCATCCTCACCATTAGATCAAGAAAAGGAGAAGAATATTATTTCTACATCTGATGGTAATTCTTTTTGGGTACCTAAGGGTGCAAATTATTTGGAGATGAAGGTTCCAGATGAGAAGAAAATGTTATGGAACCAAAAGTTTGGTTACATTGGCAATAAGGATCTTAGAGACCTAAAAAATAAGAGCCTTGTTGAAGGCCTTGATGATTGTAATATGGAGTTCTTTTTTTGTGAACAATGTGTTTATGGTAAACAAGACCATGTTTCTTTTTATTCTAGTTCTCCAAAGACTTATGGAGCTTTGGATTATATTCATTCAAATGTGTTTGGTCTAGTTGATATCTAGATTTGTGTACTTTATCTCATTCATAGATGATTATCATAGGAGGACATTGTGTATTTTCTCGAAAGTAAATCTGAAGTTTTTAGTCAGTTTAAGGAATTGAAGTCCTTGGTTGAAAATTAGTCTGGTAGAAAAATTAAGAGTTTGAGGATTGAAAATGGCGGTGAGTTTTGTTTAGCAAAAGTCACCAGATCTTATTAGGATCATGGAATTGAGAGACATAAGACAAATCTATATATGCTCCACAAAAAAATGGGGTTTTAGAGAGAATGAATAGAACTTTGATGAAGAGAGCTAGGAATATGTTGACTGGTGCTAGGATTGAACAAAATTTCTAGGCTGAAGCTTTAGCCACTACACACTATTTAATTAACAAATCTCCTACTTCAACACTTGTGGAGAAGACACCCATGGAGGCATGGTTTGGAAAGAAGCCCTCATAGAGACATTTCATAGTCTTTGGTTGTGAGACATATGTTCATGTACCAAGTGAGAAAAGGTCAAATTGGAAAATAAGGCAGTCAAGTCTATCTTCATTGGCTATGGTGTTGGTGTGAAAGGTTACAAGATTTGGGATCTAGTTAAAGAGAAGGTGCTCTACAGTAGAAACATGATCTATCGTGAGATGATACCTTCCATAGTTGATTTGTAACCAGAGAAGGAAGAGAAGCATAAAATGGAAGTGGTTCATATTCCTTCTTCCCCAAAGGAGGAAGAGCTACAAGCTCCTAATGGACCTGATAATGAGGAGATCTTAAGTAACTCTGAAAGTTGTGAAGAAGAGCAATAACCTCAACCTTAAACTATGAGGAGCTCTATTCGTGATAGGAAGTGACTTGATATGGGTATTCACCTGAAAGGTTGGTATATTCTTTGTTGGATTCCAGTTGTATTTTTTCTTTGATTTCTAACACTAATGGGCCAAGGAATGTTAGAGAGGCTATAGGTATGGATGATGTAGATTCTTGGATGAATGCCATGAATGAAGATATGGTGACATTGAAGAAGAATTCTATATGGGACCTAGTACCTTTTCCTGAAGGACACAAACTTTTTTTATGTAAATGTGTTTTCAAGAAGAAATTGGATCCAGATGGAAGTATTGAGAAGTATAAGGCACAATTGGTCATGAAGGGGTATTCATAGGTGGAGGGAATTGATTATGGTGAAATATTCTCTCTTGTAGAGAAGATGACATCCATTCGATTGTTGTTATCATTTGTAGCAACTTATGATTATGTAGTTGAGAAAATGAATGTGAAGACAACGTTCCTTCATGGTGATTTGGAGGAGGAAATTTACATGCTGTAGCCAAAGAATTTGATTGAAAAAGGTAAAATAATCTTGTATTTCATTGAAAAAGGTAAAGAAAATCTTGTTTTCAAGTTGAAGAAGTCTTTGTATGGTTTGAAGCAGTTACCTAGAATGTGGTATCAAAATTTTGACACCTATGTGTTTTCCTTGGGATTTATGAGATCTAAATATCACCATTGTGTTTACTATAAATATTAAAATGGTCACATTCTTATCACAGTCCTGTATGTGGGTGATATGTTGCTTATTGGGAGTGGTAAAATGATGATTTCAGATTTGAAGACTTAGCAACACAGTTTGAAATGAAAGATCTAGGTGTAGCTAGATATATTCTTGGGATTGAGATTATCAGAGATAGAGATACCAGAAAGATTTGGATGAGCCAGAGGAAGTATGTTAACTCTATGTTGGAGAAATTCAGCATGATAGTTTGTAGACAATTAGTTATTCCAATGTTACAAGAAACACAACTTTCTATGGAGGATGTCTAAAATATCTTACTAAGATGGAGGACATGTTTAGAGTACCTTATGTGAGTGCTATTGGCAGGTTGATGTATTATATGGTCTGTTCAAGGCCATACATTTCCCAAGTAGTGGGAGTCCATAGGTGATATATGGCTAGTCCTGGAAGGGTGCAGTGGAATGCAATTAAGAGAGTACTCAAGTATCTGAGGGGCATGTCTAAGTATTGCTTATGTTTTCATGGTATTCCTACTATATGTCAACATTTTTCTTTCATTCATGGATATGTGGATTTAGATTAGGCAAGCAACATTGACATTAAAAGATCCACCAGTGGATATATTTTCACAATATTTGGTGGTCCAATTAGTTGGATAAGTGACAGGTTGTAGCTACTTTTTCACTATAGAAGCAAAGTATATGTTAGCTACACATGCTTCTAAAGAGGCCTTTTTCTTTAAGAGATTGTGTTCTGATATTCGTTTGATGTAGGAGAGATTATTATATGTTGTGATAGCCAAAGTGCTATATGTTTTGCAAATAATGGCACTTTCCATGCCAAAACAAAGAAAATTGATGGACACTATCATTTTGTTCATGATTTGATGGAAGATGGAAAGGTGAAGTTAAAAAAAAATGGTACTTTGGAGAATGTTACAGATGCATTAATGAAGCCAGAAGTTTAGATGGTGTATTGGTGCTATGGGCCTTGGGGCCTTGAGAACGTGACAAAGTTTTTGACTCTTGTAAGGTCTTCAATAAGTGAGAGAATATAAGGAAAAAGGCATCTCAAACTTTGAATTTGGACATGTTATTTATTTCCTATAGCCCATTATAGAAGTCCTAAGTTAAGGAGTTAGTGTCACAAGTTGGTATGTTGAATCTATGTAATTGTTGGTAAACAAATTGTTATTTCTAATGTAACTCTTAAATGCTCGAACCTGTGAGAAACAATTTGATACCAACAATTGGATAATTTATCATGAGGTTGATAGATTTCCTCTGAATTGAAAGGTACAAATCCCTTATCAATGATATTCAATGAATTTGTTTGTTCCTAAACTAATTGGGTACGTTCTTGACCTGAGAATGGAAGAGGAAAACAAAGCCAGCCCTAGACAGAACTAACTCAGGAAGATTTTAGTTCCTAAACCTATCCAATGCCAAGAACCCATAATTTCTATGACTTTTTGATATCGGTAATGCAATATGGATGCAAATTATGTGAATGCAATGAAGAAATGAAGATTTAATATTTAGATTTTTGCAATAGGAATATATGCAAATACTCTGATCTACAACACATTCATTATTTGACATAAGATGCAAGATAATGCCCAAAACTGAATACAAAAATGCTCTGATTGAATATATTCAGAAATAAAACCCAAATCCTTTGATTTGAAGAAAAACTCTTCTTTGTTTTGAACACAACAAATACAATGCTCTGATTTTTATTTGCTTGCAACTCTGGCCAAATCTATTACAGAAATCAATGCATGAAATGAAATGCATAAAATAAACTATTGTCTCCCCTCTACTCCAGAAATACCTACTCTTGTAGAAAAGAAGAACCCTTGCAAATGAAGAGGTTTTACAACAAATACATTCTCCAGTAACCTTTTGGTTTCTTCTAGTGACTTTTCAGTTCTGTAACCAATCTTGTCTCTTTGACTTCTCATATTTTTCCTTTTGAAAACTGATATGCTTGTTAACTTTTGATGTTAATAATTATATATACTAACATATTTAAATTATATTTTAACAATTGACATTTAAATATGTTAAATCAATATCAAAATCATTCCTTTGTTGAGCGGACAACAAAATAAATATTGCTACCAGGTAAAAATGGGTCATGTTTCAAGGGGCATATCTTTTGATTCCACTATTAGATTGAGATCATCTTTGGATATATTTTTTCAAACCTAATTATCTTGATTCTGACTGGAGCAATAAAAAAAAAAATCACTGAGTCAAAAGATATGAGCTATTGAATTCTAATCTATATGACTATTACAAAATCAGAATTGACAAAATAAAGTCTCCAACCATTCTTCTTTCACATGCTATGTAACCTAGATGTATTCAATTTTCCAGTATGTTCTTCCAAGCTTACCATGTTGATTCTCTATTGAATTTTGGAAGGAATTCTCTGAAATTCCTGTGGCAAAAAATCTTGAATGGAGGTTGAAAAGTGTACCAAGTTCTCAATTTTCCACTTCTCTATTGTAGGTGAAATTCACAGATTCTTGTAACAGCTACACTTTGAAAATAATTAACAAGCAATACTTCTTCTTTGCTATTAGGTCACTAGTTATGGAACACTCTTATTCATCCTTTATGGAAATTTGGCTTTTGTCTTCTCCCTTTGTGGAAAATTCCAAACTGACTGTGAAAGGCATACCAAAAAATGAATTTTCCACTTCATATTTAATATCATGTTGATGTCGAAATCTTCAAGCAATAAATCATTATGAGATTACCATTCTTTGTTTAATCAATTAAGAGCTCTTTTCCATCTCTCTAATGTGGATTTGATGCTTGGTGGAAGTTCCATTTTTGAGTTTGAAAAGCGCACCAAATCTTCAATTTTCCACCTCCATGTAGTGGGCACAATTTTGATGAAGATTGATTCATAAATTTCTTTTTTGAAGTTATCTTGATACTGGACCCTATATATATTCATTTTGGATTGAGATTTGCCTTTTCTCTCCTCATGTGGAAAACTGAACTTTGACTGCGAAAGGCGTAGCAGAAAATGAGTTTTCCATTATGCTTTTCCCTTTGGTGGAAAATGAAACATTTGCTTCTCCAATGGAAAATTTGAAAATGACTGCAAAAAGCATAGCGGAAAATAATTTTTCCACTATACTTTTCCCTTTGGTGGAAACTAAAACATTTGCTTCTCTAATGGAAAATCTAAAAATGACTTTGAAAGGTGCAGCGGAAAATGAGTTTTCCACTATGCTTTTCCCTTTGGTGGAAAATCCCAAGTTGACTACTCCATTGCAAAAAATTCAAGAAGTTCTTCTCCATGGAAAGAAAAAAAATGAACTTTGACTGCCATTTACTTTCATATTTGCATGTCTGGACTTAGTAACAATTCAGTCCTTCATAGAGACTTTCTTAGAATCAAGGAATGCAATAGTGGAAATTTATCATGGGTGGTGACTTAAAAGTTTTAAAAATTGGGACACTTTTAGTGCACCTATAGTAATGATTATGATAGTTACTGTAAGAATTTGCTTTAGGAAAAAATCACCCAAGACCAAGAAGCTCAAGAACTAACAAAAAATAGACCAATAGAGTATGATCAGAATAGCAATATGAAATTCAATTTGATATAATGGTACACAAGTAGTGCCTGAATATAAAGGCCTCTATAATGTCTAGGAGTTAGCAATATGATAATCCTCAAAACTAAGCACATGTCCACCAAGAGTGGATTATACTCCATTAAGCACAAGAGTTAGTGTGATGATGAGAGGATAAGCCTACAAAGGCATGTCACATAAAATTATGTTGTAGACACCATGTGCTTAGTTAAAAGTGTGAATAATTGTGTTGTCAACATGATAACTTAGTTGATTATGCAAACTCTAGCGCTATAGACACCATGTGCTAAAATAGAGTTGCTAATGTAGACTCTTAGGTGTCTAACCTAATAAATAATAAAATAATACATTTATCCTAAGTAAACTTAAGTTTACTTAAGTAAAGTGTAAATTAAAAATTAAGTAAACTTAAGTAAAGCATAAATAAAAATTATTTCTAACACCCCTCCTTAGGTGCAACTTAGGGGAATGCACTAAAGCTCACAAAAACTATGATGAAATGCATGGTGGGTCCTGACTACTAGGTCCTGTTAGGTACCCAAGTACAAATATAATGAAATGAAATGAAATCTCTTTGCAAATGGAGAAAGAGGGAAAACCTCATAGGAAAAACCCTCCCCCCAAAAGAGAGATATGTACAATAGAGAAGAGAAGGATCATGTGATCCCTCTGGTGAAAAATTCCTCGCCCTCAAGAGATGTCACAATTGAATGTATTTAAACTCCATGAAGGGCTTGGTGAAGATGTCAACTACCTATTGCTCAGTATGACAATACTGCAATACGATGACCTACTCATGAATCAACTCTCGAATGTAGTGCATATGAACCTCAATATGTTTGGTGCATTGATTTTGCACTGGATGTTTTGAGATCTCAATAGAACTTTTGTTATCACAATGGATGACTGTGGGTCTAGGTAGATCAAAATCAAACTCCTTCAGAATTTGCTATAGCCAAATAGCCTCTATTGCCACATTCATAGCTCCTTGATACTTAACCTCAGTTGATGAAAGAGAGATGGTGTTTTTCTTTTTACTCTACCAATAAATGGGGCCAGAACCAAGATGAAACATATATCCTGAAGTAGACTTGCAAGAATCAAGGTCCCCTACATAGTCTGAGTCTGTATATCCCACTAACTAAAGTCTTGTACCAGCTACATAGTGTATCCCATGTGTATGTGTACCCTAAATATAGTACAAGATTCATTTGGTTGTCTTCCAATGAAGTTCATGTGGCTCTTGCATAAATTGATAAACCATGCTAACTACATATGAGATGTCAGGGCATGTATGTGTCAAGTAGATGAGGCTTCCAACCAACTGTCTATACAAAGTCTCAACAAGTGGAGTGGAACAATTTATTTCTAACTTAACACCAAAAAGAAAGGGAGTAGCTGTAGCCTTGTAGTCACTCATGTGAAATCAAGCAAGTAGATCAAGAGAATGCTTGGGTTGTGATAATGTCATCCCTGATGAAGATTGATGTGTCTTTGTACCAAGGAAATAGTGTAGTAGACCTAAGTCTATCATTGAAAACTTATCCTGCAAAGTAGCCTTGACATTTTTAATAATGGATGTTGTGCTCCATGTAATGATCAAGTTGTCAACATAAAGCACAAGAATAAAATGTGAATAATCCCTTTGAAGAATGTAGACATTTGGATTGAAATGACATCTAGTGAACCCTACTGAGAGAAGAAAAGAATCCATCTTGGCACACCAAGCTCTTGGAGCTTGTTTAAGTCCATAGATAGATTTCTTCAATTTTCAAACCAAGGTAGCATCCTCTATGAACCCTTGTGGTTGCTCCATATATATCTCTTCATGAAGATCCCCATTCAAAAATGCACTTTTCATATCCATCTAATGCACAACCCATCTTTGAGCTACTGCTATAGCTAGTGTCAAACAAATGGAATTCATCTTTGCAATTGGTGCAAAGGTCTCAGTGTAATCAATGCTAGGTACTTGAGAAAAACCTTTTGCAACAAGTCGAGCCTTATGTTTATTAACACTTCCATCCACTGCAAATTTGGTCTGATAGATACACTTACATTGAACCAATTTTCTTCCCTTAGGAAGAGAGATTAAATCCCATGTATCATTTCTCATAAGAGAGTTATAATCTTCCTCCATTGCTCTATCCCATTCTAGAATACCTGATGCTTCTTTAAATTATTGTAGATCTGAAGAAACAAAAATATAAGCATGTGGGAGTGAGTCGGGTTGTGATCTTGTCCTCCTAGTATTGGAAGGATTCCTTGCCAATGGTCCTATCACATCCAATATTTTCTTATCTCATCTAGGTATATTGGAAGAAGATGTAGTAGTAGTATCCTCAATATCTTCTAGCTAATGCCTCTATGTGGGTCAGGGATGAACATCTTCCAAGTCACTGCTATCACTATCACTCTCTTCAATGAAGGAGGAAGAAGGAGGAGTTGAAGAAGTAAAGCTTGGGAAACTTTCATTAAAATGTACACTCCTCTCATAGAATATATCATGTGTCTCTGGATCCATTAACTTGTAGGCTTTATGTGAGTCTGCATATCCAACAAATATGCAAGGTTTGCTTTGAGCTTCCAATGCCTTGCATTTCTATGGAGGTATTTTGGCCCATGCTGGACAACCAAAGACTCTGAAGTGCTTAACCATAGGTTTCTTGCTAGTCCATGCTTGAAAATGAGTTACACCATCCAAAGCTTTGTGAGGACTCCTATTTTGTATATAGTTAGCACAATTCATTACTTGAGCCCAAAAGATTTGATCAAGAGACTTTTTTAGTAGCATGCAAGTGGTCATCTCCTTGAGAGTTCTATTTTTCCTTTTAGAAACACCTTTTTTCTGTGGCATATATGGTAATGAATGCTGAAGGTCAATGCCCTCTCGAGTGCCAAAGTCTATTAGCCTTGAGTTCACATACTCTCCCCCATTATTTTTTCAAAAAACTTTGATTGCTTTTCTTGACTACTTTTCAACTTGAGCCTTGAAGCTGAGAAATTTTTCAAACACTTCACTCTTATGAGCCATGAAGAAAAACCAAGTAAAGCAAGAGTAGTCATCTATGAAGGTGAGTGCATAGTGAGACTTGCCAAATGATGGCACTGGAAATGGTCCTGCCACATCACTATGAACTAATTCAAGAACACATTGTGCTCTCCAAGACTTCCCCTTTTCATACAATTTTTTTGGATGTTTTCAAAGTGCGCAACTTGAACAAAGACCTTCTGAAAACTGGACTTGAGGTAGACCATTAACCATTTTATTACTACTAAGCTGCTAAAGATATCTATAGTTGAGATGTCCAAATCTCTCATGCCATAGTTTTCTTTTTACATTTGAATGTAATAACAAGGCTTATGCATTTGATTTTGGCACAAAGGAGGAGAAAGTGTAGAGCCTTGAATCATGATTGGCTTCACCTATTGCAATCATAGAGTCATCCTTGATGCTTTTCATTACCATTGAATCTAGAAGAAATTCAACTTTATTTCCATCTCCATAATGAGTCATTTGGTAGACTAAAAGAAGGTTTGAGGTAAGGTTAGGAACATATATAATATCCTTGAATGCTCCATTGTTCATCTCAACCTCACCTTTACCTTCAACTTCCACCTTAGTATCATCACCTACAAAGATGTGTGGTATCTCTAAATGTGTCATGGAACAAAAATCTAGCTTTGATGCACCCTTATGATGTGTGGCACCTAAATTCAATGATCCATTCTCCTTGACTAACAATGTTTGTGAGTAAAGCATGCCCTTTGCCCTTAGAATCTAAAGATGAAGATCCTTTCCCTTTATAAGCATTAGGTAGTGGAACATTGTGTTTCTTCATGATGTTCCTCAACTCATAAATTTACTTATGATAACACTAATGTTCATCATGACCCATCTTCTTACAATAGGCACACTTTTTCTTCTCCTGATTAGTGTCCCCCTTTTTGTTTGTATTAGGAGAAGACTGACCTTTTTGTTGATTTGATGTTAGTGTTGAATTTTCTATATCCTCTTGTTTGTTATTCTTCCACTTCTTCTTTTTTCCCTTTCCTTTGATTGAAATTTGACCCGCTGAATTCTGAGAACCCTCATTATTAGCCACCAATACCTTAGACTTTAAAGACTTGAGAATCCCCATTATTTGCAACTTAGTTTGTTCATCCTCTAATAGTTGAGTGTAATCATCAAAAGTGATTTTCTTATAGGAAGATCCTAAGGCAGTCTTTGTGGTGTTGAAAGAAGGGACAAATGTGGAGTACTCAGATGACAACTTATTATGAATGAGATAGATCAACCTGTCATCTTTAATAGGACTATCACAATCATCAAGCTTTTTTCTTAATTCATTCACCTTAATGATAAAATCCTATATTGAATCAAAGGTCTTAGGATCTAGGGAGACAAGCTCATCATCAATTTTGTAAACATCCTCCTTAGTCATTTTACCATATAGGTTTTTGAGGGCATCCCAAGCTTTTTTGGTTGTATGATACTTCATGATCTGATAGAGGATCTTGTCTTCAACCCCAAACCTAATATCACTTATGGCTTTCCTAACTACCTTTACCCAATCTTTGATATCACTTTGAGACACTTTATCACCTATTGGTTTAGGAAGGGAACCATCTACATATTGAGAAACTTCATCATGCATCAATTGACACCATATATTAATAGACCATGTGACATAGTTATATGGTGTTAATTTTAGAATCTTAAGATTTCCCATGATGCAAGAAATGAAAGATAGCAATAGGAAAAGAAGAGTACAACACCAAGAGGCACCCCCCTATTCACTCAATCAAGAAACCCCCCCCCCCCCCCCTGAAAATGAATTTTTTTGGTACTTTATACTTGTGATTACAATAGCCACTTGCCAATGTTGGCCTTAGTGGTCTTTTGATTTTCTATTTACAACCTCCTTTTGGAGTTTAGATCTAGAACTTCACAATGTATCTCAGATACACAAAAATTCTAAAGTTTTATCAAAGTATTACAATGTAAAAAGGAACTAATTCTAAAAGTGGTATTTTTGTCCACACAAGCCTATAATTTGATTAAAAGTCTAGAAAGTAGATAGAGAATTATTCACTTTCAAAAAAAAGGAACTTGATTTGGAGTCCAGATGAGCTCGTACGGAGCAATTGAAGTTGCAAAATGTAGGATTAGATAGATATAGTCACCAAAAACTATAATTTTTGACAAATCCATGCATGAAAACCAGAGAATAATAGCACCACTAATTTTTTTAGGAAATTCTAGCCAAAAAAGAAAAATATTTCACTTGATTTGGAGCCTGGATGATTGAGATATGGCCTCACAAAGTTGGACTATCAAATCAAAATTGATTCTAGAGAGGGGTTTGAGTAGTAAAATAATGTGTTAAATTTGACGTCCAAATGGCTATTGTGGTAGTGCAATTTGGCCTACGAATGATGGTCAAATAGCCATCAATTTTAATGATGTGGTAGGATGACATCAATAATAAATAGCCCTTGGGTGACATGTCAGTACAAAGGATGATGTCAATTGATGTGGCAAGGTACGACTAGAGCTTATGTGGGATGACATCATTGTCTTGCTAGTGCTAACATGGATTCTATGTTTTAGACATGGTGGGCCCATAGTGATCCACATGGGTAGAGATTGGATGAAGCAGTGACACTGACTGGTCAGGAGAGTGAGAGCTAAGTTGGTAGTGCTACTTTGGCATTGACTTGAATCAATGTGGTGGTTTGCAACATGACATGTATCAGAGTGTCTGGTGACACTACGTGACGAAGACTACACTACTTGTAGGTGACTATTCATGAGCCAAAATATGGGTGCTGATGACTAGAGCCATGCATCGAAAAATAGGATGGTCACTGTAGTTTTATAATTGCCAATGGGAGTTTTATCATTGGCGTGAAGAGGGTCTGTCAGAGGTTAATACTACCAGTGGATGGGGATGTTATAATCCCACATGTGTTGTGCAATTAACATAAAGGTAAATAAAAGAAATAAGCCACAATGATTGAAATAAATGAAAGCCGTTGAATTGTATGTGTTCGTCGCTATGTGTGTGATCGGTATAACAAAGAATATTCCACCTAATATTTTGTGGGGGCCAAGATTTCACCACCCGGTTCCTACAAAAAAAATTTCTCTGTAGGCTTGATAGGCTAATTTTTTTTCGAAAATAAAAATTTGAAAAATTCAAAAATTGCAGAGAATACAGATCTAAAATAAATTTGCAGATCTAAAAAATGACCATATCGAATATTGAAAATTGGGCCTTCTGGTGCCAGTTTGCAAAATTTTTTTGCCTCAAATTTGACTATAACCCAACATAGAAAAATTTATAGTTAATTTTCACCAAATCGATGCTTTAGATGCAATGGTGAGGTTTGCTTTAGCTCTAGACACCCTTGATAACTATGGATACTCTGGATCTAAATCGAGGTGTCCTCTGAGAGGTGAAGTAAGAATGGTCTCCAATGGCTATGAAATGATGCTTCTAAGGCTTTGATACCATGTAAGAATTTTTCTTAGAGAAAAATCACCCAAGACCAAAAAGCTTAACAACTAGCATAAAATAGACCAATAGAGTATGATTAGAATAACAATATGAAATTCAATTTGATGTAATAGTGCACGAGGAGTGCTTGAATATAAAGGCCTCTGGAATGCTTCTAAAATGTCTAGGAGTTAGCAATATGATAAGCTTCACAACTAAGAACATGTCCACTAAGAGTGGATTATCCTCCATTAAGCATAGGAGTTAGTGTAATGATGAGAGGATAAGCCTACAAATGTGTGTTATGTAAAATTATGTTGTAGACACCATGTGCTTAATTAAGAGTACAAATAACTGTGTTGTCAACATGACAACTCAGTTGATTATGGTAACTCTAGTGTTGTAGACACATGTGCTAAAATAGAGTTGCTAACTCTTGTGTTGTCAACATGACAACTCATATGAGTACACAAACTCTTAGGTGTCTAACCTAATAAATAATAAAATAATATATTTATCCTAAGTAAACTTAAGTAAAGTGTAAATAATAATTATTTACACTTACAATTACTAGTTTGGTGGAGGAGTCATGGAGAGTTAACTATTGAGAAGTGGCATGAGGTAGGTGTTGCATATGAAATGGTGATCATTATGGTTGAGATATTCTAGAAGCTTCTATGTGCAACATATCATCAATTTAGCAAATTGACACCACATACCTCTTTGATATTAGAGATGGTTTTGGAAAAGATGGGCTATATCCACTTGTGTTGAGGTCTATAAATATGTAGCCCCTTAGTGCATTTTGTATGGTTGTTTGGATATCTTCTAAGGAGTGTTTGTGTTCTAGATATTCTCTAGGATTCTCTGCTATTGTAATTTCTCTTGATGAACATTAGCTCAAGGATTGTATAGTAACTATTTTGTTGTTGATAATTGTTGTGATGTGGAGCCTAATCAGACTTAGAGGTTTATTCAACTCAATTTCTGCCTAGATTATTTCTATGGGGGGCTTGCGGATAGTTCCCTAGGTGTGCTCCCTATCATTGTATAGGGTGGGGTTGAGGGGAAATGCTCCCACGGAGATTTTTGAGGGAAAAACAAAGCCAAAAATGACTCTACTATTGTAAAAGGCATTGGATGCTATTTTTCTATTGGACAAATTATTCTAACCCTAATTTTGTAAGAAATAAAATCTTGTATAGAATGACTTAGGGTTAGGGATTTCATAATGTATGATGTGATTTTAGCTTCTTGTGGCATTATTGAGTGATAAGGGATTAGAGATTGTAATCACTAGATAATAATAATATTGGACTTGCTATTGGTAGACGTTGCCAAGGGATTGGATGAACCATGTTAAATCATTATGTCTTGTGTTCTCTTGTGATTTATTATTTTATGATATTGGTTATATTTGTATATAATTTTTTAAATTTTTGATTGTGGTTGATCCTAACAAGTGGTATCAAAGATAGACCATCATCATTTTTTAGCCCAGGTTGTTGTCATTTTTTTTAGCTATCCTGGGCAAGAAGGTCTTGCAATTGAGTGGGAGTCTTATGATTGAGTGGGAGCGATGGAAGATGAGGGTAGGCTAAAGGTTGAGAAGTTTAATGGAAATAACTTTTAGTTATGGAAAATCCAAATGGAGGACTATCTTTATCACAAGGATTTATGGTATGCATTGGAAGGAAAGCCAAGAAACAGGAAACTTTGACAGATGAGGAGTGGGAAATTATGGATAGAAAGACACTTGGAAGTATTCAATTATGCTTAGCACAATCAGTAACATTTAATATTACAAAACCAAAGACAATTGAAGAGTTGATACAAACCCTAACAAGGTTGTATGTAAAGCCCTTTGCATCGAATAAGGTATAGTTCAGGAAGTGTTTATTTAATATGAAGACGATAGAAGGTGGATCTATTGTAGATAATTTAAATGAGTTTAATATAGTTACTAGTTAGTTATCTTATATGAATGTCAAATTTGATGAAGAAATTAGGGCTCTCTTGATTTTGTGTTCTTTTCCTAAAAGTTGGAATGAATTGGCAATGACTGTGAGTAATTATGTTTCTGGATCTAACACCTTAAAATTTGATGATGTGATTGGTGTTATTCTAAGTGAGGAAACTCATGGGAAAAGCTTAGGTGGATCTACATCAAGAAGTACTCTAAACACACAAAGTAGAGATAGAATTACTAAGAGAGGAAACAATTCTGGAAATCATGGGAAATCAAGAAGAAAATCAAAGGGGAAGAGGTCTCAATCTAGAGGACCAAGAGATTATTGGTATTGTGGGAAACTAGGCCATAAGAAGAAATATTGATAGACTCAAAAGAACAATGAAGGAGACAAAAAGGTTGGAAACAAGGAGGCAAATATGGTAAGTAATAAATTTGAAGAGGGTGCTTTGCTTCTTTCCTTAGAAAGTGTTGATGATTAATGGGTTTTAGATTCTGGGGCTTCATTTCATGCTACTCCCCATAGAGGTTATTTTCTTGATTATGTCCAAGGGGATTTTGAGCTTGTTTATTTGGGAGATAATGAACCCTGTTAGATTGTTGAAAAGAAAAAAGTTAAGATTAAGTTGCAGAATGAGAATCATTGGCTACTGCAAGAGGTAAGACATGTTCCAAGGTTGAGTAGGAATTTAATTTCAACATGGAAACTAGGTAATGAGGATTACATAGTTACATTTAATGATAAAAATTGGAAGGTTTCAAAAGGTCCCCTTGTGGTAGAAAAAGGTGTGAAAGTAGGCACCTTATATCTTTGTATAGGTCATACTATTCCTTCTAGTTTAATTATTTTAGAGAAATGAATGTTTAGGAATAGTTGCTACAGTTGAATAGGGAGAACAAACAATTGCTAAAGATTTTGATATAGTTCTAGGGCACAACATACTTGGGAACATGAGTGAGAAAGGTATAAAATTACTTCATTCAAAGAAATTTTTACCAGGTTTGAAATGTGTCAATATGGACTTCTGTGAAAGTTATGTGTATGTAAAACAAAAGAGGGTGAGTTTTGTGAAGAGTGAGAAATAAAAGTAAAATGAGAAATTATAGCTTGTGCATACAGATGTATGGGCACCATCTTAGGTATCTTACCTTGGTGGCTCTCATTATTATGTTACATTTATTTATGATGCAACTAAAAAAGTATGAGTTTATTTCTTTAGACACAAATTTGATGTATTTCAAACTTTTAAGAAATGAAAATTCTTGGTTGAAAATGAGACTAGTAAAAGATTAAAATATCCCATATATAATAATGGTGGTGAGTATTGAAGCAATGAATTTGAAGATTATTGTTCCTCTAATGGTATTCATAGACAAAAAAGTGTTTCAAAGACTCCATAGGAAAATGGAGTGCTGAACACATGAAAATGACAATAATGGAGTGTGCAAGGAACATGAGGTTGCATGCTAGGTTACCCTTAAACATGTCAGTTAAGGCTATCGACATCACTATATATTTGATCAATAGAGGTGTCTCTACTCCTTTGGGTTGTGGTATTCTAGAGGAAGCATGGATTGGTAAGAAGGTGAATTAATCTTTTCTCAAAAATTTTAGTTGTGAAGCATTTGCACATATAGATTCTGAAAATAGAACTAAGCTAGAAGGTAAGTCAAAGAAATGTATATTTGGTGGATATCATGACATTGTTGAATTTGGTTATAGGCTTTGAGATTTTCAAAATCATAAAATTGTAAGAAGTAGGGATGTCATATTCAATTAGAGAGTTTTGTACAAAGATATGTTGCAACAACATGAGAAGAAAGAAAATGTTTATATAGTGCTAGATGGTACTCAAAAGGAAGATGTTCTAGTAGTCCCTCATGGTCTACAACAATTTCAAAGACAAATACCACACATCCCAGTGAATGTTAGATGGTCAACAAGGCTAAGTAGACCTCAAAAAAGATTTTCTCCCTCTTTGTACTATATTTTACTAATTGATGCTAGTGAACTTGAATATTATGATGAAGCTGTGGAGGTGGATATTAAGATTTAGTGGGTGTGAGATAACTAGAAAAATTGACTCCTTGCTAAAAAACTAGAATTGGGACTTATGCAAGTTGCCTATAGATAAAAAGGCTTTACATAATAAATGAGTTTATAGGTCAAAATAAGAGGATGGAGGTAAGAAAATATTTAAATCCAAGTTAGTGGTAAAAGGATTTGTATAGAAAAAGAGAATTGATTTTGATGAGATATTTTCTCCTATTGTTAAAATAATTTCTATTTATATTGTTTTAAGTATTGTGGGTACTGAAGATTTGCATTTGGAGCAACTTGATGTTAAAACAACCTTTATTCATGGTGATTTGGATGAAGAAATATATATGACACATTTATAGGGATTTGAGGTCAAAGGTAAGGAGAACTTAGTGTGCAAATTGGATAAAATTTTATACAGCTTGAAGCAAGCACCTTGGCAATGGTATCTTAAATTTGACAATTTTATGAATGAGCATGGTTATAGTCTGTCATTCTGACCATTGTGTTTATTTTAAAAGGTTATATGATAAAAAATGAATTATTTTATATTTATATGTTGATGATATTCTTGTAGCTAGCTGGGTCTAATATGGATCACATTAAGTGGTTAAAAGAGCAGTTAACACATTCATTTTATATGAAGGATTTGGGGGTATAAAAATGATTCCTTAGTATAAATATTTGTAGACATAGAAAGAACATAAAATTGGCATTATCTCTGGTTGATTATATTGTGAAGGTGTTGCAATATTTTTCTATGGAGAATGCTAAAATTGTTAGCACACCTTTCCCTAGTCATTTGAAATTGACTAAGGAGATGTGTCTAAAAACACCAAAAGAGGAGATTAAAATGTCTAAGGTACCTTATGCTTCAGCTACAGGGAGCTTAATGTATACCATGGTATGTACTTGGCTAGATATTGCACATGTAATGAGAGTTGTTAGTAGGTATATGAGTCATCTAGGAATTGAGCATTAGAATGCAGTTAAATGGATTCTCATATATTTGAGAGGAACATCAAGTAAGTGTTTTCATTTTGGTGGCTCTAGTACCAATTTATAGGGCTATGTTGACTCAAATTTGACAAAAGATATTGATACTAGGTAGAGTACTATAGGTTATGTATTTGTCATTTGTGGGACAACAACGAGTTGGATTTCTCTGTTGGAGAATGTTAATTCTTTATCTAATACATAGGTAGAGTACGTTGCTTCTTTAGAGGTAACCAAGGAGATAATATGGCTTCAGTTCTTGATGGAGGAATTTGGAGAACCACATGGAGATAATTATTTTTTTACAAATAGCCATAATACCATTCATGTTGTCAAAAATTCTCTCTATATTCAAAGACAAAACACATACAATTACGATACCATTTCATTCAGTTAGTTTTGCATGATGGATAGTTAAAGCCAAAGAAGATACATATAAATGATAATCCAATAGATATTTCTACCAAGGTAGTCACAAGGGAGAAGATGAAATTCTCTTTAGCTTCAGTTGGTCTTCTACACTAAACATAATAAAAGAAAAAAAAAGTCCAAGGTGGTTTGATATTTCAGTTGGAGCTATAGATTTAGTGGTGCTATGATCAATCTTTAAGTGGGAGGTTATTGTTGTAGAGTCTAATCAATCTCCAAGTGGGAGATTATTGTAATGTGGTGCCTAACTAGACTTGGAGGTTTATTTGACACAATTTTCCCCCAAATCATTTCTATGGGGATTTGGGGGTAGTGCCTTAGGTATGCTCCCTATTGTAGTACAAGGTGGGGTTGAGGGGCAATGCCCCCATGGGGGTTTTCAGGGGTAGGACCTGAAAGACAAAAATGAATAGTATTTTAAAAGACATCAAGTGCTATTTTTCTATCAAACAACTTATTATAACCCTAATTTTGTAAGCAGAAAAAGCTTGTATAAAATGGCTTAGGGTTAGGGATTTTATAATGTATGATGAGAATGTAGCTTCTTGTGGAGATATTGAGCTATAAGGGGTTGTAGATTGTAATAACTGGATAATAATAATATTGGACTTGTTGTTGGTGGACATAGCTTATGGATTGGGTGAACCATGTTAAATCTTTGTGTCTTGTGGTCTCTTGTGGGCAATTTATTATTTTCTGATATTGGTTATATTTGCATGTAATTGTTATTCTTGTCCATGGTTGATCCTAACAATAATACAATTGAGTCTGGATTTTGGAGGGTGGGTTTTTTTTCTCACAAGGGCTTTCCCACATATATCTTGTATTGTGAGTTTATTTGTTTAAATCTATTTGCGCATGTGTTTATCTAGTTTGCAATAGCTTAAGATTTTGTAATTTTTTTCAGCATCATCTCTCATGTTAGATTTAGCATTTGGAAGGATTTTTGTACTTTATTTTTCTTTTAGTTGGATTCCATAGACAAAAGACATGGATTCATTCTCCACTATTTTCATGCCTATTATATCCATCTTAGAAGTGAACATGTTGACACTCACTATCTCTTCAGTAACACCTATCCTCACAATGAAGTAGTGTGAGGATTTGGAAAATATGTTTGAGGATTTTCCAACTGTCATAGAAGGTCAAGTTTCTTAACTTGATACCTTGGTTGGAGAGTTTGAGATGTTTATGTTAGAGTTACCACAAAGGATTCCCATGGTTTTGACCATGCAAAGTAAAGCATGTATGAACACACCATAAATACAATTAGGACCAATATTTGTTGTAGCCGTTGTCCTTTTTTTAACATATGAAGGTTTTAGTCCACATGAATGGTTGGGAAAAATCACTATGAAGAGAAGGAAGGTTATAGTACCTATAGAAAATTTCCCCATCAAAAAGACTAAGCGGTAAGCTTTAAAAGCCAAGGTCATTTCAAGAATTGTTGTTGATTCTAAAAAGACCAAGTATTCTGAGATTGGAGAGCCTTTGGTAGAGACACAAATAAGGAGCTTAACCATTTATATTACAAGTTTACCAAAATTGATTTTAGTAAAAAATCATGGTTGGGGTGTTTGTAAGATGCCCAAGATGCACTTTCCAATTTGTCAAAGAGAAATCATGATCTTTGGGAGAAGAAGAATGAATTGAAGTAGGAGGTTTCTCATCTTAATGAGGTCATCCACCAATAGTCTTTACAACCTAAAATCATCACATATCAGACAAATCTGGAGAAATAGAGAGCCAAAACAACAAATAATTAGTTTAAAGAATTGATCTATGAAGGAGATCAATCCATCAAGGATGTGGTCAAAGTTCTTGAATGCATAAGAGGTGTTGAGGGGATACTAAAACACATGATTAGCTCTTTAAATCAAGAAACCAATACTTTAAAAGAAATTTTGGGTGTTTGGGATCAAATAGATATCATTGATCTAGATGCCTTGATTATATGTGATGTCATTCCATCTTCTAACATGTTCTACATGTATTAATGTCTCATGGGTCATAAGGAGGAGGTACTTGAAAAAATTATGACAAAGTACTATTTGAATATTTAGAACAACTAAGAGGGGGGGTGAACCAGTTATCCAAGGTCCAGATGTACCAATTGAAAAATTAAACACATAAATTACTTCATACCTAAGCATCCATTAGCTCAACCTCTATAGTAGACAATCAGTAACATAAACTTGTAGTCCACTATCATAATACTTATCAAACTTGTAGAATGTAAAACATTAATAGTAAAACATCACAAATGACACCCACACAAGACATCACAAATGACACCCACACAAGTTGATAGTAGAATTTAACATGAAAACCCAATTTGGGAAAAACCACCAATAATATATCACCAAATTTTCACTCTTTGAAAGTGAGCTTTGTTAGGAGCCAACCTTGTTAAAGATTACAAAATACAATATTAAATATGACCTTGTTAAAGGATTTAATCACCATGCTAAGAGTGGCCTTGTTAGATGACTTTAGAACATTCCATTAGAACACTACCTTGATTAAATGATTTATATATGACTATTAGGTCAACCTTGATTAAAGAATTTTAATACTGATGCAATAGTTAGAAAGTAACACTAGGTTTTTATCTAACTAATACAACTCATTTTGTGAATATAGATCTCAATTCAGTTCACATGCTGATCTACTGACTCACCTTCATTGTCATCTTTGTCTCTGATCTACTTGGTATTCCTTCAAGAAACTACTTCACATATCTTCTCAACCTCCTTCTCAAGTGTGCCAATCAATAGCATCAATACTGCTCTAACCTAGATTAGGTCTTCACCAACTCTGTTAATCTAATCTTTTTCTACTTAAACACCATCCCAGTTCTTAGGTTTAGGTTAGATTCATCAAATCCTTCCATAGTTTCATCTCCTCTTTCCTCTTCTAGAAACTTCTCAAAACTTCTTGAATCCTTTCTTAGAAACACAAAAACATGATTTCTCTCAAATTAAATTTTCCAAATCATCATTCCTTATCTTCCATACATTTTACATATTCCAAGAAATCAACTATGTTAACTGGAGCTCACAATTTCCTCACAATTTATCAAATGTTGTCCATTAGCCAACACTGTGTTCTGACACTTAGTCATCACTGGATTACTTAGTCACTACTACCATTCTTGTTTGGTACATATACTAACACTCAGTCAATATTGATGCTTGACACATAGTGACACTCAGTCGATAATATCACTCAACATACTCTACAAATTTCTTGGTCTTCTACTCTTTTACTTAGTCAAGCCTATGCATTTGGTCAATATTTGATCACTTCTTCAAGGGTTTAGTAAAACTATTTTCTTCACTTGTATGATTAAAAAATCACTTTATCTTGTCAAAATCTAACTAATCAAGTTCCCATTGTAGTTTCCTTCATAACTCAACCTTTCCTCTAGGTTCTTTTGTTATTTCCATCTTCTAAATTCCTCTTTATCAATCATCTAGATATGACATTCAAATTAGATAGAAAACTATGTTACCAATTAGGTCTAACATCAATCATAACATAATAATTATCTCAATTATAGTTTCTGACAATCTCTTTCTTTGACATTGATAGAAACACCTCTAGTTACCATAGAATCCAAAATATGTACTACTTTGAGAAATATCGCTCTATGTTTAGTACTAAATCTTCATTAATATCCTTAGTTTCATTCTAATTCTCATCTCTATGTCCAAAAATATCTTTCTTTCAATTTAATTCTAATTCTCACCTCTTTGCAACTCACATAAGCTCCTTAGAGCATGAAATCAATCAGATTCTTCTGTATGGATGAAAATACCTTGCATAGATTCTTCCTCTTTGCAATATCTTCTTACCAAATAGTATTACTCCATCTCTATATGGTAAGTGATATATTCTCTCTCTTTCATGTATTACTTCTCTTGATGTTCTCTCCCATTATATGGCAACTCATTGTCTCTTTTGAAACAATCTCTCCCTCTTTCTTATTATTTTATGGTAAGTTATTCTCTCACTCTTTGAGAATAATGACAGACATTTCATTTGTCTCTTCCATCATGATTATGTAGATATATCTATGCTAGTACAAAGTTCACCTTTGTCTTTTGGTCTATGATTGATAAAACATTCTTCTCTTCTTCCTTCACTACTTTAGACAACTCCTAAAATATGTATGTCTACATAAATTTTTAAATTATTCCAATCAACAAATTTCATGTAGGGCTCCATCTGAGCTTAAGTATCCTTGTCTAGTGGAATCACTATCCTCTTCGATATTCATGAGCATCCTTACATAACATCTTAGTGAAATTTCAGCTATTTTCTCCTTACTAATCATATACTCCAATATCACTTCTTTGTCTTGAACAAGCTCTCTCAATTAATGATACTTGATAGAAATATGCTATGTCTTTGTGAGCATCACATGATTTCTTAAAAATATATTATAGGCCAAGTTACTGAGAGGGAAGGGGTGAATCAGTAACCAATAAATTTTAATCTTTATTTACCAGTTAATCCTTCATGTGTATTCTAATCTAATTGCATGCATGAAAAAATAAAAGCATTAAAACATTCATAACACTTTGACACACAATATGGTGACCTAGAAACCTTCCAAATAGAAAGTAAAACTAGGGTGGTGATGATACCCACAAGATTTAGTATTGTAGTATAAAATTGGCTTGTTAAGGCTTATAATGATCACTTTTGATGATCTACCTTATTAGGAGCAATAAGGACTACTAGGTTCACCTTGCAAAATGATTTACAAACATACAATGAAGTATGCACTAGATAAAGAAATTTACAAAAGATTGTTAAGTCTACCTTGTGAAAGGATTTAACTAATCCACCTATTAAGATGAAACAATGGTTGATCTCTGATCTGCAACTAGAATTGCTGAGTGAGATTTCTTTGAGTGTAATGATCACCTTGCTATGATAGAAAGATCTTTTCTGCTCCTTATACTACTATAGCCTTTTGCTTCACACTTTTTCTTTTTACTACTTGTTGCATATTTTCATACATATTTGGATGTGATACAATACATTACATATATACCAATCCAATTTACAATTCATCAAAGTTCTCTACAATACAAATTTACATAAAATACATAATATTGGCCCAACTATAGGAA
The DNA here is from genome assembly GCA_028749045.1 of Cupressus sempervirens. Taxonomy (NCBI): domain Eukaryota; kingdom Viridiplantae; phylum Streptophyta; class Pinopsida; order Cupressales; family Cupressaceae; genus Cupressus; species Cupressus sempervirens. The sequence continues at coordinate 991,146,237 of CM053787.1, forward strand.
CTCAAGTTTCAAAGACAAACTTGATGAGGTTCTGATACTCGACATCCACTATCAATGCTTGGCATCATCATGCACTCGGTAGACATAGAATATTAGTCCATATTGATCACTTCCAAGTAGTCTGAACTTGGTGAATGCTATGAAACTCATCATATAAATTGAATCACTTGATTCACACTATATAACTCAGGCAATGCTATTACTACAAGCTTGGTATAAACTAAATCACTTGGTTGATACTGAGTGGCTCGATCAACACTGGATTCACATCATTGAAACTGTGAACTTGGTAACCAATATAGAACTTGGTTTCTATTGAGAAACTCAGTAAAGACTAAGAAGCTTGGTTTACACTGATAATAACCAACCTGGTAGAAACTACTCAGTGCAAATTGTATATTGTTCTTGGTACTCAATAGCAACTATAGAACTTTGTAGAGTATTAATTACTTGGTTAACATTGTTAACTATACAATACACTTGGTGGATACTTACTATCTAAATAAGTGTGTGTGTCACTAATAAAAAAACTTGATTAAAATGTCAATAATCTCCCCTTTTGGCATTAGTGACAAAAACACTTATCAATCAAAACTGAATTCTCATAAAGTTCAAAATAATCTTTATTCTCCATTCTATATCTTCAACTCACTAAAGTACTCTATTTTTGAGATTTTTCAAAATTACTTTTGTAAGAGATGTTCCTCTAAATATCTGTACATGTATATAATATGATATTATGATGCTCCCCCATACATATATATACATCTTCTCATCTTTTATCTTCTTCCCCTTTATATCACAACTTCTCATCTTTTATATCATATCTTATATTATATCTTCTCTCCCTTTACAACATGTTAGATATATCTTCTCCCCTTTTTTGACATAAATGCCAAATGTGTAATTTACATGGTAATACGAAAATGTGACAAGAAATTAGAATATACCTTTAAAATTAGTGCCATTGTCTTGTCCCAATTTTCTTGCAACACCTTGCTTGTGTGCAATGCAATCTAAACTTCTACTGATAATTCTATCATGTGATCAGCAATAGAGAAGTTGTTATCATGGATGAGAGTTTTAGCATGTGCAATATGTTTCTACAATGCACCCATGTTAGGGAGAATCATGCCTTTTATATCTACAAGTGTAGCCCTTATCTTGGCTTCTTCTCTTAGCAATTCTACTTGCATTTTAGTTAGAAATCCAATCTTTGTATAGTGAGCAAAACTGTAGCTCGAGTCAAGTGACAACTGTTGTGCACTTGCCTTTAGATCTTCATCAATATTAGAAAGTTTATCTTTGATTTTCTTGGTGAAAATGGATGTATCAAAAAGTTTACCAAATAGTGAAGTTACATTTTTGTAAGAGGTTTCCAATAAGCCTAGAATAGTAGACAAGTCTACTTGATGTATTGCAATCTTTTGTGCTACTCGCTCCAACAATTTATTTTTCAAATTTCTTTTTTGCTCTCTACAAAAATTTCACTTATCCATTCAAATCTTCATTGAATTTTTGGACCACTTCTGCTAACTAAGCCAAAATTGGTTGAGAAGTGTCAACTTCTATGTTGGGTGCCTTTGCAAGAATGTTTTTTGCATCTTCAAGCACTTGAAATTCTCTATTCCTTTCCTCTCTAAGCCTCTATTTCTTACCTTTATTCTATAGTAGCTATCCTACTATATGCATCTGATAAGGATTTAGATTAGAAATATCCCAATTTGGGATAACTACATCCTCATCAAGATCAATATCTTCTTCCTTTTCCTTTCCTTTGCTTAAAAAAATTGTACTTAGTTGAGGTTTCATCTCAATTGTCTTAGGACTTATTATTTTCATGCTCAGAATAGAAACAATGGTAGAAATAGGACTGGTAGTAAATGTAGATATAGCACTTATTGAGGAAATACCTTGATGTTGAGTAACCAAAATTGATGGAGGAGGAAGTGTTGATTGCTTGGTAGATGAAGTGCTTGTCACTTCTATCAATGAAGTACTGAGCTGAATAGGTACAGAGATTGGTTGAATGTTTGGACTTGCAATGTTTGACATAACCAACTCAGTAGTAGCTTTCTCTGAGCTTGATGTCTTCAATGTTTCACTCAAAGAATGAGGAAGTGAGGCTATCATCACTGCTGCAATATTTTTAGGGCCAGTCTCTTCAATGCTCTAAATCTCTGGGAGATTCTCCTTAGTAGCTTCCTATTCTTGTTCCTCATCATCTATATTTCCATATTTTGTTACTTATTCATCATTAATTTCCTCTTCCTTGTCATTTTCTCCATCATCTTCCTTATCACTGACATTGACAAAAAAATTAGTTTTCTTATGAAGATTGTAGATGTTCTTCCATGCATTGGTTGCATTCTTTACCACATGTTCAATGTCGTTGATCAATATTAGACAAGTGTTAAACTTCAAAGTGAGTTTCTCTTCATTCTTCTTGGTAGATTTTTTTACTTCTTTATCATTTAAGCTTGGCATGAATTGCCTCAGGGTCTACTCATATATGTCCTTAGTAGTTTTCTTTGCATGCTCCCATCTTAGCTTAATTTTCTCCATTACTTCATTGGAAATTTTTTGTGCAGGTTGGTTTGGAGAGTATTTCCATTTTCCTAGCTTTGACACGACCATGTCTTCAACTTTTTGCTTCTCTTCTGCATTTCTAGTTTCATATTTCAATGATCTAAAGTTTTATATGCTGGCTCCAGAATTAATTTCTTTCAATATTTCTTGAAAGGTGGGTGGAGGCTTTTTGAAAATAATATCCTCTACTTCTTCACCCAACTTTAGTTTCTTTCTGGATGTCCTTCTTGTAAACACTGTAGTATATTTTTTGTAGGTTTGGTTATAATAACCTTAACTTTCTTCTTTACTAGCTCTTCTTATTTTGATTTCTCTTCATTTTCTGCATCATCTTCCTCTATGTCATCTCCTTTAATTTCAGTTAATAGGAGAGTAGAGCTAGTTTGTTTAAATTTTGCTATTCTCTTCTTCACTTTGTTGACCTCTTGAGGGAGTTTTATTTCTAATTCAATTCTAGCCTTAACTTCTTCATATGTCCCAAAATATGTAGCCTTTGGATCAATAGGTTCATTTAAAAAAGCTTCAATAATATCCTTGGTTTCTTCAATATTAACCTCATAACCTGGAGGTTTGACCCATACAATTCTTGGTCTAACTGCTTGTATATGCACTTTATCATAATCAACCATAAAAAAATTATCATCCTTGTAGTGTTCTACAAGTTTCTTAGGTGTCCTGTATCTATTGTTCATCTTATCCTTAAATGAATCAAAATAGTTATCCATTATACTAACATAGTTTTCTCGTATTTCTGCTATATACTCATTGATTGGTAAAGAATAGATACATCTTTTCTCCATACAACTATACCTTTTGATGGGAAGAACTTTTGCACAAAGAAAAATAAATAGGTTATAAGTGAACCAAACTTACAAGAGTTATTCTTTGAAGTTTTGATGCTTTCCATATTTTTATTGAACTGATTCAACATCAACTTGGCAAGGTCAAATGACATGTTGTTCTTGACCACTTTGAAAGCGAGATCCACTGCTTCAAAGGATATACTATTGAGATAGCTAGAGTTGTATATCTTATGTTCAATTACATGTATTAAAATTTTTAGCTCCATATCAGTAACACAACTAATCTTCATACCCCTTCCATCCCATTTGGCAAGGGTTTTCTTCTCCAACTCTATCTGACTTAGGGTTTTAGTCATTTTTGCCTTGGTTAGCATTGGAAGTCCTATGATTCAATGGATCATTTTCTTTGTTATCACAATAGGTTGCTCAAAACATAATTTCTTGTTATGCACATGGCTAAGGATAAACCGTATCCATTTAATCTAAAAATATTGTGGCATGTGAGTCAAACCCTTTACTTTTAGGTTTTGATGCTTCGATTTCAATATGCCATTCACACACAACTTCTCCAACGACTCATCCATTTCTAGGTTACCTATGTCTTAGATAAAACACCAAAAATGTGGACAAATATCATTTATCAGAAGTAACTTTGGTGGAAGCTAAGATTGTGCTCCAGTGGGATCAAGTGTTTTTGCAATAGCTGGACTAAGATTGAAATTAGGTGCCTTCCATTCAATGCCTTGAACCAACATTTTTGACCCTTTCTTTGTCTTGCTATTGGAGGATGCCATCACTTGGTAGGGTTTCTAAAAATATGAAAACTTCAACAATAATTTGCATTGATTTCTAAGATGTACTAAAATCACTCTACGCAAATAGCTCTTGAAAATTCATGGTGACGAATGAATTCAATTTTGCCCTTTTAAAAAATTTCACCTTTTAATCACCATAAATGCCTTGTATGATTTCTTTCTCAATGAGAAACTATTGTCCACTCGACTTGCATTGATTGCTTGGTAGAGTCATCCATGACTCAGTGTCGACACAACAATTTTAGTAACTTTTGACCTTTCATGGAAAGGTCTTGTAACTTGACCTAGCTTGATAATTACTAGGATTTTCTCGGATACTTGGTGATCCTTTTGCATCTTGAATGCTAATATGGATCTTTCATTCTAGCTAAATGGAACTGATGTAAGATGTTTTCTTTAGAATCCTAGTTCCATTTCTCCTTGTGGGAGATCAAGTAGAAATGCTTGAGTCACCCAATTCTTGAGTGACATGTGCTTCATTTCTTGGACTTGCATTCTCAGAAGATTTTAGAATCCATTGCTATCTCATTTACTTTCTGATTTTGGCAACCTTGGCTTTCTTTTCATCTTCAATTCTTCTAGTATTCATATAGTTCTTGGTAAGATGATGAAGTTCTCTACAAATAAAACATCTTCTATTCATGTCTTTTGTCCTCATGTGATGATTTACACAATTCATTCCAATGTGTCCAAATTCTCCACAGTAGTGACATCTGCACCAAGTGTTGTAGTCCCAACCAAATATAGCATTTATAATCTATTTTGCTAGATTCAATATCTTAGTTCTGCATTCAAAATATTTGTGCTCATACTTCTTACATTTTTGACATTTTCCTTAAAATTTAGGTTTCTCTTTGCATTCATTACCTCTGTGACCATGCTGATTAAAATTGTAGCATTTTTCATTGAATTTAGCTTTACTGTTGCTCTAACATTTGTTTGATGTATGACCTATCTTACCATAGTGATTGCAAGTAGGTCTTTGATTCTTTTGAGCTCCTTGATTGGTTGATTTACCTTCTTCTATATATCCAATTCATGCTTTGCCTTTTTGTTTGTATTGACTTTTCTCATTCAATTGATTCATGTTTGGTTGAGATTTCATCATCCTTTCATTGATTTACTTTTCAGTGTTTAGATCATTCTGTAATCTTCATTCTCTAATTTTAGATTCATGATTTTTTCATTTGCATTGTTGAGATGATCAATGAAGTCTGTCTATTGAAGGGATAGATGATGAATTTTATTGTTCTTTCCTTCTATCTCTTATTTAATCTTATTTTTCTCTTCCATGACTTCACACAATCTTACTGACTAAATTTCTTGATCTCTTTTTAGTTTTCTAATTTCTTCTTGAAGTGTACCATTCTTTTCTAATAGTTCTCTAATTGCTTCATTGGCTTCATTTGAATTACTTTCTGAATGGATATCTTCAATTCTTTCTTCAATGTAGAGTTTATCATTCATTTTTATTGCAAAATCTTTTCTTCTTTTCAAAGATTGAGAGAGTTGCTCCTTTGCTTTGTTGAGTTTCCCAATAGCCAATTCCAAATCTAGCTTTTCATTATTAATAGCCTTATCAAGTCTGAATACCTCCATTTCCTTTGATCTTTTCTCAAGTTGTTAAACTTCTTTCCTAAGAACTAAAAAGCTCTGATACCAATTGTTGAAAATATATGATAGGCTAAGTTACTAAGAGGGGAGGGGTGAATCAGTAACCATCAAATCTTTATCTTGATTTACCAATTAATCCTTCATGTGTATTTTGATCTAAATGCATGCATGAAAAATTGAAAGCATTAAAACATTCATAACACTTTGACACACAATATGGTGACCTAGAAACCTTCCCAATAGAAAGTAAAACTTTGGGGGGGGATGATACCCACAAGCTTTAGTTTTGCAATAAAAAATTGCCTTGTGAAGGCTTACAATGATCACTTCTAATGATCTACCCTATTAGGAGCAATAAGGACTACTAGGTCCACCTTGCAAAATGATATACAAACATACAATGAAGTATGCACTTGGTAAAGAGATTTACAAAAGATTGTTAAGTCTACCTTGTGAAAGGATTTAACTGATCCACTTGTTAAGATGAAATTATGGTTGATCTCTAATCTGTAGCTTGATTTGCTGAATGAGATTCCTTTGAGTGTAATGATCACCTTGCTATGATAAATAAATATTTGCTATTCCTTATATTGTTGTAGCCCTTTGCTTTGAAAGTCAAATTTTTACTACTTGTTACATACTTTCATACATATTTGGATGTGATACAATACATTACATATGTACAAATCTAATTTACAATTCATCAAAGTTGGCTACAATACAAGTTTACACAAAATACACAAAGTTAGCCCAACTATAGAAACTTAGGTTTTGATACTCAACATCCACTATCAATGCTTGGAACCATCATGCACTCAGTAGATATAGAAACTCAGTCCATACCAATCACTTCCAAGTAGTGTAAAGTTAGTCTACACTAGTGACTCAGTGAATACTATGAAACTTGACATATAAACTAAATCAATTGATTCACACTGCATAACTCGGTCAATGCTATTACTATGATCTCTGTATAAACTAAATCACTTGGTTAACCCTGAGTGGCTCAGTCAACACTGAATTCACATAACTGATACTATGAACTTGGTAACCACTATAGAACTTGGTTTGCACTAAGAAACTTAGTAAACACTAAGAAGCTTGGTTTACACTAATAATCACCAACCTAGTAGAAACTGCTTGACACAAACTATATACTATTCTTGATACTTGGTAGCAACTGTAGAACTTAGTAGAGTCTGAATTTCCTTGTTAACACTATTAACTGTACAATACCCTTGGTAGATACTTACTATCTAAACAAGTGTGTGTGTGTCACTAATAAAAAAACTTGACTAAAATGTTAATAATTCTTATAACACTTGTGTTGTCACAATATATGACTAGTGGATCAATGATTTCTTCCTTCATCCCTTTCAATAATTGCTTGATCCATATAATATTTGAAGAATTTACTACTATTGCCACATATTTTGCTTCAATAGTTGATTGTAAAATACAATTCTATTGTTTTCTTGTCCATGAGATTAGTCTCTTTCCTAGAAAGAAAACTCCACCACCTATACTTTTTCTATCATCAAAATTGCCTGCCTAGTCAGAATCAGTAAACACTTTTAGTTTAAATTTTTCATTCTTCTTGTTATATAAGCCAAATTATTATGTACCTTTTAGACATCTTAGTATCCTTTTCACTTCCATCATGTGATTCTCCTTAGGACGTGCAAAAATCTTGCAACTATCCCAATTGCTAATGTTATATCAGGTCTACTATGAATGATATATTGTAGTTTCCCAATAATTGATCTATATAATGTTTGATTCACATTAGCTGAATCATAATTCTTAGATAGCTTATGTCCTATAGCCATAGGTGTGCTCACAGTTCTAAAATCTTCCATTCCAAAATTTTTTAGTATCTTCTTGATGTATTTTGATTAAGTAATATAGATAACAAGCTTCATCTGATATACTTGTTGTTGGAGTTGAGAATCCAACTCCAGAAATGTGCCAAGATCACCTGCAATGCAAATAGCTTGCTGAAGAGAAACCCAAGGATAAAGAGCTTGAAGCAAAAACCACCAAAGAAAATATTTCACAATAGGAAATTAGAATTGCTATGTGAATGGTATGAATTTACAATGAGAGAGAGACCACTTATAATGACCTCAAGGAAGCTTGTAGAACAAGCTTGGATGGTGGTAAAAGATAAGGTTGACAACTAAGCACACATTCACAAAAAGTGTGAAAGATAAGTATGCTAAAGGGAAAAAACTCCCGTGTTGTCAACAACTAACCTCTACAACTATTAACTAAATGTATTTTTCTAAGTAAGCTTAAGTAAATAGAATAAATAATTAAAAATTAATTAGTTATTTACTCTAACACCCCCCCTTAAGTGAAACTTAGGGGAATTCCTTAAGCTCACAAAACAAAGAGAAAATGCAGGATGGGTCCTAGCAACAAGGCCATGTTAGGTACCCATGTACAATGCAAGAAAAATCAACCTCTAAAAATGGAGAAAGAGGGAAAACCTCATGGGAAAAACCCTCTTCCAAAAAGAGGTAAAAAAAAAATTGCTGAAAAAAAAATGAAGTGAAGGAAGGAAGGCCTCAACTAGTCCCCCCTGTCATGTCCCCTTTTCAAATAATTAAAAAAATAATAAACTTTGCTAAGGCAGGCAGGCTCCAAAAAGGTGAAGTTTCGGCAAAAGGGGCTAATCTTTGGAAACCAATGGACTAATAAATAATAAATTATTATTAAATTATATTTTATTAACCCCTTTTGGACGTGACTTAGGGTTATGCCCTCTTTTAAGGGGTTTGGAGGCATTTTGGGCTCATTCCAGAACTTGATTTTGCTCATTTCTTTGTTGTTCTTCAGAGGCTGCCAAACCTGTGGAGAAGGAGACCCAAGAATGGGAGTTTGTAGGTTTCCAGGAAGGCTAAGAATGGGAGTTTGAAGCCATTCCATGTGCATGCTCATATAAAGTTTTCCTTATGCTGAACAGTGCAGATTTGTGGGTTTTTTTGGGTGTGTTTTTTTGTATGAGTTTGGTGTTTTCAGTTGAGTATTTCATATCAGTTTGGGTTGCTGCTGTATATAAGACTTTTAAATATTAAAATAGAGCTGAATATATATATTGGGACATGATTAAACTTTTGAGATAGATTATTAGTGTTTTTGTGGTGTTTTCGGGCATATTTTGTCCTATTTCAGGAGCCCGATGAGCATAGTTTTGGTCCTACATTTTTGAGCTGTTGTGTAAATGCTATACGGATCTAGAAATGTCAATTTGTAGGCTATTATGCTGCTAAAATTTCTATAAAAAATTCCATTTTCAGATTTATTAATAATTTGTGAAGTTGTGAAGCTTTTGGCACTATTTTCAGCATACCCGATTTGGGGTTTCTTGAGAAATTTGGTGGATCTTTGGGATATTAGTTGTTTGATTTTAAAGATCTGATTTGAGGCTTGAAATATCATGTAAAATTAGAAAAGGGACATTTCAGTCGTATCAGAGCCATGATCTTGCCAGCCTGAGGGTTTGTAGAAGTTTGCATGTTAGTTTTAACAACTACCCAGATCTTGCATGTCAGTTTTGACAACTACCCAGATCTTGCATGTTAGTTTTGACAACTACCTAGATCTTGCATGTCATTTTCTATGGTTGCATGTTGCTTCTAATTAGTTGCATGTCAAAATTTATGGTTGCATGTAACTAAGTGAAAGAGTAAAAAGATATTTGCAACGAGAAAAGAATAAAGAAATTTTGATCAAACCTCCAGTTGAAAGTAAAAGTACAAAATCCAAGGAAGGGAAAAGTATGGCTGATCTAGATGAGATGGCAAAGAAATTTTTCCAAGAGATAAAAAATACTTAGAAACAAATAGCGGATAGTTTGGCAGAAACTAGAGAGGCTTTGCGAATATTGACAGAAAAACTACAAGGAGTTGCATCTATTAATGAGAAAGGGAGCACTTCAGAGGAGCCAAGAAATCTGAAATCCACACCATCTAAATCAACTAAAACTATTTTCTTGCCTATAGATGAGCCACCAGTACCGAATCCAGCCGTTAATCCTATGGAAGAGGTTACAGGTAACTTGATTGCATTAAGAGCTACTTATAATGGCTTAGATGATGACTTTCGTAGTTCGGTTGCTTTTAGAGAATATGTGGATATGATGAACACTTTGATGCCCAAGAAAGAGAATAAGAGGGAGCATGAAATAAGTGGAAGAGAGCTCAAAAATAAAATAAGCAAGTTTATAGCACCTACTTTTGATGGAACAAACAAAATTTTCGCTAGAGCATGGCTACAAAAATTATAGACTTTTTTCACACTTAACCCCATGAAGGAGAGTGATGCTGTTCAATTTGCAAGTCTACACTTGGAAGATGTAGCCTATGATTGGTGCTATCATGGAATGACTACTCAAGGTCATGATCAGGTAACTACATTTGATGATTTTAGTCAAAGAGTGATAGACAGATTTGACATCAAGGATGATGAAGAGTACTTTAAAGAATTGTCAAAGTTGAAGAAAACCAAATTAGTTAATGAGTATATAGAAGAGTTTCAAAAAGTGGCTGTTATGGTACTTGATATGAGTGAAAAGAGGATTGTTTATCTTTTTCTTGATGGTTTAGAAGATTTTGTTAAGGGTTTGGTTAAGGCTTTCTCACCCTCAACCTTACAGGAAGCTATCAAAGAAGCTTGCAACTTGAAACTTGCATGCCTATGAAATCAATCACTAATTGAAAACCCCCAAATCTTTGGCAACATAAGAGAAATTTTTAGAAAAAGACCTTCCCAACACTACCACCAAAAGATGTGATAAATGTGGCAAAAAAGAAGGTAGATGAAGAGACTAGGAGTGAATTATGAAGGAAAAAGCTTTGTTTTACTTGTAAAGAACCATGGGCTCCAGGACACAGATGTTTGGGGAAAGGTCAAGTGCACTATATTCAAATGAGCATGAGGAATTTCATGATACTAAGGAGGAGGTAGAAGAAGAGAAAGAAAAAGAAATCAGCAAGGATGGCACTTTAGCAGCATTATCGGGAGTCCCAAGATACCATCCCTTTCAAATTCGAGGGGTACTAGCAGGGCAAAGGTTGACAGTTCTTCTTGATAGTGGGGCAACTCACAATTTTATTGATGAGGGATTTGTCATGAAAAGAGGGCTTAAAGCAGAAGATTTTGAGGGATTCAATGTTACAGTAGCTGATGGATTCACTATGCCTTGCACACGGGTGGTGAAACAACTCAAGATGACCTTAGGAGATTATGAGTTATGTGATGACTTCTATGTGGTTGGTATTGGGGAGACAGATCTTGTATTGATTGTTCAATGGTTGCACTCTATCGGAGGCTATTACATGAACCATCAAACTATGGAGTTTAAATTTCATTCCAATGGGAAAGAAGTCATATTGAGAGGTTTATCAAATGGAGCACCTAAGGCAATTTCTGCAAAGAGGATGGAGAGGACTTTTCAAAGAGGACAAGTAACATGGGCAGCAGGAGTCATAATCCAACCAACAAGCTCTCCAAAGAATCAAGGTAATTTCCATTTTGAAATTCAAAATATTCTTGATAAGCATAGTATAGTTTTCAATGATTTGCCTCCAGGATTACGACTAGATAGAGGTTTTGAGCATGTTATAGAGTTAGAACAGGGTGCCAAACCAGTTATAACAACCCCATACCGCCATCCAAGAGGTTATAAGGAAGAAATTGAAAAAAACTATTAAAAAACTCCTAGACATGGGATTCATAAGGCCTAGCTCTAGTCCATTTGCATCATCTGTGGTACTTGTCAAGAAAAAGGATGGTACAATGAGAATGTGTATAGATTGCAGGGCTCTAAACAAGAAGACCATAGATGAACTCATTGATGAGTTACATGGTGCTGTATACTTCTCAAAAATTGACTTAAGATTAGGGTACCATCAAATCCGAATGAGGAGTGAAAATGTGGAAAAGACTGCTTTTAGATGTCACTATGGGCACTTTGAATTTCTTGTTATGCCATTTGGACTCACTAATGCACTTGCAAAATTCCAATCTTGTATGAATAAGGTATTCAGCTAGCATCTTCGAAAATTTGTTTTGGCATTTTTTGATGATATATTGATATACAGTAAAACATGGGAAGAGCATCTAATGCACATAGACACTTTTTTGGGAATCTTGGAGCAGCAATAATTCTATGCTAAGCTATCTAAATGTGAGTTTGGTTTGATACAGATCCTATATTTGGGACATATTATAAGTTCTAAAGGAGTACAGGTTGATTAACAAAAAATCCAAGCAATTTTGGATTGGTCTCCACCCACTAATCTTACATAGTTGAGAGGTTTCTTCGGGTTGTGTAGCTACTATAGAAGATTTGGGAAGGGATTTTCTCAGCTTTCTGCCCCCTTGACTGATTTGACAAAGAAAGGAGCTTTTGTTTGGATAGAAGAGACACAAAAAACATTTGATAAGCTTAAGGAGGTAATGAGTTCATGCCCTGTGCTTGCAATTCAGATTTCTCTTTACCTTTTGTTGTTGAATGTGATGCTTCTGGAGAAGGTATAGGGGCTGTCCTAACTCAAAGGGGACATCCAATAGATTTTGAGAGTAGAAAATTAAATCAATCAGAGAAAAGTTACTCCATCTATGATAAGGAAATGTTGGCAATCATGCATGCACTTCATAAGTTTAGACAATATTTGGTATGTGGGAGATTCATTGTAAAGACAGACCATAATAGCCTTAGGTTCTTCTTGAACCAAAGGGATTTGAATGATCATCAACAAAAATGGGTAAGCAAATTGCAAGCTTATGATTTTGATATTGAATATATGAAAGGAAAGAATAATGTGGTTGCTGATGCTCTCTCAAGAAAGCCCACTTTGTGTTCCTTATCATCTATCTCTGCTGATTGGAAAGTCTCCATAATTTTAGAGTATGCTAAAGATTCCTTTGCCACAAAGATTTTGGATAATTTAGTGGATGATAACAGGTACAAGGTTGTTGATGAATTGATTTATTACAAGAATAGGATCTTCCTAGTGCCAGGGTCAAAAACTAAGGAGAGGATATTGAGGGCCTTTCATGACACACCTTTGGCTGGTCATCAGGGATACTTCAAGACATATAGGAAAATTCGAGAGTGGTTTTCATGGAAGGGTATGAAGGAGGATGTCCTTAAACACATTAAGGAATGTATGGTATGCCAACAAAGCAAGAGTGAGCAAAATTTTCCTGCAGGGTTGTTGCAGCCACTTCCTATTCTCGAACAAAAATGGGAAAGTATTTCCATGGACTTCATCACTGGGTTGCCCAAGGTTCAAGGTAAGGATTGCATATATGTGGTGGTAGATAGACTAACTAAGTATGCACATTTCTTTCCTATCACATCTGATTTCAAGGCATCACAAGTGGCCGAATTGTTCTTCAAGGAAATTTTTAGATTACATGGTTGCCTAGAAACATTGTTAGTGACCGGGACAGTAGATTCCTTAGCTCCTTTTGGAAGGAGCTCTTTCATTTGGCAGGAACTGAACTCACTCCCAGTACTAGCTACCACCCTCAAATAGATGGACAAACAGAGATAGTTAATAAATGGATAGAGGGATATTTGAGGAACTATGTTTCAAATCAACAACATGCTTGGGTGAAATGGTTACACCTAGGGGAGTATTGTTACAATACATCTCATCACATGTCTATTGGTATGCCTCCTTTTCATGCTCTTTATGATTATGATGCCCTTTCCTTTGTTGATCTAATACTTTTCGACAGCAGAGTACCCGCAGCAAGTGATTTCGTCAAGCAAAGCCAAGACATAATAAGGTCCCTCAAGGATAACCTACAACATGCACAAAACCAACAAAAGATATATGCTGACAGGAAAAGGATTGAAAGATCTTTTGAGGTGGGAGATTTAGTATTTTTTAGGTTGCAGCCATATAAGCAAAGCACCTTGAAGAGGAGTGGGGCAGAGAAACTCAAGCCAAGGTTCTATGGGCCTTATAAAATCATCAAGAAGGTAGGAGAGGTAGCTTATGAACTAGAGCTCCCACCAAACAGCAAAATACATAATATTTTCCATGTATCTTGACTAAAGAAGGTTCTAGGCCAGCAAACCATAGTATCTATAGAATTACCACCTCTTGATGATGAAGGAAAATTAGTTTTGATACCAGAAGAGATTTTGGATACAAGAGAGAAAATATTGAGAAACAGGAGCGTCATAGAGCATTTGGTCAAATGGAAAGGATTACCACTAGAGGATGCAACTTGGGAAGGAGCACATATTCTTGAGAATTCAAAACTTCATTTCTTGAGGACAAGCAATATTTGGGAGGGGAGGACTTGTCATGTCCCCTTTTCAAATAATTAAAAAAATAATAAACTTTGCTAAGGCAGGCAGGCTCCAAAAAGGTGAAGTTTCGGAAAAAGGGGCTAATCTTTGGAAACCAATGGAATAATAAATAAAAATTATTATTAAATTATATTTTATTAACCCCTCTTGGATGTGACTTAGGGTTATGCCCTCTTTTAAGGGGTTTGGAGGCATTTTGGGCTCATTCCAGAACTTGATTTTGCTCATTTCTTTGTTGTTCTTCAGAGGCTGCCAAACCTGTGTAGAAGGAGACCCAAGAACGGGAGTTTGTAGGTTTCCAAGAAGGCTAAGAATGAGATTTTGAAGCCATTCCATGTGCATGCTCATACAGAGTTTTCCTTGTGCTGAACAGTGCAGATTTGTGGGTTTTTTTGGGTGTGTTTTTTTGTATGAGTTTGGTGTTTTCAGTTGAGTATTTCATATCAGTTTGGGTTGCTGCTGTATATTAGACTTTTAAATGTTAAAATAGAGCTGAATATATGTATTGGGACATGATTAAACTTATGAGATAGATTATTAGTGTTTTTGTGGTGTTTTCAGGCATATTTTGTGCTATTTCAGGAGCCCGATGAGCATAGTTTTGGTCCTACATTTTTGAGCTGTTGTGTAAAGGCTATACTGATCTAGAAATTTCAATTTGTAGGCTGTTATGCTGCTGAAATTTCTGTAAAAATTTACATTTTTAGATTTATTAATAATTTGTGAAGTTGTGAAGCTTTTGGCACTATTTTCAGCATACTCGATTTGGGGTTTCTTGAAAAATTTGGTGGATCTTTGGGATATTAGTTGTTTGATTTTAAAGATCTGATTTGAGGGTTGAAATATCATGTAAAATCAGAAAAGGGAAATTTCACCCCCAAGGACAACTTCTATAACCCCAAGCATAGACCACAGATGAAGATAGTTTGGCAATGCAAAAGATTTAGTGAAGATGTCTACAACCTAACCGGTGGTAGGAATGTATTCCAATGAAATAACACCATCTTGGATCAACTGATGGATGAAACACATATGCAACTCAATGTGCTTGGTATGCTAATGTTCCACCAGGTTGCAAGAAATGTGGATGGCACTCTGATTATCACAGCAAAAAATAGTGGGACTATTGGGAGGAAAGCCAAA
Organism: Cupressus sempervirens; assembly: GCA_028749045.1. Classification (NCBI taxonomy): domain Eukaryota; kingdom Viridiplantae; phylum Streptophyta; class Pinopsida; order Cupressales; family Cupressaceae; genus Cupressus; species Cupressus sempervirens. The sequence continues at coordinate 991,161,539 of CM053787.1, forward strand.
CTTAGTCATCAATTGACAAAGCCATAAAGCATCCTGAATAGCAAGAACTATGGCCCTATAATTAGCCTCTATAGATTGAAGTTCTTGAGAATGATACTTCTTGCATGACCATGTGATAGGTCCGAAACCAAGATAGAACACAAAGGCAGAAGTAGACTTTCGACCATTGACATCACTAGCTCAATCTGAGTCTGTGTAGCCAACAATGTGTGGAATCCCTGTAGTATAGTGAATGCCATACATGAGTGTGCACTAAATATAATGTAGAATATGCTTGGTAGCTTGCTAATGACTCTCATGAGGGTCCTGAGAAAACTAAGAGACAACGCCAACTACAAAGGAAAGATCAGGGTGAGTGTGTGTCAGGTACAACAAGCTGCCAACCAATTGCCGATACAAAGTGGTATAAACTAAAGGTGAGGAGCAGGAGGTAGACAAAGTAAAACCCAACTAAAATGGTGTAGGAGAGGCCTTAAAATCAAGCATGTGAAAGTGATGAAGTAGGTCAAGAGCATACTTCTGCTGATACACAAAAATTCCAGTAGGAGACTGATCAATCTAAAGACCAAGAAAGTAGTGCAGCGAACCAAGATCAGTCATCTCAAATTGGTCCATCAGTGCATGCTTAACATCCTGGAGCATGGATGATGAACTACCTGTAAGGATAAGATCATCAATATACAAAATAAGAATCAAAATCTCATCACCAAGATGCTGAATATACACTATGGGATTGGAATGGCAGTGAGTGAAGCTTGTAGACAGTATAAATAAGTCCATCTTCTCATACCAAGCCCTAGGGGCTTGCTTGAGACCATACAATGAATGTTGAGGCCTGAAAACCAAGGTGGGATCCTACACAAAACCTAGAGGTTGCTCCATATAAATCTCCTCAGTGATATCACCATGTAGAAAGGTATTCTTCACATCCATCTGATAAACTGGCCATCCCTGTGAAGCTACGAGAAATAAGACAAGGTGGATAGAATTCATCTTGGTGATAAGGGAAAAAGTTTTGGAATAATCAACACCCTCAACCTATGAAAAACTCTTCACAACAAGATGAGCCTTATGCTTATCAATAGAACCATTAGTAGCATACTTAGTATGATAAATCCACTTACATCGCACTAGCTTTCTCCCCTTGGGAAGAGGACAAAGATCCCATGTGTGATTCTTCATCAAAGAAGAATATCCCTCCTCCATTTCACTATCCCATTTGGAATGTCTTGTCACTTTGGAAAATGTCTAAGGATCAACACTAATAGCATGACTGAGAAGACTGGAACCTATAGTGTGAGAATGGGTGCGATGAGAAGTGGATGGGTCACCAGCTAGAGATCCTATAGCCTCAACTTTAGCTCGAGCCCATTTAGGAATCTGGGGAGGATTCTATGGTGGAGGTATATCAGGATCACCATGATCATCATCCTCATCATCCATGAAACCATCTAGAAATGAAGAGGGAGGAGTGGGAGCTGTAGGAGGTGTTGTAGGAGAGGAATGAACTGTAGAAGGGCTCTCATCAAATTGGACATCCTGTCGAAACAAGACCTCTCTGGAATTAGGATCAACTAACTTGTAAGACTTTACATCCTCTCAATATCCAACAAAAATTAGTGGTTGAATCTTCCATTTCATTGCTTTCCTCTAAGCATTAGGTACAAATGTGTATGCTTTACTCCCAAAAAATTTGAATGACAATACATCAAGATTGACATGGGACCAAGCCTCTTTAGGAGTCATATGTCGAAGTGCCTTGTGGGGCATCTGATTCTAAATGTAGTTAACACAATTGATTGCCTCTGCCCAAAAACATGAATCCATGGACCTAGACTAAATCATGCAATTTTCCATCTCTTGAAGGGTTCTATTCTTTGTCTTGGCCACACCATTCTTCTGAGGAGTGTAGGGCACTAGAAGCTGATGCTGAAGACCATGCTCATAATAGAAATCTTTGAAAGCCTAGTTCACATACTCCCCTCCATTGTTCATGCGTATCTGTTGAATAGAAAGCCCAAATTGCTTCTCTACAAATGCCTTAAAAACTCAAAATGAGTGAAAGGCATCAAACTTGTACTTAAGAAAGTACACCCATGTGCATCTAGAGAAGTCATCAATAAATGTAAGCACATATCTGGCACCCAAAAAAGAAGGATTAGGAAATGACATGAGGTCACTATGAATAAACTCCAAAGGTGCTAAAGCACAAGTGACACATCCATGTGGTAAAGAATCCCTATGTTGCTTGCTAAGTGCACATCCTTGACAAACACCATCTGGACAGGAAATTTGGGGAAGCCTAAGAACTAGTGCCTATGTGCTCATCTGCTAAAGATACCTATAAATGACATGCCCAAAATGTTCATGCCAAAGTCTGCTTACTGAATCTACATGTGCAATTAAGCATGAACCTATGTCATTAGAAGACTCAAATCCATCAAATCTATAAAGGCTAGATGTAGAGTCAACACTCTTAGTGGCCAAAATCATCTTTGGATCATGGAAGTCCCAAATAACCACATCATGTGGTGAGAACTCAACTATCTTCCCAGAGCTAGAGTGGCAAATCTGATAGATAGACAAAAGGTTCATTGAAATATTAGGAACACAAAGTACATCTTGTAGAGAGCCCCCAACCAAAGCAATAGTGCTAGAACCCAAAATTGAAAGTTGTAAAGAGTTCCCAACTGCAATCTATGTGGTGACAAAAGGAGCAAGTGAGGCAAACAACTTAGGAGTGTTTGTGATGTGGCGAGAAGCCCTAGAATCAAGAAACCATGAAGGCGCTAAAGTTGTAGCTCGTGCAGAAAGAGCATGACCTTTCCCTGTAGGTGGAGATGAAGATTGAGGAGCTAAAATTTGATGTTCCTTCATGGCTTCCTCTAAATCCTCTAATCCTTTCCAACAGCTAGAAATTGAATGTCCATCTTTCCCACAAAAACTATAGTTCTCACTAGATTTCTTCTTGGTCTTGGAGGTAGACTCACCCAAATTTTGAAGAATCTTTACTCTTGGGAGGGTTTGCTAGAGGATTAGCTGGAGGCTTAGGATCATATTTTGATGTTTATTTCTTCAATTTTCCTTTCTTCTTTGATTTCCCTTTATAATTTTGAGCAACCAATGCTTGGCTGGAAGAGCCAGAGGCATCCACCTATTGGATCTTTGCCTATTCCCTAGTTGACCTGTCACAAAATGTCTCGAATGTAGGCATCCTATGTCTGTCTCCAAGGGCATCCATGGTAGAGTAGAAAGTAGAAGAAAAAATCTAATACTACCCCTTCAGCTTTGAGAGTATCAAGAATATGCACTCATCATCAGTTTTGTTCTTCCCACATCCCTATAAAACTACACTTAGGGATTTGAACTTCATCAGAAAGTCCTCAATGTTGGAAAAGTTTCTTGGTGACAAAGAAGTCAACTCTGCATCCAACCGAAGTGCCCAAAACTCATTCACTTGACCAAAAAAAGTCTATATTTTTTTCCAATAAGCTCGTGGAGTAGTCAAACTATCCAAATGAAATAGTAGACTGTCTAAAATGTTGAGTGCAATCAATCCCATGGCTTTATCCATTTTGTTCTTATGCCAGAGAACCTCAAAAGGTCACATAAGAATAGGATGATTCTCATCTAGACAAGACCATAGACCTCTTGATATGAGAAGTCTAGTCATTTGTGCCTTTCAAGTGTGGTAGTTGTGTGGTGTGAGATGGGTCACAGATGGATCTGCCATTGAGAGAAAGAAAAAGATGGAAGTAGAAGGGTCTTAATTGAAACAAATTATAGAAAAGAAAGCCCCCCTCACAAACATGCAAATATATCCCTCAAATACATTAAAAAAAATTATGGAAAGCAAAAAAACTAGAAAAGAACCTGGATTTGTTGATGTAGAGAAGGAGGAAACACAAGCCTCTAATTTGACAAAAAAAATGTGAGCTCAAACAAACTTAGAATCTAATGAAATCAACACTAATGTCTTTTTGTTTGAGTAAGATTTCTGGTGCTTCTTTCGGATCGAAAAAAGACCTCCGTATGCTCAAGTTATAGCCAAAAAATTGACTGTTGCTCAAAAAATGCACCTTGTTGGAAAATTACAGTCACTATGTTAAATTTGATGCCCGTACGGCTGTCACCAGGTTGTCATAAAAAAAAAATTGGTGATTGGTAAAATGATGTCAACTGCCAATTTGATGATGTCAGCAATTGGGAAGGTGATGTAAGCAGTTATTGTAGGGATGATGTTAGCAGATGTGCTGGAGTGTACTACCACACATCACTAAGTTTTTTGTTGATGAAGTGAGTGGTTCTGGGGTGGAGATCAAATTTTGGAGTGGCAGAGATCCTACAAATGCGGTGAGAGAAGGTGGCGCCTCTGGTGAGAGGGAAGGCATAGGTGGAGGTGGGGGCCGAGAGGAGCTCGGGTGGCCCAGTTTGTCACAGCGGGGTGTAGGCAGAGTGCAAGTAGCCTTGCAGTGGCCACTGGGCGGAGCTGCGGTGGCGTGCTCTGCATGAATATATTTTGAAATTTTTTTTCACTCTGTATCTATACAGTCTGTACAGAGGGCTTGCAACTAAATTTTTTTTGCCTCTTGGAGCTCTGTCTCCAAAATTGACAAGTTTTATATGAATCCTAACTGCAAACGACCTTCTAGATCCAATGGCAATGTTTGTTTGGGCCCAAAGTGCTCCAAAAAATTGCTCTACTCCTGATTTAAAAAAAATGCACAAACAAACTAGGGTTTGTGACTCCAAATTATGACTTCAAAAATTTTTCGAAGAAGAAGTAGCAGGGAGGCTCTGATAGCATGTTGGAGTTGAGAATCCAACTCTAAAAATGTGCCAAGATTGCCTGCAATGAAAATAGCCGAAGAGAAACCCAAGGAGCAAGAGCTTGAAGCAAAAATCGCATAAGAAAATATTTCACAATAGAAAATTAGAATTGCTATGTGAATGTTATGAATTTACAATGAGAGAGAGACTACTTATAAAGGCCTCAAGAAAGCTTGTAGAACAAGCTTGGAAGGTGGTAGAAGATAAGGTTGACAACTAAGCACACATTCACAAAAGGTTGGAAAGATAAGTATGCTAAAGGGAACAAACTCCCATATTGTCAACAACTAACCTCTACAACTATTAAGTAAATGCATTTACCTAAGTAAGCTTAAGTAAATAGAATAAATAATTAACAATTAATTAATTATTTACTCTAACACTTGTAAACCAACAAAAAATTTGATCTCACCAAGCATAGATGTTTCAAATTTTTTCTTCATTTCATCTACAAATAATTTCATAATGCATCTTTTCCTCCAAATATGATATCATCAACAAATATTTTAGATAGCAACATCTATTTGTTATTACCAGTCTTCAAGTATAGATTGCTACTGCCATTGGTTCTTTTGAATCAATCTTCACTAAATAATTATGTAGTATTTCATACCATTCTCTAGGGGATTATTTCAAACCATATAGAGCCTTGTGAAACTTACTAAATAGGAAGAAATTAAGACCTATTCTCAACCCAAATTCCCAAAAGGAATGATCCAAATTGATTAACCACAATGAAGTGATCAATGCACAAATGGATCAATCAATGGAGAATAGGGAGAAAGGAGAACCTATGGTCTTTCTATTTGAGAAGTATGTGCTTAAATATTGAAATAGATAAAAAGACAAATACTAACCTTGAAGTAAGATAAATATGGAAAATACTAATTTTTGATGTCTACATATAGTTTCGGGGAATTCTGTAACCTATTTCAAACTAAAAATGTCGAGATGAAGAAAACTCAAAAAAGTTTATCCTTTTGAAGGGAGGTTGACCTTGACCTAGATTGAGGGTCACAATCTTACCTTGGGGCATAATTGTGCCCCAAAAATTTGACCTTGACCTATACAACTTTGACAAAAATTATGTTTGTGGATCCTGTTGTATCGACCCTAAAATGGTCGCCTAGACTATGGGCCCCCATTATTCAATTTATCAATTTATCAAATTTCCTAAATCAATGGTGTGTAATATTTTATTAAATCAATTCAAATCAATTTCCTTGATCAAATTCAATTTGTTTTATTTCTAAGGTTGATCATTTTATCCTAAGTCTTATTTAATTAAAAGAACTTTCTTTCTTTTAATTAAATAAAATAAGTCCCCATTTAATTAAAAGAAAACCTCTCTTTCAATTAAATAGTTCATCCACATTTAATTAATTAAGAGAAAAACCTCTCTTTTAATTTAATTAAATATTTTCTATTTAATTAAAAGAACTTGCTCTCTTTTAATTAAATAAAATAAGTCCCCGTTTAATTAAAAGAAAACTTCTCTTTTAATTAAATAGTTCATCCACATTTAATTAATTAAGAGAAAAACTTCTCTTTTAATTTAATTAAATAATTCTTATTTAATTAAAAGAACTTGCTCTCTTTTAATTAAATAAAATAAGTCTCCATCTAATTAAAAGAAAACCTCTCTTTTAATTAAATAATTCATCTACATGCAATTAATTAAGAGAAAAACCCCTCTTTTAATTTGATTAAATATTTCCTATTTAATTAAAAGAACTTGCTCCCTTTTAATTAAATAAAATATCTCACTTAAATCTCTTTTTGATGAAAAAGGAGTTAAAACAAATTAAAAATTAAATAAATCTTTTATCTACACTTAATATGGGACTTATCTTCATCCTTTCTCTACTTTCTTCTCAACCACTCCACTTTTTTCATTGGTGGATCTTTAGTTCACATGGATCATTATTTCTCCACCTTTGATTAAATATTTTTCCTCTCAATCTAGATCGTCCAATCTTCTTTATAAGGGAGAGTCCTCTCTTCATTTTAGAGACACCCATTATTATGCTATTGTTATGTTGCAGGTTTGGAGAGTGATTTTTGAAGGAGGAGTTTTGAATATTAAAGTTTTTGTGGAGAACTTCTATCTTCTTGTCTCATTCTCTCTTGCATGCATGGCTTCCATCATCATGATCCATACTTTGATTTTCATGTTAGCTTAGATCTTGTATTGATAGATTAGATCTTGCTTTCATAGATTAGATCTACATTGTTATTTCTTTTCATAGTTTAGATTTCATTTCTTGCATTGTTTTGCATTGTTATCATTTAGATTAGTTTTTAAAAAAATTTCATTTGCATGCATATTAGATCATTGAATCTCTTGTTTCGTGGTGTACTGGTATGGGCACAAACTAGGTCAGACTGAGGGCCTCCATTACAAACCCCTACACTCCATGAATAGGAAGCTATGAGTCACTATTCGAGACCTCATTTTTGAGAAATCTTGAATATAATGACTCATAGAAGTGTGCTCACATTTTAGGCATACATTTTTGGCGCCCACCGTGGGGCAACCCACCTTTGCTTGTTGGATTTTATGCAGACTCAAGAAAAAAAAAAAACTTTAGATTTGAAAGATTTGATCATCTCTTTCAAATGGCTTAGTATTTTAATCTAATTTTTTTTTTGCAGGGTTCCAATATATTAAGGAAGATTCGGTCCAATTTTTAGATTTTTCTAAAATATTTTTGATTTTTTATGATTTTTCCTTGATTTTTCATAAAAAATCATTTTTGGGATTAAATTAGCATTTTTTTTGAAACAATTTATAGTTTTAGAAAGCTCTCTAAATTTTAAACAAAGTTGGTTCTTTGTGTTTCAATTTAGAGGTCATATCAGGGGTCAATAATTTGAGACTCAAAGAAACCCTAGATTTGAAAGATTTGATCATATCTTTCAACCAGCTAGGTGTTTTGATCTAAAATTTTTTTTGTAAGGTTTTGATGCATCAGAGAAGCTTCGGTCTAATTTTTTGATTTTTCTAAAATATTATTAATATTTTATGATTTTTCATTGATTTTTCATGAAAAATTATTTTTGGGAGTAAATTAACATATTTTTCAAAAAAAATTATCAGAATTTTAAACAAAGTTGGTTCTTTGTGTTTTTGATTTTAGAGGTCATATTAGGGGTCAATAATTCAATTTGCAAAAACTGGTCTATTTTAACAAAATGACTCCCTATGGCACAAATTAAAAGATCTTTTCAAAATTCTAACATTTTTGGAAAGCTCTCTGATTTTTGATAGGGGTCACTTTTTTGTATTTTGAGTTTTGGATCCAAGTTCATATCATATAGATCCGATCTTTATGACTAAGTCAAAAATTAATTGATAAAATGGCATTTAATGAATAGCTTGCATTTAATTTTTACAATGAATCAATGCATGATGTGAGCTTTCATTTGGGTTACTTGCTGATTATTATCACTCTTAAAAATTAGATTTTTAGACCTAACTCTAGTTTTGCATGAGTTGACATATATTGCATATCTTGTGTTTGCTTGTTTTGTTTGTTGCTTTGTTCGTTGCGAGCGAGCGTTTAAGCGTAAACAAAAGGTACAACAAAGAAAAGACACATTGCAAGGATTACCAAGTATTTTGATTGAGCTCTAAAGTATTTAGATTTGGGATTAAAATTAAACCTCTCATGTGTTTGGCTTGAGTGTTTTACATGCTTTCATAAAACACATTGCAATTGATGCTCTTAATGGAAAATGAATGAACATAGATTTGCTTTCATACAATTTTGTGTAAGTGAATGCTTGTGTTTAAACCTTAAGTAATTCTTGGTTCCAATATCAAATATCTCATTAAGTGATTGAGGGCATGTATTCATTCCTTGTTTACATAGGGAGTTGAATGCACCACTTTGTGGACTCACTCTATGTTTGCTTGGAAAGTTAAATATTCCATTGTTCAACCCTTTTTCATTTGTGAGTAGTATTGATTAGCAGTCTTAGATTACTTGTGATTGATCTAGATTACTATCTTGGGTTATTGGACTCACTAATCCGCCAACCCTTCTTTTCTGTCCTGTGGTTGCAAGATCAACGCCACATTAAGGGGGAGGGGTCTATAGGAAATAAGCATTAATTGCTCCACTAGGCAACCCTTTTGTGCTTTTGGAACTCATTTTCTAAGGTCTGGACTCACTTTGAGTTGGTGTGAAGAGTTAAATGTTCCACTTTTGGACTCACTTTGAGTTGGTGTGAAGAGTCAAATGTTCCACTTTTGGACTCACTTTGAGTTTGTGTGAAGGGTTAAATGTTCCACTTTTGGACTCGCTTCACATTCTCTTGAAGGGTTAAATGTTCCACTTTTGGACTCGCTTCACATTATCTTAAAGGGTTAAATGTTCCACTTTTGGACTCACTTCGCATTTACTTGAAGAGTTAAATGTTCCACCTTTAGTGCTCTAAATACTTTTGATAGTGAATCACTTAGTTTTTATTTCTAGGAGGCCTGCTTGGGGATTTCATCACCCTTAGGATGACCTTAACTCCTGTGTTTTGGTGGAGTATAAATATCGAGAGGTGAATCCAAAGACACCTCTCTTGGGAATTGAGTTTGATATCGCTCTTGGCTAAGCCTCAAAGAACTTGATACCTTTGAGAATTGAAGGAGGAGATTTGGGTTACTGTCTCCCCCCGGCTGTGTGATTTTGGATTCTTCTCATCTACAAATTTGGGCCTCACATACCTTGCGTTTATCAAGGACTCCTTTTAGAAAACCACGTATATCCTTGTAGACAACTTGATAAGGTGTTGTGGTGTTCTAAGTGCCTGCTAAAACATTGTCAAGAACATACACAAGTAGAACCTTTAAGGAGTAGAAATACTAAGTCACTATACTTGTTCATGCGCAAGGTTGTTTTGCCCCTTGCTCATTGTTTGAAGACTGTTTGCTTGAAATCTCTGTTTTCTATCTTGTGTGCTTGGTTCATGATAAAGAATCTATTGACATATCTAGTTGGATATTTAAAATGAACAAAATCTGAGTTCTTGAATTGAGACTTTACGATCAAATAACTTTGTTATCCCATTATTTATAGTCTCCCTAGGTTGGTCCTATTTGGATTAGGCTACTTACCCCATTGTTAGAAGCCTTTTTACACCTTAGGTTATTATGCTTTGACCTCTTGAATTAGTAGTCATTGATTTCACAAGAGATCTTATTTGGAGTTGGTGAGTTAGAAACCGTCCTTGTTGAGAAAGATATACACTTGGATCCTTTGATATTACACTTGGAGAGTTTTAGTAATCTCTTGTCCATTCACTTTCATAAAAAAAATCAATTTTAATTATTTATAATTTGGGTAAATCATTATCCTAGTACATATGTGCTAGGGTATTCACCCAAATTTGTGAGCACCTCTATGGTAGTGTTGGTTTATGCTTATTGCAAAATTCTATCTTATCACATCTCTTTTGGACAAGTTATTGCTTTTACTATCCTAGTTTGGTACCAACATTTCTTAGGGTTATCCTATCAATTAGTACCTTTTCTTTCATGCCGGTTACAACAAGATATCAAGTACATCAAGGAAAGAAACTTCAAGTTGTCTTTAAACAATTACCTTTAGTTCAAACTCATAGAAGACATAAGGGAAAGGAACCTGTGTCTATTCAGTCACCTGAGAGTATTCCAAAAGTTTTGTGTGACCCTAGTGGTGATCTTATTGAGTTGAGTACAACCTTAACATCACCTCATTCAGCCATGGATATGAGTTTTACAAGAGCTCCATACAAGAAGAATCAAAGTAGTGAGTATAATGTTGACCTTTTGAGTGGTGATCCCACTCATGGAAGTAGACCAACTTCACTCCTTATTGAGGATAGGTATTTGGACGCACATCAAAGGGAAGAGAAAAGTAAACATTATGCATATCAAGAAGAGGAAGCCCAACATGATGATCAAATTGGTGAGCCTTCTAGTGCTCGCGTGAATGCAACGTTTATTGGTAACCGGTTTAGACAATCAAAACCATGTACACCACTCATGACACCTTTAGGTTATGCAAGTGGAAGACTCAAAGCAATTGATCGTGAAAGAAAAGCCCTTCTAGAAGAACAAGCTAAGAAGGAAGAAAGGCAAGTTATTATTGAGATGGAAAGAAAATCTCGTCAAGAAGAATAAGACTTTTTCAAGACTTCACAACTTGACAATCAATTCAACAATGTGCAAATTGGTGGTGGAAACAACTCTCCCCCATCTACCCCTCCCAAGACTCCACAAAGTGGGAGATATTCAAGAACATCTTCACAATCTCCTGCTCCTAGAGGAAGGCAAACTTGAAGACATGATTATTATAGGAGACCAACATCTCCTAGAGTTTCAAGAAAACCTTCATAACAAGCTCATCATGGTTCACAATATGGAGGTGGTAGCTCCAAATTTGAATATAATTCTGATGATTTCATGGTTATACCATAAGATCCACATTTTCAACAATGTATGGAAGCATATATGGACCAAAATAGAGATGCATGATTTCAATGTTTAATCAACAAGGGTGCTAAGGTCCCTTACAACTTTGATGTGGATAAAAATATTCAAAAGCATGATCCTTCCATGAAAGAAGAAATTTATGAATTGAAGAAACAAATGAAGCAAATATTGACACCCAAGAGTTCTTTTTCATTTGATTCAATTTGTCCAAATCCTTTTGATAAGAGTGTTGACATGAAAGATTTTCCTAGAAAAGTTGAGATCCCCCAATATGATAAATATGATGGAAATGGGGATCCAAATGATCATGTGCATCAATTCTATACTATGAGTTTTGAGTTTCATCATGAGGACTCATATCTTATGAGATTATTTCCAAGGAGTCTTAAGGCTCAAGCCATGGAATGGTTTACCAATATAACTCCTCCTGTTAAGACATTCCCTGAGTTAACTCAAAGATTTGTTCAACACTTTTCATACAATCTTTCATGATCTGTCTCACTATTGGACTTATGTCACACAAAGAAAAATCAAGGAGAACCCTTTGTTACTTTCTTGCAAAGATGGAGATGACAATGCTCTCATTATTCTAGGACTATTCCCGAGAAAGAAAAGATTGAAATCCTCATTAGTAATATGGTTCTTGAGATGAAGTATGAAGTTAAGAAGATGGTTTTTGAACCCTTTGATACCATGATTGAAGCTGCATTCAGAATTGAGGATGTTTTGAGAGAGGAAGGTATTTTGACAAAAAATAGAAACAACAACAATAATGGTCATAATAACAACAACAACAAGGATAAAGGAAAGAACATAAATTGGAATAAGAACAAACAAGTGGTCAATGATGGAGTTTTGGATTCCTCAAACCTTAAAGACCAAGCTATTCTCCATTTGGCTAGTGCTAATCAACAGAGTAACAAACCAAGATATCAAGAAAGGTCTAAAGGAGAGAAACATAACTTTACACAATTAGGTGAGACATATGAAGAGATATTCACAAAGCTCCTTACACGTGATCTTGTGCACCCTTATGATGCTGCAAAGTTCTACATACCTGAAGTTAAGCCATGGTGGTGGGATGAGAAGGCTTATTGCAAGCTTCATAATGGCATTGGACACAATATTGAAAAATTTGGGAGATTCAAGCATATTGTTCAAGATGTTATTGAGAATGGAAAGCTTAAAATAGATGGACTAAATACCAATGCTGATCACACAACATTCAAAGAGCCTTTGCCCAAGCATGAGAAAGGGGAAGCTTCCCAACCTAAGAATGGTAGGGCTACAATCAATTATACTTATACAAATGTAGAAAATGTTGTCAATATGCTTGAGGTTGTAGAAGAAAGTGTCAACATGATGGAAGATAAAGATCCCAATGGTTATAATTTAAATTTAAACTCTCCTACCTTTGGCAAAAAACCTATTTTGGTACTAAGGGGTTCTCACTCTAGAGAGTCATCCCAAGTCCCCCTTGTCATTAGAGGACCCAATTCAATGTTGTTACACAAAGTCAAGGTCCCCTTGTTATCAAAGGATCTAGTTCAAACCAACCAAGTAAGCCAAAACAAGTGCAAGTGTTCCTTCGAAACTAGTGGTTAATCCCAAGTCAAATTATAATCTTGTTGATCAATTGCAAAGAACTCCTGCTCAGATTTGAATCTTTGAGCTTTTAGAGTTGTCTCTGAGACACAAGTAGGTCCTTGAGGATGCTTTGCACATGGCGAACATCCCCAATAATTTGGACATTGATCAATTCCAAAACATGGTTAATCATATTGCAAGCCCTCATTATCTTTCCTTTTCACAGGAAGCTAATAAAACCATCCACACAATCTTGCCCTTCATATTGAGGTTATGATACATAGGACCCGTGTTAGGTGTGTGTTGATAGATGGGGGTGCTGTTAATATTTGTTTTTTGAGTCTTTTAAAGACACTAGGTTATTCTGAACATGTTATTGATATCAAAAGAAAGATTACTATCAAAGCTTATGATGAGGTAGAGAGAAGTTCAAAGGGGTTGGCTGTCCTTCCTGTTAGGATTGGCCCTGTGGAAAAAGATGTTTTATTCCAGATAGTTGATACTAGACCCCTTGCATACAACATTTTGCTTGGTAGACCATGGATTCATGATATGCAAGCAATACCATCTACTTATCATCAGTGTGTTAAGTTTCCTTAGAATGGAACATAGATATGTATTCTTGGGGATAAAACTTTGTCTATCAACTCAATTTTAGCAAGTGCTCTTGTTCCCCTTAAGTCCATAGACCTTGGCATGGGGGGATATCAACTTAACTCCCTCACTGCATTACCAATTTCACCTAGGTCTTATGGTAAACCTTCACAAGAGATGAAACCTTCCTCTTCAGCTATGACATTATTTGACACATTTGTACAGTCATTAGTGCCTATTCAAGATGAGAAAGAAGATGTGGTTGTTAAAGATTGGATTTATAGAGAATAGAAGTATATGCACAATGAAGATTTCACTCCTTCACCTAATGCTTATGGAAGAGGGTATTCTTTTGTTAAGAAAATGGGTTATCCTGGACATGGTCCTCTTAGTAATAGATTGGATGCTAGAGCTGAACCCCTTGATCATCAACTTTTTGGATGCAAGTCTAAGAAGTTAGTCGGCCTAGGGTATGTGGATCACAATAAGAATGTTCCTTCTATCCTTGATAAGTCAGATAGTGAAGAAGAACAAGAATACATACCTAATTCAGAAAACCAACAAGATATGTGTGAAGATTGGGTCCCTTCTACTAATCTCCTTTGGGGAGATTTAGATAATCTAGTATCTCATGAGATAGTTGCCAATTTAGAATAGGAAAGTGTGACTCTTGATAGTATTGAAGCTACCACATCCAGACATCCCAAGCATTCATGGTGTAAGCATCCCAATCAAGATTTTGAAACAGATTCCAATGAGTATGAATGGGATTCTTTCACAAAATCTTCCATAGTTGATATGGATGTTGATGTTGTTCATACATATAGTTCTCAACTTGAGTTATTTAATGAGTCACGTGTAGGACTAGAGGATTTGAACTCACATGTTGCCTTAGTGGACGATTCTTCACTTTTGAGGATGAATCTTGATTTGGGTAGTTTAGGAAGTTACTTGACAGACCTTGAATCTTCAATCACTAGAGATATCATCCATATTCACAATCTTGAACCTGTCATTGATTTATCCCTTGTTCATCCTGACCTAATTGATTGGTCCCAATGCAACCAAGAACCTAGAATCTTAACATTTCAAAATGACTATGAAATAGCCTATTATTTGAATACCATTAAACCTGTAGTCTCTTCCACCAGTGAACCAGTTGCTAGTATGACAGAGCCAGATATCAAGTACCTTAGTCACAAAATAAAGAGAAAAGAAAAGAAAAAGAAAAGGAGTTCTGATGGCGAAAACCACTATGTGGCAGTGTCAGAACCAAAAAAAGTAAAAAGAAAGGATGTATCCAAGGGTGAAAACCTCTTTAAGGCACCTAAGGATGAGGTACTTGATTCTCTTCCTAGTTATTTTCAAGATATATCTTCAATACTTATTGAACTAACACAAGCAGTCAATTTGGGTATGGATGAAGCTTTGCAAATGGTACATTTGGCTCAGTCTTTGTCATCACAAGAAAAGGAAGCCTATACTAAATTCTTACAAGAAAAGAAGATTAATTTTGCATGGACTTATTCAGATATTCCAAGGTTGGACACTAATCTTATTATGCATCACTTATCCATAGCTCCAAGTGTTAAGCCAGTTAAGCAAAAATTGAGAAAAATGCATCCTCACATAGCTCTCTTAGTCAAGGAAGAATTAGAGAAACTTCTTGGTGAAAAATTCATAAGAGCTATTGCCTATGCCAAATGGATATCAAACATTGTACCAGTTTCAAAACATGACAAAACCATTTGAGTTTGCACAAATTTTAGAGATGTTAATAAAGCATGCCTAAAGGATGATTTTCCACTTCCTAATATAGAAATGATAGTGGATATGACTACGGGTTATGATATTTATTCCTTAATGGATGGTTTTTTTGGATATAATCAAATTAAGATAGCTCTTGAAGACCAAGAAAAGACTACATTTACTTGTGCATGGGGTACCTATTGTTGGAATGTTATGCCTTTTGGATTAAAAAATGTAGGAGCTACCTATCAACAAGCTATGACAACTATTTTTCATGATATGATGCATAAAAACATGGAAGATTATGTGGATGACACCTTGGCCAAGTCTAAGAAAAGAGATACACATTTAGATGATTTAGAAGTCATTCTAGATCGTATGGAACAATTTCAACTAAGGTTAAATCCTAAAAAGTGTGCATTTGGAGTCACCTCTGGCAAATTACTAGGATTCATTATTTTAGAAAAAGGGATAGAGGTGGATCCTGAAAAGGTTCAAGCAATTGTGGATATGCCACCTCCTAAAAACATTAGTCAAATGAAGAGTCTTCAAGGATGTCTTCAATCTATAAGGAGGTTTATTTCATAGTTGGTAGATAGAGCTCAACCTTTCAACAAAAACTTACATAAAGAAGTCAAATGCATATGGAATGATGAATGTCAATAGAGCATGGACCAGATCAAGAAATACTTGGCAAATCCTCCTATTTTAATGCCTCCTATCCTAGGGAAACCACTTATCCTATACATTTCAGCAATAGAATCTGCCTTGGGGGCATTATTAGCTCAACTTGATGAACATTGGAAAGAAAGAGCAATATATTACATTAGTTGTACTCTTGTTTCATATGAGGTTAATTACACCAGTATTGAGAAAGCTTGCCTTGCAGTTGTGTTTGCTTCCCAAAAGTTGCAACATTATATGCTTGCACACACTATACACCTCATAGAAAAAATAGATCCACTCAAGTACTTACTATGTAAGGCTGCCCTCATAGGTAGACTTGCTAAATGGATGATGATCCTTTCAGAGTTTGACATAGAGTACATTGAGCGTAAAGTAATCAAAGGACAAGCCATAGCAGATCAATTGGCTGATTTCCCACTACAAGATGATGCACCTATTCAAGTTGATTTCCTAGATGAGCACCTCATGTATATGACTGAAAGAACATGGAAGATGTTCTTTGATGGGTCCTTTATGCAAAGTGGTTCAAGAGCTAGTGTGTTGTTTGTTTCTCCTCATGGGTACACAATTCCTAAATCTTACAAGCTATAATTTCCATGTACAAACAATATTGCCGAATATGAAGCTTTAACAAATGGACTTAAAATGGCCACAAAATGGAGAATTACAGAGTTACACATCTATGGAGATTCACAGCTGATAATCAACCAAGTCAATGACGATTGTCTAACAAAAAATGATAAATTGGTACCTTACAAGAAAATGGTTGATTC
This sequence comes from Cupressus sempervirens, assembly GCA_028749045.1. NCBI lineage: Eukaryota > Viridiplantae > Streptophyta > Pinopsida > Cupressales > Cupressaceae > Cupressus > Cupressus sempervirens. The sequence goes on from CM053787.1 coordinate 991,178,231, forward strand.
CTTGAGACTCTACTTCACATTCATCTCATTTCAACAAATACCTCAAACCAAAAATAAGGCAGTTGATGCTATGGCTACACTTCTTCAATTAGAGCAACATGAATCAAGATTTGAATTCCTGGTGGAAGAGCTACATCTCCCTATCTATGATTCCCAAGAAAGTCATGTTATTTGTACCCTTGCTGGTCATAAATCATCTCGTTATGGTGCCATTTACTCATACATTCATGATGGAATTATACCTGAAACCTTTAATTGATCTGAACTTAGAAAACTTATTCGAAATGCCTCTCATCATTCCCTTATATCTGGTGATTTGTATAGGAAGGCTCTAGATGGAACACTTCTTAGATGCTTAGAAAAGGATGAATCTAATCAAGCGTTAGTTGACATCCATTAGGGTATCTATGGGGGACATTCTAATGGTCTTTCCATGGCTCGAAGATTGCTTAGGGCAGGATACTATTGGCCCATAATGCAGATTGATGCAGTAGCTTTTGCAAATTCATGTGAAAAATGTCAAAAACATGGTAACCTGATACATACTACAAGTAGGGAGCTCATTCCTTCTATTTCTCATTAGCCATTTCAGTGTTGGGCCTTTGATCTTTTTGGGAAAATTCATCCCAACTCATCATCTAGACATAAGTTTATTATCACTGCCACTGATTATTTCACTAAATGGGTAGAAGTTGTCCCACTTTCTGTTGCCTTGAGTAAGGTAGTTTCTCTATTTATTTTGAATCATATTATCTGTAGATATGGAGTGCCTTATGAGATTATCACTGATAATGGAGGTCAGTTTAAAAATAAGGACCTTAAGAAACTCTGTAAGAAGTTCAAGATAAAACAACATTGGTCCTTTATTTATTTCCCGTAAGGAAATGGTCAAGCAAAAGCATCAAACAAAACCATTCTTAAAATCTTGCATAGAACAGTTCATAAGAATGGTAGAGATTGACATTTACAAATAAATCCAGCTTTGAGGGCCTATAGAATGAGTATTCGCACTCCTACTGGGGCTACTCCTTTTTCCCTTACATATGGTGCTGAAGCAGCGTTACCTTTAGAGGTTGAGATACCTTCATTTAGAGTTTCTCTCAAAGGTCTAGTTTTAGATGAAGACTACCGTGCCATTAGACTTCAAGATTTAGCACTTCTAGATGATAAACAACAAGCATCATTTAACCATATGAGGGTCTATCAAAAGCATTTAACAAAAAGGTTCACCCTAGAGAGTTCCAAGTGGGAGATCTTGTCCTATGTGTGAATCATAAGAATCAACAGAATAGAGATCAAAAGGGTAAGTTTGAACCTAATTGGCTTGGACCTTACATTATCACAACAACTTTTGGTTTTGGTGCTTATTTACTATCTACAATAAAGGGAGAGCAGCTCCCTGATCCTATAAATGTCTTGCACTTGAAGAAGTTCTATCCATAATGCCCATTCTATCTAGGGGCATCTTTGTATATATTTATTGATCTTGAAAAAATAAAAATAAAAATTGATATATTTCAAAAATCCAAAAAAATGATATATTGTAAAAAAGTCTAAAAATTGAAAAATGTCTTGAAAAAAATGATCTTCTTAGTGACAACCTAGCAATAGGAACTTTGATGTATCTCCAAAAAAATTATATATTCCAAAAATTAAAAAAAAAAAAATTAAAAAAAAAAATAAAAAATTCAAAAATAAACTAAAATAGAAAAAGTGCCTTGGTGAAAACCTGGAAACAGGCACCTTGGTAGAAAAAATACAAAAAAAAAAAATATAAAGTCCTAAAAAAAGAAGAAGAAGAAGAAGAAGAAGAACCCAAGTGGTGAAAACCTGGAAACGGGCACTACTTGAGGCCTTTGCACCCCTATTTCTTAGCACATGTCCTCGACACTTAGCCTTTCTCCATCATGACTTGTCCTTGTTTCCTTGGTTTGGACTTGGTCTTTGTCTAGGGGGCATAACTATGTTAGCTTTGGTCTCTTGGATGTGTTAGTCTTTAGGACACCTCACAAATGGTGTTTTTCAACACCACCCCAATTGTATTTTTCAATACAACCTTTTGACATCGAGTGTTTTTCAACACTTATTGGTTTGGTCTTACCCAGTATCATCATGTGATCTTCCCTTCCTGCAAGCATTTGATCCTTATCCTCCAAACTCAGTATCAGTTAACACACTTAAATTTTTAACGCAACACTTAATGCTTGACTTATGTCATGATTTTTTTTCTTTGTGTGCTGACTATTATTGATTTTTGTTGAGTGTCCTTGTCTGATAAGTCTTTCCATGATGCATCACTAGAGGACTTGGGGCATAAGACATGTTTTTATTTGTTTTTTGCTTGTGGGTGTGGTCTTGAAACTCTAGAGTGTCTCTTGTTGTCCCCTTGAAACACTTAGGATATTTGAGACATCATCCTTGATTGTTTTTGCACAATCATTCTTATGGTCATCTTGGCATCTATGCCTTGATATGAGCATGGTTTTGCTACATTAAATTGGGTAAGCTAACATCGAAGTCATCTTGACCTTTATGTCTTTGATGCTTATGTTAGAATCTTTCCACATTCCAATCCAATATAAATTACATTCATATCTTCATAGTTGCACTTGTGATTAGTGATGATTGTGTGATTTTTGATGTCCGTTGATAATGGCCCAATGATGAAAATAAGTTCTTTTACATTCTTTAATGAATGATGAACACAAAAATCCTATGTTACAGTTGCTCTTTTGCAAGTACACCTTTGCATTTTCATGTAGCTTGCATTATTAGACTTCATGTTAGTTTGCATTTTTAGGCTGCACTATGAGTTTGAGAGGGTTCTCCCTTCATCTTTATTGTGGACTTTTAATCAACTATGGTCACGTTTTGATCTTCATTTCCTTATCTTCTTTCATGATCTCAATAAAAATTTCTATCTTAAATAGTTGATTGATTTTGGGGCATTTTCTTTTCTTCTTTCTATTTCTTTCCATATCTTCCAAACTTCTATCTTCAATTTTATTTTTCCCCACTTCTTTTCTTCTAAATCACCTTTGGGGTATAATATTTCATGCTTGATGATCTACCTTGGTTCTATGATTCTTATATCTTTCATCTTACATCAAGAACCTTATCTTTTGTTTGATTTGATCAAATTTAGCAATTAGTTGTTTCTCCTCTATCTCATTTCAATTTTGATCACGAGGGGGTAGTAATTATCAAATTCAATCTTTGATTCAGTTTTATCAATTTTATCCTTGACTTTTTCAAGTCAAAATTTATTTGTATTCTTTGTCCTGTTGTGTTCTCAATTCGACCACACATCTGGGTTTTTTTGTGATCCCAAATCGACCTCACACTTCAATTTCTTTCTTTGACTACATGTGTTCCCAAATCGATCACACATTAGTCAAAGAGAGGCAAATGTATGCACCCTAAAATGGTCACCTAGACTATGGGCCCCCATTATTCAATTTATCAATTTATCAAATTTCCTAAATCAATGGTGTGTAATATTTTATTAAATCAATTCAAATCAATTTCCTTGATCAAATTCAATTTATTTTATTTCTAAGGTTGATCATTTTATCCTAAGTCTTATTTAATTAAAAGAAGTTGCTCTCTTTTAATTAAATAAAATAAGTCCAAGTTTAATTAAAATAAAACCTCTCTTTTAATTAAATAGTTCATCCACATTTAATTAATTAAGAGAAAAACCTCTCTTTTAATTTAATTAAATATTTCTCATTTAATTAAAAGAACTTGCTCTATTTTAATTAAATAAAGTAAGTCCCCGTTTAGTTAAAAAAAATCTCTCTTTTAATTAAATAGTTCATCCACATTTAATTAATTAAGAGAAAAACCTCTCTTTTAATTTAATTAAATAATTCCCATTTAATTAAAAGAACTTGCTCTCTTTTAATTAAATAAAATAAGTCTCCATTTAATTAAAAGAAAACCTCTATTTTAATTAAATAATTCATCTACATGCAATTAATTAAGAGAAAAACCCCTCTTTTAATTTGATTAAATATTTTCTATTTAATTAAAAGAACTTGCTCCCTTTTAATTAAATAAAATATCCCACTTAAATCTCTTTTTGATGAAAAAGGAGTTAAAACAAATTAAAAATTAAATAAATCTTTTATCTACACTTAATATGGGACTTATCTTCATCCTTTCTCCACTTTCTTCTCAACCACTCCACTTTTCTCATTGGTGGATCTTTAGTTCACATGGATCATTATTTTTGCACCCTTGATTAAATCTTTTTCCTCTCAATGTAGATTGTCCAATCTTCTTTATAAGGGAGAGTCCTCTCCTCATTTTGGAGACACCCATTATTATGCTATTGTTATGTTGCAGGTTTGGAGAGTGATTTTTGAAGGAGGAGTTTTGAATATTAAAGTTTTTGTGGAGAACTTCTATCTTCTTATCTCATTCTCTCTTGCATGCATGGCTTCCATCATCATGATCCATACTTTGGTTTTCATGTTAGCTTAGATCTTGCATTGATAGATTAGATCTTGCTTTCATAGATTAGATCTACATTGTTATTTCTTTTCATAGATTAGATTTCATTTCTTGCATTGTTTTGCATTGTTATCATTTAGATTAGTTTTTTTAAAATTTCCATTTGCATGCATATTAGATCATTGAATCTCTTGTTTTGTGGTGTACTTGTATGGGCACAAACTAGGTCAGACTGAGGGCCTCCATTATAAATCCCTACACTCCATGAATAGGGAGCTATGAGTCGCTATTTGAGACCTCACTTTTGAGAAATCTTGAATATAATGACTCATAGAAACTTGTGCTCATATTTTAGGCATACACCTACAAGTTTGACGAAAAGGGTTTCCAAAACTACACTTTTATTTGTTGTTCCACACCTATATCTTAGAGAAAAATGGTTTTGTTATTTAGATAAGGGGTTTACCTTGGTCAAACCTTGGTTTGGAATTGACCTTAATAATGGAATTGAAATAAGGAATGATAGCAAGTAGTATACATAAATCTAATAAAGAAGCTGTGATATTCAATAGATATGCAATTGTATTTGAAATGTAAACAAGTATATTGATATAAAATCTTGAACATAACATTAGAAAATGTAAATCAAAATCTCCATGATTGTATTCTTGAAATCCAGCTTGATATAAGAATGAATAGATCTTGAAGGTAAACAAAGGATATTGAAGGAAGATCACACCACCATGATAGCTAGATCTAGGGTTTTGAATGATGAATCTTGAATGCTTGAACCAAATCCCTTCAAAGGCTTGAATGCTTCAATCCTTGATCTTCAATGGAAAACTTGAATTCTTGAATGATAAAATGCTTGATAATATCTCCTTATCAAAAGTAGGTAATCTCTCATGGTAAGTAGATAGTCATTCATGTGCGATAGATCTTGGATGTCAAAATGAGGGAAGAAGGGTTTCTTATATAGAGATCTAGGGTAAAAACTCCTAGAGAAGTTTAACACGAGAGAATTAAATCCAAATTAGCCTTAACCCCTAGAAATGGACCTACATTAAATGTAATTTAAGAGTCTACCATTCTGAAACCCAAAATATCCGACTTGAAAGAGGAAAAAAGAAACTTTTTAAAACTTGATACCCCAGAACTCCCAAAAATTGAAAATTGGACCTAGGGTCAAGGATGAGGTTGACCTTGACCTTGTTTAGGGTTGACATCATCCTTGACCTAGGTTAGGATCGAGGTTTTCCTTGACCTAGAAAGTCAAAGTCTTCAGATTGATAGAGAAAGTTGATAGAAATAGGCTAGAAATAAAGAGAGAGAAGAAAAATAGGGGACATAGCTAGATCCATGCAAAAACCTTCCCAAGGCACTTGGCATGACCCCAAACCACTTACTCGGAGGACTAAACACTCTTAACATGAAAGTGCTTCCAATTTAAGATGATACACTTACATACCATTTTCTTCTTGCTGGGATCTACACATTCTTTAGGTTTTTTTAATGTAAACCTCTTCTTCAAGTATTCCATTCAAAAATGTAGATTTGACATCCATTTGGTATACTTTAAATCCTTTATAAGGAGAATATGAAAGTAGTGTTCTAGCTCCTTCCAATCTTGCAACTGGGGTAAATTTTTTTCCATAATCAATTCATTCTTGTATATATCCTTTGCATACCAGTCTAGCCTTGATCATTATGACTTATCCTTTTCATTCAACTTGTTTCTAAATACCCACTTTATTCCAATAACATTCTTGTCCTTTGGTCTAGGTACCATAGTTCATATTTTCTTCTTCTCTGTCTTCTCAATTCTTCATTCATTGCATGAATCCAAACCCTATTCTCCAAAGAATATTCTACTGATTTACGCTCAAATTCATTGAGTAAACATGTATCACTTATGTGTCTTTGACTTCTCATAACTCCAGATTCTTTGTCTCTAATGATTTTCTTAAGTGCATGATATATCCTTACATATTTATCTAGTACATGCTCTTTTCTTCTTTCTTCTTGCATAGATTCATTTTGAAAAATTATTTTAAGGTCCTTTTGTCTCTCAGGTTTAGGTTTGGATTACTTGACATTGTCTTCCTGATGTTCAACATCTTTTGCATGTCTCTCAGCTTCATTTTGCTGTTTGCTCGAAACTTGTCATCTGTTGCTCAACAACTGGCTATTGCAACTTGAAATTCACTATTCTCTACTACTTGACAACTTTATTCTCTTGCTTAGGTAAGGTGAAAGGAACATCTTCATCCACATAAATGAATGTGATGTAAGTCTTCAAGTTATTTCTTGAATTCAACTTCATTCTTTCCTACATATTCATCAACTTTCACATTTACACTTTCCACAACTTTGTTAGTGTTAGAGTTCAAACACTTATACACTTTTCTCTTAGAGGAATATCCTAGGAATATGCCTTCATCACTCTTAGCATCAAGTTTTCTATTTATATTATCTATAAGTGTATAATGCTTACTACCAAAAAATTTGCAAATAGTTCACATTAGGTGCATACCCATACCACAATTCAAAGGGTGTAACATTTCTACCTTTCTTTACTTGCACTCTGTTCCAAGTATAAATTACTATATTTATAGCTTCTCTCTAGTATTTTTGTGATACATTATTCTCCATCATAAAATTTCTAGCACAATCAATGATTGATCTATTTCTCCTTTCAACTATTCCTTTTTGGTGAGGGGTCCTAGGTGCTGACATCTGCCTTTTGATTCCTTTATCTTTGCAAAATGTATTGAATTCATTTGAGATGAATTCTCCATCTCTATCAAATCTCAAATACTTCACTATCTTACCTATTTCCTTTTCAAGTTTGGCCAAATACCACTTATATAATTGAAAATCACCACATTTTTCTTTAAGAAATATCACAGTCATCATTCTAGAGCAATCATCAATAAATAGAAATAAATATTTGTCACCACAATAGCTTTGAGCACCCATATGTCCAAAAAGGTTTGTATGAACCAATTCCAAAATATTATTTGATGTGTATGCCTTTCTCTTGAAACTAGAATTTTCATTTTTCCCAATTGATATTGTTTACACATAACATTAACAACTTTCTTAAGTTTTGGAAAACCTTTTACTTTTTTCATCTTACTAATACTGACCAAGTTATCAAAGTTCACATGACATAACCTCTTATGCCATAACCATATATCTTCATATTGTGCAAACAAATATGCCTTGTTAGATAAATTCAGATAGAACAAGTTACCTCTTGTTTGATCACCACTTGGATTTAATTCACCAAAAACATCAAATATCTTGGCTTTCTTGTGATGAAATTCATCTTTGTATCCTGATTTGTTCAACTGTGAAACACTCAACAATTTATAGTTAAGTCATTAAACCCAATAGGCATTGTCACACTTGATCTTATCAATCAATTGTATTGATCCTATACCTTTCACAAGACATGGTGCATCATTACCTATCATGCCAGAAATATGGGGCAAAAAAACACGTACAAATTTTAAAAAGAAGTAATTTCACTAAATTTAATAAGTTTGTTTTCACAAGTTAAAGTATGGGTACACTATAAGGTGGATACAAGATTAACTATCAAAACTTTAAGACTACAACATAGTTTAAAAACATCTTAAAGGAATATATTGTTAAACTTAAATGTTCATTGTTAAATCAATTAATTAAATTAAACAAACTAATTTCAATTAATTAAAAGACCTAACACTTTATTATTTTTAATTACTCTTAAAATCTTACATCCTTAGAACAATAGTAAAACATAATTACAATAAATTTCCATCCTATTAACTTTAATCAATAATAAATCTATCAGGCAACAAATATCAATTAGCAACATAACTAATTGATTCGAATGTCCAATTAAACAATATAAATCAAATTATTCGAGATTTTAAATATAGAGAACTCACTAACTAAAATAATGTCTAACATACAATTAAATAAACGTTATTCTAAAAACATTTTTTGTTTAAAACTATAATCTTATTCTTTAAAAAAAACATTCCTAATAATAGCATTATAACTAAAATTAAGTACAACTAAATAATAAAATAAATAAAACATAATAACATGATCAACTAATCTAATCATTCACTACAACTAACGATTTCTAGCTTTTAAATTTTATTAATAAAATTATACTAACTACAATTTAAAAAAAAACAAAATATTTTTAATTGGTAAAATTAAAAAAAAATACTAATTAACTAACATTAAATAAAATATATACATTAAACATAAAACTTAACTAACTACACCTAAAGTAATACTTAAAAAACTAAACTAACTAAACATACTTAAACAACACTAATACTATTTAATAATTTATACTAACTTAACTTTAAAAAAAAAAATACGAACTTTTAAACAATACTAAACTAACTCCCTACATTGTACTACCCACATCACATCTCCCCAAGCACTTAACAATTTATGAAGTGGGGAAGTTTTTTAAAAGAAAAATTCTAAATTTCAAATTTTACAAAACCACCCATACTAACCATTTAGCATATATTAAAATACTAACAAATAAAACAAGGCTACCTAATAAAATTAACCCACCCCAAACTCCTACCACCTTCCTGCCCACGTGGGAACTCAACTCCCGAAGCATGGAGAGCATTTCCCAAGCGCAGGACAAAGGGAGATGGTGGCTGCACGTGGCCCAAGTTATCCTTGGTAGCTTCAAATGCATGGTGGGGAAAGTTTAAAAAGTTTTTTTGTTTGGGTCAAATAAATTTTTTCAAACTCATACCACCCCCCTTTCCATGTTAGAACTTAATGCAATCAGTTTGAAAACGTAGCCAAGAGTGAGGAGTACGCTAGAGCATGAAATTAAACAAGGAAAAGAAGGCATGATAAGATCATTTTTATTACAAACCTGCTCCTAAATAGAATCGACCACCAAACCTAATGAATAAGTTAGACAAGTACTTGCTCTAGTCCACTTGCTATTTCACCTAGGATAGAGGGGTATTAATGTTAAAAGTTTAGTGGTTGGGATAAATTAAAAAAGGTGAGATAGTTTTTCTTTTATTTAAAATAAATAATATCTAAAGGATAATTGAAGAATCTTAAAAGATTTTCTGTCTCAAAAAAGAAGAAGGAATTAATTTTTCTCCATACAAAATTCAGTGAGCTTTTTGGCTCTTGGAAGTAAATTTTTTTTAAGTGTTATTTTTATCTAAGTGTTAGTTTTTTTTTTCAATGCAATTTTTTTTTTCAAGGGGTAATATTTTTTTAAAATTTGATTTATAATGTGGGTGTAATTGCAATGCTTGAACATTTGAAAGGGAGCATTATGCCTCATAACACTTACAAACTTTATGAAATGAAATGTGAATCGTATCATTGAAATTCTTTAACATATTTTGACCTTTTTAAATGCAAATTATACATCATCATTTTATCTAATTTTCAATACACATGTGCATAAACTGAAATACTAAATAATTCAAATGCAAGAATATTATTCAATCTCTTTTTCTATTAAACCACATGATTCAAAAGCTCCACGGGGAAAGAACTAGTAAGAAAAATTGACATCGTTGCCACTTCAACAATAAGTTTAAATACAATTTACATAGGATTTCAATCTCGAGGAGAAATCTCTCAACATAATTGAATTTCAATAACAATTCAAATTTCCTTCTTGACCCTTAACAAGGGATCCATCACGAATTCTACAATACTTCATGGTGATCATGGTGAGAATGAAAACTAACTAGGAGACAACCAATCATAGCATGAAGGAAAAATTAGACATTCACTCCCATCCCGAGTTTATGCAATAGGTTCGACATAGAACCAGACTAGGGAGAAGGTGGATTTTTCCAATAGGAGACATTAGACACAACACCAAAATAAGTTCTTTTTTGGGGCTATAAACTCAAGAACTTTCGTTCTTCCATTCTTACATTCCAAAACTCATACGTGGTTTGTGTTGATGAGTAGGGGCCCATAACACCCTACCCTCTCTCCCTCTTCTCATCTTGAGAAGAGACTCTACACTGTTGGAGTCTACTAAAGTCCTTCCCTTGTACATGGCCACTTCTACCCTATCTGAGGGTGAGTAATGCCAATACACCCATAAAATCCCTTTGAATTTCAAAGAAAAACATAAAGGAAAGACATTTAAGAAAACCTATTTGAATCCCTCCCAACATACTCAACACACACACAAACATACATAAGTAATAAAACTAAAACATGAAGCACAACATGAACAAAAATGAGGTGAAGTATTCCTACCTTCAAAATTAGGTTATGAAAAATGAACAAGTTTGAGATGAGCTTGCTTTGCTCTCCTTCTCCTTCAATTCTAAATTCCACTCTAAAACTAGAGGTTAGGTGAACACCCCAAACCCTCTCAAAATTGCCTCTAAATAAGATCCTAGACTCAACCACCTCTAAAATGCAATAACTCCCCCACTTGCCCAAAATTTTTAGAGGCTTCTAACCCAACTAGACCTAAGGCTAACTTCAAGGTGGAGTTAAAGTCATCCAAATCATGATGAAAACTATCAATTTTTGTAATAAAGCAAAAATGGAGTTTTTGAGTGACCATAAAAGTCAACAAAAGAGGTTAGGGGGGTGGAAAATTCTCCCAACCCATACCCATACCCCTTCAGTACTTAGATTTCATGATTTTAGGCCTTTAGGATTAATTAGGGACCTATCAAAAGCTAAGAATTTTTAGGACCATCTAAAAACCTTCAAAATGTAGATTAAACACTAATCTAGATTAGGGTTAAATAATCTTGATTACTAATTGATTAGCAAAAATTTTACTAACCTAGTCCAACTTAGATCTTTAGGTTACTCAGTTAACCCTAACTATTATGCTAGAATGCATATACAATTCACTAGTGTCAAGTGACACTATAAAAAAATTGTTATGAAACATTAACATTTAAATATTAAAAAATGATACATTCATCAAATCCATGATACAAATAAAATATGAACAATAGGGTTTGCATCCTTCATCAGATTTAACCTTGGTCTCCACAAATGGTACATAGGGTTCAATTTCATTTCTTCATTTAGATTTCTCAGTTAAAATATCCTGTACACTCATTGCACACATCAGTAGCTCAAGAAAATTAGATGCATATTGTATAAACATATTAGGAAAATCACATAAATTAAAATATCCATTTTTCAAACAACCAGTTGTTTATCTTGTTCTACTCATATACTTAATCATTAAAATTGAAAAATCAAAGTGTTAATTATGCATTCACTTACTTCATCAGTATACATGTTCATAAAGTAAAGAACAAAATCAAATATCTCAAAGTAAAACATCAGACAACATATAATAGTATAATAATGTTCAATGTATCCGATAGTATCTCGACATATCAAGTCATGAGCATAAAAAAAAATAATGTATCAACTATGCTATGATGGGTCAGGGTGAGGCCTCACATTACCAAACTTAACACATGTACCCTTGTATGGTTCGATTGTTTCAAACTTAATTTTATCACTTGTCATGTGATGTGAAAAATCACTATCAATTATCCAACTATCACCTTTACTCACGTATGAAATTAATGTTTTTTTCTCATCTTCATTAAAATCTTCTTTCATAGTAACATAGCCAACTTCTTCATCATTACTTTTAGATTCATTATCAATTTCTTCTTCAACAATGTAACAAGATTTCTTACCTTTGTATTTGTAGTCCTTGTTTCTTCTATTGTTTTAGTAATCTCTTCTTCCTTTGTACTTGCTTTCCTTTCTTTCATCCTTCTCTTCTCTATTAGGACATCTTGCAACAATATGACCAACTTTGTTACATGAAAAACTTATTATAGGAAGCTTACCTTTGTATTTTCCCTTGCCTCTTGAAAGTCTCCTTGTCATCAATGCTTCAAGCTCATCAAGTTCTTCATCAAAAACATCATTGTCACTTTTAATACATTTTCCTTTTCCTTTTCCTTTCTTACTAATAACCAATTATGATTTTAAAGCATATTCAAAAGAAGTAGGAGTGAAATTATTAAAATTTGACATCTCAAAAGCAATAATCCTACCAATCACACCTTCCAAGGTTATACCAAGAGTGCATCTTAATTCTTGTATTGTAGAAACTCTAATAGCATAAATAGGAAGTAGAGTTATCAATACCTCGCTGATCATAGTCTCATCATCAATCTTTCCATTTGCTCCTCTTATAGAATTTACAACCTCTTTGAGTCTTCCATAATACTTGACAATATTCTCACCTTCCATCATTCTCATTTCATCAAACTTACCTCTCAAAATTTTTGACTTGGCTCTTAAGACATTTGTGTCACCTCCATATATGGTTTGTAGTGTATCCCACATCTCTTTGGAAATTTTGCAGTCTTTTATATCATCAAACTTGGCATAGCTAAGGGCTAATGCACTCTCCAACATAGCTTGGTTATGTTCTTGATTCTCTTTCATTCGGTGAGTTGTTAGAAGAATTTTTTTTATTGTCACATATGAATTTTTTATGTAGTATATTGCACCATCTCCAATTCTAGGTAGATGCAACTTCATCAAACTTTGCAATGTAGGGAAGTTCTTTTGTTCAACTTTGGCACCTCCTTTTTGTACCTATTGATCTTTAGCTTCAAGTACCTTCAAAATTTTCTTTACAAGCACCAATTCTCTAATACCAATTGTTAGAATATTAAAAAAGATTGAGAGGGGGGGGGTGAATCAATTATCCAATGTCTAGATATACCAATTAAACACTTATACTACTTCATATCTAAGCATCCATTAGCTTGGCCTCTATAGTAGAGAATAAGTAACATAAACTTGTAGTCCACTATCATAATACTTATCAAACTTATAGAATGTAAAAAATTAATAGTAAAACATCACAAATGACATCCACACAAGTTGATACTATGATTTAATGTGGAAATTCAATTTGGAAAAAACCATCGATAACATGTCACCACATTTTCACTTTTTTGAAGTGAGATTTGTTAGGAGCCAATCCTGTTAAAGGTTACAAAATATATTGTTAAATATGACCTTGTTAAAGGATTTAATAACCCTATTAGGAGTGGCCTTGTTAGAGGACTTTAGAATATTATATTAGAATGTCACCTTGATTAAAGAATTTCAATACTGATACAATGGTTATAAAGTAACACTAGGTTTTGATCTGACTAATACAACTCACTTTGCAAATATAGATCTTAGTTCAGTTCACATGCTAATCTCCTAACTGGCCTTCATTGTCATCTTTTTCTTTGATCTACTTGGTATTCCTTCAAGCAACCACTTCATAACTCTTTCTAGCCTCCTTCTCAAGTTCACCAGTCAATAGCCTAAAAAAATACTCCAACCTAGATTAGGTCTTCACCAATTATGCTAATCTAATTTTTTTTGCTTAAACATCATTGCAGATCTTAGATTTGGGTTAGATTTATTGAATCCTTTGATCTTTCCATCTCCTCTTTTCTCTTCTAGAAACTTCTTAAAAATTCTCCTTGAATCCTTTCTTAGGAATATACAAACATAGTTTCCCTCAAATTAAATGTTCAAATCATCATTCCTTATTTTTCACATGTTTTACATATTCCAAGAAATCAACTGTGTTAGCTGGAACTTACAATTTCCTCATAATTTATCAAATTCTATCCCTTGACCAACGCTATTTTCTAACACTTGATCATCACTATATTACTTAGTCTCTACTACCATTCTTGTTCTATACATATACTAACACTCAATCAATATTGATGCTCGGTCAACGCTATTTTTCCTTGGCACATATTAGCACTCGGTCGATACTAGCATCACTCGACATAATCTTCAAATATATTGGAGTCCTACTCTTTTGCTTAGTCAAGCCTATGTATTTGGTCAATCTTTGATCACTTCTTCAAGGCTCCAACAAAATTGTCTTCTTCACTTGTGGTATGATCAAACAACCACTTTATTTTGTCAAAGTCTCACTAATCAGGTGCCTATTATAGTTTCCTTCATAATTCAACCTTTCCTCTAAGTGCTTTTTCTATGTCCATCTTCTCAAATCCTCTTCATCAATCAACTAGATATGACACTCAAATCATATAGAAAATTGTCTTACCAATTAGGTTTGACATCGAGGACAATATAACAATTGTCTCAATTTTAGTTTCCAAAAAGTTACAAGGAGTATTAGAAGGCTATCAAATAGTGGAAACATAGATCATATACAATTTGGATCAAATGAGATGCAATTTCCTTACTAAACATGACAACCTATTCAGAGAAGAAGAAATGACCTCATAATATATTGTTATAGTCAATGCTGATCTTGATTCTATAGAACTCATATCACACATGATGAATAGGTTCTCTACATACAAATTTGTAGGAAAAGACTTTTGGGATTGCCTTTCAGAAAACTACAAAATTACAAAATTAGCACATGTGAATGCAGTCCAAATTGAAGCTATTTCAAAGATAGTAGAGATCCTATATCTTCCTATAGTTCATGATTGCATTGCCAAATATAAGGATTTTTAGGAAAATCTTTAATATCAATTCAACTTTTTCTTCTTCATCATCATCTTCTTCTTTTGGTTTTATTATATCATGTTTGCAGTAGGAGAAGATGAATTGTATGTGATGCAATTACATGTAAATTGATTTCATGTCCTTATGAAATGCATGCTAGAATTCTTTTAGAATAAATGAGAAGGGGACGGGGAAGAGGGGGGTGAATCAATTATCCTCAGGTCTAGATATTCCAAATAAAATTTAACCACTTTTAACAAATCAAATTTATTCATTAGTCCACTTAGTCTCTATATCAGCATAATAGTAACATAAACTTGTAATTCGTTGTCCCAATAGTAACCTACTTGAAGAATGCAAAGCAACAAGTATTGGTGTAGATAAATATTAAATATTTACACTTACTTAAGTTTACTTAGGTCAATGCATTATTTTATTATTTCTTAGGTGAGACACCTTGGAGTATGTGCACTCATATGAGTTGTCATGTTGACAGCACTAGAGTAAGCAACTCTAATTTAGCACATGGTGACTACAACACTAGAGTTTGCATAATTAAATGAGTTGTTATATAGACAACACAATTATTTGCACTCCTATTTTAACACATGGTATCTACAACATAATTTATTGTGCTGCACCTTTGTAGTCTTATCCTCTCATCGTCCCTCTTACTCCTGTGCTTAATGGAGGATAATCCACACCTGGTGGACATGTGCTTGGTTGTATGACTTATCATGTTGCTGACTCCTAGGCATTCTAGAAGCATTCTAGAGGCCTTTATATACAAGCATTCCTAGTGTACTTACACATTGAATTGGATATCATATCATTATTTTGATCATACTCTTTTGGTCTACTATTGTGCTTGTGCTTGAGTTCCTTGGTCTTGGGTGATTTTTCCCTAAGGTAAATTCTTACATGGTATTAGAGCTATACCAAATTCTTACATGGTATTAGAGTTGAGCAAGATTCTCTTCAGATAGCTGTTTGAGACCATTCATGCTTCAACACCTTGACCTAGATCTAGAGAATCCACAGATATTGAGTGTCTAAAGCCAAAGCGGACCTTGTCATTGCATCCAGAATGTCAATTTGGTGAAATTTGACTATAAATTTTCCTATGCTGGGCCATAGTCAAAATTGAGGCAACATTTTTTTTGCAAATCGGCAACCCAAAGGCCTGATTTGTGAAATTGGTAATGATCATTTTAGATCTATATATTTAATTTTTAGATCTATATTTTTTTTCATCTGCATCTCTACAATTTTTTTCAGATCTGCATTATTTTTTGGGAAATTTTTGGCCATCAAGCTAGTAGGAGAGATTTTTGTAGGTGAAGATTGAAGCTTTCTAGTGCAAATTAAATATTTGCATCACATTCAAAAGGTTAAAAATCCCCCAAATCAAATTTTGTTTCATCCAAATTGGATATTTGAGGCAAAATCTAGAGCCATTTGATTTTTGGAGGCATGACGATAGTGATTCAGGAAAAATAACAACAGAGGTGATTTTTAAACAATGATATCTCCCTCATATGGACTCATTTTTTCAAGCAATTTTTTATTTTGGGGTAGAATTTTCTAATCTACACATTGGTGTAGGAAGTTTGACATCTCTATTCCTAAATTTTTCTACAACTCAAAAATCCTAATTTTTGCCACTTCAAATGCTTAGTACAGGCTCATCTGGACACATAATTAGGTCTTATTTTTTTTGAAAGTACATAATTTTTTGTCTACTTTCTAGATCTATAATCATATTATAGGCTTGCGTGGATAGAAATACTACTTTCAAAAATAGGCCCTAAATTGGCAAGTGGCTATAAAGTGCCTGAATCATCCATTATTGGGGATTTCTTTGATTCTCTCTTGCATTTTTGGGGGTGCATACATTCATTGATCTCATGGAGTCTTGTCACATATGCCAGTCTAGTTTAAGACCAAAGTTGACACCAAGGAACTATAAAAAATAGAGTGTCTTAATCATTGATCATCTAAGAGAACATCATGAAGTGTTTCCTTATCTCTGCTTGAAGATACCACCACCTAATCCTAATTGGGAAGATCATCTTCATCTTCTTATTTTCTTTATGTATAACATCATGAGTAAGGAATCTTTTGCTCCTCTTCATATGGCAAGTTTTCCTCACAATGTTTGGATGGCTCTTTGGGAAGCATTGGAGATCCATGAGTCCCTTCATTTCCTGAGGACATTCTATCTTCCATCACTTTTGCTATGGTTCCTCCAACTCTAGATGAGATCCCACCTCATGATGCTCCTATTGATTCTACTGATCCAATTCTAACCATAGATGCTTCTAATTCAGTGCAACTGGAAATATTATGTCTTCCTACTTCAGCTTCATGGGATGACTTCCTTTTACATATTACAGGTCTATTCATGGAATCTCACATTGAAGATGTGGGAAACATCATCGATGATATTCATTTTCTCTTTGTAGAGGTGAATACTTCATTCGTGGCCACAGTGATAATTCCAAAACAATAAGGTACACCTTATCTTCTAGCTCCAACATTAGTGGATGACTTCTTGACAAATATTTTAGGTTTGTTAATGGAGTCACACATAGTAGATTTGGGAGACATCATTGATGATATACATCTTCTCTTTGATAAAGAAGATCCTTCTTCAGTTGTTGCAAGGGCTCAATCTGACCCTCTTGTCCATTCTCTACATGATCAATCTTCACAAGTTAATGTGATTGTGGATCCCTATGTACAATAGTTGCAAGAGGTCTCTTTATCATTTGAGAAGACAATTGGTTCTTTGGGGCATGTTCTACATCCATTCTTGCTTGATCTGCACATGTTATTTTTTATAGTATTGGAAGGGGTGACCATCAGCATTGACACAAGGACAATTTATCAGGTTTCAGAGACACCATTCATCATTGAGATCCTTTCTACACATAGGGGAAGCATCTCATTTGTACCTCTACCATTGTTTCTTCCAAAGGGGAGGAACATTATTCAGTAGCATTGGATTAGCTTCTACATTGGAGCAGCTATCACTAATCAACACACTACATTTGGGGGGGGACTACGTTTTCTCCTTCTCTTTTATAGGGGGACTTTTTCTTGTATGGGGTTTTTTCCTTCTCCCATTTGTCTTTTGTATATACTAGATGTATGCCGTAATGGGGAGGTCTTGATTACTCCATCCATCAATGCATCTTGATTATTCATCTATCTTTTTGGGGGAGGGTTTTTCCCATGTGGTTTTCCCTCTTTCTCTACTTTATGAGAGATTGCATTGTATTGTTTACATGGGTACCTAACATGGGTTAGTAGCCGGGATGTATCATGCATTTTCATCCTAGCTTTTGTGAGCTTAAGTGCATTCCCCTAAGTTGCACTTAAGGGGGGGTGTTGGTGTAAATAAATATTCACTATTTACACTTAAGTTTACTTAGGTCAGTGCATTATTTTATTATTTCTTAGGTGAGACACCTTGGAGTATGTGCACTCATATGAGTTTTCATGTTGACAACACTAGATTTAGCAACTCTAATTCAACACATGGTGTCTACAACACTGGAGTTTGCATAGTCAACTAAGTTGTCATGTAGAAAACATAGTTATTTACACTCCTATTTTAGCACATGGTATCTACAGCATAATTTTTCATGCTACATCTTTGTAGGCTTATCCTCTCATCATCGTTCTTTCTCCTGTGCTTAATGGAGGATAATCCACACCTGGTGGACATGTGCCTAGTTGTATGAGTTATCATGTTACTAACTCCTAGGCATTTTAGAAGCATTCTAGAGGCCTTTATAAAAAAGAACTCCTAGTGTACTTACACATTGGATTGAAGATCATATTGTTATTTTGATCATACTCTTTTAGTCTACTATTGTGCTTGTGCTTGAGTTCCTTGGTCTTGGGTTATTTTTCCCTAAGAAAAATTCTTACATGGTATCAGAGCTATACTGAATTCTTACAATAAGTACTAAAACACATCAAATACCATTCACACAAGTATGGTACCAAGATTTCATGTGGAAACCCAATTTGGAAAAAACCACAAGTAACATGCTACCAAATTTTCACTCTTTTGAAGTGAGATCGGTTAAGATCCAACCCTATTAAAGGTTACAATACACACTTTTAGGTGTGATGTTGTTAAAGAATTTAATATCCCTATTAGGAGTGGCATTGTTAGAGGTCTTAATAACACCCCATTAGAATCTCACCTTGATTAAATAATTTACAAATAATGCTAGGTCAACCTTGGTTAAATTATTTTAACTGACACAATGGTTAGAAAGTAACAATAGGTTAATCTAATAAATAGAACTCACTTTGTAAATACAAACACTAATACATTTGGTACCAAATTGCAACGGCAGTGCCATCGCAATTTTTCTGTCACAACCTTGTTGTCATCGCAATTGCGATGGTCTATCATCGCAATTGCAACAACAACAAGGTTGTGACAGAAAAATTGCAACAACACTGCCATTGCAATTTGGTACCAAATGTATTAGTGAATTCATAATGTAGCTCATCCACTGATCCACTGATTAGCCTCCATTAATATCTCCATCTCTAATTTATTTGGAAACCCTTTAAGTAATCAAACTTCACCTCTACTCAACTCAATAGGGTGATTTGATAAATACAAATCACTTTGCAAATACAAATCATTAGTATGTTGATTGTTGTGTGCATCCATACTTGTTTATTTTTATTTTTAATCTTGGCTTATATTTATCCTTGTTTCAAGGATCTTTAGGTGAGGCATTACATTGCATACTATGTCTTTGTCATCTGTCAAAGGATATCCTTTAGTCTACTCAATGTATACCTCTTCTTCAAGTTCTCCATTCAAAAATGCTAACTTGACATCCATTTGATATACTTTGAATTTCTTCTATGCTGCATAGGCTAAGAATAATCTTATAACTTCTATTCTAGCCATTAGAGAATAAGTCTCCTCATAGTCTATTCCTTCTTTTTGTGAGTAACCTTTGCATACCAATCTTGCTTTGTTTCTTACAACTTCTCCTTGCTCATTCATCTTGTTCCTAAATACCCACTTAGTTACTATCACATTCTTATTTGCTGGTCTAGGGACTAATTCCCATGTCTCATTCTTTACTATTTGATTCAATTCCTCTTTTATAGCTTGGTTCCAATAATCATCTTTACATGCTTCATCTACATTCTTTAGCTCAACTTGAGATATCAAGCATAGTTCTTTGTTCACTCTGCTTCTTGTTATCACACCTTTGTATTTGCTTCCAATTATTTGTTCAGATGGGTGATTCTTTATCATGTTTTTTTCTTGAAGTAGGAGTTGTTATCTCAACTCTTGGCTCTACTAAAGGTTTCAAGCTTTGTTCCTACCTTTTTCTCTCCTTTCTTATACTTAAGATATATTTTAATATATGCAATGATTCTTTTGAGATAGGATCTAGCCCTCTACAAGATCAGATAAAGATTGTAGGAAATTTTAGGGCTTTAGAAATTTAGATAGCCAAATTTCAAGGTTTCAAGATTTTAGACTTAGTGAATTTTCAGGAGTTAGCTTGTGTCTTTTAGCTTGGGTGATCTCTTTTGTTTTCTTGTTTATGTTTTGGTTAGTAGTGCCATTTGGAGATCTATTGGTGTTTGGATGTTTGTTAGTCTTTCATTGTCGCCTTTGTAATCCTTGTATGTTGATTGTTGTGTGCATCCATACTTGTTTAATTTTTTTAAAAAAAAATCTTGGCTTATATTTATCCTTGTTCCAAGGATCTCTAAGTGGGGCATTACAGTGTGTACTATATCCTTATCATTTTTCAAAGGATATCCTTTAGGTTGCTCAACGTATACCTCTTCTTCAAGTTCTCCATTTAGAAATGCTAACTTGATATCCATCTAATATACTTTGAATTTCTTCTATGTTGCATAGGCTAAGAATAATCTTTTAGCTTCTATTCTAGCCATTAGAGCATAAGTGTCCTCATAGTGTATTCCTTCTTGTTGTGAGTAACCTTTACATACCAATCTTGCTTTGTTTCTTACAACTTCTCCTTGCTCATTCATCTTATTCCTGAACACCCACTTAGTTCCTATCACATTCTTATTGCTGGTATGGGGACCAATTCCCATGTCTCATTCTTTATTATCTAATCCAATTCATCTTTCATAGCTTGGTTCTAGTAATCATCCTTACATGCTTCATTTGCATTCTTTAGCTCAACTTGAGATATCAAGCATAGTTCTTCATTCATTCTACTTTTTGTTATCACACCTTTGTCTTTGCTTCCGATGATTTGTTTGGATGGGTGATTCTTTATCACGTTCTTTCCTGAAGTAAGAGTCATTATCTCAACTCTTGGCTCTATTAAAGGTTCTAAGCTTTGTTCCTACCTTTTCTCTCCTTCATTTTGTAAGTCATTGTTAGTCTCAAGAAATACCTCATCATTCCTTAGCTTAGTAACAATATCATCATCATTTGAATTGTAATAAACTATTCTCTCATGTACTTTGAAATTCTCATCAATTATCACATTAGCACTTTCCATAATAGTCTTAGTTATCTGGTTATAACATATATAAGCCTTGCCTTTCATTGAATAACCAAGAAACATACCTTCATCACTTCTAACATACAACTTACCAATTTCATCATCTCTCTTTATGTAATACTTACTTCCAAATACTCTAAAATACTTAACTGTATGTGAGTGACCAAATCACAGTTCATAAGGTGTCTTGTTTGTGTCCTTCCTAACTTGTACTCTATTGATAGTGTAAATTATTGTATTCACAACTTCTCTCCAAAGTGTCTTGGATATATCATTCTCCGCTAACATAGCTCTAGCTGATTCTGTAATAGACTTGTTCCTTCTCTCTACAATGCCATTTTGTTTAGGGGTTTTCAGAGCTAATAGCTATCTTTTAATTCCATTTTCTTCACAAAAAATGTTAAACTCATTCGAAGTAAATTCTCCTCCTCTATCTAATCTTAAAAATTTAATCTTCACACCAGATTCATTCTCAACTCTATTCTTAAATATCTTAAACTTGTCAAATGCCTTAGATTTCTCTTTAAGAAATGCAACCCACATCATTCTAGAAATATCATCAACTAGAATCATAAAGTATCTTTCACAATACAATCCTCTAGTCTTTGTAGGACCACTAAGATCTATGCGTACAATCTCCAGCTTTTCTCTAGTGGTAAACTTCTTGTTGGGAATAGAAGTTCTGTTATGTTTTTCTAAAATGCACTCCTTACAAAATTGTGTTAGTAGGCTTCACAATATTTGATAAATCTCTAATAGAAAATACTTTACTAGTCCTCATAATTCTATCAAAGTTTATATGATGGAATATCTTATGCCATAACCAACTATCATCTACCTTTGCAACCAAACATGTCATTTTAGTAGGATTCAACTAAAATACATTAGCCTAGATATGACTCCTATTCCAATTACTTTTCCATCTTTATCTCTAATCATGCATATTTTATCTATGAACTGCAACTGATAACCTTTGTCTACTAGTTGTCCAACACTCAAAAGATTGTGCTTTAAACTATCAAAAAAGTATACATCCTCAGTATTCATTTTACCATCAAAAGTTATATATCCAATACCTTTTACTTAGCATGTTGCATTGCTTCCAAATCTAACAATTCCTCCATCCTAACTTTTGAAGTCAACAAAATTGTTCATATCACCAGTCATATGATGTCAACAATCACTGTCAATTATCCAATTAGATTTCTTCTCAACCTATGATATCAAAGCTACCTTCTTTGGAATTTCTTCTTTAATTGCCATAAATCTAATTTCATCATCAATAGCACTTAATGCTTGTTCATTAGAATCATTATCCTCATTTCCATACAAATAATCTCTATCTTTTCTAGGCTTATGATTTCCTTTATCCTTTTTCTCCCTTTTAGGAAACTTAGATGCATAATGACCATATTCATCACAAGTCCAACACTTAAAGATTTTCTTACCTCCTTTTTCTCTTCTTATTAGAAGGGCTACTGCTTTATCAATCTTTCTGTCTTCCTTGGATTTACTATTTCTAGCAAAATCTCCTCTAGCACTTGTGCTCCTTGATAGATTAGGTTAAATATTTAAAGCGTTGAAAGTTGTCTCTATTTTGGTCAATTCTTTGGACTGTCTAAGTTCATTCTCAACTACTTCAAGTCTTCCAAGCAATGACTCCTTAGTGAAATCTTTGGTACATGATATCAACAACTGTATCATCTAAACTACTAACTTGAATGGTGGTGTTAGAGTCTTCAATATCTTCCATATAACCTCATCATCTTCTTTGTTTCCTCCTTGAGCTTTAATACCTGCAGTATTTTCTAATATCCTACCTATATATGTTCTTACATATTCATCTTCCATCATCTTAGCATCTTGAAATGCACAAATCCAACTTTGTAGCCTCAACTTAGAATATTCATCACCTTCAAAACTATTTTCCAAAGCTTTCCAAATAAAATGTGAAGTAGCAAGTGATTTTACCTGATTATACTCAATCTTAGGAAGTGTAGTCAATAGTGCTTCTCTAGCTCTTATGTCACACATGAAAAGATCTCTTTCTACTTTGGAGTAACTTTCCAAATCCTTTTCTTTAATGATTATCTTAACTAATTTTGTCAAGATCCAATATCCTAGACCCACACACAAAAAATGTGTCTTCATCTTTTCCTTCCAACTATCATAGTTCGTTCCATCAAACTTCAGACTATCTTTCCTAAACATGTTCACCATGGATCTCCCAAAGCTATTAAACATTTTTTTCAAGGACCTGGCACTCTGATATCAATTTTTAGAATCAATAGTCCACCAGGATAACTTGGGGGGGGGGGGTGTATAAATATTCCTTGTTAGAGGATGGACCCTATTAGGAGTCTATTGCAATATTTAGTACAATGAGTCCCTATTAGGAGACTTTGAATCCTTGCTAGGAGATTCCAACCCTGTTATGAGTTGTGCCAACCCTGTTTAGGATTCTGGTATAATGTATGCAAGATGAGCCCATTTCTCAAACATGCGATTTCAACTACAAGAAGATCTCACTACTCAAACAAGTAATCTATTATTATCTTCTTCTTTCCTCTATCCTTTCTTATGTCCTATCAACCAAACCAATCATTGCTAGACCTTGTAGACTAGGTCACAAAGCTTGGATCCAAATACCAAACCTTGGATAACTCAAAAAAACCTTGGCAATGAAGTTTCCGTCACTTTTGCATTGCTCTACTCAACTTCACATTCTGCACACTCTGTTGCTTTTCATACATTCACAGTTTTCATATGTCCATATCAACACATATCATGATAAAGGAAAAATTTCTTCCTTTATATTGAGTCCATAAAATAATTCCTTGAGTTGGCTATTAGTCCTTGTTAATTAATTATTATAGGACCTCATTAACAACACGTTACACTTTATGATGAGAAAACTTAGCCAACGTGTCTTCTCCATGTCCTTAACCTTGATCTTGAAGATATCAACTCTACTAAGAGATATAACAAGTTTACTAGAACATGCCTAGATGTAAACTCTATCTTAGAAAATACATCACCAAAACTTACATAAATTCTTCTAGACTTATCCTTTCTACGTTCGATGTTAATTGCATATAACAAATACTCCAAAATATCTCTCATAACCTCAGGTGGTTATCATGCTCATCTAGTCATCCATACCAACTTAATCTTTCTGTTGTTCTTCTATCAGACACCAAAAAAGACATCAAACATGCTATGTTGACATCAATGATAAACTTAGTCATGAATGTAACATATCATCATCAAACCAATCTTCCAACAATCTCTCCAATCTTCCAACATGCCATTGATGGAAAAGGAAGAGTAATGTGTAAGGAAAATTGTATGTATGGAAAGGAGTATTAATATGTAAATTATATGATTGTATATGTAAGGAGGAGTACACTTATGTATCAATGTAAAGAGTGATAAGGAATGTAATGATCCATAAAAACATGAATAAAATTGTTATATTTTGAAGGAAATTTTTGTGTAGTTGCTTTTTTTTTTTTTTTTTTAATGTCTGACATCATTTTGGGACTCAAAAAATTTTGCCAAATGTTTCCATCAATGCCAAAGGGGGAGATTTTTGGCAATAGGGTCAGTAAGATGTCTTGAGTGTTGTCATTTATGGCAACATATATTAAACATTTTATTTATGCTTTTAGAGATAGAAAATTGCCTAATTGTTAGATAGTTTGCAGTAGCACAAAGACATTTATGATATTTATAGATGACACACTTTGAATTAGCTTATGTAGGTGTATGAACACATGAAGGCCAACTGAGCAGAGAATTATTAATTCGCAAAGTATAAGTATAGGTCTGTAGGACTAGAAAAATGGGTAATAATGCATAACACACTAAGAGAAAATCACAAACCCAATCAACATGTATTAGCACCCACTAGTCTACCATGAAAGCCAAACTAAGCAAAAGAAAGGAAACATAATCAAAAACTCCCTTTTTCGTTTGTAGCTCCCATGTTCTTCTTTCTTCTCCAAATGATTGTAGCTCCAATTTGACTATAGTGCACACAAGATTGAAGCAAAGAGCCTATGATAGGGATAAAGCCATGAGAATACTTGAAGTGTGATTTTATGTGAGAGAGACAATGCAACATGCAAAGAAGTAGGGACTCAAAGATTCAAAGATTTGGACTTTCAAAACTTAAGCATTCGGATCTAAAGGACCCAAAATGAGAGAAAGAGTGTTCATTTTATAATCAACGCTCAAAGTGAGGGCATTGGATTTGTCACCCATAGATGTGCGATGTGGCAAGAGATTCCTATGACACATATGACAGAATATGCCAATTGTGAGATTCTATGACACATGCAAGTCAAATTTGGAAGAGAATCTATGATGCGTCATAAGATTCCTCAACCCACTTAAAGCCAAGAATCTATGATGAATAAGCCAAATAGGGACACACGTAAGAGGTAATAATATTTGATTATGACAAATCTCAGCCAAGTGTCAAAGGAGGATCCACGAGGTGTCACATCCAAGTGTCATGATGACGCAATATTTTATGGAATATTTGAATTAAAAATCCTCTTATTCCACAAAATAAGAATTAGTAGAAAATGGATTTAATGATGAAAAATGGAGCTTAGGAAATTAAGAATTTCCATGGTTTACAAATAATGAATCAATTAATTAATAAAATTAATTAATTGAGGATGATAATTGGGAAGAATAATTAGAAAGAATAGGATTAAATTATGGGTTATTTAATCCTATAGAGAAAATTAGCAAATGATTGGCCAAATTGATTAAATGAATGCGACTGTATCCTTTGATGAAAATGTGACGATGATGGATATCGAATAAGATGATGAAAAGGTAGACCAAAGCCATGGTCAAATTGATTGATTGAAGTTGATAACATGCCAAGGACACATGACATGAATTGGTTGATATGTAACATTTAATCGACATTGTAAATGCTACAAGATTGAAATTGATTGATAAGGTTTGATCATGATAACACCAACGGACATTGTCAATGTTATGAAAATGGTTGATGATGCTATGATCTGAAATTGAAAGCCTCAACAATGTCAAAGATTGAATGACATGAATTATATTTTGACCTAGTACTGAGAGCCATGACAGTACTAAGGTCAGATTGATAAGATTGATAAGTTGATAAGTTTCCAAGACACTGAAAGCCACAACAATGCCTAGGAGCAGATAAATGATGATTGATTTGGGATGTTTGATATGTTTTGGGTTGATTAGGACTGATTTCAAGTGATTTCGAGTTGATTTGGGGTGATTTTGAGTTGTTTTGATATGATTTCGAGTTGATTTGATATGATTCTGAGTTGATATGAAATTGATGTGAAAGGGGATACAAATGACAAAATATGGTCAATCTAGCCAAAAGGTCAAAGTTAGTAGAATGAGAAAATAGGAAAAATTAGTATGAAGAAGTGATGAGATCATAGATGTGAACCATTTTTGAGTGTCTACATTTTGCCCCTCTTCGATACAATGTGATTTAGAGCATTGTATCAAAGAATAACTGATGAGAAAGCTACAACATGCCCCAGTAGGGATGATATATATGGGTGCCCCATTAAGAAATTGACTAAGATAAGCATATGATAAGTCAATTTATTGACAGCAAAAAAATAAAAAACCATAGCGATTGACGGAATGAAAATCAGAGCTAAAATGTGAAAGTTATGAGGCCTAGAGTGTAGACCCGAAATTGTGCGTGCATGCCCAAAATGATGGAAAGATGTCATAACATGAGGGAAATCATAAAAAATGGTTGTATTTGGTCAAATATGATGAGACAAATGTTAGACTAAGGTTGAACTAGGTGGAAAGCCATAGAAAGTTGATTGGCAGCATAGGATGATGCAAGAATGCATGAATGCAAGATGAAGATGATTTGGTGAATCAAAAGACATGATCATGGTGATGGAGAATGAGATGACGAAGAAAGATGAGATGAGGAGATGTTAGTATGATGGAAAGACTTTTGCTTCTAGAAAGTTCACTATATGTCAAATGGAGCTTTATTTTGATATGGCAAATGGAATGCAACACATCATGGCATAAAGGGCCAGAGCGCAAATGCAAGCCTTTTGCATAAACAAGAACAATGCAAACAGAGAATGACCTTGTCCTTCCTAAGGCATATGTACATACCCCAGACTCTCAAAAGGTACATTGTAACCAACAAAAATTGAAAAAGATGACCATGAACCATCCTGGCCACTCTCATAGATCAATTTATATCATCGAGTAGCATAGGGACATGATCAAAGAAAAAGAAAAGCAAAAAATAAATCACTCACTAAACAGCGTGAGCCAAAAACTATCCTTGTCCATTATTACTTGCTTTTTAGTGTTTTAGGTGTTTAGATGGTGTTCGACATGTTGATAATGTGATAGTTTTGGTTGTGGATTCAGTTGATAAGTTCATAGTGACATGTTGGATTGATTGTTGGTTCATGTTGCACAGATATTGTGATTGGCATTGAAGAGTAGCACTTTGATTTTCAGTCTGCAAAGTGCAAGTGTGAATGCAAAAGGGGTGGTTATCCACAGTGAATATGTACAAGGTTTATTGCAAATTTTTTATGAGTTTTATGATTTTTAGGTTTTTTCGGGATATTTGATGTTTTTGTGTGACTGATTTCTTCAGGTCATTTTTCATTTTTTAGGTTTTTATCTCAGGACATTTTATGATTTTTAATGCTTTTTTTAGGACATTATGAGATTTTTAGTGATTTTTTAAGGACATTTTATGATTTTTAGTATTTTTTTAGGACATTTTATGATTTTTAGGGATTTTTTCAGGACATTTATGTGATTTTTAGTGATTTTCTCAGGACATTTTATGATTTTTAGGGATTTTTTCAGGATCGTATAAGCATAGAGAAGTGTTAGCTCCAATCCATTATGCAATAGATTCAATGGATAAAAATCACTTAGGGGTATGCCCCTAGTTAAAACTTATGCACTATGTAGGTAATATGCCCCCAGACAAGATGCAGACTATGTACAAAGGCCAATGACAGAGTGTGTACATACTGGTAATGCTTGGTAAGATAACAAAGGACATTAACTAGTTCGTGAGCCATGATAAGGAACCAAGGATGTCTTGCAATATGAAGGGTATGATCAAGGAATGATAGAGGGGGAAAAGACTAGATGGAATCCTTATAGATGGAGGAGCAATAACTGATTACACATGGCGCCTGTTTGCCAGGTTTTCACCATGGTACTTGTCCAAAGTGCCTGTTTTCCAAGTTTTCACTTTTGGATAGAATTTTTCTCTTGACTCAAATTTTTGTGCCAAGATGCCTGTTTGCCAGGTTTTCATCAAGGCATCCTTTTTTTCATGACTTTTTTTCACTTTTTTCTTTTCTTTTTTCATGACTTTTTACTATTTTTTTGATATTTTTTGAGGACTTTTAGATGAAATCAAGAATGTCATTGACAAATGCTGAGAAGATATCTGTTGTTGGTGCTGCTAGTTGATGAGCTCTGGATCCATGATTGACCATAATTATGGAGGATTTGTTCCGAGTCTGTAGCTAAAATCAAACCACTAGAAAGGCCTCGAGAGATACCATCGTGTACCATATGTAAGACAATGTTTATCTCTTGCAAATCAAGGCATCTAAGGATAATTGGGTCAATAGAAATGTCATGTGGGATGTCACTGATGATGACATATGCAAAGGCTTGTTAGATAAAGGATTGATTTTAGTTATAGGACAAATTAGGTAGCTGGATTGGAGGATAAACAAAGGGATATAAGGGAGGGTTGGGAGGGTTGAGACCAATGACCTTCCGCATGAATGCTGATTGAGAAAGCTCCAAAAGACTTTGTGGCATGTTGAACATTGGAACATTGATATTCATGGCATCATATTTTTCATTTTGTATCCTTGGGAGCTTCTTAGCTTTTTATTTTTTATAGTCTAATGGTGCCTTTTGATTTTCACCAAGAGACCTATGCTTGTTATTTCTTTCTCTTTTTTCTTTGTAAGTAGAACGTGGAGTAGGCTCCCCAAAATATGCCAATGTGTTCTCTTTAGGAGAAATTGCTTCTTTATGATCTTCAGTCATAATGCCTTGAAATTCTATTATAAGAGTGTCATCATTGTCAAATTGATCAAAAATTGGTGATCCACGTTGGTCCCAATCCAAAGGTTTAGGATAACTTGAGGAGATGCCATCATTAGTGTTGAATGGGCTTTGGTTGAAGATAACTGATTCAACTAGGTCATTGGGGTTATGCTCAAAGGCTAGAGGATTGTTGGTTTCAAGTGGGATATCCTCAAATGCCTTTTCATCATTCGGAACATCCATAGTCTTACATGTAGGTACCATGGTACTAGGAGGACCTATTCATAATGGTTTAAATCCAAGCCCCAAACTAGGAGGTTGTCCTTCTATAGTGATAGGTTCAATGATTCCTTGTTTCTGAGATCCAAGACCACTATAGCCATCATAGCCTTGTTTTTGCATGATGGTAAACCCAAGTTCGTACTTGCTAGGAGATATCAAAGTGGGTTCTCATTTTGCTTTTGCTTTCTCAATACATATGGATGTATTCTCATTGATACAAGTATCATTCTTTGTACTGATGGGAGGAAGTGGTGACTCCCTAATGTGAGAGACTTGAGACATAAAGTACTCTCCACACCCATTGTCTTCAATCTTCATCTTTTCCTTGGATTTACTGAGTAGTATATCATCATCCACATACTTAGAGGAATTTTTGGGTTGTGCTTCATTGTTTGTTGGGATTTGGAATGCACTAGCATCTCTTAGATTAGCAGAAAATTGGAAAGGATCTAGATCGCCAGGGATGGTAACTTCCACGTTGTCATAGGAAAACTTCAAACATTGATGATATGTAGAAGGAACTACTTTAATAGCATGAAGCCAAGGGCGTCCTAGTATCATGTTGCAATTCATTTCAACGTCTAGGACATGGAACAATGTGTCTTTAGTAGCTAGACCAACTCTGACAGGTAATGTGATGATGCCCCTAGAGAAGTGTTCACCATCATCATAAGCTTTTATTGTGATTCTTTGAGAGGGATCTACATCATCTTCAGAATAACCTAAATTTTTGACAACCTTAAGAGTATAGATGTTCAGTCCTGCTCCTTCATCTATTAAGACGCGTCTGACTTTGGCATTATGGATGAAGAATTCAAGATAAAGGGGATCATTATGGTTAGGTTTGTTCTTAGGAATATCACGGGGTGAAAAATTGATATGTTGTGATGTGGATAGGTTCCCAACCATGGCTTGGAATTGGGCAACATCCATGTTATCTGGGACTATTGACTCTTTAAGGGATTGCTCCAAGATCTTTTGGTGTTGGGGGGATGCACGCAGGAGGTCCAAAATGGATATTTGCATAGGGGTTTTTCCGAGTTGTTCAACAAGGCTATAATTAGATGAAGTAGGAGCGGTAGGTCTACTTGGAGGTGCAGGTCTAGTAGAAGCAGTAGGTCTAGATGGGGCTCCAGGTAGGGTGATCTTGCTATGGTGTGTAGTGATAGCACAACAAGGGTCTTCATCCTTCAATGTGAATGTGGATATGTAGAAGTCAGACTCATTAAAGAAATTGATGGTGTAGTCATAGCCGGTGCATGTGTAATTCACATTACCTTGTGAGTTTGAGTTTGAACTAGGGGGTTTCTCTTTTTCATGATTACACAAAGGATCTTTGAAAATAGTGTGATTAGAGTTGGATGCTAACAGTGATGGATCAACTGTGATGACACCATCATCAATAAGGTCTTGTATTGCATGTTTTAGTTGGAAACATGATGAAGTCTTGTGTCCTTTGGTGCAATGGTAATCACAATACTTTTTGTCATCCCACCAATCTGCTTTAGTTAATGGTTCATCTTTGATTGGGGGTAGTTGTAGGAAGTTATTACTCAGTAGCTATTATAATGCAGTCTCAAGTGGTATTCCCAATGGTGTGAATTTCTTGTCTTTGGTCCTAGGATGTCTTTTGTCTTGTGTGGAAGTCTCAATTTTTTGTTGTTGAGGTGTTGTTTGATTAGGAGTTTGTGAATTTGTAGGGTTTACACCTTTCAAAGTTAGTCGAGGTTGTGTTGTGCTAATCGTGCGGGCATCTACAATGCCATCATTAGTCACATTCTTGTTTTTGGAGAAAATTTTTGCCTTGTCATTAGACAAGTTGGTATTTGTGTTATCTTTGTTTATCTTGTGGATTCCCTTATGGATAAAAGCATCTTCAATACTAGCCCCTTTTCATCAGTTTAGAAATGGTGCTTGGACTCTTGATTTTGAGTTCATACATTAAGTCCGGGACTAAGTTTTCAATGCACAGGTTTACTTGTTGTTCTTCAGGAATGTATAGTGAGCATTGACTAACTAGGCTTCTCCAACGTAGTAAGAATGTGATGAATGATTCTCCAGTCTTTTGTTTAGTTGACACAAATCAAAAAGTGTCACCTCATTTGTAATGTTAAAGGCAAAGTGGGAGATAAACTTGTCTACTAGCTCTGACCAAGATTTGATATTACGAAGAAGTTTGGAGTACCACTCAAGTGCAGGCCCACCTAAAGAATGAGGGAACAATCTCATAAGGTAAGTGGGTTCATCACTGAGTTCAGTACATGAAGCACAAAATTCTTGGATGTGATCAATAGGGTTTCCTTTTCCTCGATATTTTTCAAACCTTGGAGCTTCAAAGTGTTTTGGGAATGGAGGCATATACATACTTCTATCGAATGGGTTAGGACGTAGGTCCCTTTCCGTATATAGAGCCTATTTATTTTGGACTCCCAATTCCTCGACTTGTTTGGAAAGTTGTTTGAATTGTTGTAATAGTTTGTCATTGTGGTTTTGCATGATGGCCTTTCCTTCAAGTCTTTTGTGTCTATGAGTAGAATGTTTGCTGTGGCAAGAACTATGTCTACTTGGTTCTGACATTTTTGTGTCTGATGAGTCTGATGAAGTGTCATTGGGTGGTGGAGGTAAGTTGGCACCTCGAAGATAGAAAGGTCCCTGTTGTTGGGGAACTTGTTGTGGTATTTGATATGGCACTTGTTGTGGGATTGACTGCGATTGTTGTACCATGTGTTTTTGTTGTGCCATGTATTGTGGTTGTTATTGGGATACCTCTGTTGGTTGTATGTGAGACCATGTGTGTGCTTGTTGTTCTAGAGGTATCTGTTGAGGTTGTTGTGGCACATGTTATTGTTGTAACAAATGTTGCTGGTATGCGATTTGTTGCTCAAGGCATTTTTCATATTCCAACTGTTGCTTGAGTTGTTCTTGTTGTTTAGCAAACATCATTTTTTGTTGTTGGAATTGCTGCTGAAATTGTTGTTGATAAATTGTGTGTAAGTCAAGTGAGTCCATATGGGATTGCGTGTTAGGAATGTTGGATGTTTGCCCCACTTGTGGTTGTTGTTGTTGCATTTGATGTTGTTGTTGATATGCAGGATGTGTGTCAAGTGGATGTAGACTTGGTTGTGCCTTGGAAGTTTTGAGTCCTTGTACCATTGTAGGTTGTTGTTGTCGTGGGTGTTGACTAAGTCCTTGAGAATTGAATGTCATGTTTGTATTGTTGTTTTGGTACCTTTGTGTTTTAGATGTTCCCACTTGCAACACCATATTGACTTGATTATGAGATACATTTCTATTGGGAATGGGTGTAATGTCAATAAGACTTTCCTTTGTGTGTCCATAGGGATGGTTGTGCTTGATGTTTCACATGTTGTATTTATGAGAGGGTCCATAGTGTTTGATGTCGTAGCACTGGGTAAAGTTAGGAGCAAAGGTGTACTTTGTTGATTTGCCTCCAAAGAAGGTATGTCTGATATCCCTAGAGCATGGGTCCCTTTAGGTGCATCTTGTTGTTGCATCATCTGAGTAAAATCAAGTCTTAATGTCCTTTTGGGGTGTT
The DNA here is from genome assembly GCA_028749045.1 of Cupressus sempervirens. Taxonomy (NCBI): domain Eukaryota; kingdom Viridiplantae; phylum Streptophyta; class Pinopsida; order Cupressales; family Cupressaceae; genus Cupressus; species Cupressus sempervirens. The sequence continues at coordinate 991,211,699 of CM053787.1, forward strand.
TAGGGATTGGTGGTATTTCATGAAACAAGGGGTTAACATTGATGTGTTCAAATGTACTTTGGAGGATTTCAATTGTTGGTTCTTGATGGGACCTTATAGGTGCCATTATTGTATTTGAAAACTCCAAAGGTTTTTTTCCCTTGTCTAAGTCCAAATTTATCATGGGTTGGATGTTTTCAATTGTTGTGTTGGTTTGATTTTTGGACCTAGGACCTTCCAAGTTTGGGTTAAATTTGACAATTTCTTGTGTTGCCAAACGTTTGAAGTTCTTGCAAAAACTTTTGTCTTGACATGCCCTAGCCATTTCTTCATCAGTGATGCCATAATCAGTGTCAGAGTCATCACTTAGGTGTATAGCACCTTGTTGTATGTTTGATGTGTTAGGTTGGCTGAATTCAAATGAATGTGATTGTTCATCTTCAGGTGAGGTTGGTACACTTCCTTCTCCTGGTGGTATTGGCACAAATATAGGTTCAAAGTTAGGACTCCATTGAACCATCCCATGTGTGGGGAAAGTGTTTGGAGGAAATCTGATGGTAGGTGTATTCTTCAAGGTTTGTTGTGCCATAGCTTGAGGATCTTGCGGATACATGTTCAAGGGGTCTGCTAGTAATGGTTGTGATGCCTCGATTTGGTCTTCATCAAAGGTTTGTTGGATTTTCTTGCTCTTTCTTTGTCTTGGACAAGGTTTTGGTTGTGATTGTGCCTCAGAAAATAAAGGTTGATAGATTTCCTCTGGTCTCTGAGCTACTTGTCTCCTAGTAAGTGCTGGCATGATACTTAAGAGTGCAAATGCAATGGAATTTTTGAGTGTTTTGGGTGATTTAGAGTGGTGGGTATGCAAGATATGAGTGTTTTTGGGATTTTTTAGTGCTTAGGAACATTATGCAATGTGAGAAAATGCTAAATGAATTATGGTTTTGATGTGCAAAGTGAAAATGTCCTAGGGATATTATGCAAATGCAAAATGCAAGGTGATGTTTTGAAGTTTGACTAGAGGGGATGAAAATGACTCTAAGGTATGCAAAATGACAATTAGGGTTATGTTTTGGACTTGGTAATGATACTAAAGGTAGGTGTATGCAAGGTAGACTATGCAAAGGATGGTTTTCTAGGGTTTGTAATGACGTTTGGGACATGCAAAATGAGGGTAAATTCTTAAGAAGGCAAATTGGTTGATGGACAATTTGATAGGGTTTGGTAGTGAAAACGATGCTAAGGATTTTGATCAATGCAATATGAAGGGGATATACCACTAGGGTAGGTCAAAATAATGTTTGAGGATGTTAGGGATATGATTATGCTATGACAAGGGTATATGGAAAGTTTTGAACTTAGGTAAAACCTTTTGAAAGTATTTTGCCTAGGAGTTTAACCTTGTGATAAAGGACTTTGGATCTTGACCAAAAACTGATAAAAGACGAAAAAGATCAAATTGATAAAAGATGAAAAGGTCAAATATATCAAGACATAGATAGATTTTGATCAAATAAAATGATAAGAAAAGAGGTAAAAAGACTAGTCAAGATCCATTATCCATCAACACTAGGAGATACTCTAATACTTATACTTTGTCTAGATTTTTGACTAAATTCAAAGGTTTTTGGGGGTTCAAAATAATGTTTTGAGGACTCAAAATGATGGTGATGCTGAGCAGATATGTGATACGGACAATGCCTATGATGCAAAAGGGGATTTTGGGTGCAAGATATGGTTTTGGGTCAAGTGCAGAATGGGTAGGTCTAGAGGCTCCTAGATGCAGTTTTGGGGTCCTAAAGTGCAGTTCAGAGGCCAAAAATGGTCATGCAGGTACCCAAGTGTGCACTAATAGTGCCAAGTGCACCCTAACAGTATTAAATACATAATTGACACACTTGGAGCCAGTTTGGGCGCAGTTGGTAGTTTCTAGGCGTAGTTGGTAAGCTATGAAGAATGTTTGCTGATTCTGAGGAGTATGGTTACCAAACTGACATGCCAGGAAGCCAGGATGCTACGGTTGATGTTAGGATGGGTTGGGAGATGAAAAATGAAGGTTATGAAGTATAGAATGATGTCTTAAGTGAAGGTGATGATGATTAGGTGCTGTAGAATGCAGATCTGGGCAAGCTAGTGCAAGGGGAGCTAACCAGGTAAGTAAGGACATTGCTGAAGCCCCAAAATGTTATCTAGAACCCAAAACTGGATCTCAAGACCACCAAGTGCACCCAAACAATGAAAACTACATCAATGATGTAGTTGGGGCCCAGTTGGGCACAGTTGGTAGTTTCTGGGCGCAGTTTGTAAGATGGGCTAAAACTGAGGCAATTCTGGAAGCTATGGTTTCAGGATTGATGTCACAGAGAGGTAAATGGTAGAGGACAATGTTAGGGCCAGTTTGGATGCTCAAAATGATGATTAAGACACTCAAAATGATGGATAAAGTGGTCAAGATGATGAATAGGTATGCAAAGATGCAAGGTGGTGAATGCAAAGTGTTGATTCTAAGATGGGAATGCAAAAAACTAAGGAAAGTAAAACTAAACCTAAATGGATGCAATATGAAAAGTAATAGATACTAAATGAGGACTAAAAGGTGCAATATGAAGTCTATATAATGCAAGAATGAATCTTGGACTAGCATGAATGCAAGTGAAATCTATGCAAATATGAGATCTATGTTTTGCCAAGCACATTTAACAGCACAAGTCGCCATATTTTCCAAGGTTCGAGCATGTTGAATCAATGTTTGCAAAGTTTGGTAAAGGTTGAAATGTTTTGGAAATGTGTGAAATTTTGACAAGGTCAAATGATATCCAAGGTGTAAATTTAAAAGTTTGGCTCTTATCTTGATTATGTTTTACACACACGCAAGACACATTAAGACAAGAATAGCTGTTGTAAAAGTTAACAAACACACCACAACCTAGGCTTTTAGGACTGTATCCACTGAATTCCTACTTGAACCAAAGTTTAGCCGTGCTTATCTAGAGTGGACAACCTAGGATATTGGCACCATAGGCTCCCCCTTACAGCACACTCACTTCTCGAGGCTACCAAGATTCGCTTCCCAAGGGGCATGACTTCCCAAGGGACTATTGCCTCTACTAAGGACCACGAGAATGTAGGATGTCTTCATGGGCATGGGTGACCCCTTGAGCCAGTGGATAGAAAGGATTTTGGCCACTTAAACATGGTTTTTAGTAAGGGCATTCCGTTCGGCAAGTTAATGATAAAATTCTACAGAAGGTCTCCCAGCCCCGAGAACCGGGGTTTGACGCACCACAAGGGTACTAGAGGAGATCTATCATGCAGCAATACCGCCAACACAACTTTCACTGTAATTGAGTTTTATATAGTAGCTGGAACATTGACCTTGCTTTGGCCTGTTACCACTCTGAGGTTGTCCCATGGCATACCCAATATCGAGTATCTTGGTCTAAGGCAGGCCTCCTATAGAAGTTACACAGATTTCTCTTACACCCAAGATCCATGAATGGCGAGGGGAGAGGATACGTCCAATGCAACTCCTAGGGATTTAACACTGTAGACACACCAGGCAGAAAAGAAAAAGGTTCTTTTTAAGCACCAAACAAAATGTTATCTAATCTAGGAAATCCACACACATAGTTTTGAAAGACACACAAAGTCTTCGACAACGTCCTGCAAACAAAGCATTAGTAGTTTATGATCATTTATGATATTTATAGATGACACACTTTGAATTAGCTTATGTAGGTGTATGAACACATGAAGGCCAACTGAGTAGAGAATTATTAATTTGCAAAGTATAAGTATAGGTCTATAGGACCAGAAAAATGGGTAATAAAGCATAACACACTATGAGAAAATCACAAACCCAATCAACATGTATTAGCACCTACTAGTCTACCATGAAAGCCAAACTAAGAAAAAGAAAGCAAACATAATAAAAAACTCCCTTTTCTATTTGTAGCTCCCATGTTCTTCTTTCTTATCCAAATGATTGTAGCTCCAATTTGATTATAGTGCACACAAGATTGAAGCAAAGAGCCTATGATAGGGATAAAGACATGAGAATAATTGAAGTGTGATTTTATGTGAGAGAGAGAATGCAACATGCAAAGAAGTAGGGACTCAAAGATTCAAAGATTTGGACTTTCAAAACTTAAGCATTCGGATCTAAAGGACCCAAAATGAGAGAAAGAGTGTTCATTTTATAATCAACACTCAAAGTGAGGGCATTGGATTTGTCACCCATAGATGTGCGATGTGGCAAGAGATTCCTATGATGCATATGGCAAAATATGCCAATTGTGAGATTCTATGACACATGCAAGTCAAATTTGGAAGAGAATCTATGATGCATCATAAGATTCCTCAACCACTTAAAGCCAAGAATCTATGACAAATAAGCCAAATAGGGACATGCGTAAGAGGTAATAATGTTTTATTATGACAAATCTCAGCCAAGTGTCAAAGGAGGATCCAGGAGGTGTCACATCCAAGTGTCATGATGATGCAATATTTTATGGAATATTTGAATTAAAAATCCTCTTATTCCAAAAAATAAGAATTAGTAAAAAATGGATTTAATGATGAAAAATGGAGCTTAGGAAATTAAGAATTTCCATGTTTTGCAGATAATGAATCAATTAATTAATAAAATTAATTAATTGAGGATGATAATTGGGAAGAATATAATTAGAAAGAATAGGATTAAATTATGGGTTATTTAATCCTATAGAGAAAATTAGCAGATGATTGGCCAAATTGATTAAATGAATGCGACCGTATCCTTTGATGAAAATGTGATGATGATGGATATCGAATAAGATGATGAAAAGGTAGACCAAAGCCATGGTCAAATTGATTGATTGAAGTTGATAACATGCCAAGGACACATGACATGAATTGGTTGATATGTAACATTTAATCGACATTGTAAATGCTACAAGATTGAAATTGATTGATAAGGTTTGATCATAATAACACCAACGGACATTGTCAATGTTATGAAAATGGTTGATGATGCCATGATCTGACATTGAATGCCTCAAGAACATGAAAATTTGAATGACATGAATGATATTTTGACCTAGTACTAAGAGCCATGACAGTACTAAGGTCAGATTGATAAGATTGATAAGTTGATAGGTTTCCAAGACATTGAAAACCACAACAATGCCTAGGAGCAGATAAATGATGATTGATTTGGGATGTTTGATATGCTTTGTGTTGATTAGGACTGATTTCAAGTGATTCCAAGTTGATTTGGGGTGATTCCGAGTTGTTTTGATATGATTTCGAGTTGATTTGATATGATTCTGAGTTGATATGAAATTGATGTGAAAGGGGATACAAATGACAAAATATGGTCAATCTGGCCAAAAGATCGAAGTTAATAGAATGAGAAAATGGGACAAATTAGTATGAAGAAGTGATGAGGTCATAGATGTGAACCATTTTTGAGTGTCTACAAGGTCTTATCTTGCGCAAAAATAGGTGAAGTTGATGAGATGATATATTATATCAAACTATTGTACAAACAACCTAAAAGTTATGTTAGACTTATATGATGCAAGATCTGATGTATGATTAGAGAAACTATGAATTACAATAGTGAGAAATTACTATATGTATATCTATTCTTGTAAAGAACTTTATTGTATAAATGCATGTTATGGCAGTGGGATCTTCTTGCATACATTGTATTTGATCTACCAAATCCTAATAGGGCGAAGGCTTCTAACAAGGCCTATTCCTCTAACAAGGACTGAAGACACTATATGTAATTCATAGACTCATAACAAGGTCAATATCCTTAAACAAGATACTTTTTTTTAGTGAATCAACTCGTGGGTATCATCCCCACTAGGGTTTTCCCTTGGCTAGGGTTTTCCTAGTTAAAAAATAATGGTGGTATGAGTTCTCTATGTGTATTGTTATATTTACTATTCATTATTGTTGGTTTAATTTTATATACAAGTTATAAAGTAATTAACAATATTCAATTGAAAGAAAAAGTTTGTAGAATACTGATTTACCCCCACTTTCAGTATTATCTATTTCTAATAGTGAGATAGGAAATGAAGCAGGGTGGAAAACTCATAGGTAGAGAAGAAATAGTAAGACTACTAATAAGAGGATTAAATGGTTGAATATAAGTAGTCATAATAGGAGAAACATAAGAAGGAATGCTAGAGATAGGTTTAGAAAGAGACAAGGTAGGTTCAACACTAGTGATACATAAATCCATTCCTATTTCAAATGTGGCTTGAGCTAAAGGCTTAACAAAAATGTGGACAAGGTGAGTAAGACCACATAAATGATCCATGTCCATCACTACAAATCACTTTCTTAAGAATATCAAAAGTAGCCATAGTATCTGTATTGTGATTCTCTTGAAGAAGTCAATCATGCATTTTATAAATCTTAGTAGCAATCTTATGAACTTATTTAGGAGGAACCCATATAGCCTCATTCTCATTATGAGATGAATGAGAAGTTTCATGCTCAATAGAAGGATTAGGATCACTAAGGTTCCTAAAGAGAGGAGAAGAGGAATCTTGATCAAAGTGAGCCATGAGTCTATGACTTCTACTAAGGGGATACTGTAAGTAGGGGTTAAGGTAATATATCCCAAGGATGCAAGATTGTCAATAACCCAAGGATGTACCTACATTAGACACTCAAGGTTTCAAAAATAGGATGTTCCAAAAGGAATTATTAATATCTGAACAAATTCAAAACATAAATCCCATGTACATTCTTAATCCACAAATCCTCTTCATCAATCATCCTAGAAGTTTTTCCAAAATTACTGCTACAACCAACTTATCATCAGAAATATCAACTCTTCTCTTTCTACTACAACTACCAGGATCAAATGAGTCATACTTGTTGCAAGCCTTCATCTGATTAGAATTTTTCTTTCTTCTTCCTCTGCTCTTAATCACAAGATTAGATAATTGTTCTTCAATAGTAAGAACCTCAACCATATGTTTTTCTATCTTCAAACTAAAATTCTTAAAAACACTTCAGTTCACTACAACATTTGGGGTTAAATTGCAAGGATAGGGTAATTTGTGGAATTTTATATTTTTTTTGCAATTGTCCTTGACATCATTGCAACACTAATATTTGTATCATAATTGTGATGCCCACATGAGTAAAAAAAAGAGAAAAGGAAAACATGACATAAATCATTCCCTATTTGTTTTGATCGATTGTGGAGAGCTGCACCTAAAAGAGGGTGGAGAGCTGTGAACTAGGGTGAAGAACTCTAAATGTTGGTGGAGATTTCATTGATATTCCCTTGTGATCATTGGATTTCATTTTCATGTCCTTATGGTCTCTACATTTAGTTGTCATGCCCTTGGTGGAGATCAGTTGAGATCTATGATTTCATTATCACACCCTTGTGATTGGTGCATTTCATTGTCATCTCCTTGTGATCTTTGCATTTTGTTGTTGTGCCCTTGTGATCTCTATGCCCTTTCTCTAAAATTTTATTAAAGGGGAGAAGAGGTACCTATGTAAATTTTTTCTTCTTTTCCTTCTAAACATGTATCTCTTTATGAATTTCCCCCATTGAGTGATTAAAGAAGCTTCTCTTTATATATATTTATGTGTATATATACATATACTCACATATGTGTGTGTCTATGTATGTATGTATTTATACAAACACACATACATATATATGTGTATATATGTATATACATACACACATACATACATACATATACACAGATCATAAGGGCATGACAACAAAATCCTTGATCTCTTCTAATCTCCACAATCCACAAGATCTATCTATATGTACATATGTACATACATAGAAACACACATATGTGTGTGTATGTTTGTATATATACACACATATATATACATATACATATGTATATACATACATACATAAATACATTTGTATATGGAATTTTATCACCTTGGAAAATTGTATTTGATCTTGCTAGCTAGAAACAATTCATTGTTCATTTTATTGTACCTAATTTGATGTTAGTTATAAAAATTTTTGTAATCAACCTAGCTAGTAAGAAACTTGACCCATTTAACTAGGTTATGGATTGTTTCTTTATAAAAATACCTTTTATGATATATTTTTGCAAAATTTCTTGCGAACTCTACCCATTTTTCCTGGTTTGCAGTATTTGTGTGCAGGATCTTGAGGTAAGTCACTTAGCACGGGTTGAGTGAGTTTTATTGTTTTATTATTTGGATTTTGGAATATGTAACCTAGATAAAATTTTCTATTGTGCTAAGATATAATAAGAACCTTAAAAAATATCTCTCTATATACATATATACATACATACATAGACACACACACACACACACACACACACACACACACACACACACACACACACACACACACACACACACACACACACACACACACACATGTGTGTGTGTGTGTGTGTGTGCATGTATATATACACATACATATATATAAAGAGAAGCTTCTCTATATATACATGCATGCATAAATACATAGATACACACATATGTGTGTGTGTCTATGTATATATGCACATACATAAAAATAAAGAGAAGATTCTCTGTTCACTTACTAAGGGAAATATAAAGAGATGTTGAAGGTGATTAGATTTCTTATAGATTTGACTATGAATGTCTTTTCTATTTTTAGAACATAATTATTAGTAATCTCTACTCTTTATATTTGAAGTTATTGAACAACAAAGGGCAAGGAATTTATTGATTTTGATACCTCTTTTGGTTGTTCAATTGGGTATAGATATTGTTTCAAAAGGCACAAAGCCAAAAAGCATGTCACAAGAGGACATGTCTCATGTCCACTTGATGCAAAGTGCACAACTAGAAAGGTGTAAATGGGCTTTCCCCCTCTAACACCAAATAAAAAAGTTTCCAAATCCCCAAAATTCTCAAAAGGTCATAACCAATTCAAATCTTCCAAATTCTAAAGAAAACTAAACTACCAACTTCTTCAAGCACCCATGGTCTAAGGATCAATTTCATCCAAATTATAACTTCAGGACCTAATCCCCACAACTAGGCCAACATGAGGAAAAATAAAAAAAGGGTTTTTTCCAATGGTTCCAAGGCATGAAATGGACTTAGGGAATCCACATAACATAAAATACATCATTGGTTTGATCCCCACACTTCCACAATGTATCAAACCCAAATTCACCTAATAGTCCTATTAGGCCCCCTTAAGAGGTTTTTGATGTCTAACTTCAAAAAGTCCCCAAAAAACCTTAAAAATAATTAGGGTTCTAGATACCCTTTTCATAGTTATATCCAATCCCAAAGCACTAGGACTCGATTCCACTCTAGCACTCGCTTTCCTTCACTAAGCAACACAGTCCTAATTGGCCTAATTAGGATTGGTTTACAAAGAAACTATGGGAAAGTGGGGTCATGAGAACACACCCAATACTCAAGAATATCTATTCACCTTGCTCCAACTTCCTTCCAAACACTTATCCTTCCAACATGTCTCCTTCTCCTATTATACTCCAAACAACATGCTCACAAAGTCAAATCCTCATAGGAACTTGACCTAGGGAAGGTTAGGAAAAATAGAAAAACACATTTCCCAATATTGAAACCCTAGAATCACTAAGAGGACCCATCTAACTATCATTCCCCAAGAGGCCATTAAAAACCAAGTATGGGAGTCATAGCTATGGGGCCATCTTTGAAGCTTGCACAAAATTATTGTCCTACAAACCCTACTATAAAAAAAAAAAAATAACTTGAACAAAAATCCACACAAAATGATGAAACCAAAAGAAATGGAAATGAAGACAAAATTCTTCTTCAAAAAATCTTCTGATCATGCCTACAAATCCATATAGTATAGACAAAGTATAAGAAACTAGTAAAATTGCTTCAAAACTGAAAAATCTCTTATTGCAACTTCTCCCAATCTATAAAATCTACCCTTTGTGACCTAAGAAATGAGGTATATATCCTTCTTACATCCATCCCAATGGTTATAACTATTGTTTCAATAGTTACAACTCCTTTTCAACTAAGTTGAATTTTTGTTCAACTTCTACAATTTTGCACAAAAAGTGCAACTTTGCAATTTTCACAAATTTTCAATTCTAAGACTTAGAAAAGGTTCAAACTTATTAAAAAACAACTAAAAAAACCTAATCCTAGTCTATCTCAACCAAAAACTCAAAAGGACCCAATTTTTCCCAACTAGCAACTTTGTCTTATAACTTGCCCAAAGTGACCTATGCATACATGGAGGTGTCTTTTCATTACAACCATGGTATTTTCATCCAAGAATTATTTATCCTAGCCTAATCAGGTGAGAAACAAAAACATTAAACCAAAATCCATAATAGTGCCTTGGTGCTCTACACCACCACTTATTAGTTGACTGTTGATATAAAGAATTATTAAGCTTATACAAATTAGTTTACTTAATGCTTAACCAAACATGATTTATATTAAGTTGTTGATTTTTATAACCATAAATGGATCATCTTCTCGATCCTATTATAACTTAATGTAAATGCATCTAATCATTACCTGGATGATATAATGCTCAAAATCTTTACTCAATAACCAAGAGATAATATAATCTGTAAGTATAGATTTTTGCATACTTAGTTTGGTATGAATAGTTTTGATTAAATGAATGGATAATTTCTTGTGCGAATTCAAGACATGAATGATTAATTTAATTTAGCACAAGTGCTATGCAAGTGTGTATGTATGCATGTAAAAAAATTCACATAGTGAACTGATATACATACATATATGCACATATGAATACAATTATCATAATCAATTATCCTTGAATATGACCAAAGCTATTATATATGAACAAGAGATACATATTTAGAAGGAAAAAAATAACATTTACATAGGTACCTCTTCTCCCCTTGAAGAAAATCATAGAGCAAGGGCATGCATATCACAAGTCCATGACATGGCAATGAAATGCAGTGATCACAAGGAAACAATAACAAAATCCTAGATCTCCACTAATCTCTACCAATGTTCAGAGCTCTCCACCCTCATTCGAAGGTCTCCACCCTTTTTCATGCATAGATCTCCATAATCGATCAAAATAAATGGGGAATGATTAATGTCATACTTTTTAATTATTTATAATCCATAATCCACAATCCACAAGATCTCTCTATATACATACATACATACATACATAAACACATAGATATGTGTGTATGTATGTATACACACACACACACACATATATACATATACATATATATATGTGTGTGTGTATATACATACGTAAATACATACATACATACATACATATATATACATGAAAACAACAATGCACTTTTTGAGAGTTTACAATTGTTCAACAAAATTAATGTTTTACAAAAAAATGTACTTGAAGAACTATTAGCTCAGAAACAAGAACATGGTGTTGAAATAGTACAAAAAGTGCTTGACATGAGATGTCTACAAGTGATGGTGTTGACCATTCTTGAAAACTTGAATGCTGAAATGAAAGCTACCAATGATCAAACACCTATGGAAAAGTTACATCACAATGTGAAGTTTATTTTAGAGATGGTAGAGGCAGATATTCAAATGTTTGATAATCATAATTTAAGGCATGAGAGAAGGAGAAGGAGTAGCTTTAGAAAGAGATTGCACAAAAGAAATAACAACTAAACAACATAGAGGATATTATGGAAGCCACTTGATTGAATCTAGGAAAGTGTTGTGGTAGGTACTATGATATTGGAATCAATTGTAAGTGTCTTTGAGAGCAATCCAAATATTGGGAGGACTATAAGTTGTGCAATTTTTCATATATTGCATTTGAATTTGCTCATAAGAGTGTTTCAAGTATTGGCACAATCTCCCTATGATGATCCCAAGTATCAAATTCTTATAAGTGTGCTCCAAGGTTGGGAACCACTTCAACATCCTTTGCATTGTTTAAAGGTAATGTTATTGGGCAGAGGCTTCTAAAAGGGAATGGGCCTCATGATTATGTAATTTTCACAAAAGTAGAACTTGCTTCTTCAACTCCTTACACTCAATTCTTTACTAAAGTTATTCTTCCAATAGTGAGAATAGTTGCTAAAAATTAATGGGAACCAAGGGATGCTAAACCTATGCTACATTTTCTAGAGACATGGGATAATTTACTAAAACATTCTAGATCATATATTGATGTCCAAATTAACAATAGCAATAGATATTTGGAATCCTTCTAGGGAGAGTGTGTCAATACATGCATGGTTGGATCCTTGGATTCCATTGTTGGGCCAACATATAGAGCCTTTATATCCAACCATTCATTATAAATTGGGGAATGCACTTCATGCCTAGCATGCAAGTGATGCATCTACATATGCAATTTTATCACCTCAGAAAATTGTATTTGATCCTGCTAGCTAGTAACAATTGATTGTTAATTTTATTGTACCTAATCAAATGACAGTTCTATAGGAATTTGTAATCAACCTAGCTAATCAGCAACTAGAACCACTTAACTAGGTTATGGCTACTTTCTTTCTAAAAATATCTGCTATGATATGTTTTTGTAAAATTTCTTGCAGACTCTATCCATTTTCCTAGTCTACATTATTTTTGTGAAGGATCTTGAAGTAAGTCACTTAGCATAGGTTGAGTGAGTTTTATTATTTTATTATTTGGATGTTGGAATATGTATGTTTCTGGATCAATTTTTCTATTGTGCTAAGGTGTAATAAGCACTTTCAAAAATATCTCTAAGATATACATGTTTAGAAGGAAATATAAAGATATACATGTTTAGAAAGAAAAGAAAAGAACATTTACATAGCCCTTGTAGAAAATTGTAGAAAAAGAACATAGAGATCACAAGGGCATGACATGACATTGAAATTATAGAGCAAGGGCACACCAACGAAATGCAAAGATCACAAGAGAATGACAAAAAAATTGTAGAGAAAGGACATGACAATGAAATACATAGATCACAAAGGCACGACATGTAGTGCCTACCCCTAGTTCACATTTTTGCTATCATGGTCAAACTCTATTAGACTAGTTTTGTGTTGATAGTTAGTAGCATTGTTTTGAGACTATCAGATATTGTGCTATGGATTCAGTTGATATATGATGAGATTACTTATACTCTACATTTCATGGATGCATGATGATTATTATATTATTTTTTAGTTATTGATGATGCTTAGTTAGATGGTTTATTATTACATGAGTTTTTTTTATGGATACTAACCCCATACTTGCATGTGTATGATGTGCGTGTTTGTTTCTTATGTATGGCATTTCTGATGTGGTTAAGGAAGGGAGTCATAGTCACTTAATAGTCGAGATCTATACGATGCACCACTTCCTACCATTGCCTATTTAGCTGACCATATATATATGGTATGTACATGCATGGATTTTATGCAGGTTGTAGGCACTGGGTATCGACTTTCCTAAATTTCTAGGATGAACATACCCTATCGCACTATCTCAATGGTAAGAGAGGGGAGATAAATTCTCAAGTCCAAATCCTAAACCCTTAAACCATTTGTCCTAGAAAAGTAGGAAAAGTATTTGGGATATTTTACCTTCTGAATGTGTCAGATGACATAATTTGTGATTTTTAACCCTTTAGACTGATTTTGTATGGATTGTTCTATGATGGGTTTCATATTTTTATCTTGGAGGTCTATGGTGAATTTTCTATTAATTAAGTCTAAAATTTAAGATATTTAATTAATAATTTAATTATTTGGAAAAAATTAATATAATATCATGATCTTTTGATATTTTGATTATAATTAATTAAATGGGAATTAATTGAGAAAAAGAATTAAATAAAAGAAATTAAAATTTATAATAATAATATAAATAGTAATAATAATAATAAAAGTAATAAAAGAATTAAAATAAAAGTTATAAGTCTATGTAGGAGTAAACGCACCTCTTGATTGCACATATGTCAACAACACAAGAGTTAGCACATAAATTAAGCACATGGTGTCTACAACCTTGTGACTCATCTAGAAGGTTGGAAAAAACTCATGCTTAGTTTTCAACACCTTCTAGTTGTTTCTAGAGACATTCTAGGTGCTTCCTAAGAGTTCTTTATATTCAGGCACTCCTAGAAGCTCGGGGAGTGCGTTTGGAGGACCTGGAAACATTGGAGAAGGAAGGAGCTTGCTCTGTGGATTTTGAGGAGAAGTGATTTAGCATCAGTGTCCAAGTAGACACTTTTGATTTTTGCATGTGATATTTCACTTCTTGCACTTCTGGTCTTCTTCGTTCTTCTGAATACTTTATGAGGATTTTCATATCTTGGTTGTATGCATTTTGTCATGGGTAGTTAAATTTTATATAAGAAATTTTCATATGCATAGATTTGAGGAAACTATGGGGTTAGGGTTTCCAGATGCGTATGGAAAAACCTATTTAAAAGAATTAATGGGTAAAATTAGAGAACAATTACTATTTAGGAGAAATTCTCAATTCATCGAATTGAAAAGCCCTTTTTTTTTAAAGCTAGGTATATGTCCTTTTTAATATATATATATATATGATTATTAAAAATGCAATCATACCTAATAACAATCTGTGTGTATTATTTATATATATATGTATATATGTGTATATATATATAACATATATACATATATATACATATACATATACACACACATATATATATACATATATATATATATATATATATATAGATAAATGTTTAATTAAAAATGTTGTTTTTATTATCGCATGAAAAAAACAATATTTAAAAAAAATCTGAATCGCGCATTAGTATTAAAAAAACATTTTTGTGAAAACGTTATTAAAAAAAAAAATTGAATTGAACAAATTAAATTTGGGAGGGCGAAGCTCGTATCCTGTTTGCGATAAGCACAGAGTACTTGCATTGACTAGTGTTGAATAGTTATAGGACGTCTACTAGAGGCTCAGGGGTTATGATTGTGATGTCACGATGATGTCTTGATCTCGATCTTTTTAACTTAACCATAGTTATGTGATGGCATGCTGATTGATATTGTCTTTAGTCTTCTTGTGTAAACTGTGACCTTTTAATGAGTTATCAATCAGTTGTATTTGGATTACTTTCTAGTTGCCTTGATGGGATTGAATTGTTTATCTGATCTTGAGGATGTCATGTTGTGACATGTTTTGACTCAACCATTTTGGAGTCTTCGATCAGTATTACTTTGAGATACTTTTTGGTTGCTTGTTGAGAACCAACAATTATTGAGATTATTAGTGATACCTTCAGTTGCCAATAGAGAACTGTTGTGGTCATGATTATCTATGGATGCTTTTCTTTTGCTCATGGAGATTTGATGCTCTTTTGTGGATTATCTTTTGGTATTTTTCGAGTCGCTTGTATAGGACTGTGGTGATTTTGTGATTTATGATTCCATGAGCTTAGGGTAGGTTGTCTACTTGTAGTGTTGAAAAGTTGCTTGCAATGGGGGCCGGGGCCCTAAGAGGCTGCCAGGGTAACTCATAGTAAGTTGTTTTAATAAGTGAAAATATTACACCTAATACTGACTTAATGAACCTAATAAGATAATTGTTTGTTCTCGCCCATGCCTCGAGTGTTAGTACAGACTAGGATGCAAGTAGAGAGAACACTTGGTTGCGACCTTGCATTCTGTAGTATGTCTCATCTGTATGAGAGGATACTAGTTGCCACATAAGGATCACTAGGGGGCTAGGGTCTATTGGGAGACTACTAGGGTAATTCTAGCATGATCCGTGTGATGACACTTTCTCGCTTGCATAGTAGGTTTCCTACAAGTCTTTGTGTGCCTCTAGGATTAGATGTCAGTTTGTGTTGGAAACTTTGAGCTAGTATACTTTTAGGATTTTTGTACTTAGAGAGTGTTTGTGCTATGTGTTTGGTTAGCCTATTTGGGACTTGAGACTATCTCCTCAGCGTAGTGGGAGTGGATCATTTAGGTTCCATGCGTTTAGGTGGTAGTGCTATTTCACTCTTACCATTTGAGATCCATTTGAGATGTTGTGGCTGACGCATTCTTTGTTGGCATCTATCTTTATTTTGTTCATGGATTATGATGGTGGACACCTATCCTTACATTGATGATTTGCATTTTTTAGATGATGTTATCTTATGCTTTATCTTTCATGTTAGATTTCTTTTTGCATATGACATAGTATGATTTAGGAGTGACATTCCTACTATGTTAATATCGATGATTTCTTCAGTGATTTAGAATGTTATGCATGAAGGGATGGCTAGGGCCCATGATGGTCTAATGATGCTATTTATGGTTGGGAGGAACCGTACACTTAGTTAATTATGTTTGTGATAATGATTAACCTTTATGATGGATGTTTATATCTTTTATGATGATGTAACATGTATGATATGTGATTTCATTTACTTTATTGCATCATGGACTAGAATTAGGATGAAGATGTACTTTATTTCACATATGTATATTCTTTTAAGCCTTTTATACCTTGTGGCATGTACAGTGGATGATTGAGCAATCAAAAATGTAATTTAAGAATGTTGGACTTTTCATTATTATTTTATGTTAAATAGAATTAGAAAGAATTAATATTAGTTGATTTAATTGTGATTCAACGTTAATGGATCCTTTAAGAATGTAACCTGTTATGTATGTTTATGTTTACTTTCATTGAATGATGTTGTAGCTTTCACTACTATGTTATGAATGGTTTTAACTTTCTTGTTCAAAAAAAAAGTGCTACCAAACTTAGTGAAACTTTAGGTTAATTCTTTGGATCGCTTGGTGGATTTGGTATCAAAGCTCGAGTTTCTACATTGGGAGCTCTAGGTATTTTGGAACAAACAAGGACTTTGAACTATTATGTGTATCTCTTCAAACTTGAAAACTAGGTGAACTAAAACAGAACCTGAACTGTTACTTGCATATGCAACACTTAGATTTCAAACCTAAAATTTTCCTAAAACTTAAACATGGGAAAAACTAAAAATTGAAACTTATTCTATTTTCAAAACATGTATCTTTTATCTATGCTTTAAAGTAGTATGCCTTTTATTTTCTTTGTGAGCATTATGTTGCTCTTGTTTAGAATGTATTAGGGGATCTATTTTAGTAAGTTGTTAAAATGATGGGAACACAACCCAAGAATAGAATGGACACAACAGAAAAGGGAAATTGTATTAACTGAAAAATAAGCTAGTACATTCAGTACAAAGAAAATAAACTTCAAAACATGCCCTAAGGGCTTACAATAGCATAAATGTGGAGATAATTTCTCCTTTCAGTACCTCCTCTCAAACTCCACTCCGAACTGCCTTTTACAATGCCATAAATCTTCTTAAATAGACCCCAGAGGGTTAAGGACTAGGAGTACATTCTAGAAAGTGCTAGTAGGCATCCACTGACCAAATAGAAGGTTCCAAAAGCTATGTTAGAAGTCGATGCAAATCTAGGAGAATCCAAAAATGGTAATCGAACTTCTGGGAGGCATAACTTTTGAACCGTAGCTCCGATTGACGAATCATTTACATTTTTGGAAAGCTCTCAAAGTGCTCTATAGCCCTATGGACTAGCTTCACTCATCCCCCATTTTTTGTCCCTTTTTGAGGTCATTTAATGCCCCTAACCTAACTTTGAAGCATTCTTAGGAGGTCTCCACAACCCGAAAAACTGCAATAACTTTCAAACCATGGGGCCTTTTGACTTGATTCTTTTTTTGGAATGCTCTAAATTACAATTAAATTCATCTAGCCAATTCACACCTTCTAGTTTACCAAAATGATGGCCCAATTACATGCTCCTATTTTTTCAAGATTTTCTAGCACACTGATAGTGGAACTGTGAGAGTTGGAACCTTTATTTGACCCAAATGGGTGTCCAAAAATGAAAACACATGAAACAAAAACTAAGTCTAAGTACATTTTTTTGGGTGACACAGGATTGCCCTTATATCTCTGGATGCTCCTGCATCAGACACCCAGGGTAGATTGAAAAGTGATCCTGTCACTTTATGAATGGAAGAGGAAATCCCAAATGGGAAACCTCAGCTGCTGAAATCCAAGTTGAGTCCTCGATCGATCATCCTTTCCACTTGACCAAATACTCTTCATACTGCTTGTTTCTAGTACTCCTACCCACACGATGATCTAGAATGTCTTCTATCTCCTCCTTCTTAGAAGTAGGAATTGGACATTGCTCTAACACTAGCTCCTCATCTGCACCATCATCATGATAATCTGTTAAGTCTGTAATCTTGAAAATAGGAGAAATGTGAACACCATCTGGTAGCTCCACCTCGTATGCATTTCCTGAGTCATGTTTCTTCAGAATTTTGCAGGGGCCAAATTTCTTCATTTTCAGCTTGTTGTAAGTACCGGCTGGAAATCTTTCTTTTTGTAAGTGCACCATGACTAGATCCCCTACTTGGAATTCCTTATGTCTTCTCCTTTGATTAGCCCTAGCTTTATACTCTTGATTCATCTTGGTAATATGTTCCTGAACCTCCTCATGTAGACGCTTGATATGTTCAACAAATTCTTTCACTTCAGCACTTGTCCTCTCGCCTTGCTCTATCTTCCTCAATTCTGGTGCAGTCCTTGGGCTATTCCCATATACAATTTGGAATGGTGATTTTCTAGTACTCCTATTTATAAAGTTATTGTAAGAAAACTCTTCTTGTGGTAGAATCAAATCTCATCCCTTGGGCTTATCCCCAAATAAACATCTTAGTAAATTGCCCAGACTTCTATTTACCACTTCTGTTTGGCTGTCAGTTTGTGGGTGATGCGTGGAACTGAATTTCAAGTCTGTTCTCAACTTTTTCCACAATGTCCTCCAGAAATACCCCACAAATTTAGTATCTCTATCAGAAACTATACTCTTTGGAAGTCCATGTTGTCTTACCACCTCTTTGAAAAACAAGTCTGCAATATGGACAACATCATGAGTTTTGTGGCATGGAATGAAATGTGCCATTTTCAAGAACCTATCAACCACCATGAATACTGAGTCATTACCCCTTTGTGTCCTTGGCAATCCAAGAACAAAATCCATACTTATCTTCTCCCATAGCCTTGATGGAATAGGCAATGGCTGATATAGGCTAGTATTGTGACTAAACCCCTTGGCAACTTGACAAACCTGGCAACTCTGTACAAACTTCTTCACATCCTATGAAATTTGAGGCCAAAAATAATGTTCTCTAAGAATGGCAATTGTCTTATCTCGACCAAAATGTCCTGCCATCCCTCCACTGTGTTTCTCCTTAATCAAATTTTCCCTCATGGAACTCCTTGGAATGCACAATTGACTGCCCTTGAACAACATGCCATCCTGAATCAAATAGTCTAACCACTTGGTTCTATCTACAGCTACAAGTTCTTTACAAGCTTTCCATGCTTCAACAAAATCAGGATCCTTGGGGTACAAATTCTTGAGTTCATCAAACCCAACTACTTCAACCTGCATTATTGTAAGCACCAACTGTCTCCTACTTAGTGCATCTGCAACCCTATTAGATTTTCCACTTCTATGCTTCAACACAAATGTATAGCTCTGCAAGAACTCTACCCACTTCATATGCCTCTGATTCAATTTACCTTGGCTATTTAGGTACTATAATGCCTGATGATCAGTATACAAAAAAAATTCCTTTGGCAATAAATAATGCCTCCATTTCTTTAAGGCCTGAACTATTGCATAGAACTCTTGATCATAAACAGAATACTTCTTCTTTGCATCATTCAATTTTTCACTAAAATATGCAATAGGCTTACCTTCTTGGCTTAATATAGCCCCAATAGCGCTGCCACTAGCATCACAATCCACCTAGAACACTTTTCTAAAATTTGGAAGTGCTAACACAGGCTGTTCTATCACCTTCTTCTTTAGCAATTCAAAACTTCTCGCAAGTGCTACAGTCCATTTGAACTCTTTTCTATCCCCTCTTATTGTATCAGTTAGGGGTGCACATATGCCACTAAAATTCTTAATAAACTTCCTATAAAAACTAACCAGACCATGAAATGATCTTACCTCAGTAGCAGACCTTGGAGTAGGCCATTCCAAGATGACTTTTACCTTCTCTAGATCCATTTTGAGACCTTCAGGTGATATAACAAACCCCAAATAGACTAACTCCCTTTTTTACAAGATACACTTCTTCAGATTAATTAATAGTTTCTCTTCCCTTAGCCTTTCAAGGACACTAAAAATATGCAATAAATGTTCTTCCAAAGTCTTGCTGAAAATTAAAATATCATTCAAATAAACAATAACAAATTTTCCCAAGAACTTCTTAAGTACCTCATTCATGAGCCGCATGAAGGTGCTTGGGGCGTTCGTCAATCCAAAGGGCATGACTAACCACTCATAAAGATGCTCCTTGGTCTTGAAGGCCATTTTCTACTCACCTCCTTCTCGAATCTGTATCTGATGATAGCCACTCTTGAGATCTATCTTTGTGAAGTACTGAGCTCCACTCAAGCAATCCATAAGATCATCCATCCTTGGCAAAGGAAACCAATACTTGATGGTTATCCTATTTATAGCTCGAGAATTTGTACACATCCTCCACTCTCCATCCTTCTTTGGTACGAGTACTACAGGTACTGCACATGGACTTAGGCTCTCTCGAATCAAGCCCTTCCTCAACAGCTCTTGAACCTATCTATTTAGCTCCTCTGTTTCAGTAGGAGTCATCTTGTGAGCAGCCTTGTTAGGCAAACTAGCTCCTGGAATCAGATCTATCTGATGACTGATTTTCCTTACTGGTGGCAATCCATTTGGAACATTATTAGAGATAATATCTCCAAATTCCCCTAGTAAATTTTAAACTTCAAGTGGTATTTCACTACTACCTTCTTTATCTTTCCTAGGAATCAAAGCATAGCACATATGTTGATGTTTCATGCCATCAAAAAACTTCCTTCCATCAACAAGACAAATCCTAGCATTGCTACATACCTTTTCACCTTCATTTTTCATGGGCTTCAATTTGTGGCGAACTCCATCCTTTTTCAGAGAGTATGTGTTTGCATGTCCATCATGTACTGCATGTCTATCAAACTACCATGGTCTACCCAATAATAGATGGCAAACATCCATCAGAATAACATCACAGAGAACTTCATCATGGTAACTCCCAATTTTGAATTTCACTAAACATTGTTCACTTACCAGGACCTTATGATCATCTTTTACCCAAGCAATCTGATAGGGCTGGGGATGTTTCTCCCTCTTGAGCTTCAGCTTAGACACCATCTCTTCTGATACCAAGTTATTAGTGCTACCACCATCAATGATCACGTCACAACATTTATCCTCACACTTGCATCTAGTACAGAACAAACTCCTTCGTTGTCTTGGTTCAATCTCACCACTTAGTAGGACTCTTTCATTTACCAAGGTCTCTCCTCTTTCAGCATCCTCTAAATGTGATGATTGTGCATCCTCATCCACATGAGCAACCCTAGCTTGGCCCTCAACTCTCCATCTGTCCTTCCTTGTTGTTGAGGGCATTCAAAGGCATGATGACCTTCTTCATTGCAATGTAAATAGGTACCACGAAAGATGTCTCTTCCTTGTCCACGTCCTCTACCTCTTCCTCTCTGATTTCCAAAGTCTTGATCATGGGAGCGGTTGAAACCCTCATTCGTCTAGTTCCTGCTAGTACCCACATCTTCATTTTTCTTTTGGGTTTCATTGCGGCCTCTAGATGATCTACCGCTTCCCCTTCCTCCTTGACCACACCCTCTTTGTCTTCCTTCAAACCTTTTATTTAGCTTCTCTTCAACTCGTAGGGCAAACTGGTATGCCTCTTCAACACTGGTCATTCTTACCAGACTTAATTCCTCCTGGATGCTAGGTCGTAACCCACTGATATAACGAGCAACCTTCTCCTTATTTTCTTCTGCATGCCCTACTCTAATCAAGAGTCAATAAAATTCCTTTGTATATTCTTGGACTGATCTTCCTGCTTGCTTTAACCCATGCATCTTCTTAAACAAATCAAGCTCATAGTCCATAGGAATGAACTGCTTCTTCAATTTGTCCACCATGCGATCCCATCTTGTGATCTTCTCCTTTCCTCTTCTGTTTCTTTCCAATTGAACCTCTTGCCACTAGATTTTGGCATGACCTTTCAGTTTGGCCTTTGCAAACTTAACCCTATCTGGGTCCCTGATATCCTCATACTCAAAGTATTCTTTCAGTTCATTGATCCAATCGATCAACTCATCTAGTTTTAGATTTCCTAAAAATACACCCACTTCAATTGTAGGTCTTTTCTCAAACTTAGTAATGGCCCTAAAAAGCCTTTCCTCTACATGATTTAGAACTTCCCCATCAAATTCCACTTCTGGTCCCATTTCTTCTTCTTCATTGTCATCCTCACTGTCGTCACCTGTAGCAACATTTGCTCCTCTACGGAGCTCCTCTTGCAATGCATGTACTTGCCTTTGGAGGGCTCTAACCTCCTCAGGATTAATAGCTCTGGCCCTTCCACCATGCTCTCATTATGGAGGCATCTTCTAACTCAAACCCACAACCACACAGTCCTGGTGCAAATTGCCTCACAGTCGGCGCTCTGTCTACACACTCAGGAAAACCAGCTCTGATACCACTTGATGGGAACATAACCCAAGAATAGAATGGACACAACAAAAAAGGGAAATTGTATTAATTGAAAAATAAGCTAGTACATTCAGTACAGAGAAAATAAACTTCAAAACATTCCCTAAAGGCTTACAATAGCATAAATGTGGAGATAATTTCTCCTTTCAGTACCTCCTCTCAAACTCCGCTTCGAACTGCCTTTTACAATGCTAGAAATCTCCTTAAATAGACCTCGAAGGGTTAAGGCCTAGGAGTACATTCCAAAAAGTGCTAGTAGGCATCCACCAACCAAATAGAAGGTTCCAAAAGCTACGTTAGAAGTCGACGCAAATCTAGGAGAATCCAGAAATGGTAATCGAACTTTCGGGAGGCATAACTTTTGAACCGTAGTCCAATTGATGAACCGTTTACATTTTCGGAAAGCTCTCGAAGCGCTCTATAGCCCTATGGACCAGCTTTGCTCCTCCCTCATTTTTTGGCCCTTTTTGAGGTCATTTAATGCCCTTAACCTGACTTTGAAGCATTCTTAGGAGGTCTCCACAACCCAAAAAACTGCAATAACTTTCAAACCATGGGGCCTTTTGACTTGATTCTTTTTTTGGAATGCTCTAAATTACAATTACATTCATCTAGCCAATTCACACCTTCTAGTTTACCAAAATGATGGCCCAATTACATGCTCCTATTTTTTTGAGATTTTCTAGCACACTGATAGTGGAACTGTGAGAGTTGGAAGCTTTATTTGACCCAAATGGGTGTCCAAAAATGAAAACACATGAAATAGAAACTAAGTCTAAGTACATTTTTTTGGGTGACATAGGATTACCCTTATACCTCTGGATGCTCCTGCATCATAAAAGGATGAATGTTGGATCAATATGGTTTTCGGTTTATCATTAAACCAAAATTATATTGCTCTAAGTGTGTTGTAGTGTCATCAGTGGAATCATATTCCCAACCTAAAGGGGGAAAGGGTTCAATGGGACCCGCACAGTGAGTTCTTAGCTTTACTTTTCTTTTAGGCTTCTAGGAGTAAGCCTAATTCTAGGGGGGGTGGATGTAGTGCCTGCCCCTAGTTCACATTTTTGCTATCATGGTCAAACTCTATTAGACTAGTTTTGTGTTGATAGTTAGTAGCATTGTTTTGAGACTATCAGATATTGTGCTACGGATTCAGTTGATATATGATGAGATTACTTAGACTCTACATTTCATGGATGCATGATGATTATTACATTATTTTTAGTTATTGATGATCCTTAGTTAGATGGTTTATTATTACATGAGTCTTTTTATGGATACTAACCCCATACTTGCATGTGTATGGTGTGCATGTTTGTTTCTTATGTATGGCATTTCTAATGTGGTTAAGGAAGGGAGTCGTAGTCACTTGCTAGTCAAGATCTACATGATGCACCACTTCCTGCCATTGCCTGTTTAACTTAGCATATATATATATATATATATATATATATATATATATATATATGGTATGTACATGCATGGATTTTATGCAGGTTGTAGGTACCGAGTATCGACTTTCCTGAATTGCCAGGATGAGCGTACCCTTTCGCACTATCTCAATGGTAAGAGAGGGGAGATAAATTCTCACATCCAAATCCTAAACCCTTAAACCATTTTTCCTAGAAAGGTAGGACAAGTATCTAGGGTATTTTACCTTTTGAATGTGTCAGATGGCATAATTCGTGATTTTTAACCCTTTAGACTAATTTTGTATGGATTGTTCTATGATGGGTTTCATATTTTTATCTTGGCGGTCTATGGTGAATTTTCTATTAATTAAGTCTAAAATTTAAAAGATTTAATTAATAATTTAATTATTTGGGAAAAATTAATATAATATCATGATCTTTTGATATTTTGATTATAATTAATTAAATGGGAATTAATTGAGAAAAAGAATTAAATAAAAAAAATTAAAATTTATAATAATAAAAATAATAAAAGAATTAAAATAAAAGTTATAAGTCTACCGAGGAGTAAACGCATGTCTTGATTGCACATATGTCAACAACATAGGAGTTACAAATTAAGCACATAGTGTCTACAAACTTGTGACTCATCTAGAAGGTTGGAAATGACTCATGCTTAGTTTTCAAATACCTTCTGGTTGTTTCTAGAGACATTTTAGGTGCTTCCTGAGAGCTCTTTATATTTAGGCACTCTTAGAAGCTCGGGGAGTGCATTTGGAGGACCCGAAAATGTTGGAGAAGGAAGGAGCTTGCTCTGTGGATTCTGAGGAGAAGTGATTTAGCATCAGTGTTCAAGTAGACACTTGTGATTTTTGCATGTGATATTTTTCTTCTTGCATTTCCTGTCTTCTTTGTGTCTTCTGAATACTTTCTAAGGATTTTCATATCTTGGTTGTATGCATTTTATCATGGGTAGTCAAATTTTATATAAGAAATTTTCATATGCGTAGATCTGAGGAAACTATGGGGTTAGGGTTTTCAGATGCATATGGACAAACCTATTTAAAAGAATTAATGGGTAAAATTAGAGAACAATTACTATTTAGGAGAAATTCTCAATTCATCGAATTGAAAAGCCCTTTTTGTTTAAAGCTAGGTATATGTCCTCTTTTAATATATATATCGAAAATTTGCATACATATATATATGATTATTAAAAATGCAATCATACCTAATAACAATCTGCGTGTGTGTGTGTGTATATATATATATATATATACATAAATACATATATACACACATATATATAAATGTTTAATTAAAAATGCTATTTTTATTATCGCAATAGAAAAAATAATATTTAAAAAAAATTTGAATTGCAGATGAGTATTAAAAAAATGTTTTTGTGAAAATGTTATATATATATATATATATTTTGAATTGAACAAATTAAAATCGGGAGCGCGAACTCTGTACCCTGTCTGCGATAAGCACAAAGTACATACATCATAGGTACTATGATGATAGGCGATACTCTGTATCGCTATCGCCATAGGGTACTGTGAACCGCGTCAGCAGTATATTATATGCATTGTGAGATATGTGTTTGTTAAATCAATTTTTTTGCATTTCAATTTTTTATAACATTTTTAAAATATTATTATTATTATATGTTTATATATATATATATATATATGTAAATGTATATATGTATATATGTGTATATATATATATGTATATATGTTATTAATAATTATTAATTAATATATTTGATTAATGAATTGTATTAATAGATTTCTTCTTTTAATAATTAATTATTTTGTAATATTATTGTCTA
The DNA here is from genome assembly GCA_028749045.1 of Cupressus sempervirens. Taxonomy (NCBI): domain Eukaryota; kingdom Viridiplantae; phylum Streptophyta; class Pinopsida; order Cupressales; family Cupressaceae; genus Cupressus; species Cupressus sempervirens. The sequence continues at coordinate 991,237,534 of CM053787.1, forward strand.
ACGATGAAGATTTAATCATTTAAATTGACTTGAATTATGAGGGAAAGTTATTAGTGAAGAGAATTGGTAATTAATCATGTTAAATTTACAATGTGTCCTATTGGAATTCGATGGGGGTCCTTTTCAGATAACATTTGTAAAAACAATACATCAATTAGAAAATTGAGAGCTATGGGAAAATACTTTTATTCATCAAAACAATACATGGGTTAGGAAAAAATGTATAAAATATTTCTCGATTCAATATCTAAACTTGAAAATGAAAATTGAGACCTCCACACTTTATTCAACTATGTAATTTTAGCAAACCAAAATATGTGCTTGCATTGTGTTTTCTCTATGCTTCTTGTTTTGGGTTTTTGGGTTGACTAGTTATAGGATGTCTACCAAAGGCTCGGGGGTTATGATTGTAATGGCATGCTGATTGATATTGTCTTCTTGTGTAAATTGTGACCTTTTTATGATTTATCGATCAATTTTATTTGGATTACTTTCTAGTTGCCTTGATGGGATTGAATTGTTTATCTGATCTTGAGGATGTCATGTTGTGACATGTTTTGACTCAACCATTTTGGAGTCTTCGATCAGTATTACTTTGAGATACTTTTTGGTTGCTTGTTCAGAACCAGTGATTATTAAGATTATCAATGATACCTTTAGTTGCCAATAGAGAACTATTGTGGTCATGATTATCTATGGATGCTTTTCTTTTGCTCATAGAGATTTGATTCTCTTTTGTGGATTATCTTTTGGTATTTTTCCAATCACTTGTGTAGGACTATGGTGATTTTGTGATTTATGATTCCATGAGCTTAGGGTAGGTTATCTACTTGTAGTGTTGGGAAGTGGCTTGCAATGGGGGCCAAGCCCTACGAGGTTGCCAGGGTAACTCATTGTAAGTTGTTTTAATAAGTGAAAACATTACACCTAATACTGACTTAATGAACCTAATAAGATAATTGTTTGCTCTTTCCCATGCCTCGAGTGCTAGTACAGACTAGGATGGGAGTAGAGAGAATGCTTGTTTGTGACCTTTCATTCCATAGTATGCCTCGTCTATATGAGAGGATACTAGTGGCCACATAGGGATCACTAGGGGGCTGGGGTCTATTGGGAGAGTACCAGGGTAACTCTAGTGTGATCCGTGCAATGACACTTTCCCACTTGCATATTAGGTTTCCTACAGGTCTTTATGTGCCTCTAGGATTAGTTGTCGATTTGTGTTGGAACCTTTGAGTTAGTATACTTTTAGGATTCTTGGACTTAGAGAGTGTTTGTGCTATGTGTTTGGTTAGCCTATTTGGGACTTGAGACAATCTCCTTAGTGCGGTGGGAGTGGACCATTTAGGTTCCACGCGGTTGGGTGGTAGTGCTATTTCACTCTTACCATTTGAGATCCATTTGAGACATTGTGGCTAACACATTCTTTGTTGGCATCTATCTTCATTCTATTCATGGACTATGATGGTGGACATGTATCCTTACATTGATGATTTGCATCTATTAGATGACATTATCTTATGCTTTATCTTTCATGTTAGATTCCTTTCTGCATATGATGTAGTATGATTTAGGAGTGACATTCCTTTAATACTGATGATTTCTTTGGTGATTTGGAATTTTACGCATGGAGGGATGGCTATGGCCCACGATGGTCTAATGATGCTATTTATGGTTGGGAGGAATCGTGCACTTAGTTAATTATGTTTGTGATAATGGTTAACCTTTATGATGGATGTTTATATCTTCTATGATGATGTAACATGTATGATATGTGATTTCATTTACTTTATTGCATCATGGACTAGAATTAGGATGGAGATGTACTTTATTTCACATATGTATATTCTTTTAAGCCTTTCATACCCTGTGACATGTACAGTGGATGATCGAGCAATCGAAAATGTAATTTAAGAACATTGGACTTTTCATTTTTATTTTATGTTAAATAGAATTAGATAGAATTAATATTAGTTAATTTAATTGTGATTCAACATTAAGGGATCCTTTAAGAATGTAACCTATTATGTATGTTTATGTTTACTTTCATTGAATGATGTTGTTGCTTTCGCTACTATGTTATGAATGGTTTTAACTTTCTTGTTCAAAAAAAAAAAAAAAAGCTACCAAACTTAGTGAAACTTTAGGTTAATTCTTTGGATCCCTTGGCAAGGCGTTACACAACAACATTTAGAGCTCTCTATCCTCATTCATAGATCTCAACACTCTTTGACACATAGCTCTCCATAATCAAAATAAATGGGGAATGATTTATGTTGTTTTTTTTTTTTTTTGTTTATACTCATGCGAGCATCACAACTATGATGCCAACATTAGTATTGTGACAACATCTGGGATAATTGTAGAAAAAATAAAAATCACCACAAATTACACTCCCATCAAAAATTTCCATCTCAAATTGACCCCAAATTTTGTAGTGGCAATAGATTGACCTGTTATCATAGACTTCATTAAATTTTTGTCCATAATGTGCCAGATAGTATGATAACAAAAGTGTCATGATTGACTTCTAGTTTTGTCCTGGAATGAACCAGAAGTCATGATACTACTTGTGTTGATTTTTTGAGTTTCTTGATCCATTTTCATGATAAAGACTATGAGAACTTGTTGTCTTGGTTTGTGCCAAATTTCTTGACAATGAAATGAATTATGATAGACTACCTTTGTCTTGGAATGAGCTAGAGATCATAATTCTATGTTATCTTAAGATCAAGATGGACATATGATAGACTCTACCCAGTAATTCTCCTAGAATGTGCCAGAGATTAGATATCTAATATCCTTCTAGGATATGTGTGTTGATGAGAATTTTAATCTAATATTGATAAACATGAATCATCATTTTGTGAGATAGTCATATCCTCCCTCACTAAGAGGGAGTGTTGAATTTGAAGTATTTGTCAGATATGTAATATTAGATTGTTTCTTAGAATGAAATTCACATACATGTGTGTACATATACACACACATATATATACACATACACACACAAACACACACACACACACACATACACACACAAGCACAAACACAACACAAACACACACATAGAGACACACAGATACACAAAAACACATATAGACACAAAAGCAGACATAGACACAAACATAGACATAGACACAAATACAAACACAAACACAGATGCAAACACAAACATAGACATAAACACCAACATAGACATAGACACAGACACAAACACAAACACAAACACAAACATAGAAACACACATGTTTGTGTATATTGAAATCTTATAGATGACTATAAAAATGATTCTATGTAGTTGAATCTCCATTATAATGCAGTGATCCTATTGTGATAACATCATAGTATATATGAATCAAAGGAGGTGATCTCAAATCATGAGTCATGATACTGTCATTGTTTCATATTTTAGATTAAGTGTAATAAAAATAGAAATTGCTAATTATGATCAGACTCCTCAAGTAAATTGTCATTGGGTGTAATTAGAGATGATGAAACATAACTAATGATGGTTATGGGTTGTGTCTTGTGTAGAGACACGATCCTACAAACCCAAAGGGAACATAGGGTCACATCTCTACACAAGATACAACCATCCATGTTCATATATAATTTGAACATCATGATTGCTTGGAAACACATTCAACAACTCATGTTATTATCTTCAACTAGATATTTACTAGATATCCCTTATATGTCAACACAAACTTTTACTTAACAATCCAAATTCTTGCTCTATTCGGTTAGAACTTGATATTTACTATAAATTGGTTAAAAAAACAATTTCGATATATTAATGTGTATTAACCTTTAGTAATCTAGTTGTAGAACCATAAACCATAAAGAAAATAATACAAACACATGAGACACCAAGATTTAACATGGAAACCCAATTTGGGAAAACTACCAATACAACTAGTTACAATTTTTCACTCTTATAATGTGAGCTCTATTAGGAGCCAACCCTTTTAAAGGTTACAAAACACATAATTAAGTGTGACCCTATTAGAGGATTTGAATCAACTTGTTAGGAGTGGCCTTATTAGAGGTCTTTAGACACTTAAATCTAGAAATGCCACCTTGTTCAAGGATTTATAAAATGACTGTTAACTCTATTAAGAGATTCTTCACTGCTACAATTGTTAGAGAGTTACAATGATTGACTTGATTGTTGAAGCAACTGACTTTGAAAATTTAGATCACTATTGTGGATTGACCTTTGGATGCTTCTTGATCATATGTTTCTTTGTAGCTTAACTTTCACACTTTCTTCTCTACCTTGTCTTCATTCACATATTCATCTCTTTCATACTCAACTTGATACTCATCTTGTCCACACAACTTGACCTTTATTATATATCATAAGCTAGGAAAATTTGGCTTGAAACCCCTTTCAAAACATCAATAAAAATCCATTTAGCTATCTTATATTAACCAAATAGTAAACAAAAGTAATCTATTGTCAGTCAGCTTACACTAGACTAGACTCTTGGTTAATAATGAACTTCCTTCAATGACTGACCAAACTCAGTTAACACTGAATTTTTCTCAATTGATACCAAAATCTCCTTTGATGCTTGACTAAGCTTAGCTTACACTAACTATTCTCAGTTAAAGCTTGACATTTTTGTAGCATCATGTTAAAATGGATGAAGAATATATTTTTATTGGTGAATTGGTTAAAATATCATATGATCTAAATTAAATATTACATTTGAGAATACATTGAAAATCCAAAAACCACAACTCTAAGGGCCCATTTGGCAATGGGAATACAAGTGGACTAGGCATATGTAAATTCTTAAAATTTTGAATTCTTCATTTGGATGCACCATATTGGAATTGGAATACGAAGCAAAATAGGAACACGTATTCCAATTTTGGCCCAAAAATGGGGTTTTGCAATTCCACCAAAATAGGTGTTACTGGAATACGTATTCCTATTCCACTTTTATTTATTTTAGAAAACATAAATTTTGGGGTCCACGAATTCCCATCAAATATTGCCTGAACCAAACAGAGAACAGGAATAAATAGCCCCATTTTCTATTCCAAAATGCATATTCCAGAATAGCTATTCCTATTCCTGCAGCCAAACGATCCCTAAGTTATGTAGGAAATGTTAGGTTCATATAAAATAATGTAAGCAAAATAAAAATTATCTCTTACATAAATAATAGAACATATATGAATTTGTACATAAATATGTTTTGCAACAATTTATAGTCTAATTACTTTAGAGTACCTTAAAAGTTTTCTATGTTGTAAGAAATTAGAGGAATAAATGATGCCATGTAATCAAGTAATATAGCCTAGAATGTTAATGGCACTAGATAATATATTAAGGTTAGTCTTAACTCTAAATGTGCAATTGAAATTTGATTTGGTGCATGACATCAATTGGAGATAAACAAATTTCCAAGTTAGTTAGATCACTTTAACACATTATTGCCAACACCCTCTCGAGAAAAAAATAGGTGAAATTAAAAGATAGAATTAGTTCTTGTGAATATTTGTACAAATGAAAGTGAGTATGAATTAAACGTGTCAACTCTTAGCTGTAATTATGCCACATTATATTCCTACCATCTTAATATTCAAGTTCCTTTATGAAGTAAAACCTAATAAAAATTTTGTACAAAATTTAGAAGTGTTTGTAATCTTCTTTACTTTAAAAAATTTATTTAGGATATTGATAGGACAAAAACTTCATTAGTGAGAAATACAAATAATAAAAAGTTAAAGAATGTATTAATATGAAAAAAATCATTGATCATTCATTTGTTGGGGTCACCAACTATTAGTGACCAATTATTTAGTCATTTATTTGATCATTTATTTAATCACTTGTAAATTGTAAAAAAATTACTAGAATTTGATCACTTTTAGTCACATGACTAAAAGTTTTAGTCACATAGTCATTTAGTTGCTAAAATTCTACTAGTGTAACATCTTCATGGAGCTAAACCCTTCATATGATGTATTTACTTTTTGGAATTTTTATGTTGTTGCACAAGAAATGTCCATGCCAAAAAATTCCAAAGGGAAGATAAAATACTAGTATGTGAAGGAGCTCACTCATATGACTATATCTCTCATCTCATCTCTTCTAGTTGAAGTATCAGATACAGAGATTGGACATGTAGACATTGTTGATTTCTTACAAAGAATCAAAGCTATTGCTACTAGAGAGATGAAAAAAATAAAAGGAAGTAATATTCATCTAGTATTTTCCTTTCCTATGGCTTCTCTAGATCGTAAGACCCTCCTAGGATGTGCTCAATGTTTCATCCCTATGACAAAAAAAATCAAGAATGCAAATGGTAAGATCACCACTAGCATAGATCTAAACATCATTAAGAAAATCTTCAAATTGACTCATAATTTAGAATATCTAGATTTGACTAAAGAGATGTCTTTTCAAGTATGAAATCAGACCAAATTGGATTATCAAAAGCACACAAATACATATTGGTTAGATAGTAAGAGAACTAATTTTTCTAGGTAGCCCAAAACAAACCATAGAATTGAATTCAAACCAAAAGTTAAGGATTTGATAACTCTCCTCAGTAGAGTTTTTGGCCTTAAGGAACGTTGTGATATTCAACCACGGATGTATAAGTTTATCCTTTAGATATTTGATAATAAGGAACCCATATACTAGTGAAAACTTATAAGCATAACACTATGTGAGTAGTTCCTTAATGTGGGAACATCAACACCTTTCTACATGAATTCATACTTTGCCTACATTGTTGCAACCATTAAAAAATTCTTAGGATTTCCCACTAAGAAGGATTAGACTCTAGTTCCCATCTAGAACTATCATGATCATGTTATATTGACACATAGAAAATATCATTACAGAAGAGTCCAAAATGCACTTTTTGGACATTTCAGGTGTCAATTCATGAAAGTGTTGGTAATAAAAAGAGTGTTAGATGAAGCCCATGAGAGGGTAAATAATTTTGGATGAATATTCTTTCATTTTATAACTTTTAGCTTTTTAAGAGTTGGTTATTTTCAAGGGGAACTATATACCTTACCAAGATATCCTATTGATTGGATTATTTTGATTGAGTTGGCTAGACAACTCATGGAGGTGCAATTGTACCAATACAATTAGCACAAGCTATGATTTGACATTACCACTACTAAAACCCTTTTAAGTGGTCAATATATGATCAATTTGGTATAAAAAGTAAAGTCAATGGGAGCAAAAATTTAGTTAATCACTTGAAGAAATTTTAAGTTCATTTCAATTTTGTTAACCAAGGGATGCACTCAAGAATTAAAAGAGCAATTACCCATGTTCATCACCTAGAGGATGTATGGATTTATTTGTACACAAAAATGGACATCATTCAAATAGACTATTGTAGGATCACATTGCAAAAAAATCATCAAACTTAAGATTGTTGAGATTCCACTGCATTTTTGATTGAAAATGATGGCACCATCAAAGATCCAAAATATCACAAGGTTAGTTTTTACAAGAGTTGTCCATTTCCTACTTAGTGGCAATAGAAAGAAGGAATTTCCATCTTTGAAAATTTCCAATCTATCTTAGTAAATACCAATAAGTGGCTGAAAATTCAAAACCTCAAGAGACTACATCCTAAGCTTGGGGTAGATTGAAAATGTTTTGGACATATTGGGAAAATATATTAGGTGGAGATTACAAGAAAAGATGGTTCATCATCTTTAGTACTAGCTAAAAATTTGAAGTTCAAGCTCAAAGGTGGGAAATGATCAAAATCACCTTTAGAATCTTCTCGAATACTCATACAGGCTCAAGAATTAGAGATAGAATTGGATGCAGGAGATGAAGCAGAGGAAGGAGAGATAATGATCATATTTCCCTATTAACCCTAATATTAGTAGTCACCTCTATATTTTCTTTGGGGTCCTAACCAAGTTCATGATTTGGAACCATTCATTCGATCCCTAATCTCATATTTGTGGGTTAGTCAGTCCTCATTCTCGGTCTTTAAAGAAATCTTTTTTTTATGTTAGTTGATTCTTTTTGTACCAAGTCCTTGGTATTTTGAGTTATCCTTTTGAAGGCTTTTAATCTTCTAACCTCTTTGAACTATTTGAAAAACTTTGAGCCAAGTTCAAAATGGTTCAAACAAGTTCAAATGGTATGAGCATGTTCCAAATTGTTACTAGTAGTGGACCCTATACCTCAAGCTATATTGTCATGCATTACATCATCATATGGTGAAGTGGCTAAAAGCCTAGGGAAGTGCGTGAAAAAATATCTTGACATGACAAAATCTCATGGAAAATAAGACATTTTTGGTGATTCCAACCTTTGGGGGTAATCATTAATTTGAGTGGTAATTGATAATTAATGTATGTCAAGTTATTTAAGTGATAAAATGGTCTTCTCATGTGTAAATGAATTGTAACAAAGTAAGGAAACATAAGGTGCAAAGATAATTATTTATTTTTCCACTAGTAAGTTTTCAAATCTATTAACTTCATGACATGTAAATATTTGTGTTTATTCCTTGAGATTTGTTATTAATTATTATTTTTAGTTTAAAAGCCTCATTTTCAAGATGAAAATTTACTAAGTTTCAAAATTGGTGATTAAAGAGGCGAGATATAGAGGTCAAGGGAGTTTTCTTTGATATTTTTGATTTCAAGGTAATTTATCTATAATCTTATTCAATATTATTTTTCTTGTAGTTATCTTTGTATAGAAGCAAGGTGTTGTTATTGATTTTCTGTTAAAAATCTATTAGGTTGTCTCTATATTCATTAAGTAGTGGTCATGGTATGAAATGTAAAGGACCCCTAGTTATAGATACAAACCTAAAGAGAGTAGATGTACAAGCCATTTTGAAAAAAAAAATGTGATTAGGAAGACAAACCTTATTCTAGTAAAATCCTTGATAGTGATTTATTATTAGCACAACTTTTTCACTAGTGGGAATAAGCCCTGAACTAACTTTGGAATGTGTAAGTCATTATTATATTAGGTCCAAATATAAGGGGAAATGATTAAAAGGTATTTCTATGTGTAAAATAGAAAACCATCATTTCTATTTATAAAATTTCAAATGAGACCTTGGATTATGCTCCAAACCAATTTTGTATCTATGCTCAATGAAGCTCCTAAAAAAAACCATAGTGTTATAGCTAGGTCTTGGACAAATAAACATTATAAGGGAGGTTCATGTGCACCCAAATGTTTGAAAAAGATCACATAAATCTCCATATACATGATTTGGTAGTGCTCTTGCATAGGATAAATGGGCCAATTGAAGCTTACATATTTGAATTTTGGATGTATGGCTATATAGAAATCAAATTGGGTGAAAAATATATATGGACTTGAGAAAATTAATTGTTGGTTTGCTAAGGGAATAACTAAAGCTCACTCAAACAATCAAGAATAACTTTTTCATGTCATCTTATGTGATGTATTTTTGACCTTGTATACAAAATGGATAACAACCCCCATGAACATTGGACTAATGATATTGTCATCTATGACTATTGTCCCTTATTAAGGAAAGATCATGTCCTTGCCAATTATAGAAGGGTAAATGATGTGTTCTTGGGAAAATTATGTTTTGAGTTGGCTGATATGTCAAAGTAGAGGATTTCTCCTAAGGATCATTAGTTGGTTCTAACCTATGGTAGCATATATATTCCATTCCCCAAGTTCACCTACATTCAAATGATGAAATTACAAGACTACCTAGGTACTCTGGAGATTTTTTCATACTAGTAGAAGTAGATAAAAAATTGTATTTTTAGTGAACATATATCTTTCTAAGGAAAAAAAGGGGCAACTATTTTTCTTATTAAATTGGGAAAGATTTTTTTCAAATCAATGAAAGATGGAATCATTATTGGCTATGATTTGTGTACTTTTGATTTTAAGTTTTATGAGGGAAGAGAAGGCTTTGATGATAAAGGGTTTGCAAGGAAAAACTTGGAGTTAGAATGAAAAATAACATCTTTCCCCCATATTGAAGGTTTTTGGGAAGATTTCCTCAATGAGAGAGAAGTTTATAAATGGGATCATTCCAGGTTATCCCTATCTCAAATTATATTTTTCAATTAAAGATGAATATACACAAGTTGCAAGATAATGGTACAAAAGTTATTGAACTGGAAAGAGGTGACTTTCCCTGCTATAGATTGGACAAATAATGAAGAGACTGCTATCACTCAGAGAATTAAGCCTATTATTGAGCAGACAAGTGATTGGCAAAAATAAAAGAGGAAACAAAAATCACCTAGTACACAATCAAAAGAACCAAAGAAAAGCTCACAACCTTCTCCCATAGAAAATAAAATTCTCTCAGTTGATCATGTAGGTGAAAAATAAGGATCAAGTGAGACAAGCTATAAATAAATTAGTGACCAACCTATTATTCATAGAACCTAACCCCACACTAAGATTTGAAAGAGAGTAGGAATGACAACCCAGGACTCCACTGTGATAGACTTAGACCAAGACAAAGAAAAGGACACCAGTTCCATGTACATTGAACTCTAGGTTCAAGGGGCTATGGATACATGATTGAAACTCTAATCACTTTAGTTAAGCATCACCAAATTGGTTATATAACTCCATAACCAAAAAGTGTAGTTTGGTACCTATGTCTATTCCTATCAAATATTTTGTGAGTAAATACACCATAAAAACTCCTAGGACAAAGAGAACCAAGAATACTATCAAGATGATCACTAACTTAAAGGAAGGAGAGGTAACTATTAAAATTTCTCATTACAAACCAAAATGAGACTCTACTAATTCAAGTGCTAGTGACTTTGAAATTACTAGAGTGGATTTAGGGATACTCAACATAGAGACCAAAGAGCATTGGTTAGATCATTCTACTCAAGATATGATGGTTCAATAAAAAAAGGAAAAGAGAAGAAGGAACTTAAATTGATTATCAATTCCTTTGTCAAATATATACATTTATTCAGTAGATTTGGAGCATTACCCCTAGTGAAGGCACCAAAAACCTTTGATACCAATTCTCTTGGTATCAAAAAGCTATTGAGAAAATTGCAAAGAGGAAAAACCATCCCTATAGGGATGGATGATTTGATTGATGAAACAATTGAAGATAGAATAAAGTTTATTAAAAAATCTAGCATGGTTTTAAAAAATGTAGAGGATTTTCTTCAAGAATTTCAAACCCAAATAACACTTTATGAGGTGGACAAGGAAAAGTGAAAAGAAATAGTCACTCAAATTTCAAAAATAGAAGAGTATGGGACTATCCTAAAGAGAAATGTGGGGTGGAATTGTTCCATATATAGGTCTACAATGGTCAAGCTCAAAAAATTGAAAGTGAAATAAAAGATATGTATATTAATATGATTAAAGATATGAAAATTATCAACTCAGCTAGTCTTCCATATTATGAAAAGGGAACTCTAGATAAGGAAACAACTGTCAAAAATTCTGAGGACACCATTAGAGATATCAAGGAAGAAATAAACCTTATAGTAGTGAATTTTACTAAGGTTTCACAGGGGAAGTCAATGTTGAGTTTGTATCCAACTCACCTTCCTAGTTACATGGACTAGATTTTGAAGAAGAGATGAGATAGGGACAATGGAAGACGAGGATCCTGAGTTTAAAAAAAACCAAGAACAAGTGGCATTCATGAATTGTTGAACACATTCTAGAGCTTCAAGTTGATACATGGGACCATTGGAGAGTATAATTAAGCAAAATAAGTAGGGGATGATTCGCCCATTTAATTTGGCTCTATTTTATATTTCTTGATAAATTTGAACTCTTGGGACATTTGGACTCCATATAGTTTTACTTTTTAAAATAGTCTTAACTATCGCCAAGAGGTTGGGTTTTCAAGGAGACCTCCTAATGATCTAAAAATATTTATTAGGTGAAAAAAATGTAGTTAGGGGTTAGAAGGAGATATTGGGAAAAAGACTATATAAATTTTGGAACTAGTACTTTTTTCTCTATTTTTTTGAGACAAGTTGAATCCGATACAATCTGCTTGTTATGAATGAAATTATCTTAGCCTTTCAAACTATGATAATGATAGAAGATAGTGCTATGATATTAATATTTTGTGTTCATGTCAATGAATGAGATATTTATTTTGAGAATATTTGATTTCATATACTGAACTAGCTTTCCATTTTGAATGTGTTCATAGTTAAAATTCAACTATTCTATTTCAATAATGCATTCTAATAATTTTCATGAGAACATGAAAAGATTTATTTTTTCTCTATGTTCTTGTGATCAATTCAAGAATGTATGAGAATTCACTTATCTAAGAATACGTAAGGTTTCCTTTATACTTTTTGGTTAAAAGTATACATGTTTCTTTAGAGTAGGGATTCATTGTAAATCCAACAAGGGAGTTGTACCTTGTACAATTTTGAGGGAAGAAATAAACATATGCTTTCCCAACTATAGTGAACTTATATTGTCTTCAAAATGGAAATAGAGTCAATTGAAAAGAAAATTTTTGAGAAGAAAAATCTATTCACCAATAGACTTTCTGACAACTCTACTGGGGAGTCAAATAATTGATGACCTAGTCTATTTTAAAATTTCTTATGATGATTAGTCATGGTTTTGCCAAAGATGACATCTTTCCCACGTTACAACCTAATTTAGTAATCCATAATATACAGGAAAGCTTGATATCATATTTGAACTTGGTAGCTTGGGAATTGAGAAGGATAAATTAACAATATCAACAAATATTGAGACTCCTCCAGGAAGAGGAAGAGATAGGTAAAATATTGAGAGGAATTACCATTGTTCAAGAAAGAGCAACTATGAATAGAATTACCTATATCCCCATAAGAAACTAAACCCAAGAACTGTATGATAAAATTTTTGAACCAAAGTACACTAGAATTAAAATGTATGAAGGGGTCATAGAAAAAGATTTTGAAGCTATAAGAAGTTTGAATTTCACTCCAGATCATACTTTGAAGAGCAAGAAGAAGGTAAAATATGTAAGTAGACCTTCCTTCTCACCTCTGATACCTCACTCTTTGACAACATTACAAACATTAAAGACACCAAGAATAGTTACACCCCTCTATATAAACATAAAGCCTTGAATTTTATGTTATGAAATATGGCTCTTAATTATTAAGGATAGATAAAAGGCCCTTTAAACCTACGAAAAAACCTTGGAGCTCTACTAAAGGAAGATCAAGATGTATTGTCAAAGTTTAATGATAATGGTAAGGAAAAAATAAAGACCATATGAGCACATTCCACTCAGCTTGTGGAATATTGGATGTCCCCAGAGAAGATGTGACTATTTGAGTTCTTTTCTCAAACTCTTAATGATATTGTAGCCAAGTTCTTCCATCACCTTCCTCAGGCATCCATAGCCACTTGGAATCAAATGGTGGTAGCAATGAATTCTAGGTTTAGGACACTAAGAAATTGGCATACTTTGCAACTACAATTATCATAGTTATAAAATGAGATACTAGAACTAATGAGGGAGTTTGTAGTAAAATTTAACAAAATCTTACAAAAGATTCATTCAACATCAAGACTAAACGGTAAGAACCATAAAGGATTTTTTTGAATGTGATGTCTCTTGATAGTATTTCTCACCTTAGAAAAGATGGGGTTCAAGATTTAGTAGTAGTATAGAGGTTATCTATTTCCCTTGAAGATGTACTTATTAAAACTGTTAAGTGGAAACATGATGTTAAGACACTAGGTGTCTCATCATCAATTACCACTAAGCATATCATCCAAAGACTAGTGAATGACATGATTGCTCTAAAAATACAATGAAAATCCACCTATCCTTACCAAATGCCTTTTAAATATTTGGGTCATAGATAATACAATTCAACTCATGGGAAAAACATGCCACTCTTGCAACCACATTTGTAGATTAAAGCTAGACTAGGAAAAGAAGTTATGTGTTTGTTCCACTTGACCATTGATCATGATGGGGAAACTTGTCCCAATTGATTGAGATATTTATACATGAGATCCACAAAGGATGAACTCAGAGAGTCTCATAAAGAAGAAGAAAACCTAGAAAGGTTAGGGAGTCATGGTGCATTATTTTTGGAATATGAGTCAATTTTGATGAAAGGCTAGCCACTCTAAGTGACCCTTCTTACATGGTTTTGACTTGAAACTAGAGGAATAAAAAAATTTCAATTGGAACTAGCTCACCAAATGTGACACCTAAAGAGAAAGAATAAGAGAAAGAAATTTCTTCTTCCAACAAAAAAATGATAAATGCCAAAGTTAGACAAGGAAATATGGTAAGTCCTCCTTCCACATTTGATATATTTGAATTCTATATGACATCTATTGTAACAATTTCAACTTCTAAATCCAAAGAAATTAGAAAAAAAATCAAATATGTTAAAGGTGAAGGTAATTACATGTCTCAAAGTAACCATTTTAAAGAAACCTCCTCCACTAATCAAACCCCTTATTTTTGTTATTGAAGACCTTGTTGAAAAATTAGAAAGTCCTAAAGCTTCAAATGTACTAGAATTTGACAAGGATATTTTAAACCTAATCCATTCTATGTGTCCTTTCTATTGAATGGTAAGAAATTGAGCAATTATATAATAAACTCAAGAGCATTAGACAATATCATTCCTACTTCTATTCCTAATTTTTTATGACTTACCCTTACCAAAACCTTTGGAAGGTGTTATTTGATGGAAGGAAACCAAGTATCTCTCATGGGTAAAGTAAAAGATGCATAATGAGTCTTGGTATCGTTCCTAAACAAGAGGGTAAAACCAATCATACTTTTCATGGATATTCCAACAAATTATGGGATGTTGCTCAGTAGAACCTTCTATAAAGACACGGGAAGAGAAATTAAGATGGACTAGTTTGAAGCCATCATACATGTGGGAAAAAATAAGATAAACCTTGGACTTAAACCCAAAAAAAATATTATCTTTCCCTTTGATGATCCCAAAGCCCAAATGTTGTATGAAGAATGTCAATTTGAGAATTATATTTTTAACTAGGATCAACAAATGAACCTACAACCCAATTTCAAAAGGAAGAAGGACTATGGGATTTGGAGTTTGAAAAAAGTTTGTCTAGTTCAGGTTTAGGAGTAGAAGTGGTATTGATATCCTCTAGTAGTACATTTATACATTTTTCTTTTAAATTGGATTTCAAAACTATAAATACACTGCTGAATATGAAGCTTTTTTGTTAGGTTTATAGAAGCCAGATACAAGGGGATCAAATTGTTGAATGTGAAGGGAGACATCAAATTGATAGTTAATCAAGTGATAAATGTGTATTTAGTTAAAAATGAGAGACTTAAATATTGAAAGAATCAATTCTAAGATGTGATGATTTTTTTTGATGCTTTCTCTATTGAAGCTATCCCAAGGAATGAGAACATTCATGTTGATTCCCTAGTTGTATCAGCTTTGCTTCTTTTTCCACATCTAGACTTCAAAATAGATAGCTATAGAATCAAGATGATTTATAGACAAAGTATTCCTAATCATGCATATTGGTGGCTAGAACTTAATGATGAATCTCATATTGAAAGATTTTTATCTTGTGTTGAGAATTTTTCTAAATCTTATTTCAAAAGGTTGTCTCTTTAGAATATTTGTTCTCCAACAAGCATGATAGTTATACAACATAAAAGTTTGCACTCTAAGGTTCAAGAATATGTTAAGATCAATGTGGGAATTGATGTTAAACCTATGTAAATTATGATAGGAAAGTCTTTCTCACCTATTGAAAGTAACAAATTGAGGAAACTGTTACTGAGTTACCAATATAGTTTTTCATGGGGATATGAAGACCTAAAGGATTTTAGGAATGGACAGTTCAAACATCACATTCCATTAAAACCTAAGGTTGTACCTTTCAGACAGAAACTTTAGAATTATAATTGTAAGGTCTTTGAGGATATAATGAAGGAGGTAGAAAAAATGTTGAAAACTAGAATAATATACCCCATTCACCACTTGACCTAGATAGCCAACACTATGTCTATTAGGAAAAGAATGATGAAATAAGAATTTGTGTAGATTTTTGGAATTTAAATCAAGAAATCCTAAAGGATAACTATGCCCTACTAGAAATAGATCACGTCCTTTAAATACTCACATGTTCCCAAATGATGTCCATGTTGGATGATTTTTCATATTGCAATCAAATAAGCATAGTTAGAGAGGATCAACATTAGTTCACTTCTATCACACCTTGGAGTACTTATGCGTATAGAAAAATGCCTCTTGGGTTAATAAGTATTGAAAATATATTCCAAAGAGCCATGAAACCATCTTCTCAAGATCTGAGAGACAAGATTATAGTTGTGTACATTGATGATCTGATGTTTTTTCACAAATAAGGAAACATCATCTTAGAGATCTATGAATGGTGTTACAAAGATGTAGGGAGCATAACATATCCTTGAATTTAAATAAATTTATTTTCTTTGTGGTGGAAGAAAAATTGTTAGGACATATAGTTTTGAAGAAAATGATTAGAATAGACCCAAAAAGGGTCAAATCTATCCAAAAACTTAGCTTGCACTCTAGTATAAATGTTGTAAGGTCCTTCTTTGGGCAGATAAATTTCTTGAGGGCTTTCATGCCCAAATTTTTAGAAATCATTAAGAAAAACAATATTTTGTATGGATTGAAGAGGGCAAGAAAGATTTTGAGGGTATCAAGTCATGTATTGCACAAGCCCCTATTCTTCCTAGTCCTAATTCTGAAAGAGATTTCATTATTTACTACTATGCTTCCAAATATATCCTCTCTGATATCCTTACCCTAAAAATTGATAGTGGTGAAGAATCCCTCATATCTTTTATAATCACCCACCTAAAAAAAATGAACTTAAGTATTCCCTCATTGAGAAACAAGCCTTTGCAGATGTTAAGGAATTAAATAACTTTAGGTACTATATTTTACACTCCCACTAAGTTGTATATGTGCTCGAAATTGTGGTCAGGAGCATATTTCTGTAACAAGAAGTCAGAGTGAACATGAGGCAGCCTAGGTCACCAAAATTTAAGAGTAGGATCTCACCATAATACCAACTAAATTGGTAAGAGGTTGCAAGCTATGCAAACTAACAATAGAGGATGGTGATGATAAAAAGGAAGAAAATATTGAGGAAGAACATATGGTATTGTTCGGTAGTCTTGTTGACTCCTAGCTTTCTAATGTTTCTTACTATCTTACATACAAACAATGTCCCGATAAATTGACTCCTTCTGAGAAAAGAAACTTAAGATTAAAACCTAACACGTATGTAATTTCTAAAGGGGTTTTGGATATAGAGGCATAGATGGAACTTTCCTAAGGTGTGTTGATGAGAAACAACATAAGGAACTTTTGAAGACCTTTCATTAAGAAGCTTGTGTAGGTCATTTCTTATCTACCATGATGGCTTTCAAATTCTTTATAGGTAAACCCCAGTTGGGCATTAGCCCTGAAATCTGTTGTGATAAATGGACCCTTCAAGCAATGGATTTTAGATTTTATTGGTCTAATACAACCTCCTTCTAGTGTAGGACATGTTTATATCCTTATAATGACTAACTATTTTACAAAGTGGGTAGAGGCGATTCCCACCAAGAAAATTAATTTTTTGGTTGCATGTGATTTTCTGAAGGAATAAATCTTGGTGTCTTTTGGAGTACTACAAAAGATAGCAGTTGATAATGCTACCTACTTATCATCCCTAGAGATGATTGCATTTTTTTATGCTCATGCAATGTCTTTGTCACATTCTTCTGATTATTTCTCATAGAGAAATGGACAAGCTAAGTCAAGTAATACAAATTTGGTCATCATCATGAAGAAATTGGGCAATGATAATGCTCGAGGCTGACATAATTAATTTTTTTATGAAACCTTCTGGACTGACTAAATCATCCGAAAGGGAGAAATTAAAATGACACCTTTTGAACTAGTTTTTGGTGTTGGCACACAAGTTTCTCTACCTTTTGAAATATTATCTACTAAGCCACAATTAGTAGTGGAAGTTTAACTCTTTCAAAGTTCATTAGAGAATAGGGTACTATTGTTGAGATAATGGGTATTGCATACATTGCATAATACTATTATATTGTATTATTTTATTTTATTTTGTAATGTTGTATCTAGGAGCATCTAGATGGACGTACAACATGTAAAGATTCCCATGGGATATACTTGATGAGTTGTATTATAATATTATGGTAATATTTGATATAATTATTTAATATTGGAAAAAATAATTACATTCCCAATATTAAATAGGGGGTCAATGAATTAGGTAGCACGTGGTTTTAGCAAATGGTTTATGTAATATGACTTGGTGGTTTTGTGGGATTTGCTACTATATAAGTAGCCACACGAGTAGTTGTTGTATGAGAAAGAAAAAAGAAAAAAAGGCAAGAGTCAAGCAAGACAAGGCTTGATAGGTTAGCCAAGGGAGCATTTGTGAAGGTTGGAAGCATGACATGGGATGTCTAGATTAATGCTTGTTCACATGGATTGCTTGGTTGTGACTATGACTTTGAAGGCTTCCATGGTTGTAATTCAATGGTATTTTACTGAATAATACATGGTGATGGATTCTTTTGGAGGTTGAGTTTTTTCCCTCAATGAGGGTTTCCTAAGGTATATCTTGTGTCACATTTTTGTGGGTATGTTGTCTATTCTATTGCATGTGGATTTTAATTACATAGATATATATATATATATATATATATATATATATATATATATATATTATAAATTTATTATGGATTATGTGGAAATGATTATATTCTTTGTTGTAAGTTTCATTACAACTATATCTACATAAAATGGAAGAAGAAAGGGAGAAATTAGTTGACCAAATTATAGAGCATCAAATGAGGGTAAAACTAATTTTTTAATATGAAGGCAAGAACTAAGAAGTTCATGTAAGGAGATGAGGTCCTACTCTAGGATAAATGGAGGGAACCAAAACACACACACATGGAAAACTTGAAAAATTAAGGAAAGGTCCCTTTAAAGTTCATGTAGAAGTTGGTTCAAATTATTTTTAACTAGCATACCCAAACAACGCGATCTTATTGTTTATCGACAACTGGTAAGATCTAAAGCTATATAAGTTCTAAAAATCTTTCCTAAATTTTTTTTTTGTACATAGTAGTTTCTCAAATTTTCTTTACTTTGTGTGTCAATTTTTTTTCTAGTTTTTTGTTTCTTGGTAACTTTATATTCTTGATTCTTTGTGTTTCCTTTGAAAACCCAGTCCTCATCCAGAACCAATGTTAGCTTTGCTACTAGAATGGTAAGTTTTAATCTCTTAAAGGGATAAGTAGCAAGGGAAACTTGAGCATCCTTAATTTTTCCTAGTAATGGTACTTGTTTGGCATCCATTGAGTAGCATCTACCAAAAGTTTTAGTCAATGGAAGACCTAAAGCTTTTGCTACAGAGGCAGACATTACATTGTTAGAGGCTTCTGAATCTATGATGCAATTAATCAATCTACTTCTATTGATGAACAAATAAATATAAAAAGGATTTGGTTTCTGATTTGGGCAGGTAGCTAAAACAATATATTCTTCTTCTTGAAACAGTCTAGGAATTTCAAAATCTTCATTATCAAAAGAAGCTCCACTAGTGCTAGTATTATTGTGATGTTCAACATTGGCATTAATATTAGCATGATTTGTCTCTTTACTATTGCAATGCTCAAATAATCTTTTCAATTTATTAGGATTAGATTTTAGATAATCCAATGGAGAAATCTAAATTCTTTTTTCTTCACAATATTGTACTATGTCAAAGGAATTAGAAGACTTACCTTTGTACTCCTTTTGTGAAGATGAAGATACTATGCCACTACCTTTATCAGATTTATTTGATGGTGTATTGTTCTTGACAAGGGTTGAATTGTTATTTTGATTTCTATTCTTTTGATCTCTAGTCAATACTGTTAACTAAGGTCCTTCTAGAGTAGCAAAATAATCTCCTCTTGCTTCTGAATCTGACTTATACTCCAAGAAATAATTTTCAAAGTCACCACAAGGAGCATGATCATCCTCACTTTTAGGATATTCAATTGTTTTTTCTTTGTTATCCACCATCTTTCTATATCTAATTATATTAGTACATGTATCTCCATCATGATTTTCTCTTAGGTGAAAAGCACATATATTTTTTCTTTTTGGAGCAAGTTCAATTGCTAGTCTCTATTGAAAAGGTGGTATTTGCAATGCTTTACCTCCATTTGTATTTTTGTAACCTTCCTGATGAGGTTGATAAGTAGGTCTTTTGATTTGTCTCTTCAATGAGATGAGCTCATTAGAAATTTTTTGAATCGTGGCTTCTGTATTATTGGAACTATTGGCTATATGACTCATGGTTCCAGATTAAAACTCTCTTTTCAACTTACTAGAGGCTATCATGTCATCCTCCATCTCCATAGCTAGTGTTTGAGCAACTTGCATTTGGCTGCATTTTCCCTTCTAATTTGGTATCCTAGATCAAGTGGCATAGAGCTAATGTAGAAAATTTTCTTATTGTGGCAAGAATTTTTTTGAGAAGTTTATTGAAATCTCTCATAGAAACTGAGGTTTCTTTATTTAGTTGTGCTAATTGTAATAACAAGGCCTGTGCATCTCGTATGCTTTTATATCTTTCCTCAAACCTTTGTTTCATGGTGTTCTAATTTATGATGCATTCTATAGGTAGATCTTAAAAATAGTCTGTAGTGTTGTCCACCAATGTGTCAACAAAAATTCTGACTGCTACATCCTCATGTTGAGGATTTGCTACACCACAAGATTTATGGAAAGCACTCAAGTGTTATTCTACAAAAGTAGAGCCATCTCCATTAAATCTTGGAAATTTCTTCCTTGATGCTCTTGGAAAATCATTATTATCCCCATGGGCAAGAGGACCAATAGCATTTCTCCATGGTTGTGCCATAATTGCTAGTACATTGATTTCATTTGTTTGAAAAGTAACTGAAATAGGAAGGGTAGTACCAAACAACAACAGAGCATCAAAAATAGAAGGAATATAATTTCTAACAATAGGAGGAGTAGAGGATTGACTTCTCTATGTTCTATTTGGAGGAACAATTTTAGAAAATATAGTATGTTGAATTTTTTTGGTTACAGATTCCCTTGCATGTGTTCTTTGTCTTCCACAAAGGTCTTCTAGGATAGGAAAGTTAGCCTTCTTGAGCTCTTCATATATTGGGTCAATCTTTCCTTTCTCTTTGGCACTCTTGGTATATTTGGAATCTAGAGTAAATCAAATGTTTAGATAAATGGTGTTATTTCAAAGGTATCTTACCAATCTTCAACTTTGAAATTTTCTACACTTTTTTAAAAGCTTAAAGCTATAAACTAGTATCAAGTTCTTATGGAAAACACCTAAATACCAAAAGTATTTCCTTGCAACTCAAATTTTAGAGTGTAACTAATTATGAAGGGAAATTCTCCTTGATAGAGTCACCAAAAAATGTTGGTTAATTTTTTGTCTCTCCTTTTGACTTCACTTTACCTTGAATATAGAAGCCCAGAATGTGAGGAACAAAAGGATGTTCACCAAAAAAATGGTTCAATGTATGTATTATATCACTACCCTTTGAATTGATTATGTACAACTCACTATGATTTGCAATGATGTGCAACAAATATGTTTTTATGCAATCAAAAGTCTTAACCTAATAAGCTCTTAACCTAAGAGTAGTAAAGGATAACCAAACTTTTTGTAGGCACAAACAATTTAGGCAAAGTAGATTTGGACAACCTATCACACCCAATGGAATGATTGTAATAGATTATCATAAAATTCCTAACTCTTACTTTTAATCTAAATGGAGCGTTAATCATCTAAATGCAAGGAGAAATGGAAAAAGAGATGTACATGAGGGCAAATGGAATTTCTTTGATTACCAGACTTAATGAAATGGAATTCAACAAGTTACTAATAGATTCATATACATCTATCTTTCAAATCCCAAAGAAACTTTCTAACAAAATATGAAATGAACAAGAGAGGAAGCAAAACTATATATGAGGAAAGTAAATCTAATCATTTTTACTGCAAACATCAAAATGAAATGGAATCCACCTAATTATCACAAGTTTACATACAATTTTCCTTTAACTCTTTATGGAGAACAAATCTAAGAATGGGTAACAAAACATGACCAGTAAAAAAAAAGTAAGTGGAATTACAGAATCATTCACCATCAATTTTTCCGACCATTGTTATGTTAAATGAAGTTACATTTATAGTTCTCTATCATTTCTTAATTCTAGCAGAGCAATAGTCATATAATAGAGAATAAAATATGGAAATATCGAATCTGTATCGTGATACAAGAATGTGCTCTCTCTTCTATTGATGATTATGAATCCATGATATTCTTGAAAACACACCATGATTGTTCATCTTCATGTACTCTTAGAAAATATTGTGGAAAATTATTTATTCTTGATTTTCCATTGTTTTGCACCAAACCCATGTATTTCATATTCCAACAGTCATTGCATTTTTTAAATTCCCATCATTGATCTCAAATTGATGGTCGAGATTATAACATGATGAATTCCTTTATAACTTACTCTATAGGTCCCTTCACATACACATGTCTTCTCATCACTATTTTGCATAAAATAATGATTGAGAAACTTCACATAGCAAGATAGCGACATCTATGGATTTCTTTCTAATCTAATGGTGAAAGAAAAATGATGTTAGGTCTCTTTACTTTGCGGGATGGGTCCCTCTTTCTAGCTAGGTACACCGTGGCAAATATGATAGTATTTTATTGTCTGATATCAAACTATTTTGCCAATTTTCAAAGAGAAGTCATGATCTTTGGGAGAGGAAGAGTCATTTGAAGTAGGAGGTTTCTCATCTCAATGAGGTCATCTTCCAATAATCTCTATAACCTATAATGATCACATCTTAGACACCTCAGGAGAATCAAAGGACTGAAGCAACAAAGGCTTGGTTTGAAAAAGTGATCTATGAAGGAGTTCAATCCAACAAGAATGTGGTCAAAATTATTGAACATATTAGAGGTGTTGACAAGATACTGCATGACATGATTGACTCTTTAAATCAAGAAACCAATACATTGAAATAAATTTTGGGTGTTTGGGATCAAATCATAAATGTTGACCTAGATGTTTTGATTGCATCTGACATCATTCCATCTTTTGATATGTTCTACATATAAAAGAATCATGGATTAAAAGGAGGAGATACTTAGAAAACTTCTAAAATATTTACAAGGAGCATTAGAAGGCTATCATATAGTGGAAACAAAGATCATGTGTGATATGGAGAAAATGGGATGTAATGTCATTACTGAACATGCCAACCTATTCCTAGAGAGGAAATGACCTCAAAATATACCGATAAAGTCAATGCTAATCTTGATTCTAAAGAATTTAGATTACACTTGATGAACAAGTTTGATAGGCGCAAACTTGAAGAATTACCATTATGGGATTCTCTTGAAGAAAACTACAAAAAATCAACACATGTGAATCTAGTTCAAATTGAAGCTATTTTAAACATAATGGAGATCACAAATGTTCCTATATTTTGTGATTGTATCACTAAATATAATGCTTTTTAGAATAATCTTTAGGATTGATTCAACTTTTGTTGTCTTCTTCTTCTTCTTCTTCTTCTTCTTTAAGTTTTTAGTATTTATGTTTGTATGGAGAAGATGAATTGCATGTGATGCAATTACATATAATCCAATAATTCTTTTCATCTGCCTAGTCAAAGTGGTTGAGTTGATCCCACTTTTTCTTCCTTTTTCTCAATTATTTTTCTATATAAGAACTATCCCCCTCATTGTAAAAATCATATTTTATTGTATACAAGAAAGGTCTAAAGAATTGTGCAAGCATAAATTTGATTGTGTAGTACTATTTTAAAGAAGAGTGAATTCAAAGAAGTAATTGAAGTTGAAACTTTGATTGAGTGTAATTGTGATAATGTAATTTGGAAGCTTTGACTAAAGTTTTCATATGTTATCTCTGATTCATTTTTTTTAATGTTTTAAATAATTAAACATAACAAGTCAAGAAGAAATCAAAGCTAAAGCTTTGACTGGGATCAGTTGTGGTGATACATAGACTAGAAGCTTTGACTAAAGCTTGTATTACCTTCTTAAGTCACAAAAATAGTAGAATTCCCTACTTCTAGAAGTCTTTGTTCCCCAATGGTAGAGGTTATTCTTATAGAATAGATTATAATGGGACTTGGAGACAAATTGATAAGTTTTCAATCAACCTTTAAGTTGGTATTAGTATGTTAGTATCACCATTTCCAATTATTAGATAGAAGTAAATTCAAGATTTCATCTTACCCATTAATCTCTCTATGGGTAAGTGGACCTTTATTGAAAGTTAAGAGGGAATAATATTTGTAAAACCCTTTTAAAATACCTCAAATTATTTCTTACCTTGAGGTGATCCAAGGAATAGTGAGAAGGGGGAGCCTTCCTTTAAAGGTAGGACAGATTTTGTCTCATACGTTGTGGCTATTCTACCTAGTTTATGATTGAATTTTAACAAAATTTATGTTACAAAATATCCATCCAACACAATAGATTGTTTTGAAATTGAATAAAACCATTCATTCCTCCATTTGAATTGTACAAAAATATAAAAGTTGTTACCTTTACATTTCAACATTATAGAGTCTATTTGAGCAACATTTTACAAAAGAAACCTTACTTTTGTGTGTATGATACTTAGTGATGAAAAATGTTGGAAAATGAAGAAGGGGTAACTGAGAGGGGAGGGGTGAATCAGTTACCACAAAAACAAATTCAACAGTCCCAAAGATGCCTTAAACTTAGTTGCTGCTGCTACTCAGTAAACACATAAATTACTGCTTAAAACTTGATAGATGTTTAGTTAATTTATTAAGCATTTACTAAAATAAGCGACCATGCAAAAGAAAGTAATCATGAACACAGTAGACACCAGATTTACGTGGAAACCCAATATGGGAAAAACCACCAGCAACTAGTCACCAATTTTCACTCTTCTGAAGTGAGCCCTGTTATGAGCCAACCCTATTAAAGGTTACAAAACACACTGTTAGGTGTGACCCTGTTAGAGGATTTAATCACCCTGTTAGGAGTGGCCTTGTAAGAGGTCTTTAGAAAAATTCAACTGAATTGTCACCCTGTTAAAGGATTTATGGAATGGCTGTTAAACCAACTCTGTTAGGAGATTTTGGAATCACTGTTACAATGGTTAGAAATCAACAATGAATGATCTGAAAATACATGCAACTTATCTTGCTGAATACAAATCTCATTTTAGCTCCACAAGATCCTTACTGATTAAATATATCTTTGCAGCTCCAAGATTTTCCTCTGCTCAACTCTGCTTAGGCACACACAAGTCTCTTCCTTTCACTTCCTTGCACTATCCATATACACTCTCTATTCCACACTTTTCCGTATCTTGAGCACCTCTTTATATACTATACATAATACCAGGTCGGCCCAACCAACTTGACAAAACATATTCCAAAGTCGGCTTGAACTAACAATCAAAACAAAATTCTTCACTAGCCGACGCTGCTCGGTCAATACAGAACAAAAAAAAACTGCTTCCTGTGTTAACCGGCAGAACTTGGTAAAAACTACAATTACCGGGGAATTCGGTAAACCTACCACTTCCTTTGGAAATCAACTAGACTCGGTAAAAGCTGTCTTCGACTACCGAGTGAGCTCGGTGAAAACTAAGCTTTCCTTAGCTTACCGTGCGAACTCGGTTAACACTAACCGTCCGCTACAAAATCCTTTGATACCCGAGTGATCTCGGTAAGAACTAAACTTTCCTTAGCTTACCATGCGAACTCGGTTAACACTAACTCACCGTGTGACATACAGGAACGCTTGGTATACACTGCAAAAGGCTTTACTGACCGACTGAGCTCGGTAGACTTTGTAAACTATTTTCCTAACCGACAGAACTCGGTAGACTCTGTCTAATAACTGATATGGCATTTGTGTAACATCAAAGACAATACACAATTACTTAATTGTATCCAACAGAAAAACTCTATGATGTTAGAATTTTCAAGACTCCATGAATTTTTTTTGGAGTCAGTCATTTGAAAAACCAAGAAATTAGAGAACTTTTTTGTCAAAAATCTTATTGGGAAGCATGATACTGAGAGGGGGGTGAATTAGGATCTATGAAACTTTTAACTCCTTGAAAAAATAACAAATTAACTACATAGCACACAGGTTTTGGTTACCTAGAAACCCTCCAAGGTGAAGGTAAGATCGAGGTAGGGATGACACCCACAAATCTTCACTACTATAGCAATAAGTTTTCCTTTTAGGGCTTTAATTTTTTATCACTTCTAATGATCTACCATGTGAGGGGTTTTCTTAGTTAAAATATTTACAAGATTGTTAAGTTTACCTTGATTAAATTATTTAAACTTACAATGAAGTAAGCACTCTGTTGGAAGATTTAACTTGGTTTGTTAGGACCATTTTGTTAAGAGATTTAAATTGGCCTATTAGGACAACTCTGTTAAGAGATTTTTCTCTAATACACTTGTTATAATGTCTCATACCCAATACAGTGATCCTTCAATTTACTCGTATGAAGATGATTATAAATCTTCTCTTTCTCTTGTTTGAATTGATCTCCTTACCTATTTTTCTCTATTTTGTGCTTCACTACTAGGTTGCTCTAATTGATCACTTTATCAAACTTATCCTTCCTCACTTTGTGCTTAGTCTCTTTGCACATTCACAATCTTCCTTTGCACACATGTACACACTGATTTAGGGTTCAAACCATTCTTAAATATCCAATTGGAGAAGGTTCTAGATCAAGATCAATGATCCAAAATGCTCCCTTTTACCTCTTTGTCCTTCTATTTTTATGATTGGTTACTTTTTCTTTCTAGGAATTGATGTCCTTTGACAAAATGCATAATTATCTCCTTAACTATCTCTACAATCTATAAATATGACATAGAAGCTAGCAAAAATGATTTACATAAGTGTTTGTGCCATTACAAACACATATGCCAAAACTAGTTTACTTGGCAATTGAATATCCTAACACTCGGTCATAAAAAACATTCATATTGTCCCTTGAATTCTATATGCTTGGTAAATAATGACTCACTTGGCATAAACTATCTCTATTTTTCTTAGCTTCCTCATCTTTTAATCAACATATATTGTGACTCAATCTCTTATGGGATGGTCGAAAACCTTAGACTTTCTCGGCATGAAATGAAAAAATAACAATTTCATGTAGCTCAATCTTCATTAGGTGGCTCATTCGTAGTGATGACCAACCAAAACTATCTAGAAAATTACTAAGTGTTGGAAACTAATAGGTAACAAGCCTTAGATATCAATAATCTCCCATTTTGACATTAGTGGCAAAAAACACTTTGTCATGACTTACCAATTCATTCAAATTTTTAAACTAACAAAGAATAACACTCCCCCTTAGACTATGATATGATCTCCAAAAAAAAAACCTTGACTTCATGATATACAATATATGTACATGTCTCTTCATACTTGTTATCTCTGATATTTGATTCTGATTTTGATGATTTTGATGCGAGTTTTTATTTCCACCTTATTTTTAACACTTATGGATTGGGGCGTGTAGGGGTCAACTGGTACTTGTCCAAGAATATTTTTGATTTAGTAAAATCACCTCTTATTCATGATTCCATCTTAAATTTGCAAATTCCACAATCTGAATTTTGATTTCTAGCTGGGCAACTAGATCAACTAAACTATTTGCAATTGAGAGATGTGGATTTCTCTTAGCTAATTACTTTGCAATGAATAGTTCCTTCTACATTACCTCCATATGAGGTAGCAACATGGTTTGAATTGAAATCAATTTATTTCTAATGTTGGTGTCTTTAGCCATCAACTTGGCTAATATCCCTTAACCAAATGTTAATCTATTAAATGAATGGGAGCTTGAACTTGCATTCTTGCTCAAAGAATTGGCACTAGCCTTTAAATCTTCTTGTAGTTTATCAGTGGAGCATTGATTCTCCATGGTGAAGAAATCAAAATTATAAATATTTATATACAAAGAATGAATAATCTACAAAATTTCTTCCAAATCATTTGTAAGGTTAGAAAGTTCACCCTGTCTTATTGCAATATCTATTGAGGCTTTCTGAAAAAAAAATTGCTCGAACTTCTGCTCAAACCATATCATCATATTCTCATTGGCCTGTATATCCTCATTATTTTGTTAGGAATAAGGTGTCTCAACCTTGTATAATTCCTATTCTTATTTTTTTTTTTGTAAAATTGTATTTCTTGCAAATAATGTTGATGTGTCGACATCTTGAATTGTGTGTAAGGAGATCATGACTAAAACGATTATGACAGATTCCTATGACACGTAAGAGCTATGTTAGGAAGATTCAATGACAGGTGAAGACATGTGGTAACTAAGATATTTGAGCACTATATACTCTACCCCAATAGTGGGGTTCAAAATTTGTTTGGGGTTCCTATTTTCTCAGAGAATGGTAAAACCCTAATACGGTTTACCTTTTGGGAGTAGCCCTAAAGTGAAGTGCATGTTATAAGCATTTTTAGGGTTGTGAAGAGATGCGATGTGAAAAAGGTGTATTGTTGGTACTACGAGTAGCTACTAGAGTCTTCTATGGTCGATGTTGAACTTACATTGCAAGTGTATTGTAACCTTGTGTTGAAGATAATACATTGTGTAGGTTCTGAAGGGGTGGGGTTGTTTTACCGAAAGGTTTTTCCCCACCAAAAAATCCTTCTGTTATGTGTTCCTTTCTCTATCTATTTTCTGTATGCATGGTTGGTTGCAATATTGTTGTTTACATGATATTGAATCTGTAAGTGAAGAATATTTTAATAGGATTTGCATCATACTTTCCTTATGAGATTAGTGTAGGAAGTTTTTTTCGCACTTGAGTTTCCTTACATATTTACCTTCTCAACCTTCTCAACTATATGAACTAATTGTTACAAAATTGGGTTTTTCTCATTTACATCATGAATAAGAAATGCAGCTAAAAAAAGTCTTTTATGTCATGATGTATTTGTTTATGCTTAAATTCCCTTCTGAGATATTCTTGTGAGAAATGTTTAGAATAACTGAAGGGAGAAGGGTGGTTGGGGGGGGTGAATTAGTTATTCAATGTCCATAAGTACTAGAAATATGTCAATAATTGTTCACTCTTTCATAGCGAGCTCTATTAGGAGCCAACCATGTTAAAGGTTTACAATACACACTATTAAATGTGATCTAGCTAGAGGATTTAATCACCTATTAAGAGTGACCTTGTTAGAGGACTTTGATCATTTCATTTAGAATGTCACCTTGTTAAAGTGTTTACATAGACCATTAAGTCCTTCAAATGATAGTGTCAAGCTTTGTTAAAAGGATTTTAATACAAACTGTTTACAATGATTAGAAAGAAAATAGTAAGGTTTTGATTTGTATGATTACAACTCACTTTGCAAGTTTATATTGTATACACTAATCTAATATGCTAAAAACACTAATTTAATGAAAACAAAAGCATTTACACATTAAACTACTATAACATATAAGAGAGACTAAGACAAGCCCTCAATTGAGAATATGAACCATTAAGAGGTTCTCTTAATGAGGCCTTTCTTGTTTTGGGGATGAGTCTATTTGATAGATTTAGGATGTATGCTCAAGGTACTCAAGCTAGCTTCAATGGATTCTTGGAATTTGGGCATGGATGTATGCAAAAGCTATGGAGTTTGTTCTCAAAATGGCATGGTAACTTTAGCTTAAGGATTGTGTTGAAATGGCTTGGGAGGGGATTCAATTTATAGGCTAAATTCTTGAGGGTTTGAGGGATAAGATGTAAGGATGGGGAAGGAGGGCTCATATTGCATGAGAGGAGAGCACATGGATTGTGCTTCCTTCCAGCCAATCAAGGAGTGACACATGTCACAGGGTGAGAGGATGGAGGAAAGGGCAAGGATGAGTCAACAAAGGAGGCTCAAGGGATAATATCTTCATAAAGACCCTTCATAATAGCTTGTAAGAGAAATGAATGGGTTTGTAAGAGTCTTTTATGGATTTGTAAGAGCATTTATGGCTTGGTGGTTGGGATATTTTGAGGGAAGACTTTGGCTTGGCTTAGGAAAGTCTTAAGCTTGTTTAGGATTGTGCAAATGATTAAAGGTAGGATTAGAGATGGTTTAGGATTAGATTAGGGATGTTAGAGATGGGAAAGTGGATGGCATTTAATGAGGGTGGGTGAGTTAGTGGCTAAGCTTGGTTAGTATGGGTGGATGGGGTGGATTAGGCTAAATGGAGGATTAGAGATAGGCTTAGGATGAGGATGAAGACCTTCTAGAAGAGTCTAGAACTTCCTAAGATGAGGATAGATAAAGTTTATTTATCTTAAAGATTTGGGTTGAGGAGATATTCATTAAAACATTTTTAATAAATATGAGGATTAATATTTAATCTTAATTAAATATTTTGAGTTGAGATTAGGGGTAGGAAATGATGGGATTAGCCTTTAATCAAAATTAAAGAAGGATTAGAATATTTTGGAAGAGGTTAGTGGGCTTAAGGAAATTGGCCAAGTTTTGGGAAAAAAATAAATAAATAATTTATTTTAGAATTTTTGGTCAATTTATTAATTAAATAATTAATAAATAAGGAAATAATGTTTAAATAAGATTTAAATATTTTTGGGAGGGATTTCTTAATTAAATATTTTTAATTAAGATAAAGGGATTTAATGGCATAAAAATAAATAAATAAATTAAATAATTAATTAATTAATAAATGATGATTTCATCAGGGACTTTTTCAGAAAATAAGAATACTTTATTTTCTAAAGGATTTTTAGGTGTCTACATATATCACTATTTAGTTCATGTGTTGATTCACTAATAAGCTCTCTACTATCATCTCTTTTCTTGATTTTATTGGAACACTTCAAGTAATCAATCTTCTCCTTCTAACAAAACTTAATCCATCTACTCAAATTTCACTTATCAATATTAGTGGCATATGTGCAAGCAGTCTCCTTTAGCTTCGTATTCACACTTGTGTGTCTTTAATGAACCTGCTTCTATACATGCTTCAAACTTACACTCACACTCTCTCTTAGCACTCTTAGAGTTTGGCTTTGTATCTCTTTAAATAGGTAATTCTTGTTTTTCCATTTTCCACGATTATTGTAGATCTTAGGGTTTGTGATTAGGTTCAATGCGATTCATTGTATATGTCCATCTTCTTGATCATCCTCTAGAAGATTCTCTAGAATTCATCTATTAGGTCTTTACCTAATCCTCACCTTGAATTTAATGATACAACTCATCAATATTATCTTCATCATGGTTTACATCTCCCAAGGCATCTGAGTCCGCTAGGAATCACAATTTCTTTGAATTCAATCTTAACATTGTTACTCAACAATCACTAAGTTCTGACACTTAGTCATCACTCAAGAACTTAGTTGCTATAAAACTTCTAGCTCAGTATCAACTATCTTGTTTGATCGATACTAATTCTTGGTCAACACTATATTTGTTCGACACTTCCTGAGGTTCACTTGATACTAGCATCACTCAACATTCCTTAACCTTTTACTCTATTTCTTGACTTAGTTTAACTTTCTTGATATAAAAAAACAGCATGTCTAGTCAAAGTCTAACTAATCAAATTCCCATTATAGCTTTCTTTTCATAACTCAACCTTTCTTCTAAGTGCTATTGTTATGAGAAATTTCTCAAATCCTCTTCATTAATAAAATAGATATGACATTTAGATTAGGTAGCAATATGTCTTGTCAAATAGATTTGACATCAATGACAACACAACAATTGATCCAATTGCAAATTTCCAACAATCTCCCTCTTTAGCACTAATGACAACATCTCAAAATTAGCAATAGCTCAATATCTTAATGTATCTAACTTGGTTACCATAATTTCAAAATATTTCACTATGATTCTCTTTATTTATTTTCTCCCTCTGAAATAATAGATCTCCCTCTTGGATACATCTTCTATTGTGGCTATTGTATATCTCTCCTTGTTTGTATATTCTCCCTCTTTGATATATCTCTCCCTCTTTATTTATTTCTCTATATATTCTCCCTCTTTGACAATAATACGAAAGAAACTTAGCTTTCTAAGCTTCAAATACGTTTGTATTATGTATATTTTGCATGTCTGGTTGATTTTTGTCATCTGTCTATGATTGATTTGTTATCTTATACTAAAAAATCTACCTTAGGAATTTCCTAAATTAGAGTTGTGTTGCATCAATATGTAAGATATTTTGATTAACATATTTGGTGCAATGCACCTTGTCTTCTTAAGTAGATTTGTTTAGGGGAATCACCCCTAGTTTACCTCTATGATATTCATGAGCATCTTTAGGTAAGGATTTTGTGAATTTGTTAGTAATTTTTTCTTTGGTATGCACATATTATAACTTCACTTCTTTGTCTTGAACTAGTTCCCTTAAGTAGTGATACTTGATAGCAATGTGTTTTGTCTTAGTGTGCATCACTAGATTCTTTGAAATGTTAATAGCACTTGTGTTATCACAATAGATAACTACTAGATCTATAATTTCTTCTATCATACCTTTCTATAATTTCTTTATTCACATAATGTTTGAATAATTCACTATAGCTGCCACATACTTAGCTTCATTTGTTGATTGGGAAATACAAGTTTCTTTCTTTCTTTTCCATGACACCAATCTCTTTCCTAGAAAAAATGCACCTCCACTAGTGTTTTTTTTGTCATCAATATTTGCTGCCCAATCTGAGTTAGTGGATACATTTAGTCCATATCTATCACTTCTCTTGTAGTACAATCCATAATCTTGGTACCTTTCAAATATCTCATTATCCTTTTCACAATAATCATGTGAATCTCCTTAGGATTTACTAAAAATCTAACAACTATCCCAATTACTAATGCAATATTAGGTCTATTGTGAACAACACATTGCAATTCTCCAATCATGGATTTGTATAATGTCTAGTTCACATCAGTAGATTCATCATTCCTAGATAGCTTATGTCTTGTAGACATAGGTGTGCTCACTATTCTTGAATCTTCCATTCTAAAACTCTTTATTATCTCCTCGATGTATTTGGATTGAGTAATGAAAATACCAAACTTTATTTGACATACTTGTAATCCAACAAAGAATTTTATTTCACCAAACATAGACATTTCAAATTCCTTCTTCATTTCATCAGCAAATGATTTGCATAATGTTTCTCTTCCTCCAAACATAATTTCATCAACAAATATTTTAGATAGCAACATCTCATTATTCTTACCATTCTTCAAATATAGATTACTGCTATCATTTTTCCTTTCAAAACCATTCTTCATACCATGCTCTTGGGGCTTTTTTCAATTCTAATGAAGGGTGCTCCTCTTAAAACCATAAACTCATAACATAAACAAAGGAACACCAAAAAAAGAAAAAAGAAAATATGGACTTCTTATTTGTGCCACAAATGTGGAATTACAAAATTTACAAGTACAAAATGCTAACTCACATGGGTGCCTTCATTATAGTAATCTGCAAGACTAAGTTGTGAACTACCACCTAGAGTTGTCTTAGATAATGTTTGGGCATTTCTTAAATAGGAAATTTTATGCCACCTGGGAAGTTTCTAGACATTAAAACTTAATACCTAGGGCTGATAGACCCTAATAATACATATAGAGTCAGCCAAATACATCTTTGACAATTATTTTAGATATTTCGGGTAGCCCAACTTTGAAAGGCCATAACTCACAAACTGATACTCCAATTGGCTATTATAACCACTTTTTGGAAATGCCAACACTTGATCTATAGGCTTAGAATGGCACAAGCACCCTTCCATCGAGTTTTTGGACCTCATCTAGAAAATCTAAGGCCTCCAATGGTGAGCCTAAAGATTTTTCTACAATTATTTCTATTGAAAATCTACAATAACTTCTTTAATACTTAACTAGGAGCAATGATATTTTTATGGTAGGCTTCTAACTTTAAAATGAACCTTCATATAGAAAATGAGAACATTTTGAGCTCCTATGACAAACTTACTAAAAGTATCAAGTTCTCATAAATAGTAACCACCTTGTCTACTAGTCCTTATTAAAATAGAAAAGACTGAGAATAAAATATTTTTGGGTGATGCAAGATTTCTCTTACACACAAGATGCTCTTGCATTAGATCCATAAAGGGCTTTGTTCAGTTGACATACCATATTCTTCTTGTCTAGAACTACAAATCCTTCAGGTTGTTTAATGTACATGTTGAGCTGTCATTTTACACGATGCTTAATGGAAGGAATCCTTTTGAAGTCCTATCTTGAAAAGCTAATTTAAATATCAACTCCAAGGTTCTAGGTGATCTTATGAGCTACTGGAATCCACTCAATTGAAGATCAATGTGATTATTCATAGGGAGGCCTTTGCTGGTTCGAACCAATTTTAGATCAAATAGTCAATCTTCTTACCGTTTCAAAATTAATCATAAAAGAGATATGTTTTTGGTATTTTCTATTTTTAAATGAATGCAATTTAACAATGAAACTATATGAATTCCTAATTTAACCAGGGGTTAGCAAAGAAAATAATGAAGATAGGGGGACAAGAAATTTAAGAAAAAACCATTAAAAGTAAAATTCGAATGGACATAAGCCACGAAAATAACATGTCTGAAAGTTAAGCCTTTGAATAGATCAATGGGTAACTAATGAAAATAGGAGTAGCGCTTCCTTAATTCCATCGATACGATCATTGATGAGAATTCAATAACTGTCAGTTTTATTACTTTTCATCAAATTGCAAGGCCACAAAAAGTCCACAATATGGTGATCTCTTATTGAACTAAGTACATCAGTGGAATTTGTAAACCCATAGCAAACACCAGAATTAAAAGATCACACAACTAGAATAACATAATAAAACTATTAGCTCAATTACATTCCATGAACATGCATTCACAAAATATAACACACTTAGGCAAGAATCATTACACTCCAAATGTGAGCACCAATAGCATATACTATTGCATCAAAATAATGGTAGCCACTCAGAATAGATGTTGCATTCTTGAATTTATAAGAAATCACCTCCTCAATTTGTGTTGGTAGTAAGAGATCTCTTTATGCAAACATGTGCTTCTAAAGTAATAAAACATATCTATTGATGTACAAACTGACTCTCTAAATGGTGCTAAGTAGGACTTCACCCATGTTTATATCATTTAATAGGTGCATGAGTCTTTACATTTCTTAAAACAAAGAAAGCATGAGAAAATAAAAAGAAGAAAGCTATTAGATGATGTAAGAGTCTATAGAGATGAAAAAAAATAGAAGTTCAACCTTCTCTAGATGTCGATAGGACTTAACATGGAAAGGTCTAAATTTAGAACTGGTAGTTAACTATTGGTGCACCTCAGAAGAAGCACACCTTGCGCAACAATGCACCTATGCACCAGTACACTAGTGCACTTAGGAGAAATTTGTGCAAGATGCTTAATTCACCAAAAAATCAAAGTTCTTGATTTTGAAAACATTTTTTGAGTTTTGCTCAAATGGGGTTTTAGATAACTTTTGTGTACTTACTTTGATCCTTTTGATAATGTATACCCTCTTTATAGCCAAAAATTTCATAGACCTGAACTCCTTCTACTTCTAAAATCCAAAGGAACCTATATTGAATCTTGTCATTAATAGTTGCATAAGATGAAGAACCTACTTTAGTTCATGTGTCCAACCTCTGTATCTTTGATCTTTTCTTCTTTCCAACTGCCTTATCCTTCCTAGTGAGAGACCAAGTTATCTAGATTATCCAAAATGATCAAATGTTTGAAACTTTATTATATCTTCTTTAACAAGATTTTCTAGGTCCTTTTAATTGGCTTTTTCGAAGGTCTTCTACTCAAAATTTTAAGTTAAAACTTTCATTAGTCCCTATAACTAGGTAGCCAAAGGTGCATTATTTTAGAGACTAAAATTAAATTTTTAGTTCTTCTTTCCAACTATGTAAATGGTTTTGAATTCCAATCTCTAGGTTAAAAGTTATGATCCTAACAAGTTAAGGATTCCTTTTTACCTACACAAAGAAGAAAACATTAGTTCGAAAGGTCAAAAAATCATTTTAAATAAGCCTTAATGATGACACAAACAAAACTAGAAACCCTAAGTGTCAAGAACATGTAAAAAACTCAATTCTTATCCCTAAAATGAAAAAAGGGTGCACTCGATGCACCTCAGAGGTGCCCTAAGTGCGCCTTCTTCTTTGTTAAGCTTTAATATATGGGGTGCACACCAGTGCACCTCATGGGGTGCACTTGATGTACACCCTAATATATACTTAGCATAAAAAATGTGTGTAATTGTACACCTTTTTTGGTGTTTAATGTTTGTGCTTTGTGTCTTGTATGCAGGTGTTAGCGGGTAGAGTGAGCACATTAGCTCTTGGAGGTGCACAGCTACATAGATGTGCACTTCCAAGAGGGAAGTTCTTTTCCTCTTTGACTTAGCACACTAGTCCACTTGGTGAGGTGTGCTAGGTGTGCTAGTGTGCATCTTCACATGCAAAAATAACTTTTCTCCTTTAGAGCACAATTTTTGGAATCTAGGTTTTCAGGTAGAGAGCCAAATTAGTTAAAGACACTAGAAAAAATCCTAAAAAAAGACTCATGCCCCGAGCTAGGGACCTAAAAAGATAAAATAAAATAAAATAGGGGGTCCTCATTTCTAGGTGAAATGGGGCATCCATTTGTGAAACCACAACAATACACTTCTTCCTCAAGTATACTATTCAAAAATATAGTTTTGACATCCATTTTATATACCTTGAAATTCTTGTAGGCTAAATATGCAAGAAAAAATATGACTCCTTCAAATCTTGCCATAGGAGAAAAAGTTTCTCCATAATCAACTCCTTCTTGAGCATATCCTTTGCATACTAGGTTTTCTTTATTTCTTGTTACTTCATCATTTTCATTGAGTTTGTTTCTAAGAACCCACTTTGTTCCAATGATAATTTTGTCTTTAGGTCTTGGCACTAGAGTCCAAGTATCATTCTTCTCAATCTGTTCAATTTCCTCATTCATTGCTTGAATCCAATCTTTATTGTCTAAATCATTTTTTACTATTTTGGGCTCAAATTCACAAAGTAAGAATATGTCATCTTTGAGTTTCTTTTTATAATACTTGATTCAGCATCACCAATGATCTATTCAAGTTTTGGTTCACGTTATGCATGCTCAACATTCTCCATCTGATGGTCAACATTTCCTATCTATGACTTGGCATATTTAGTCTATTACTCAGTACCCACTCTCTACTACTTGACAATTTGTCACACTACTTCATTTCCTATCTATTAGGAAACTGTAGCTTGATTTGCTTGTTTATTTGGAGTTTTGGGAGAACCATCATCCATATAGATGAATGTATTGTAGTTTTTAGCTTCTTCTTTGCATGTTGTGTTGCTACTTTTTATAAACTCATCAACTTTCACAGTTTTACTTTCCATAACTTTTTTAGTGTCAAAGTTTAAACAAGTATAAGCTTTACTCTTGGTGGAATATCCTAAGAATATACCTTCATTACTCTCTGCACCAAGTTTTCTATTCCTATTATCTTTAAATATGTAACATCTACATCCAAATATTTTGAGATATTTTACATTAGGAGCATAACCATACCATAGTCCAAAAGTTCTAGCATTTATACCTTTCTAGACTTGTACTCTATTCAAGGTATAGAAAATAGTACTAACAACTTCTCTCCATTTTTTATTTGATACACTCTTCTCCATCATCAATGTTCTTGCACTATCCATTATTGATATGTTTCTCCTTTTAGCTATCCCCTTCTAACGAGTGGTCATTGGTGCTGACATCTATCTTTTAATTCCTTTGTCATTGCATAATGTATTGAACTCATTTGAAATTAATTCACCACCTCTATCATATCTCAAGCACTTCAAAATCTTCCCTATTTCTTTTTCAACTCTAGCTAAACACCACTTCAATAACTAAAAAACATCAGATATAGCTTTAAGGAACATCAAAATTGTCATCCTAGAGTAATCATCGACAAATAGAATAAAAAACTTATCTCCGTAATAGCTTTGAAAATCAATAGGTCCACATAGGTTAGTATGAACCTAGAAGTATATGTATTTCTCTTAAAACTAGACTTGGCCATTTTTACCAATTGAAATTATTTTCACATGGTATTGTCAGGCTTCTTCAGTTTAGGAAACCCTCTTACTTTTTTTATCTTACTAATATTCACCAAATTGTCAAAGTTCACATGACATAGCCTCTTGTGCCATAACCAAACATCTTCTTGCTGTGTAAACACACATGTCTCATTAGATAGATGTAGATAGAACGAGTTACCTCTTGTTTGATCACCACTTCCAATCAGCTTACCATCTACATCACATGTATCTCGGCATTTCCATTATGGAATTCAACCCTATAACATGATGCATTTAGCTATGGAACACTCAAAAAATTATAATTAAGTCCTTCAACCCAGTAGACATTGTCACATTTTATATTGTCAGTCAGTTGAATAGTACCTTTATCTTTTACAACAGATGGAATATCATTTCCAAATTTGAAACATCCACCTTTTTATGGACCAATATCCTCAAATTTATCTTTATCACCAGTCATATGATTTGAACATCCACTATTAATTATCCATCTTTCAATTTTGTTTACATAAGAGATTAATGTAGTTTTCTAATCTGCACCATAATCTTCTTTCATAGCAACATAACTTCATCATCATTTCTTTTAGATTCATTGTTAGTTTCTTGTTCAACAATATAATAGGATTTCTTACCTTTTTCATTCTTATGTTTCTTGTAGTCTCAATCATCTCTTCTTCCTTTGTACTTTCTCTCCTTTCTTTCATCCTTATCCTCTCTATCAAGACACCTAGTAGCAATATGACCAACCTTGTTGTATGAAAAAAAGATAATAGGTAGTTTACCTTTGTATTTATCTTTTCCTCTTCCAAATTGTTTTGCAATGAGGGCTTCAAGCTCACCAATATCATCATCAAAATTTTCATTATCACTCTTCACATGTTTTCCTTCTCTTTTGCTCAAAACCAATTGTAACTTAAAGAAAAATTCAATAATGGTAGCTATGTAGTTATCAAAGTTAGACATCTCAAAAGAAGCTAGTCTACCAATTACAACTTCCAAGGTCAAAGTGCTACCTAAACCTCCATAAATAGTTTTTAGTTTGTCCTAAATTTTCTTTGCACTATCACAGTCTTTTAAATCATCAAACTCAGCATAGATTAGGGCAAAGCCAATCTCCTACATTGCTTGATTATGTTCTTGCTTCTACTTTAGTTGATCATCTATGAGAGGAGTATTTTTTACCTTCACATACTCATTGTTCCAATTGCATATTTTCAATAGTTCTTGCTTTTTCTTACAACTCAAAAAAACTTTTTGATTCTACATTTGTTCCAATGCCATATTATTAGGGTCACATTTGGCTAATGTGATGACCTAATCTAAACTCACTGGAATCTTAGGTAACTCAAGCCTCTACCCTATTAATTGTGATTGTTGGGTGTTGACACTCAACAATGTCATTTGTAAGTGTTTCCTTGTAGCACTCAGTCTAGGTGTTTGTTTCTCAATAGGAGTGTGCCTCTACTGAGTAGGTCTAACCCATGGAATAGGTGTAACATTAGATGCATCCTTTTATACCAAAAAAAAACTTGGTAGTTGAATGAGGACTTGAATAGCCTCTTGCTCCTTAGGCTTTTCTATCTCTGCCAGTTTAGATAATTCAGCCTCTTTAGCTCCCTCTTAGGCATATTGAGCAGATTTTTCTACTTCACCTTTATCTTTCTCTTGCCCTTCAATTACATGAGTGACTGTGGGTAGCACAATGATAGATTTTCCTTGCTTCTCAACACTCATGTTTGGAACAATTTTGAATGATGTAACTTGAAAACCATTAATTGATGCACTTTCAATCTATGGATAATCTTGTATTTGTAGCAAAGATGGATTGGTGCATGGAAGAGGGGTTCCCAAGGCATTTTTTTTCACATTTGTCAACTCTTCCTTAGTTAATATATTCTAATTTAGAGGTGATGAATTAGTAATTTCCTCTATAGTGACAACATCTCATTATTTACTCCCCTCTACTATCTTTCTTACTTGTTCTTCCAAGCTCTTAGGCTCATCATAGTCTTCATGAATATAATGTTCAATAGCATCTTTTCCTAAACTTCTTCTTTTTCTTCTTTTGATGATGGAAGTAACAATCCAAATGATTTCTTCTATATTAAAATACTCTCCTATTCAACCTCATCTACTTTATTCTTCAAAATTTTGTATGCCCTTACTTCTGGCATAATTTTTTTGCAAAATCTCTTAAGGTAATAGACATATGTGTCTACCCTAAGTCATGCATTATTTGGGGAAATGTGTTTTCCCTTATTTTCTTTTCATTGGATAATGTCCTCTTACATTTTGCATCTAATTTATTATATAAATCTTCAAGAATACCCTTCCCTGATTCTATAGGCATATATTTGAATGTTTCCATCATATCTAGCATGGCCTTTTTAATTTTCTCCTAATCTTCCTTATTCAAAGAATTATATTTAATTTTTTTAAAAATCTTGCTATCCCAACTAAGTTTTTGTTGTTTCCACATACCTGATCAATTGTCATAGTAGGTCATCTAGGTATAGTCTGAAGTTTTCTTAGATCATCAAACCTAATTTCTTCTCCTTCATCCTCCTCCTCATTAGGTGTGAAAATCAACTTCATTCTTGACCTCTTTTGTGGACTCTTCTTGATTCATTTTTCTTGTTTTCTCTTTGCTAGGCTTTTGTTTGTCTTTGTAGATGGGGGTTGTACTACCTTGTATCCTATAATGATCCTCCTCTTAAGCTTAGGTGTAGGAGGAGTCACTATTTTCTTTACACTCTTCTTAAGATCCTTGTTCACCTTAGGGTCAAAAATTACAATTTTCTTCTATTTGGTTACCTTGGGCTAAACAAACAATAACTCTTTTCCCTTAGACTCTTCATCATCTTCAAAAGTGGTCCTTTTCCAAGTTTTCCCTCAAAATCTACTATCATCTTTTTCCTTTTTCTATCCATCTTGAGCACTTTGGTTTGCATCACCATTTTGATCTTGGTTGAGTCATAATTTCTTAAGGGCTCGAAATTCTAGACAATTTCTTCAAATAACATTACAATGACTACTATAGTGACTTCATCAATATTTACTTCATATTGCATTGGTCTCAACCATGCAACCCTTGGTAACATTGCCTATGCATAGGTGAAATCTATGTTTACCATAAAGAATATCTTCATAGTAGTGATCTACTATTAATTGTGGGATCCTTATTCTATTCTTCATCTTTTCCTTAAACTTCTCAAAGTAATTATCCATTGTAATCTCAAAATTTTCACCCAATTATTCAATAAAAATATTTATTTTCTTGGTTATAGGTCTTGTTCTATCCCATACAACAGTGCCAATAATAGGAAAATAATTTTGTACAAAGAAAAATATACAAAGTAAAAATGATCCAAACTTACAAGAAGTATTCTTGGCTTTCCAAATTTCTCCAAGATTTTTTGATAGCTATTTCAATTGTTGCTCAGCTAGGTCATAACTATGGTCATTCTTTATAATTTTATAACCTAGGTTAACTATGATGCATGAAACCTTGTTTAGTAAACTTGACTGGTATAGCTTGTGTGCAATTCCACAAACTACAAATTCAATAGCAAGATCTTGAATTCCATCAATTCACATTCCATGACCATTCTATTTGGCATTTGTCTAATCCTCAATGATATTCTTTGCTATACATCTTATCATTTTTGTATGATCTAGGGTTGGATAACTAGTAACTTGGTGAATAATGAATTTGTTAATCTTGACTGGTCCTTCTTCTAACCATAATTTCATATCATGTACTCAGATTAGTACAATCTTTATGAATTCTACTTTGAATATTTTTGGTAATGTTGGGGCATAGGTAAGCTCTTTCTCGACAACAATTTTATTTCATCTTTCAAAATTTCATTGTCACATAG
This sequence comes from Cupressus sempervirens, assembly GCA_028749045.1. Lineage (NCBI taxonomy): Eukaryota > Viridiplantae > Streptophyta > Pinopsida > Cupressales > Cupressaceae > Cupressus > Cupressus sempervirens. The sequence continues at coordinate 991,279,677 of CM053787.1, forward strand.
CTTATCATGAGAAGTGTTGGCTTCTGAATCCAAAGCTTTTGAATAACCCAATGATAAGAACACATACACCTAGGGGTAGCTAATTACTTCTCTTCAGTCTATGCAAGGCCTAGGGGGAAGGACCTCAGATTCTTTAAATGGTACTAGTGTTAAAACATGCACTTGAATCTAACAAAGTAAATAATACCCTTAATATTCTATACTTATACAAACAACATACACATGGAATAGCTAATAACATGACTTATGAACCAAATAAGTTAAGTGAGGGTAATATGAAAGGGAAAAGAAATTGATTGATGATGTTGATTACTATCACAGTTAAGGTATGAACAACAAAATCATGCAATGTCCAAGCTGATCAGTCCATTATCCATTGGACATAAAACTAAGTTAGAACATACACATGGATATCCAAAATATACTCATATACCTAAATATCTAATCTATCCATTCATCTAGAAAATAGACATCTATCTTCGAAATGAAATTCATATTTATCGAATTCTCTCGTGATCCCTACAATTCTGTCAATGCATATCAAGAAATTTACTCGAGCCCTTGAACCAACAGCATAACATGCAATGGCATACAACTTCAAAGCCAAGTTGCAACTAGACAATATGCACCTTATGCATATATCAATAGAAAATTAAAAATCCATAAAAATGGAGACAAATTTCAGATTGAAAGTTTCAATAAATCTTTATATTAGATCCCTTGAAACTAATACATCAAATGCATCCAAAAACTTAGATAATACACAACAAATGACTGTTTAACTAATTGCTTCAAAAGTGCTACAATGTTGTTCATACAAAGAAAATACTATGAAAAGTGGTGGTATCATGACAATAAAACTAGAGTCATCCTTGTGATCATAATAGTAGAGAATGGAAACCTCATTTGGTATCACAATAGGTGGGGAGATTCTTGACCAAAAAACTGGAACCTTCTTGGTATCACAACAGTTGAAAATATTTTTCAACAGAAACTAGAACCCTTTCCTCCTCATCCTAGAAATCCTTATATAGAGAAGGATTACAACAAGCTATGGATGAGAGGAGGACACATGTCATTATGTGATTAGAAAACACATCAATAAATATTTCTACAAAGTTACATTACAAACATTCTTTGCATTTGGATAAAACAAAAGAAGTAGTTGGAAAGCTAGTAGCAATTAATTATTGCAGGAGTCCTCAACCTCAATAGGTTTGTCCTCTACTACCTTAAATCATGAAATTCTTGAACTACCTCCATTGACATAGCCTTAATATTTGTGACTGCCTTCAAAATATTTACTTCCTTCTTGGTAGTCATTCCATGAATCAAATTTTATCTGATCTTCTCTATAGCTTTACTCCACCTGAATATTTGATCTCCATAGAAACTATGGATCTTGTGCATTAACTCATCCCTCAGCTTCATTTCTTTTGTGTCCATCTTGTAGATATGCATTTTAAATCAAATATTTTTGCCACCTCAAGTCAAAATCTGGTTGACCTCCTAGTGAGAGCTACATGTCAACATTTGATTAGGCTAGACTTGCTACCCCATCACCTTTTTGCAACCTCGTGACTATCTTTTATTTTTTACCATACTTTAACTCTTGTGAACATGTGATCAACTACATTTTTCATCATTGCTTCTCAAACCTCTAGTTAGCATTGACTCCCTATGACCATGCGACTACCTGTACAATTTATAGCCCTTTCAAGACCTCATAGGGTCATGGTCCTTAATTCCATTTAGCAATCTCACCCTATGACTGAGGAATCAAAGGACTCCATGCACTTCACAATCATATTTGCTAACTCATGACTTATTCTCTTCACTACTTAGTTAGCATCGGGCTTGTGCAAGTTAACAAATTCTTAGCCAACTGCTTGGTCTTGATTTGCAAAATGGATACTTCTTCTAACTATGAAACCAAGTGATCAAACATCCCTTTGGTCCTTGCAACTACTTTGAATAATTCTTTGATTGAGAAATATCAAATGAATATTATATGCTTTTATTGATCAATCTTCCTTTGAAATCTAACCCCATTTGCCCTTTGACTTTTCATCTTAGCCTTATGATTTCATGACTAGGCATAAGATCATAACTCCACTTTCCATCCTACATCCTAGACCCACCATGCCATGTGGAAGATTTTTGCTTCCTTGTGACTTGAATTTCAAACTCAACATAAACCCATGCAACCATGAGATCCATTGCACTTAACCATCTGGTAACCTTAATCACATAGTCACAACTCAAAATATAATCTACATTTAAAACCTTGCAAAGCCATTACAACCATACATTAACCATCAATATCCCAATCACAACATAAGTTGTTACTAGCCATTTAACCCCTATGAAGCCATGACCAAAGTAGTCACTACTTTGCAACATAAACCTAGGTTAAACTAAACCTTATGTGACATCACAAAACCATTGAATCTTGACCAGAGTAATAACCATCTGCATAGTCACACCATGAAAATCCTTTATGCTAGAACAAGCAAGGACCACATGATAGCCCTTTCTTAACCTTTTCACTAGATCATGGTCTAAAGACTAGGTACTCTTGTTAACCACGCGACCCAGCGATCAAACATCTTTAACTACTTGATAATTGTCTTCGTTAAGTTGCAATTCATCCTATATAACATGACTTGCTTAACATGACCATGTGACTGAGACTAATTTCAAACATTTTAACTTGGTTGCTCCTTCATAGTCAAACCCTCAGACTTTTTGATCATCCCAGCTATCGTGTGAACAAAGATTTTTGATGAGCTTCTAACCAATTTTGTGAAGTCATGGCTATCCATCAACCTTTATCTTCTAGGGTCTTGACTGTGCAAACATTAGCATTTTCCCAGTCATTGTAACAATTCATAGTATCTTTCTTATTTAGGTGACCACACGATTGAGGCTTAATTTGACATTTTTTCTCAGTTGCATTAGAAAAGTAAACTACAAAATTGACTGCTTTGACTAGGTGATCAAAGATATTTCAATACTTCATCAAGTTGCATCATGAAATGCCACTCTCTGATAAAGAGCTTCAACCATGTGAACATACTTTGGTTTCCAAGTCACACACTTAAAATATTTGTGAGCTCTCATTAAAATGTCAAAGTGTTAAAACAACCTACAACCAAGGGTTAACTTTAAATTTTTAAATAATTGACAAAGGGTGCAAACTTAAAATAAGGGTTTTTTGGTAGGGAAAATGATTTTTATGAAACTTTAAGGAAAGCTTAAGCTCCAGGAATGGGCCAATTTTATCATATTTTAGGGTTTGTACCAAAGGATTAAAAAAATTACAACATGTTGGAATAATGATACATTTGTCATTAGTTACAACACTTATTTGATTCTGAATGCTTACCGAGTTCATCACTCAATTTACAGTTCATACCGAGCATTCGTTGGTTACCAAGTATGTTCAGCAGTGTTTACTGAGTCAGGAAGGTAAATAAAAGTTTTAGTGTTTACCAAGTCAGGAAGGTAAATGAAAGTTTTAGTGTTTACCGAGTCAAGAAGGTAAACGAAGGATTTAGTGTTTACCGAGTCAAAAAGGTAAACGAAGGATTTAGTATTTAGCGAGTCAGAAAGGTAAATGAAGGATTTAGTGTTTACCGAGTCAGGAAGGTAAATGAAGGTTTTAGTGATTACCAAGACAGAAAGGAAAAAGAAGTATTCAATGCTTACCAAGTGAACTGAAAGAGTTAGTTTCTATCGAGTGACACAATGTTTACCAAGTCACCAGTGGTTACCAAGTTCCAAGCTACTCAGAGTGATTAGTACGGATCGAGCCCCTACCTCTACCGAGTGCATGACGATGCCGTGTAATGTAGTGGATACCGAGTGTCAGAAGGTCACCGAGTAAGTTTGAGGAACCTGAGTTTTCTACTATCTGGCCGACTCAGTAATATTTTGTCCACTTGTGTTTGGCCGACCTTGTTGTTGTAAATATTGGAATGGTATATATGTAATGTATTGTACCATTTACAAAAGAAAGAATGAAGAAGAGTAACAGTCAAGCAAGAGTGAAGTAAGAATGTAATTGAGCGAATTGAAAAAGAATCAGCAGCAAAGTATTCAGCTAGGTTATCAAGGAGCAGCAAAGATATATCCATCACATCAAGTGATCAGTACATAAGATCTAATCAACAAACCAGTTGCAAGAAGATCCACTGCTTCATCCTAACAGGTGAATCAGTTTTGTAAATCCTTTAACAGGGTAGACTTAACAGTCTTATGTAAATCTCCTAACAGAGTGCATACTTCATTGTATGTTTGTAAATCCTCTAACAAGGTGGATCTAGCAGTCCTACTTGCTCCTAACAGGGCAGATCACCAGAAGTGATCACTGTAAGCCTTAACCGGCCAACTTTATACTGCAGTATTGAAGTTTCGTGGGCATCATCCCCACCCCAGTTTTACTTTCAATTTGAAAGGTTTCTAGGTCACCAAATTAGTGTGTTAATCTTTTCATGCATTCAGTAAAGTAGATGAATGAATGGTGAATTTTTTATTATGCTGTATTGGTTTAAATTTTAAAGCTTACCGATTCACCCCTCCCCTCTCAGTAACATTGTTAGACCTGAATATTTTCAACAATTGGTATTAGAGCTTTGTGGTTCTCAAGACAGAGCTTGACAGCTTGAGCAAAGATCAAGGACAATGGAGATATTCAGACTTGACAAAACTATTGAGAATGAGAAGCTAGATTTGGAGATGGCCATGGTTCAACTCAAAAAAGCAAAGGAACATCTTTCTCAATCCCTAAAAAGAAGAAAGGAACTTGCAAGACAAATAAATGACCATTTTTATGTTGAAGAAAGGATTGAAGATTTTTTACCATCAAGTAACTCAGAAGAAGCTGACAAAGCAATCAAAGAACTTTTAGAAAAGAATGGATCTCTGCAAGAAGAGGTAAGAAAGCTTAAAAGAGAGCAAGAAATACAGTCAATTAGGCTATGTGAAGTTTTGGAACAAAGAAACAAAGCACAAGAAGAATTGGAAGATAGAAGTCATGAAACTCAAAATCAATCCCTTGAACATGAAGATCTAGCATATCAACTATCCAATGCAAATGAAGAAATCAGGATTCTCAGAGCACAAAATGAAAGTCTACAGAATGACTTAATAATTGAGAGACAAACCAATGAAAGCTTGGAAAATAATCTAAAAATTGAAAAACAAGTCAATGAAAGGATGATGAAATCTCAAGCAGACATGAATCAATTGAATCAGCAAAATGAGCAAAATTTCTATAAGCAAAAAGGTAAAGTTGGTCTTGGATACAAGGAAGAAGGTGAATCTTTTGAACAAGGTACTCAAAGGAATCAAAGACCCACTTGTAATCATAGTGGCAAGATAGGTCATACATCTAACAAATGTTGGAGTAATGGTAAAGGTAAATTCAATGGCAAATGTTTCAATTGCAATCAACATGGTCACAAAGCCAATGAATGCAAGGAGAAACCAAAGTTTGAAGGCAAGTGTCACAAATGCAAGAAACAAGGACATAAGGCATCTGAATGTAGATCAAAATCACTCAATCCAGCAGAACAAATTGTCAAAGCAATATTTGGCTGGGATTACAATACTTGGTGTAGATGTCACTATTATGGAGAATATGGACACATAGGAACAAACTATAGAAGGCATCACCTAAGGAAGAAAGATACAACCATAAGATGCTATACTTGTACTGAACTTGGTCATATAGCCAAGAATTGCATGAATATAGGAAAGGTTGAAGATGAAAAGAAAACTAGAGCTGATAATATTTGAAAGCAAATGAAACAACAGTGGATTCCTAAGTCTACCGAGCAAGAAAATTCAAATGATGGAAATGTCACTCTAGAAATGGGTGACTCCACCATATCTAATTAAGAATTATCAAGAAGGAGAAGGGACTACATCTTCAAGCCATATCCTAGGCAGTTCCAGAAAGAAGAAGTGGAAATGAAAAATCAGTATTGCAGATACAAGTCATAATTCACAGTGTTGCATCTACCGAGTAAGGTTGGTTTTCAGACTTTACCGAGCTTGGTCGGGAAGATAAGAAAGGTTTTGTGTGTTCACTGAGTTGCAAGGTTTACCGATTAAGTCAGTGACTATTTATAAAACCCTAATTCTCATCTACCTATGTACCCGAGCATTAATGATAGGATTTCGATCAAAAAGGCAGAATTTGATCTCATTTTTCATCGTGAATTCAAAGTTCACAGAGCAAATATATTTTCAAGTGCATCCAAGTGAGTTCAAGTGATTTGAAGCGATATTCTAGCAAAGAAATTGTGTTACAAAATCATTCTCTCACCGAGTAGCAATGTCATCCACAAGCACCAGTGGCAGCAAGGCGAAGAGAAGTTCTGAAATTCTTGTGGAGTTGAATGGAAGGCGCCCAATTTCAAAATTGTTCCTGCCATCGCTGAATCACTTGATCCGCATGGAGCTCAATCGCAGATCCCTCCAAAGGTAATTCTAATCAATGATATTCGTACTCATTTCAAGTGTACTATGTAAGAAATAGGGAGACTAGATATGGATAGTACCCTAGCCGAGTTATGCATGGATGGAACCCTAAAACCTGAGTTCAAACATTTGGAAACCAAAGGTTTAACCCATATCCCGCATCTGCCAAGGAGTTTCCAAGTGAAATGGGTGAGGTATATCTTAAGCCGTGTGCATAATGGACAATTGTGGTTAGAACAACCCATCCTCATAACAAAGAAGATGATCCACAAGATCACGGGCTTACCAATGTTGACCAAATCCAAAACCACCAAAACCCTAGGTCGAGATGACCTCCACAAATTAACCCAAGCTGAACGGGATGGCAGAGGTTTAAAGCTCAACAATGTTTCAGATATAGAACTAAAATTTGGTATTTGTGTTATTGCATACAAACTGTATAGTTCTAGCAGGCTGAATAGTGTACCCTATGAGGCTGTAGATTTGGCATATAAAATTGTAAAGAAAAATATGGAGTTTGACCTAGCTGATGTGCTATTAAAACAATTCAATAAAAACATGGATAGCATAAGGACTGCAAAGACAAACCCTTGTAAATTTGGTTCTTTGCTAGTTTGTTTATTTTTCTATGTACAGAAATTCTTTCCATCTAAGGGTGCAGTTGTATGGAGGAAAGATACTCCAATTTTGTATCAAATAAACGAATTCATAGCAGAAATGGGTATGGATTTTGACAAAGTAATGGATAATTATTTTGAAGATTTCAAGGAAAGGATGAACAACAGATTCAGAATACCTCCAAAACTTGTTGAAGAGTATAAGGATGATGTCTGTTTCATGGTTGACTGTGATAGAGTCTACATATAGGCAGTTAGGCCTCGGGTAGCATGGGTGAAACCTCTTCCCTATGAACTAAATATCGATGATGCCAGAGACATCATTGAGGCACTAGTAAATGAACCAGTGGATCCCAAGTTGCCTGCATTTGGAACCTATAAAGAGGCTAAGGTTAGAATAGAGCTTGAAATCAAGCTTCCTCAAGCAATCTCTAAAGGCAAGAGAAAGATAGAAAAGCTAAAAGCTGATACTGGACCTCTTATGCTTACCGAGGGCAATGATGAGGATGAAGAAAAAGAAGAAGAAGAAGAGGAGCCAGAAAAGGAAGCAGAACCAGCAAAGAAAAAGGGTAGGGTAATCATTACCAAACCTTAGGCGGTGTTCACAAGGAGAACCAGGAGAGGCAAGAAAGAAGTTGTGTTCAAAAAACCTCCTCTAACATTTGAAGAAAGGATGAAACAACTAAGGATTGGTGTAGGAATCAGCAATTTCAAAGCATTGAAATATGAAACTAGAACTCTTGCTGAGAAAAAAGAAATTGAAGATCTGGTAATGGAGAAGTTGGGAACTTGGAAATTCTCCCTAGACCAATTTGTTTCCCAAATTCTTGCTAAATTGTTTGATAAAATAAAGGTGAGATGGGAGAATGCCAAGCAAATAGTTAAAGAAATTTTTGAGCAAAGATTAAGAGAACTGGTCCCCAGCCTAACAGATGCAGAAATCAAAAGGGCATTGAAGGATCATGAAGGCAGAATGAATATGAGATTTAATACATGTCTCATATTGCTAAAAAGCATTGAGCTAGTTGTTAAAAATGCAACTGATGTCTGGAGTGATGCATATAAACTGCATAAGACAACTGAGGAACCCATAGAGATCAAGGATGATGATGACAATGGTGATGATGAAGAGGATATGGATGGTGGCAACACCATTTCCATGGAAGTAACTGATGAAGACCTTGAACAGGTAATGAAAAAGAAGGAAGAAGAAGAAAATGTTGAGGAAGAGGATGATGCAGTCAAAATTGCAGCAGCTGTCATTGCCTCCCTTCCTCACTCTCCACCAAAGACTGTAAAATCTACTATGGAGATAGGATCTTCAAGCAAGATTGTGAGCACAACAGAGACATCCATTTCTCAATTTCCTCCAATCTCCTCTCAGCTCTAGGTTTCTACAATACACGTGCCATACCGAGCTGGCGGTCACTTCTTTAGTTATCGAGCTTCCAAGCACATCATCAGCCACCGAGTCATCCACTGCAGTAGCTACTTCACCGAGTATATCTCTCCCACCTACAGCTTGTACAGTAAGTCTTCCCAGTTTCTTACCAATTTTGTCTTCCTTAGCCACATTGGCCCCAATTTTTGCTCTAGTCAGTTCTCCAACTGTAAATATACCAGTATGTACATCATTTTTGAGTAGTACATCATTTTTGGGAAGTATATCAAGTTTTGATATAGCCAGCACTTCTCTTAGTTTACCTTTAGTTGGTCCCATTCCAGTTTTGATAGCCAGTCCAGCATCATCAACTATTGTTTCAATTTCAAAAGGCAAAGGTGCAGTCACTGCAGAAAAACCAAAGAGATACATGTTTTCCAGTAAGGCAGTAGATGAAGAAATAGATCTGGATAAGGACATTGTCATTCCTAAGATAGATCTAGATACTGCATTAGTTGATGAAATGAGAATGATCAGTCAGCTATTAGAGCAAAAGGCACAGCAAATGCAGCTAAGGAATGAAAGGGATAGATAATTCAATATAATTGAGAGTGCTAAAAACATAATAACTGAGGCTATAGGTGTTGATGTGGATTCATCTTAACACATTTTGTTACAACTAGAAAAAGCGGTGAATAAATTCAATGAGGATATCTCAGGACAAGAAAAATTAATAGAGAAAGCAGAAAAGAAATTTGAATATAAGGTGCTTGAGCACATTGCTCAGCACTTGGCAATAAAATAGGTTGAAATAACCTCAATTTTGTCTGACATTGAAAATTCTTTTAATAATGTAACCTCACTTTTTGCAAAACTTTGTGATGTTACCGAGTATACAAAGGAAGTAAAAGAAAAGTTGAATAAAATTGATGTGGATATGAAGGTCAGTGCCCAAATGCTGCAATCTGACCATAGTGCAAGTTCATCCCATCATCTGAGAATCAATTTTTTGTCAGAGAAACAGGCAAAATTGCTGAGAGAGGAAGCAAGGATCAGGTCTACTCTGATTGACATCCAGAATATGATCCTTCCTGTCATGAACACAATGCAGAAGCACATTGCATATTCAAAAACATTGATCCATGACAATAATTTCTCTGTTACAGACCATGTGATTGAACTTTCTGCAGAAGTTCAAGTAGCTCTCTCCGCATGTAAAATCTTGCAAGACAATTGGAATAAAACTCTGCAACTAATTCTTCAGGTACATTCTGAGTTTATCACACATTTTGGTGTCTCCATGTAAATACATTCTTTATTCTTTGGCATTATTGTCAAAAAGGGGGAGAAAGCAATATATAGAGGAAAATTAGAAAATCAGACACAAAAGGGGAGAAGGTAATAAAGTAATAAAGAATAAAGTCATATAACTCATGTAAAAACCTTGTGTATATTGTATGGGGTAGTTATATGTAAGGTAGCCCATGTATATTCAGCACACAGCACAACAAAATCAAATCAGTTTTGTCAAATCTTGTATATAAATTTTGGCTCATAAGTGTTTTTGTCACTAATGCCAAAGGGGGAGATTGTTGGAATAATGATACATTTGTCATTAGTTACAACACTTATTTGATTCTGAATGCTTATCGAGTTCATCACTCAGTTTACAATTCATACCGAGCATTCGTTGGTTACCAAGTATGTTCAACAGTGTTTACCGAGTCAGGAAGGTAAATAAAAGTTTTAGTGTTTACCAAGTCAGGAAGGTAAACAAAAGTTTTAGTGTTTACCGAGTCAGGAAGGTAAATGAAGGATTTAGTGTTTACTGAGTAAGGAAGGTAAATGAAGGATTTAGTATTTACCGAGTCAGAAAGGTAAATGAAGGATTTAGTGTTTACCGAGTTAGGAAGGTAAATGAAGGTTTTAGTGATTACCAAGACAGAAAGGAAAAAGAAGTATTCGGTGCTTACCAAGTGACTGAAAGAGTTAGTTTCTACCGAGTGACACAATGTTTACCAAGTCACCAGTGGTTACCAAGTTTCAAGCTACTCAGAGTGATTAGTACAGACCGAGCCCCTACCTCTACCAAGTGCATGATGATGCCGTGTAATGTAGTGGATACCGAGTGTCAGAAGGTCACTAAGTAAGTTTGAGGAACCTGAGTTTTCTACTATCTGGATGACTCAGTAATATTTTGTCCACTTGTGTTTGGCCAACCTTGTTGTTGTAAATATTGGAATGGTATATATGTAATGTATTGTACCATTTACAAAAGAAAGAATGAAGAAGAGTAACAGTCAAGCAAGAGCGAAGTAAGAATGTAATTGAGCGAATTGAAAAAGAATCAGCAGCAAAGTATTCAGCAAGGTTATCAAGGAGCAGCAAAGATATATCCATCACATCAAGTGATCAGTACATAAGATCTAATCAACAAACCAGTTGCAAGAAGATCCACTGCTTCATCCTGACAGGTGAATCAATTTTGTAAATCCTTTAACAGGGTAGACTTAACAGTCTTATGTAAATCTCCTAACAGAGTGCATACTTCATTGTATGTTTGTAAATCCTCTAACAAGGTGGATCTAGCAGTCCTACTTGCTCCTAACAGGGCAGATCACTAGAAGTGATCACTGTAAGCCTTAACCGGCCAACTTTATACTGCAGTATTGAAGTTTCGTGGGCATCATCCCCACCCCAATTTTACTTTCAATTTGAAAGGTTTCTGGGTCACCAAATCAGTGTGTTAATCTTTTCATGCGTTCAGTAAAGTAGATGAATGAATGGTGAATTTTTTATTATGCTAAATTGGTTTAAATTTTAAAGCTTACTGATTCACCCCTCCCCTCTCAGTAACATTGTTAGACTTGAATATTTCCAACACAACACAGCCCTAGCTATACATCATAGTTTAAGACATTTTCACATTGAAATTTTCAAAAATTAAAGGCCAACAGTGGCTCTATCTGGGGATGCATGTGCCTTGTGAGCATGTCAGGAATTTAGAATCACTAGAGGAAGAAGACCACACACCTGACACCAAAATTTCTTTGAGAAACTTTTTGAAAACATGAAATCTACTCGAACTGTACAAGATGATGACCCTAGGCCATCAAAGTAACTCAATTTTTTTTACTTCTATCAAACACTTGATTTTCATTTACATCTCTCTAAGGTAAGTTGTAAGTATCATTCTCAATCATTTCACCAAACAGGTTAGAACTCTTAACTAGCTTAGTTGGAAAAAAATAACTTTCCTAACTTTCATAGCATATATTAGGAACATTCTCAACATAATGCTTACTATGAAAGAGTAAATAAACATGCTCAAATATATCAGAATTAAACTAACACCTTTCTTCTTCATATGGATTTTGCATGCTATCAATTTTGAATATGAAAGATTCATGTTCAACCTAGGGAATAAAATAGATATACCTTGAAAATGTGTATCTTCATGTGTAGCCAGTTGGTGTTCAAATGTGTAATTAGATTTATACTCACAAATATCATCATTAGAGAATTCATTATAAAATTCCTTGCAAGGTGTGGACTAATCTTCAATAACAACTTCATCTCACACCTTTCCATCAACATTATAAGGTGCAACATCAACATCAAAATCATTATCATATCTAAAAGAAGAAGAATCTAATTTCTTACAGTAGTAAGATAATGTATCACCATCAAGCTCAACATCAACCAAATTTGAAAATTTCATGTGCTCTTTGAAAAGTGGGTTGACAATTCCATGCATAGCTCTCTTGTAAATGTTATAACAAGTGATGTGTTGATCAACATCAAACTCTCCACCATACAAATGATTAGTGAAAATATTGAAACCATTTTTAACATCATTGTCATGAACACTTTCAGCATGTGAAGAGGAAAAATAAGAATCATCATCATTATTACATGAAGACACAACATCCACTTCATGAATTAAGCATTTGGAATATAAATCAATATTACTTGCACTATCTTCACTAAGATGATTCATATGACTTGACCACCAATCATCTCTTATTTTATCAATAGGTGTTGATGTAGTAACTCTATAATTACTAGTGTATAGATGATTATGATAACTTGCAGCCTCATGGCATTTATCTACACAACTAGGTAATTCACCTTTATAACTAATATCTTTATCCTCATATCATTTTAACAATTCCTCTTCAAAAATTTCAACTACATGTCAACTCATACAATTTAGAGGTGAAAATTCACTTTTAGAAGAAAGAGCCATACCTATACTTGAACATTAACACTCATTTTCCTCATTGCTCTCTTCTTCCCAATTTACATCAGAGCCATATGAAGAAAAACATGTATTATTATTTTCCTCACTTTGACTTGAGTAACCACTCTCATCATCTTCTTCACATGATGCTTTTTCATCACATACCAGATCAACAAGCCTATTCTCATCACTTGAAACATAACTTTTAGCCTCCTCATCCTTATACAATTGAGACAAATGTCTTGCAATTTCATGATTAGTAACATTCTCAACACAAGGAAAATCATCAATAGGAGAAGGCACAACTGAAATTACTTCTTGTATGTATAACTTATCAAGTGAATCAACCTTATCATCTACTTTTGTAACACCTCAAATATATGCACTCTATTTAGCAAAAACAAAATCATCTCTCCTTTTCAATAAAGAAGAAACCTCTTCACATGTTTTTAATTTTTAATGTTTAACAAGATTGTCAATAGCAGTAGGGGAATCTAAATGCTGATTTGAACTTGAACACTCAACATGATACTTGCCCTTCTTCTTGACTTCATCCTACAAGTAAACATGTCTAGAGAAATGATTATTAGTTAGTCCATACCTTACATTTTTTTCAATCTCTATTATTGTCATGAATGCCTGATACAAAGTCCTAGGATCTTTAGCCCTCAACTGATAACTCATCTTTTTATAAAATGCATCAAGATAAACTATTAAGCACACTTGATCATCTCATCTACAATTCTTAGGAATCTCATTCAAGGCCCTTGCAAATTTGATATTGAATTCAGGAATAAGTTCACCATTCCTAATTTGGATCTTCAAGAACTTCTCAAAAGAATTAGAGATGCTTGCTCTTTTCTTAAATTGCCCCATGAAGATTGAATGTAACTCATCTCAAGATGAAATAGAACATGTTGGCAAAAAGGAGAACCAATCTTTAGCATCATCTTCTAAAGTTTGAACAAAAAAATTCATGTGCACATCTTCATGAGAAATCTAAAAATCACTAATCAAATCACTGAACATCTAAATATGTTGATTGGCTGACTCCAAATGGTTTCCACTAAACTTGAGCAATTTTTTTCTAAGATCATATGGCATGTTGTTTGGGAAACCATGAATGCCATCAAAAAATAATGGCATGTATCTCTTGATAAAGATAGGTCTATCATTTTCATCAATGAAATGCATACTAGGTGAAAATGAATTTGTTGTTTCCTACAAACTTACAACTCACAAAAATAACTTTCAGAATTCATAACTTGGTGCGGATGTAAAAAATCTTCTACCAATTCAATCTCAAACATACTCCAACATGTAAATGTCATTGCTGAATCTATTTTTCATAAAGTATGTTGAGATCCATTAAACACTTCCCCTATTTAGTATTGAAAACATCACTTGATGGAGAAACTTTTATGTAACTTTCTTTCATGGAAATAAATATCATGAAAGTAGAAAATACCTTAAGTGTTGATGATGAAGCTAAATCTATTGATCTAGCATGGGTGTAGACTAGAAATTCTTCACACCATTTATCAATCCATGTAGAACTACCACCTCCTTAAAGAGGACAAATGAAAAACCTTCTTACAACAAAAAATGGAATACAACACTTAAAACCTTTAGATCAAGAATCATCACTTCATTTCCAAGAACTACTATCAAGAACTTTAGATCTTCCCATAAAATTGAAAGTACTTAAAAATATACAATATGAAATCAACTAGGAAAATTGGTATAGAGATATAGAGTCACCAGTTGCACTTGTGTGAAATATAGCATAATTTTTCAATTGACAAATCTAAACCAGACTTTCAATTGCAAGAAAAAATGTAAATCATCAAACCACTCTTGTAGATTTACAAATTGGAAAAAAAGAACAAACCCTCATGTTCATTCTCAACTTTGAACACTATAGCACTTTGAAAATAATTTTTAGTTGAACTGATTGATGATGAAACATTAGTAACACTACAATATAGGTTCAACCTTCAAACCTACTATTTTTTTGGATAAAACATTATTGGGAGACATGAATCTTTTGTTGCTAACGACAAACTTTGCACATGCCTTTCTACTAACCATATTGAATCACCTTTCAAATTCAATACTCACTAGTAGAGTCACCATTTTGTTGGTGACTCGAATGGAAAAAACCATTCTAAAAATAGGATTGAAATATTCAATTTAGACCAAAGATTATTGTCCTTTTAACAAGGCTTATTGTCATCTTATCGCCAAAAAAGTCACCATTTTGTTGGGTTTTGAATTAAAAACTTTTGAATAACTTAGTGATAAGAACACATACATCTAGGGGAAACTAATTCTCATGTTCAATATACCTATTTAGACACTAGAGCCAACTACAAGGCTAATTACTCTCCTCTTTCTCTTTAGGATCTACAACACCTAGGTGGGTGGACCTCATATTCTTTATATGGTACCAGTGTTAAAGCATACACTTGAAT
Organism: Cupressus sempervirens; assembly: GCA_028749045.1. NCBI lineage: Eukaryota > Viridiplantae > Streptophyta > Pinopsida > Cupressales > Cupressaceae > Cupressus > Cupressus sempervirens. Next base: position 991,294,881 of record CM053787.1, read on the forward strand.
CTAAAAAAGTAGATAATACCCTTAATCTTCTATATTTATACAAATGACATAGACATGGAATAGCTAATAACATGACCTATGAATCAAATAAGTTAAGTGAGGGTAACCCTTTTAGCTCTTTCAAAATGAAAGGGAAAAGATATTTGATTAATGATGTTGTGATGCAAGAGCATCCTAGGTGTAAGAGCAATCTTGCATCACCAAAAAATATTTTCTTTTTAGTCATTTCTATTTTAATAAGGACTAGTAGATAGAGTGGTTACTATTTATGGGAACTTGTTATTTTGAGTAAGTTTATAATATGAGCTCAAAATATTCTTATTTTCTACAAGAATGTTCATTTTAGTGTTATAAGCCTATCAAAAAAATCTCATTGCTCCAACTTAAGTATTAGAGAAGTTATTGCATATTTTTAGTGGAAAAATTTGCAGAAAAATCTTTAGGTTCACCATTGAAGGCCTTAGAGTACCCATATGAGGTTAGAAAACTTGAAGGAAGGGAGCTTGTGTCATTTTAATCTTGTAGATCAAGAACTGGCATTTCTAAAAAGTGGTTATAATAGCCAATCGGAGCAATGGTTCAAGAGTTATGGCCTTTCGAAGTTGGGCTACCCAAAATATCTAAAATAATTGTCAAAGATGTATCTGACTAACTCTATATGTATTTTTAGGGTTTTCCAGCCCTAGGTATTAAGTTTCATTGTCTAGAACCTTCTTGAGCAACATAAAATTGCTTATTTAAGAAGGGCCCGAACATTGTCCAGGACAACTCTGGGTGATAGTTCACAACTTGTCTTGAAAATCATTGTAATGAAGGCACTCATGTGGGTTAGTTTATTGTAGTTGTAAATTATGTAATTCCATATTTGTAGCACAAATAAAAAGTCCATATTTTGTTCTTGAATTTTTATTTGTTTCTTTGTTTTCTATTATGGTTTATGGTATTAAGGGGAGCACCCTTTATGAAAAGAAACAATAGCAAGTGTGAGAACAAAATATGGACTTCTTATTTGTGCCATAAATGTGAAATTATAAAATTCACAAGTAAAATATGCTAACCCACATGGGTTCCTTCATTAAATAGTTTGCAAGACAAGCTATGAACTATCACCTAGAGTTGCCCTAAACAATGTTTGGGCCCTTCTTAAATAGCCAATTTTATGCCATCTAGGAAGGTTCTAGATAATGAAACTTAATACCTAGGGATGAAAGACTGTAACAATGCATATAGAGTTGGCCAAATACATCTTTGACAATTATTTTGGATATTTTTAGTAGCCCAACTTTGGAAGGCCGTAACTCTCAAATTGTTGTCTGACTAGCTATTATAACCACTTTTTAGAAATGCTAGCTCTTGATCTATAGACTCAAAATGGAGCAAGCTCCCTTCCTTTGAGTTCTTAGACCTTATTCGGGCACTCTAAGGCCTCCAAAAGTGAGCCTGAATATTTTTCTACAAATTTTTCCATCAAAAATCCACAATAACTTCTCCAATACTTAAGCTAGAGCAATGGTATTTTTATAGTAGGCTTATAACTCTAAAGTGAACCTTCCTATAGAAAATGAGAACATTCCAAGCTTATATGTAAAACTTACCTAAAATAACAAGTTTCCATAAATAGTAACCACTCTCTCTACTAGTCCTTATTAAAATAGAAAAGATTGAATTTTTTTTTTGGGTGATGCAAGGTTGTTATTACACCTAGGATGCTCCTGCATTAGACACTTGGGGTAATTTGAGAAGTGACTCTATCACGTCTTAGGTGTCCAGAGGAAAATCAAGATGGTTAACCTCCTCCCTTGCTAGCCATGATGAATCCTCTACGAGCCTTCCTTTCCATTTGACTAGGTATTCCTCATAAGTTCTATTCCTGGTACTTTTACCAACACAAATGTCCAGTTCTCCTCAATCTCCTTTGTAGTCAAACTAGCTACTAAAATACTCCACTGTGCTTTTGTAACTTCATCTAAATCACCTCCTTCATAATACTCTTTGAAATCTGAAATGTTAAATATTGGTGAAATATTCAATTCAATGGGCAACTCCACTTTATATGCATTTTTAGAATCATGCCTTTTCACTATTTTGCATAGTCCAAACTTCTTCATTATCAACTTATTATATGTACCCATTGGAAAACACTCATTCCTCAAATGAACTATGACATCATCTCCATTATGAAATTCCTTATACTTCCTTTTCACATCTACCTTAGCCTTATACTATGTAATCATCTTTATGATGTGCTTCCTCACCTCCTCATGGATATTCTTCAAGTGTTTAGCAAATTATTTTTCTTTAGCACTACTTATCTCTCCTTTATCCACCTACCTCAATTCAGAAGCATTTTTGGGACTACTTCCATATACAATCTAGAATGGTGATTTACTAGTAATCCTATTAATAGAATTATTATATGCAGATTCTATCTATGGTAAAATTATTACCCATCCTTTTGGTCAGTCTCCAACCAAACATCTCAATAAGTTTCCCAAACTTCAATTCACAACTTTTTTCTATCCATTAGTTTGTGGATGATGTGATAAACTAAACTTCAAATCTTTCTTCAACTTCTTCCATAATGTATGCTAGAAATACCCAACAAATTTGGTATCTCGATCTGAAACTATACTCTTTGGCAAACCATGTAGTCTTACCACTTCTTTGAAAAAAAAAATCTGCCAAATGAACAACACCACTACTCTTCTTACAAGAAATAAAATGTGTCATCTTTGAAAACCTATCAACCACCACAAAAATAGAATCATGCCTGCATTGTGTCCTTGATAATCCAAGAACAAAATTGATGCTAACATGCTCCCATGGCTTCTTTGGTATAGGTAATGACTGATATAACCCTGTATTTTTCTTTACTCCTTTTGCCATGTAACATACTTTGCAATTTTTTACAAACTGCTTCATATCTTTCTACAACTATGGCCAATAATAATTCTTAGCAAATAAAGCTATGGTTTTATCTCTACAATACTTTCTTGATCAATCACCACAAACTAACAATCTCCCACTTGGGGACTGATCAGACTCTACATTAGACAATAATCTCCCACTTGGAGGCTGATCATGTAGCAATACCTCTACCACATGGTGCTCCCACTCAATTAAACCACCTTGGACTCTATTGTTTTTTTATTCATGTTCAATCTAGAAGACCAATCAAAGTTGAAGAGGAGTTTAGCTTCTCCCTTGTCCATCCTCCAAAATTGACCGAGTGAAATGGTACCACAAGTAAATGTGTTTTGTCTTTGAATGCAAAGATAAATTCTTGAAAAGATGAAGGGCACTTTGACTATCTATAAACAAATAATTATCCCTCTGAGGGTCTCCCAATTCTTCCAAGAAGAACTAAAGCCATATCATCTGCTTGGTTGCCTTTGTAGTAGCAACATACTCTACCTTTATAGTGGATAAAGCTTTAACCTTCTGTGACTAAGAAACTCAGCTCAAGGCTACCCCACCAATAGTAAAGACATAACTTGTAGTACTCCACCTAGTATTAATATCCTCTACCAAATCTGAGTTAGCATAGCCCTATAAATTAGTAGTAGAGCCCCCAAAGTGTAAACACTTATTGGATGTCCCTCTCAAATATCTAAGAATCCATTTGATTGCATTCCAATGCTCAATTCTTAGATTACTCATATACCTACTAATGACTCCCACTACATGTGCAATATCAGGTCTAGTACATACCATAGCATACATCAAGATTCTTACAATTGAAGCATAGGGTACCTTGGACATTTTATCCTCCTCTTCTTGTGTCTTGGGACACATCTCCTTAGTCAACTTCAAATGACTAGGTAAAGGTGTGCTGATAGCTTTTGCATTCTCTATAGAGAAATGTTGCAACACCTTCTCATCATAATTAGCTTGAGATAGAATCAATTTTTTGTTCTTCCTATCTCTACAAATCTTCATACCAAAGATTTGTTTTGCTGCCCCCAAATCCTTCATAGAAAATGCATGTGCTAACTTGCATTTCAACCCCTTAATTTGATCCATATTAGATCTAGCTACAAGCATATCATCAACATATAAACATAAAATAATATAGCTATCATCATCTAACCTCTTAAAGTAGACACAATGATTTGAATAACACCTGTTGTAACTATGCTCATGCATAGAACTATCAAATTTTAGATACCATTGCCGAGGTGCTTGCTTCAATCCATATAAACTTTTCTTCAATTTGCACACTAAGTTCTCCTTAACTTTGACTACAAATCCCTATGGGTGAGCCATATATATCTCTTCATCCAAATCTCCATGAAGAAAGGTTGTTTTAACATCAAGCTTTTCTAAATAAAAATCTTCAATAGCCACGATACTTAAAATAGTATAGATAGAAGTCATCTTAACAACAGGAGGAAATATCTCATCAAAATCAATGCCCGTTTTCTGTGCAAATATTTTTACAACTAACCTAGCTTTAAATATTTTCTACCACCATCCTTTTCTTTTAACTTGTAAACCCACTTATTCTATAAAGCTCTTTTACCTGCAGGCAACTTGCATAAATCTCATGTCTTATTCTTTAGCAAAGAGTCTATTTCATCTTTCATTGCAGACTCCCACTGAATCTTAGTATCTACCTACATTGCTTTATGATAACATTCAAGTCCACCAGCATCAGTAAGTAAAATTGAATACAAAGAAGGAGAAAATCTTTCTGGAGGTCTAATTTGCCTTGTTGACTATCTAACATTCACTAGTGTGTGTGGTATTTATTGTTGCAGTTGTTGCACATCATGAGGAATGGCTAGACCATCAACTTTTGGAGTATCATCTAGCACTACATAATCATCTTCTTTCTTTTCATGTTGCTGCAATTGATCTTTATACAACACTTTCTCATTGAATATGACATCCTTGCTTCTTAAAATTTTATGATTTTTAAAATCCCAAAGCCTATAACTAAATTCATTAATGCCATATCCAAAAAATACACATTTCATTGACTTAGCTTCTAGCTTGGTTCTACTTTTAGAATCTATATGAGCAAATGCTTCACAACCAAAAGTTTTGAGAAAAGAATAACTCACCTTCTTACCAGTCCATACTTCCTTTGGAATACCACAATCCAAAGGAGTAGAGGGACCTCTATTAATCAAATATACATTAGTATTGAAAACCTCCACCCACATGTGTAAGGGAAACCCAACATGTAACCTCATGCTCCTTGCACACTCCATTATAGTCCTATTCATGCATTTAGTCACTTCATTTTCAAGTGGAGTCCTTGGAACAATTTTCTATCTATGAATACTATTAGTGGAGCAATAATCCTCAAATTCATAACTGCAATACTCACCACCATTATTAGATCTGGGAAATTTTAATTTCTTACCAATCTCATTTTCAACTAAGCATTTCCATTTCTTAAAAGTTTGAAATACATCAGATTTCTATCTAAGAAAATAAACCCATACTTTTCTAGTTGCATCATCAATAAATGTAACATAATAATGAGAGCCACCAAGGGAAGATCCCTAAGCTGGTCCCCATACTTGTGTATGCACAAGCTCTAATTTTTCCTTTTTGTTTTCCTTCCCAGTCTTCACAAAATTCGTTCTCTTTTGTTTTTCATACACACAACTTTCATAGAAATCCATATTAACACATTTTAGACCTAGTAAAACTTTCTTTGACTGAAGTACTTGCATACCTTCTCACTCATGTGCCCAAGTTTGTTGTACCACAATGTTGTATCAGAATCTATAGAAACTATTTGTTTTCCCTACTCAATCGCAACAACTAGTCCTGAACATTCATTTTTTTTTGAAATAATTAAAGTAGAAGGAATAATATGACATGTACAAAGATATAAGGTGCCTACTTTCACACCTTTTTCTACTACAAGGGAACCTTTTGAAAATTTCCAATTTTTATCATTAAAAGTAACTACACAACCCTCATCACCGAGTTTCTCGGCTGAAATTAAATTCCTACTCAGCCTTGGAACATGTCTTACCTCATGTAGTAGCCAATGATTCCCATTCTGCATCTTAATCTTAACTTTTCCCTTTCGAACAATCTAATAGGGTTCATTATCCCCCAAATAAACAAGTCCAAAATTCCCTTGGACATAATCAATGAAATAACCCCTATGAGGTGAAGCATGAAATGAAGCACCAGAATATAAAACCCATGAATCATCAACACTTTTTAAAGACAGAAGCAAACTATCCTCTTCGGATTTGTTACTTACCACATTTTCCTCCTTGTCCCCATCTAGTTTATCTCCTTCATTTTTCTTTCAATTCTAACAATCTTTCTTTTTATAACCTAGTTTTCCATAGTACTAAAAATCATTTGGTCCTCTCAATTGAGACCTCCTCCCCTTTGACTTTACTCTTAATTTCTCATGATTTCCAAAATTACTTCCTCTTTTAGTCATTTTGCCTCTACTTTATGCATTCAAAGCACTTCTTGATGTAGATCCACCGAAGGATTTCCTATGAGTTCCCTCACTCAAAAAAATGTTGATCACATCATCATATTTTAGGGTACTAGATCTAAGAACATAATTACTCACAGCCATTACCAAGTCATTCTAGCTTTTAGGCAAAGAACATAAAATCAAGATAGCCCTAATTTCTTCATCAAAATTGATACCCATAGAAGACAACTGACTAGTAATAGTATTAAACTCATTTCAATAATCTGCAATAGATCCACCTTCTACCATTTTCATATTAAATAAATGCTTCATGAGAAATACCTTGTTTGAAGTGGAGGGCTTTTCATACAGTGTCACTAGGGTTTTCATCAACTCTTCTGTTGTCTTCACTTTTGTAATATTAAATGCCATTGATGGTGCCAAACATAATCAAATGCTTTCAAGTGCTTTTTTTCCTAAACGATCCCAATCATCATTTGGCATAGATCCCTGATTCTTGGTTTTTCCTTCCAAAAGCTTCCATAAATCCTTCTAATAAAGATAGTCTTCCATAACTAAAAGTTTTGCCCATTAAACCTATCAACCCTTAGTTTACCCTCATTTTCCATTGCTCTCACTCAACTATGAGACTTTTCTATAGAGGATAATTGAAAAAATACAACCTCACTCTGATACCACTTGAAAGGATTAAACCACAGACAAAAATAACAATTACATGCAAATATAACCAATAACAAAATATAATAGAACATATAGAAAAGAACACAAGACACCAATATTTAATGTGGTTCACCCAATCCCTGGGCTACATCCACCAAACAACAAGTCTGTTATTATTACAACCTGATTACAATCTGTAATCCCTCATAGCTCAATATCACCACAAGAACCAATTTTGCATTACCACAATGAAACAATCCCTAACCCTAGGCACTTTTATACAAATATTTTTATGTCACTTTAAGGTTACAACATGTTAGTCATATGTTGGCCATATGTTGGTCATGGAATTTTTTTTTTTTATGAAGTATGTACAATACTTTCCTTATTAGTCACCACAAACTAACATGATCAACTTTATTTCATATCACTGTTGCTCAAACCTCTAGTTAGCACTAACTTCCTATGGGCATGTGACTAGCCTTACCACTTTATAGTCCTTTGAAGAGCTCACAAGGTCATGGTCCTTAATTCCATTTAGAAATCTTACCCTGCAACCACATGATCAAAGGACTTCATGCACTTCGCAATCATGTTTGCTAAGTTGCAGCTTGTTCTCTTCACAACTTAGTTAACATCATGACTATGTGAGTTAAAAAATTCTCAGCCAATCACTTCCTCATGGTTCCCAAAATGGATACTCTTGTAAGTATGTGACCAAGAGATCAAACATCCCTTTGGCCCTTGTAACCACTTTGACTTCTTATTCAATTGAGAAATATCGAATGAATATTATATACTTGTATCGATCAATCTTCCTTCAAAATTTGACCCCATCTACCCTTTGACTTTCCATCCTCCATCTTGGGCCCACCATACCATGTGGTAGATCATTGCTTCCTCACGACTTGAAATTATAACTCAACCTAAACCCATATGACCATGTGATCCATTGAACTTAACCTTTTGGTAACCTTAATCGTAAGGTCGTAACTCAAAAGATAATCTGCATTTCAAACCTTGCAAAGTTGTGACAACCATACCTTAACCATCAATCACCCAGTCGCAACATAAGTTGTTACTAGCCATTTAACCCCTACGAATTCATGACCAAAGCAATCACTACTTTGCACCATAAACTCTAGGTTAAACTAAACCTTTTGTGACACTATGAAAGGATTGAATCCTGATCAGAGTAATAACCATCCACACAATTTCACCATTAGAAACCTTTATGCTAGAACAAGAAATGACCATGTGATAGCCCTTTCTTAACCTTTTTGCTAGGTCACAGTCTAAAGACAAGATATCCTTGTTAACCAAATGACCCAATGATCAAACATCTTTAGTTGCTTGATAACTGTCTTCACCAAGTCACAATTCATCTTGTATAACATGACTTGCTTTCCATGATAGAGCGACTTAGACTAATTGAAAATATTTTAACTTGGTTGCTCCTTCGTAGTCAAACCTTTTGACTTTCTGATCATCCCAACATCATGCAAATAAAGAGTTTTGATGAGCTTCTAACCAATTTTGTGAAGTCACAGTTATCCATCAAGCTTTATCTTTTGAGGTCTCGATCATGCAAACGTAAGCATTTGCCCAGTCATTGTGACAATTCATTGTATATTTTTTATTCAGATGACCATGTGACTGAGGCTTGATTTGACTATTTTACTCAATTTTAGTATAAAAGGTAACTGTGAAATTGATTTCTTTGACTGGGTGATCAAAGATATTTGACTACTTCGTCAGGTTGCATCATAAAATCTCATTGTCTGATAAAGATCCTCAATCGTGCAAACATACTTTGGTCACCAAGTCACATAATTAAAATCTTTGTGAGCTCTCATTAAAATTCCAAAGTGTTAAAATAAGCTATGACCAAGGTTCAACTTTGCATTTTTAAATAATTAACAAAGCGTACATACTTAAAACAAGGGTTTTTCACTAGGGAAAACATTTTTTATGAAACTTCAAGGAAACCCTAAGCACTAGGAATGAGCCAATTTTATCATATTTTAGAGTTTGTACTAGAGAATTAAACACATTATAAAAAAACCCTAGCTATACATCATAGTTTATGACATTTTCACATTAAAATTTTCAAAAATTAGGCAAATTGAAAATGAGGGCCAACAAGAAGCTTACAACTCATAATATCCAATCTCTACAATCTTACACATGTAACATGAGCAAACATCATGAACCATTAAAACTCTATGTTGAATTGATGATAGGGCACTAGATGCATCTTCAGTCATCACAATGTAAGGGTAAGCCTTGAATTTAGGTGGAGGACATTGATCATTCCTCACAATTTGCATGTTGCTTCCTTCAATATCTCTTTTCCAGACATAGACAAAGAATATGTCATTTCACAAGTAGGGTTTTGAAAATTAACTTCAACAATCTTTGAAAATAACTAAACTTGACACTTCAAGTCTTACTTATTTCATTTTGTAGTTTTTGTTGATGGCACATTGAGATTCATTTGCACTTTTTCTGAAATTTCCTTTGAATTGCCTATGTGCTTTAAATCGCTTGGTAAATGAAAACAAACTTCAAAAATTGATATATACCTTCAATCTATCGAATTAGGTCTGAAATAAATGTGGTGTACTGTATTATGTGTATTATAGCTATCTTGACCTTCACATAAATTTTTTTTCACACCACTTTCCTCCCATCACTCAATCTTTATATGCCTAGCTCGATCAACATATCATCTTGGTTCTATATGAACGCTCTACTCATATGGATTTATTTGGCCACTACAGACAATAGCATTGATGCTCAACATCTATTATGCATATGAATTATTTTGCTCAATTTTTCTCTCAGAATTTTCTTGTGCATCTTAATTCATGTAGATATGGACTTTTAATCACATCTCTTGTTAGGAGGTGGTATGTAATTTTTCATTCAAGTGTATAATTCCATACATACCTTCTTTTTTTAGTTGGATGTGGTGTGATCACCTAATCCATTAGATTGGCTGATCTCTACTTCACTTGATCCACTACTTCCAACTACTACTTTCTTTCTCTAGGTTTGACTCATCTCTTTCTTTGTTTGTTCTTTTTCAACTTTTCATTTTTATTTGATGTGTTCATTTCTTGGTGTTGATGCTTCGGTCATACAATTCTTTCTAACATGTCCAACCTTGTGACAACTAAAGCAAACTAAGCTTCCATTTAACCATTCTTGTAATTGCCTTTGAGATGTGTCTTAATGCAAATCTTTGGAATGTGACCATATTCTCCACAATAATGACAATTATACCATGTGTTATAATCTCAATTGTAAGAATGAGTTTTCTTAAGTGCATGTGCTTGCTTCTTAGATGTCTAATTGGATTTTTTCTTGGATCTGCATTCTTGAGCTCTATGTCCATATTTGTGATAGTTATTTCAAATGACCTTCAAATCTAAGTGCAATAGATGTATCACTTTCCTTTGACCTACATTCACGTGCTTGGTGACCTTGTTTGTTACAATTAGAGTAGTTCTCAGTAAACTTAGGTTTAGCATTATGCATAGCAATCTTGCATCTAAAAATATTTTCTGTGTGTCTAGGTTTTCCATAATGATAACATGTAGATTTTCCTTTTAGTTTTGCATTTCCTTTCTCTCCACTCTTTGGTGATTCTCCTTCTTTAGTAGATGAATAGTGCTTGACATGTCCTAGTCTAGAGGTGTCACTAGGTGTTCTTGGTGATCTCATTAGTTATTCAAAATATCTTATAGCTTCAGTTGGTTTATTCATTCTTTCCAATAGTTCCTTCTTAGATCTTATATTTGCAATCTCTATGTCTTTTCAATTCAACTCCTAATTTGCACATAGCAATTGATTCATAATTTCCAATTGATTGTTTGTAAGCTTCTGCACATCAAATGACATTTCTTCAAGTCTGGTATCCATTTGTCTTGTGTATTCTTTGGCCATGACTTTGTCTTCTTCAAATTTCTTTTTTTTGTTTAATCACTTCACATAGTGTTACTAATTGGATTTCATATTATCTCTTCAATCCTCTGACTTCTTCATTTAGAATGTTGTTCTTCTCTAATAGGTCTTCTATTGCCGCATCAATTTCACTCGAATTTCCACTTTCAAATGGTCTTTGGTATCTACTTCTTGGTAAAGTGTATAGGGTCAATGCAAGAAGTTGGGTCTCACTTTTGGCCCAAAAGTGGAAGTGTTTTTCCTATTTTTGAAATATTTTTTCAATTGATGCCAAAATTTGAGGCATTTAAAAATTAAATATAAAAAAACTCCAGAAATAAAAATTGTAGTGCCTGGGATCTTCTTTTTGAATATGTAATTTATTTGTATACCCATTTGATAGATTATTTTTTTGGTATGGATCTTTAAAAACCACTTTTCAAAATGCCTATTTCAGAACCATACCACGCTCATGTATGGACACCATAATTTAACATAACTAAATGAATTTTTGTGAATCCTTTTTAAAAAAAGTTGCTTGACACACCAAAGATTGATGAGAATATTTTTCTAGAATTTTTTTAATAAATATTTAATTATTATTAATTTTTAATTGGCTATAAAGGTAAATTTTTAAACCTCTTGTGTACGAACAACTTAATTTGATTAAAATTCCATTTTTTTCAATTTTTTTAACTTCAAAAGAATTAAATAAATATTGATGACATATAAATCAATTTAAGAAAATTTATAAAATAAAAAAGTTATTAAAGTTTTAGTGAACATTGCTATTTTACATTTAAGTACCACCTTTGATTAAAAAAAATACAAAAATAGTAAATAAAATCATAACACTATAAAATTTATATTTGTAAAATCAGGACAGTGAGAGCTCTAATGGTTTTTTGTTTCGTAAAAAAATTTGATCAGGAAGACCCTCTAAAAATTATGGCAAGGCATGAATTTGTCAGTTCAATGCCTTAGCTAAATCGAGTGGTCAAGGCATAAGCTTGCTCTCACCAAGCCTGTCACAAACCAAAATCTAAGGCAGGAAAAAATACCACCTCATGTTGTAAGAAATAGGCACCCATTATTTGAATTTCAAAAAATGGGTACCTGTTTTGAAAAACTAAAAGCACTATGTAAAATCCCTTTTTAAGAAACAGGTACCCATTTTTTACTTTTAAAAAATGGGTACCCAATTTTTAAAAGAATGGGTGCCCATTTTTAAAAATCGGGTACCCATTTCTGAGAGGTCTCATTTTGTGGATTTGACTTCCATGGAATTGTGACCCAACTTCGTGCATTCACCCTATAATTTTTTTGACTAGCCATTTCTTTCCTTTTCCTTGAGATTGTCCTTAATTCCTCTCTTATTGTTTCAAGTTGTTGTAGTATGACCTGGATGTCAATCATCTGATTCTCAATAGTCTTTTCTAATTTGTAAGCCTCCATCTCTAAGATCTTAACTCTCTAGCTACTAGACTTATTTTAGGAGAACAAAGCTCTGATGCCAATTGTTGGAAGTCTTATTGGGAAGCAAGATACTGGCGGGGGTGGGGTGTGGGGGTGGATGGGGGTGAATCAGTATCAATGAAACTTTTAACTCCTAGAATAAATTAACAAATTAACTACATTCACTCCTAATCCATCTCATATCTTAAAATCATATACCGTGTAACCATAGAATATTGAAATAGATCTAACTATGCATCACATCCATCCACATGAAAATATATTTAAACACATAACAAAAATATTTTAGTTACCCATAAACCCTCCAAGGTGAAGGTAAAACTAGGGTGGGGATGACACCCACAAACCTTCACTGCTCCAGCAACAAAGTTTGTCTGTTAGTGCTAATTTTTTTATTCACTTATAATGATTTACCATGTGAAGGGGTTGCTTTGTTAAAATATTTACAACACTATTAAGTCTACCTTGATTTTAGGATTTAAACTTACAATGATGTAAGCACTATGATAGGAGATTTAATTAGGTCTATTAGGACCACTCTATTAAGAGATTTAATTAGGTCTATTAGGACCACTTTGTTAAGAGATTTTTTCCTAATACAGTGGTTAGACTATCTCAGTACACAATCCTTTGGTTTTTTCTTATGAAGCTGATTACAAATCTTCTCGCTGTCTTATCTAAATTGATCTCCTTATATGATTTTGTTTATTCTTCCCTTCACTTCTACATTTCTCTGTGTGATCACTTTATCAAACTTATCCTTCCTTGCTATGTCCTTAGTCTCTTCTCACATTCATTATCTTTCCTTTTATACAAGTACACAGTAATTTAGGGTTTGAATCCTTCTTAAATAGCAATCTAGAGAAGGTTCTAGATCAAGATCAACAATCCAAAATGCTTCCTTTTGTTGATTAGTCATTCTATTTTTTTGATTGGTTACTTTTCCTTCCTAGGGATTGATGTCCTCTAACAATATTCATAATTATCTCCTTAAGTGTCTTTACAATCCATAAATATTGCATACAAATTAGTCAAAATGATTTACATAAGTGTTTGTGTCATTACAAACACATATGTCAAAACTGGTTTACTCAAAAATTGAATATCCTAATGCTTAGTTATAACAAACATTTATGTTGTCCCTCAACTTCTATATGCTTGGAAAATATTGACTCACTCAGCATAAACTATCTATTATTTTCTCAACTTCCTCATATTTTAGTCAACATATGACTCAGTCTCTACTAGGGTTCTCAACAACCTTAGACTTGCTTGACATGAAATAAAAATATAAACAAGTCCATCTAGCTTGGCCTTCATTTTGCCTAGAAAATGACTAAGTATTGGACACTAATAGGCAACAAGGCCTAAAGATTAACACTTTTCATATGAATTCAATGTTGTTAAGACAAAAGAAATGCTAGATCTACGGAATTTAAGTGTGAAATGAAATATTTTACTATCACCTAAAAGCAGATGTCATTGCAATTACTAGTGTTCCTCTTGTTAAAGTAATAAGAATTAATTCTACACAATGAATAAAAAAGGTTCTTTTAATCTTTAAAAATATTCATACACTGGACATCTAGTTTCAATTTTTCTTAAAGTAAAATGATATCCTACTTAATGGAGTTGTAGAAAGCACAAGATTGATCACTATAAGGAGCCTCGAATTCATGGCATGATAAAATTTGTCCTCACCCAATCAAAATGTAATAAAAAAAAGCAATAGTTGTGGGTATATTGTTCCATCAATTAGTGAATTAAATGTAAGTATTGTATTTAAAGATCATAATTATGAGGACTATGGTAAAGAATAGGAGCAATCTTTTATGAAGTAAAGTTGAAATTTAATTTAAATAACTTTTAAGAGGTATATGTATTACTACATACCAAATATAAATTTGCATCGTGAGTTATTAGATATTCGATTTTGAAAAATTGGATTAAATGCTAGTTATTATTTTAAATACATCTATTTCACAAATGTTGGGTGATATCACTTGAGTTATTTAATTTTATATGGACTTATTAAAAGTATATCTTAATTTTAATTTTTTTAAAAATTGATTGATTCTTATTTTTTATATATCTAACTCATTGATAGTGTATATATTGATAATATTGTCAAAATTAATTACACTTCAATGTATAGTTACAATCAAGTCTTATACAAATATTGATTCTAGCATTCTTATTATATAATTACAATAACTAATAACAACAATAAGATCTTATCAATAATTTTTCTATACTAACTTTTAAATATCTAGATTAATAGAACTAAATTAGAAATAGTACTAATAAAAATTACTTTTAATACAAATAGCATTCAATAAACACTACATAAAAGCTACACAAGGATGATTTTTAAGAACAATATCGTGTTTAATGTTTAGTTGATATAGTTTTCCAAATCACATAAGAATAGTGGATGTAATGTCTTAAATAAAGCCAATAATAGAGGTAGTTTTTGCTCTAAATTTGGATATTTCTTATTACCCACAACACATCCCTAATACTTTCATATAGAGGTTATTTTATACCTTCTTATCTCCCATAAACATATATCCTTCAAATAATGATCATGTTAAAATAAAATCACACCTCTTCATAAATAATATTTATCATGCATACAAGTCAAATCACACCTTGTTCAAGAATATTTCCTTTTAAAAAATACACTTAATAAGTTGCTCACTTTGCAGAATACTCTTAATCACAATCACATCTCTTGATCAATTATTGACAATTATTAGTTTGGTTATCACTAAATACATCATTGCATTAATACCATTTTTCACTCAATGATTATTGCGTTTACAAATATAACAAATGCCAATGCTAACACTATCCAAATAAGTGTTAGCACCTTCACTAACACTTCATGTTAAGTGTTAGAACCTTTGCTAACACTTCACATTAATTGTCAACACATTTTCCAACACTTAACATTAAGGGTTATCAAAGGTGCTAATAGTTAACACCTTCGTATGGTTTTAACATTGGCTTTAGGTAACACTTACTTTGTGTTAGAATCATTGCTAATACTATCCAAATAAGTGTTAGCATCTTTGTTAACACTTCACCTTAACTATTAGCACCTTTTCTAACACTTCACATTAAGTGTTAGCACATTTGCCAACACTTAACATTAAGTGTTGGCAAAAGTGCTAACACTTTAACATCTTCGTATGGTTTCAATGTTGACTTTAGCTAACACTTACTTTGTGTTAGACTCATTTCTAACACTATCCAAATAAGTGTTAGCACCTTTGCTAACATTTTACATCAAGTTTTAGCACCTACACTAACACTTCACATTAAGTGTTAGCACATTTGCCAACACTTATCATCTGAGGTGAAGTTTTTCAAAAAATTCCACACAATTTCAATGTTATCTTCTTTGATCTAATCCTTCTTTTTCATTATAACCAATCAAAATTCCAGACCTCAAATAAGAGCATCAAATATCTTTGAACTCATTAAATAACTCCTCCTTTCCTAATACTATGGTTTCAACTTACATTGTTATTCTCTTTTGGGGTTAGTTTTTTCAAAAATTTCAACACAATTTGAATCTTATCTTCTTCAATCACATCCTTCTTTTTCATTAATCAATAAAAATTCTAGACTGAAATTCACAATGTATCACCTCTAGATGTTAAAATTTTCCTTCAAGAACTTAATACTTTGATACCATCTATTAAAAAGACATCCTGTGTATGGTTTCAATCCACACTATTTTGGAAATATAGTAAATATTCTCTTTTGGGGTTAGGTTTTTCCAAAAATTCCACACAATTTCAAGCTTGTCTTCTTCAATCACATCCTTCTTTTTCATTATAACCAACCAAAATTCTAAATCAAAATTTGCAATGGATCTTCTCTTTTGGAGTTAGGTTTTTTCCATGGATCTCCTCAAATTGATAACCATTTCCTTCAATAAGTTGATGATTTGATAGCAACAATTAGAAAGACATTAAGTGTATGGTTTCAAGTGACATTGTTGCAGAAGTATAGTAAATATTCTCTTTTAGGGTCAAGTTTTTCAAAATTTTCCATACAATTTTGAACTTGTCTTCTTCAATCATATCCTTCTTTTTCATTGTAACAAACCAAAGTTTTAGACAAAAATTTGCAATATATCTCTTGAGGCTATTAAACTTTTCCATTGCTACAACTATGCATACCATTGCCTTAGTGGTCAAGCACATTCAAGATACTAGCTATTCATATAAGGTCCATCACCAACACTAGAACTTCATTATTTGTGTTTAATGAATGGTTTGAACCAATATTGTTCCAGATAGATAGTACATTTTTTTATTTGAGGTGAAGTTTTTCAAAAATTTCCACACAATTTCAATGTTATCTTCTTCAATCTTATCCTTCTTTTTCATTGTAACCAATCAAAATTTTGGATCTGAAATAAGGATTCAAAATTTTTAGTATGAGTTTCACTTCAGAATTTGGTGATGTTAACAACCAACTAAGCCTTTTTATTTTATATCAAAATTTCTAATTGGTTAGAAACCTTTCATCATTTTATCTTTTTTCCCTTTTAGCAAAACATACTTTACATTTTTTCCTATTAGGGTTTCCATCTTATGGTCCATTGAAATATAACATTTTTGTGACCCTATGAACCTGAAAGCCAAAGTCTCTTGATCTTATGCTTTGTAGTTTGTCATGTAGTCAGAGATCGTAACTATTGTATCCCTTTCAAAGCTATTAGCATACTCTAGTGGTTAATATAATCTCACTATAGAATTGGAACTGTTAATTCTTCCTTTGAAAATATCCTTTTGGTCTTACATTCCTTCTTAATCGTAGCATTGGATGACCTTTGTAACACACCCTATGGCTCTACGCTTTCCCTTTGATTGTATCATTAGAAGATGTGGTGCCCTATTGGAATTATCATTTATGTATTTACACTCAAGCCCTAGCCATACCATCGAAGCTCATCTCTAGACTTAAGGACTAATAATTACAACTCTACACTTAGCCTTTGGAATGTAAGTCAGGAGATAATTTCACCTCTACAAAGATGAACTTACATTGATACGCTTGAGACCTAGGCATTAGGTCAGGACACTTGGTTCATAATGTGTAAAATATCTTACAACTTTATGCTTAACACTTAGTTGCGAGATTGGGGAAGAGTAAGGAATATTCTAACTTTAACTTATGTATTCTTGCTTGTGAATAAGACCAAGGAATAGGGTAAAGTGTCAGCCATAGTATAAAATATTTTTGACTAGGTAAATAATATGGATAAAACACTTAACCTTGTCTTAATTTATAAAAGATAATTTAATTTTTTGACATAATGTAGGGCATGAGCTAATTTAATTAGGGTTTCTCTTACAAAATTTTCACAACACAATACATGAAACCCTTCCTACACATGCTTACCTAATTTTCATAATATTTTCAAAAAAATTGACATGGTGAAAATACATTCCATCACAACCATTCTATTTTCATGTGGAGTCCTTGGAATAGTTTTTTGCCTACAAATACCTTTAGAGGAACAATGATCTTCAAACTCTTTGTTTTAATATTCAGTACCATTATTAGATCTAAGACATTTTAGTCTTTTACCAGTCTCATTCTGAACCAAGCTTTTATATTTCTTAAAAATTCAAATACATTACATTTTTGTCTAAGGAAATAAATCCATACTTTACTAGTTGCATCATTAATGAATGTAACATAATATAGAGACCTGCCAAGGGAAGATACATGAGCTAGTCTCGATACATCAATATGCACAAGCTTTAATTTCTTATATTTCTTTTCCTTCTCACTCTTCACAAAATTAACTCTCTTTTGTTTTCCATAAGCACAAATTTCACAAAAATATATAATTGAAACATTTTAGACCTAGTAAAACTTTCTTTTAATGAAGTAATTTCATACATTTTTCACTCATGTGTACAAGCATATTGTACCATAGGGTGCTATTTCAGAATCTACAACAACTTTTTGATATTCTCCCTACTCAAGTACAACTACTATTTTTGAACATTGATTTTTCTCTTAAATAATTAAAATAGAAGGAACAATATGACATGTACAAAGATATAAGGTGTCTGCTTTCACACCTTTTTCTACCACTAAGGAATATTTTGAAACCTTCCAGTTTTTATAATTAAAAATTACTATGCAACCCTCATCACCTAATTGCCCTTTTAGAATTAAATTCCCACCCAATCTTGCAACATGTCTTGCCTCTTGTCATAGCCAATGATTGTCATTTTGTAATGTGTATAGTGTAAAAATGGAAGCAATCCACCCTATACACAAAAAAAGGGATAAGACCAAGATCCACTCTTTATATTAGGTTTGACTGACACAAAAAGAAGTATCAATGCATAAACCCAATACAAAGTGATCAATAACTCGAGTTTATTTCCCCCTCACCTCCTCCTTAAGAGGCTTTAAGAAAGAAGATAAATAATGTAATGCTGAAATATAAAGTATTAAAATGGAAGAAGGGTAAGATGATATACCTTATGAAATATAAACATGAAATTGGGTTGTAAAATAAGCTCAAAAATTGTTTTAATTTAGAATATAGGATGAAAAATAAGTAACAAGAAAAACCCACAAATTTCTCGGTGATTTTTCATGGCCAAACTGAATGATCAGGGGTGACTTGATTGACCTTGCACATCAAGGGTGACCCGGTTGACCTTGCAAGAATGAGTGCAATTATATTTTCTAATTTGGCTATTCCAAAGAAAGTAAAAAGGGGTATTTGAATATGTAACCTATTTTCCAATCCAAGATCCAAACTTACAAAATAAAAGGAATTTTTTTTTGTCATTAGGCAGGAGGGGGTTCCTTGGTCAAACCTCATTTTATGAATTAACCTTGAATTGAAATAAATATAGAATGATAGCAACTAGTAGTGATAGATCTAACATGAACTAATGTAAATCTATGAATATGCTCTTGAATTAGGAATAAAATCAAGTATGTAGATGTAATAACTTTGACTCAACTTGAAAAGCCCTAGAAAGGAAATCAAAGTGAAATAAAAACCTTCATGAATGAATGTGCCTGCAATATTCCTTATAAATGAATGAATGTAGATCTTGAGAGGATGAATGTAGAAGATGCAACAAAGGATCTTGAATGTATGAAGCCTTGAATGTTGAGAATGTAATAGAAGATCTAGCATAAACTCCTTCAATAGCTTAAATGCATGAATACTTGATCTTCAATAGAGAAATTTCTTGAATGCCTTGAATGCTTGAGATCTTCAGAGATGAGATATCATATTTTTTTAAATGGAGCAAATGGAAGGGCTTATAAAGGGTATAAAATTGACTAACTCTCATAGGCCAAACCACCTAGGAATCAACACCCTAATGACATCTAAACACAAGAATAAAAGAGAGGACCCGAAATAGGGCCCTATCAGGGACACACTATGTCGCTATCAACTAGGGCCCAAATTCTCTAGGATCCTTTCAGTATCCCAAATGAGGTCTTGGATCCCAAAAATTAGGCACATAGTCCATGATATCACCTTTTTGGTGCATAGAGAATACTCTGAGTAATTAAATGAATGGACCTAGTTGAATAGATTCTACCTCAAGCTTTACGCCATGAAGATAGGAGATTTAAAGATAATCTAAGAGGTTTTCCCCCAATTCTACCTAACAGAAAGGACAAAAAATGGAAGAAAGAAGGAAAGATACAAGGAGATTGATGATCTCACATTAAATAGGTGCTAAACCTTCATTAAATTGGAGTGATTTCAATTTAAGATAGTACATTTATCCCCCCACTTTAGTGAGAGTGTGGGTCAACCACAAGCCAAATCCTTTGGGGCTCTTATACCACTCTAATGTAAGAACAAGTCTTGTTCAACCCAACAATCTTCTAGAGTCTTCACTAGGCCACTTATTGTTGAAGTATAGCATTAGTCAAAGTGATATACTCATTACTTTGAGTATTTGTATTCATGATTTATATGAACATTATTTTATGTCTCTTATTATTGATGTGTGTGTGTGTGTGTGCGTGTGCGTGTGTGTGTGCATGTGTGTGCATGCGTGTGTGTGTAGACGTCTATGTATTCATAAATTACGTAAGTTCTAATTGGGCTCTTATAATCAGAGGAGACTATTGTGTTATGAAGCTCTTGAATGTATATGTTTCACCACCACATGTCTCTACGAGATGTAAATTTTTTGTAGCCTCTGTCAGATTGATTTTATTAAAGCTACCTCATTGATGGTAAATTATCCTTAAGATAAGTATCTTATATATATATTATATATTATATATATAATATTGTATATATTATATATTATATATATAATATTGTATATATTATATATATTATGCATTATATATATATATATATATAAAATAATATATTTATTATACATTATATATTATTATATAATAATATAATAATATTATATTATATTACATATATGGTTAATATATTAATATTATATATGTTTAAAGGTGAGTTATACATATAGTTATTTAATAACTAAATGGTGATTAATTATAGAGACATGTCTCTTCATGTCTCTTGAAGAAACATGTCTCCTCCTCTCATATTTATATGAGATCCAAATCTACATTTGCAAATCATCAATTATAGTGGCCATGTTAGTACATTGACAACTATCCTAAAATTAACATGGTATTAGAGCCAACTACAAATGTATCAAAAAGTATGCAGAAAGAATAATACACTTTTAGAAAAATATAGTGGAGAGTGCATAGGTAGCAATGACTAATAACAAGGATGGACCAAAGAGTATCGATGAAGTTGGACTCTAAGGGAGATGGTGACTACAATCATAAAAATATATAGGAAAAGTATAGACATTTAGAAGTTTGTCCTTGACGTGATGGAGGGAACTCAAGGAAGGAGAACAGAGGGAAACACAATTATCAACTCCTTAAAAGGAACAATAAAATAAAATAAAATGTTTGTACATAGTGTAGATATGTGGAAAATTATTTATTATTTCACAAATGTAGAAAATTATTTATCATTTCATAGATACAAAATTTTAATACAAACTAAACAAGAAATTTAACTGTGAATAGCAATCCAACATGTATGCTTCATACACACAATTTCCCTTATCATCATTATGAAGGGCCTTCCAAGAGGGATATGGTGCAATTACTAAAAGAAATCTTTACCACTAAATAAATAATTATTAAAGGAGACATAGTTTCAACATATAGTGACCATCAGAAATGGTTATGATCGAAGATGGTTATGTGCCTGGCAGTCTATACAGATGATTGTTTAAAACATCAATTACAATATATATTCATACATGAAGGTGAGTCATCATCTAATTGATAACATTATGAATGATTAATAAGAATTGGTGGTCATGAAGAAAACTAACTAGTGTATCTATAGGGAACAAAAATTTCAAATAATCATGAAAGTTCTATTAACTATGATATCTATCAAACCAAGAAGCACATAATCATGTTAAGAATTTAAAATATTAACATCATGGATATTTGAGGTATGTGGTGGCCTCTTGAAGGGCATATAAATATAGATGACAAAGGTATACAGTAACTTGAAGTAGGAATCTATCAATTCCAATAAAGTTCAAACATAATGGAACCTAAAATGGAACAATTATGGTTAACAACATCCAATATTAAGATCGCAAACAAAGAGTGATAGGAGTGATTATATACACGAAATCTAAGTCAACACATGAGGAAAATATTAGTGTTGGAATGAAGAAGCCATTGAGGATTATTTATTTTTGTAATGAGTATAGGTAGTGATGAATCCAAAATAGAGTCATTATAGAGCACTAGAAAATGAATAATTGAAATAATGATTTCCAGCTCAAGCTCGAAGAAAATGTTATACAAGACAAATAAAGATGGACTATGGCAATTAGTGGAGAAAAAATATTCCCAAACACTATGAAGACCTTACCACTTCCTTTATTGTTGATTAGAGAGGCATACCATTGTGAAGACCATGCGTCATGAAGTGATGAGCAGACACACACTATATTCCATATAGACATCATATGTGGAGAATAATTTTGTGAAGTAGCTAGAGTTATCGGATCCCATATTCCTTACTAAGGTATGATTAGTATAAAGATTCTTCCCTTATATAATGATATGAATATACTAACATTAGTTTTATCTATATATATATATATATATGTGTGTGTGTGTGTGTGTGTGTGTGTGTGTGTGTGTGTGTATATGTATATGTATATATATATCTACATATATACATATATACATATATATATATATATATGTATATATGTATATGTATATGTATATATGTATATATATGTATATATATATATATATGTATATATACTATATATATATATATATATGTATATGTATATATATATATATGTATATATATATATATATATATATATATATAATAGAATCAAGTATTAATTCATAAATGTTTTTTTTTAATATGAATTATATATTGGAGAAAAGATTAAAATAGAAAAACCTAAGTTGATCCAAGATAATCTTGGTGGAGAGTAAGTTAAATATATAAATTCATTAACTAGTTGAAGGTCTAATAGCCTTGTAAGGGTTATATATATTTACATATATTGGTCATAATAAATACATGGACATATTTCATAATGGATTATAGAAAATGGCAATGGTTATAATCTATAATAAAATCTTAATTACTAAGCGAAGGATGGCGACATAGATTTAGGCACATGATTATAAAGCTGAGTATAATGTATGTTCTTCTTGATATTATTATTGAATAATATACACATATATATTTTATTAGATGTACCTCTACATAATTAAGTTAATGAATATAGAATACTCTTTGTATTGAATATTGTAAAATGTGTATTAATATAAATACATTTATTCAAAATGATATTTGATAAATCGATATAATGTTTGATAACCATAAAAGAGATTCATTATGAGAATGCAAAAGGTAAAGATGAAATACATTTATATTCTAACTTCTATACATCACGAAGTATTTTTGTTATGGTATAAGTTAAAATACTAACATTCTTATTTTTATTTCTATATATATTATAATAATTATTTGCCTTGATCTTTTCCTCCAATAATGTTATTACAGGAGGAAGGAGATTGAGATTAAGAGGGAGCTACACATTTGACATTTCATCAGTTGCAACCTTGAAAGAGAGGGAGCAAATAGAGGATACGGTTTCATCAACCTTTAGTGAAATCAAACATATTGATTTAGATGTAGTAAACCATGCTATGGTGGAATCTTCAATGATAGATACAATTATAACAGTCAAGAGGACTAAAATTCATACAACTGTGTGATTTCAATGAGCCTACCCCTTATATGCATCATATCAAACTGGTGACTTCAATTGAACCATCTACGATAAATGATAAATGATACTTGACATATGAGTTGTAGAGTCATTCAAGTGGCACAATCATACTCAATCAAGATATTGGTGTATTATGGACAAGTTTGTGTTCATTTCTACTATTAAGCTTAATGAATGTTTCGAGCTTCAATGGATAAAAAGGCATGTTGGAACTTAGAAAGAAGTCATCAAATTTGATGTGATGTAAAAGTGTTCAATGATATAAGAGTGGGAATTTTACATTGTGGGGGGAATAATAGGCAATGTTTTATTTCCACTTGAGCCATCCTTAGAAATGGAGATATTCCATGACCCTCATGGGAAGATAAGTACTTGTATCTTTTACATTTATCTATTCATTTACTTGTAATTCTATACATACTATAAGGGTTATTTGCTTTGGTCTTTTGCTTTTTGTTTGAGGATATTCTTATAGGAAAAGAACGTTGGTACTTCACGTATGCTACCAAATATTGTGCAAAATAAATCTAATGATAGTAGTTCGAAAGACCCTAATGATTAAGATGGATAAAGTGAGGCTCTTGAAGAAAACATCTTTGATGATTAAGATTATGAGATTCTTCTGCATTAAGAGGAAGTATGACACTTCTTCAAAGGCAATGCAAGAGCTTAGAAGATTCAGACTCAAAGAGAGTCTAGAAATACATGTGGGTGATTACATGATGTTGATGAGCCTACTCCTGCATATATCATGACAGAGTGATGAGTTTGACAGGCAGCCTTGGGTAAAATGTCATGCCAAAAATACAAGGACAAAAACACATGTATAATTATTTATTTTATTTTAAAACAATTAAATCCACTAAGTTGATAAGTTTAATTTAGTTAAGACATAGGTACATTGCAAGACAACAACATGGTTCTCCTAATAGTTTCCTGACATTTCTTTTTAAGTTTAAAGTCAATGTGTAGGAGTAGATTGATAAGTTTGAACATTTGTTGTTAGCATGATTTCGATGTTTGTTTCATTATTACATTAAGTTTAAACCAATATATACAGAAAAATAAATAAATCAAAATTATCCTAAACACATAATACTAAACATCTATCTAGACCAAAATACATTATCTAATGTTTATCATATTTTGGGACAACATTTGTTGCCCCTAAAATGTACTAATTAAATCTATTTTATATATTCAACATTTAAAGTTTAATCTAAAAATCTATGTCAATTTTATAGCTTGTATTAATCGAAATCATAATCACACTATCTTTCAATTTTAAGAATAATATAACTACTAATAGTAAAATGAGCTAATTAACTAATCTATATAATTAACTTTAATTAATATTGAAATTCAACTTAACAATCACTAATTACTAACATAATGATTCTAAATTATTTCTTTAAACAAATTAAATAAATCCACTAACTTATCTTAAACAACATATTATACTAATAATGAAAACTAACTTTTTAATTACTACCCAATGTTAAACCGATTCTAACACTAAATTATTCAATCATTAAAAACAATTATAAGTCAATTACTTTCCTAACTAACACTAAAATAATTTCCAATATTAACTTCTACTAATCACCATTTAATTAGAAGCTAACTCTAAACTACAACTATATTTAATTAAAACCAATTTATAATTGCCAACATTTATATATATATATATATATATATATATATATATATATATATATATATATATATATATATATATATATATATATATATATATATATATATATATATATATATATATATATATATATATATATATATATATATATATATATATATATATATATATAAACTAAAATTTAAAATACTATGACTAAAATCTTAAAAAACAATTACTAAATACAATATTAAAAGAAACCTTCTAACCTAAACATAACACTAACCAAACTTCTTACTAACCTATAAGCTAACATCCTTACATCTAACTCAATGCTAAACCATACTTAAATATGCTAACATTTAAGACACATTAGTTACTAATTATAAAACAAAACTAACCAAACTAAAAAAAACTTTATTTTAAGTAAACATACTAACCTAGATAG
This sequence comes from Cupressus sempervirens, assembly GCA_028749045.1. Classification (NCBI taxonomy): domain Eukaryota; kingdom Viridiplantae; phylum Streptophyta; class Pinopsida; order Cupressales; family Cupressaceae; genus Cupressus; species Cupressus sempervirens. Next base: position 991,320,833 of record CM053787.1, read on the forward strand.
TACTTACTAACTCAATTCACTAACATCTAAATTAAAAGCTAACTTTAACCCTAAACTATCCCATCCTCCAACTAACCTCCTCCAACACACCAAGGCACTTTCCAAGGAGGGAGGCTAACCCCAACTTGCCTTGGGCACCTACCAAGGAGACAAGGAATTAATGGGGTGATGACTTTTCAAAGGCCAAGCTTAAATTTTTTTTTTTAATACTATGTTTATTTTGAAACTCCATCCCCTCCCCACTTGCAACCTGACACCTAGAGAGTGCAGACATGGAGTAAAGATAGGGAATGAGTTAGGACATTAATTACATGTTCGCCAAGGAATGTACACCTAGAAAGGCAGGGAGGATAAAAGATTTAAAAAGAGTTTGGACTTAAAACAACATCCTCCAATCAAATTTTCCCCCAAATCTCATTTACTAGGGAATGCAAACTCACATAGGAGCACATGTTGCTCTTATGTCAGCCCATTTAAAATTCGCTTAGGAATATGCAGGGGGGGGGGGTAATAAGTGAGTATAGATTTATAAAGTTTTGTAGTTGGGTTTTTGGATATTTGTGATTTTATAATTTCTTTTGTTTTACTTTCACTTTTTATTTAAATATTTTAATATTTTTAAAGGATATTTAGAGAATCCTTTTAGAATCTCTATTTCAAGTGAGGAGGATTAATTTATCCCCATACATAAAGCAAAACCATATTCTCTCAAAGATGAGTGAATTTTCTCAAGTCCATTTTTCTTTATTCCGAAGTATAGATTTTCCAAGCCATTGTTTTTTTTTTTTTGTGTCAAAATATTTTTTTTGTTTAGCAAACTAATTTCATAACAAGAGGTGTATGTTTTTCTTATCTAATTGGAATTACCAAAATGCATAGTTAACCAAGGGATCAAATAATTTGTTTTAACAACAACATAAGATTATTTTGTCTCCCAATAATCATGAAAATGAATTGAAATTCCAAACATAACACAAATTTTTTTTTTCTTAACATATTTGAACTTGAAATTTTGTATAATTGAACATCACCATTTTATCTACTTTTCAATACGCATGTGCATATAATTGAAAATATGAGAATCCCATAAACAATGATATTACTCAATCAATTTTTAAATTTTTTTTTTATTGACCACCTGATTCAAAGGCTCTGCTGGGAAAGAACCAGTAAGAAAACTCGACATTGTTTCCACTTCAACAATAAGTTTAAATTCATAACATTATTAATAAGGAAGAAAAATTTTGGAGGCAAAGATCGAGGATCACCTGGCTAAAGGAAGGAGATCGAAACACTAAGTTTTTTCACCTAACCACCCTCAAGCACCATGCTAGTAACAGGATCTATGGTATCAGAAAGGGGCAGGAGCTGTTAACTGAAGAATTTGCCATCTCGGAAGAAGTTGTTTCCTTTTTCTCTAGCCTTCTCTCTGAGGACCCAATGCTTTCCAATTTGGACCAGGAGGATTTGTTACACTGTATCCCTCAGCTCATTCAACCTATACATAATAAACAACTCTGTGCTATTCCTAATGCTTCAGAAGTTAGAGAGGCTCTCTTTTCTCTGCCTGCTGACAAGGCTCCAGGCCCGGATGGTTTTCCCTCTTTTTTCTTCCAAAGGTTCTGGCCGGTGATCATGGGAGAGGTTGTTCAGGCTGTCCAGGAATTCTTTGGAGCCAAATCTATTCTCAAGGAGCTAAACTCAACTTTTGTGGTTCTCATTCCTAAATCCCCTGGGCGGACTCGTTGGACAACTTTAGACCTATTAGTCTGTGCAACTCACTCTACAAGATCATCTCTAAAGTTCTCACTTTAAGAATGCTCAAGATCTTGCCCATGATAATCTCGTAGCATCAATCGGGTTTTGTTCCAGGGAGACAAATTTTGGATTCTGTCCAGATGGTGCACGAAGTCATCCACTCTCTTGAGGCATCCAAACGGGAAGGTATGTTTCTCAAACTAGATCTTTCTAAAGCTTATGACAGGGTGGACTGGTCTCTCCTTGGGAAGGTCCTCTCGACTTTTGGCTTTGACAGTAAAGTTTGCAAAATTATCTCTCAATTGGTGTCCACCTCCTCCTTGGCTGTTCTGGTTAATGGAGTCCCTTCTAATTTTTTCAAACCTTCCAGAGGCCTCAGACAAGGAGACCCCCTTTCACCCATTTTGTTCATCATTTTAGCTGAATGCTTAGGAAGGATTATAGACTGTAGAAAGCGTGATGCTTGTATTAAAGGGATCCTTCCCTCCTCTAATTGTGTTCCCTTCACTCATCAACAATTTGTTGACGATACTATCTTGGGGGGGAAGCTTCTGTCAAAGAGGCCAGAGCCCTGAAGAAGATTCTTGATACTTACTCCAGTGGGACAGGTCAGCTGATTAATTGGAACAAAAGCTCGCTCTTTTTCATCAACACCTCTGAGTTTAGACAAAGAAAAATCGCCAGGATTCTGGGTTGTGGGGTAGGCTCTTTCCCCTCTACCTATCTTGGTCTTCCTTTGGGATCCTCACCCCTAGAGTCTTTTTGGAATGGTATTTTGGACAGATTCAATAGGAAGATGGCTGGTTGGAAAGGGGTCTCTCTTAGTCAAGTGGGGAAATGCCTCTTAGTCAAATCTTCTCTTCAAAATTTGCCAATCTACGCCCTGAGCCTCTTTGGAATTCTGGGGAAAATAGCTAAAAGAATGGATAAAATCTAGAGAGACTTCCTTTGGAATGGTAATGAAGGGAAGAAAAGATATCCTCTTGTTGCTTGGGAGAAGGTTTGCCTCCCTATGAGGTACGGAGGTCTGGGCATTAGAAAGATCACTCACCTCAATAAGGCTATCCTAGCTAAACAAATATGGCGGATCTTCAGTAGCACCGGTGAATGGAGGGACACCCTGGTAAACAAGTACCTTAGAAGACCCACTCTTCTTTTCACCCTTTTTAATGAAGATATCCCAAAAGGATCGAACATTTGGAATGGGATCATGAAAGCCAGGGACCTGGCTAAGGCCAGGATATCATGGAAATTGGAAAATGGGAAGGACATCCAGTTCTGGTCGGATAGATGGCTTTCCCAAGATCCACTTATCAATAACCCTATTTATGAGAGATGGATGCAAGCTTGTACTGATCAAATTGGGTCCAAAGTTTGTGATTATTGGAATGGCCAGGAATGGAGTGACCTATCCCTCATCTCTGAGGACTTGAATCCTATAATGCTTATGCTCAATTCCATGATTCCTATCAATTTGGGGGATGAGCTGGTCTGGAGGGATAATCCCAATGGAAGATACTCTGTTGCCTCAGGCTATAATTCCCTTTGGAGCTTAAAAGAGAAGGCCCCTTGGGCGAAGGCTTGGATTTCGGGTCTCACTCCAAAGATCAACATTTTTTACTGGCTGGCTCTTCAGAACAAAATCCTTACTCATGACAATCTCATGAAGCGAGGACATGTTATGCCCAGTAGATGTCCCTTGTGTAAGAATCAGGCTGAGACCAGAAATCACATTTTCATCTTATGTGACTATGCCAGGGAGGTGTGGAATGTCATCACACATGATAATGAAACCCTCTGGTGCAAACCGGATAATCTCATGGATTTTTTCCATCAGTGGAAAGGTCTTCGTAAGATTGCTGGTCGGTAGGATCACTCGGACTAGATTTTACCCCATTTTTGCTGGGGAATTTGGAAGGAAAGGAATAATAGAATATTTAGAGGCAGAGAGGAGCCGGCTATAATCCTTGGCAGGAAGGTCTCGAAGAATATAAAGGAAAATCTCCAAGTGCTGAAGGAGGAAGAAGAAGAAGAAGGGGACAGAAAGATAGCTAAAGAAAAAGACAGGAACCTCAAAAGGCAGGATGCTAGCTGGCTTCTCTCCCCAGATGGTTGGTCAAAAGACAACTTTGATGGGGCTTCTAAGGGTAACCTAGGCCCTTCAGGTTGCGGTGGAATCATAAGAAATAGCAATGGGGAGGGAATAGCTGCCTTTGCTTCCCCGCTGGGAATCCAGACTATTCATCTGGCTGAAGCAAGAGCTGTGAGTAAGGTGGTCAAGTTGGCTTTTGAAGCCGGGATTACTAAACTCTGGCTTGAGGGGGACTCCAAAAACATTATTAATACCATTAATGGTATTTCCCCTCCCTCGTGGACAATTGCGAACATAATTGTTGAGACTTGCGCCACTCTCACAAAGTTCGATAAGGTCCACGTCACTCATGTTTACAGAGAGGCAAACCCAGTCGCTGATTGGTTTGCTAATAAAGGGGTTAACGCCACCAATAATCTGACCTGGCATGCCGAAAAAGATTTTTCGGTGGAGGCAAAGTTGCTCATCGACCAAGATAAAATCTTGGGAAGGACGGCTCAAATCCAATGCAATTATGGATAATAAAGATTGCTTAATAAATGGTAAGTGCCATTATTGGCATCGTGATTTTCACCAGCAAAAGGGGTTTCCTCTGACATTTTGACACGTTCGAAAGGACGATACCATTATTTTCAGAAAGGGGTATATTCACGGGTATCATAAAAGAAACATCACCATTTTTTCGAATGCAAATAACTTGCACAGATCAGAGTTCATGAGATTTGTGGAAGTTGATCAGGTAAACATGACGGGTGAGAGGAGCAGAAAGGAGCCGGTGGGGGAAGTTCAGAAGTGGAAGAACAAGGCCAAAGTTTCGAGAGAGCTGGAAAAGGGTGGGGTTACTAATTTCTTCGAGAAACTTCATGGATCGGATCCTGAGATCACTAACAGCATGGTGAATTCCTGGAATAATGGTAAGGTTAAGGTGAACGGGGTCTACTTTCAAATTATTGAGGATGTGGTTGCTGAAGTCACGGGGATTCCGATGGAGGGGCATAAATTCTTCAGAGACAAGAAGATGTCTTCTAATGCAATCAAGGATTTTGTGAAAAACACTGAAGAGCTGAACAAGCTGGGCAAGAAAGAGACATTTTTTGTAACGGATACTATAAAGAAGCTCTTGAGGTATGTTCTCTACGCTGTCATTGAATATATAACCCTAGACCCCAGGTTTGATAGGGTTAGGACTCACCATTTTGTGATTCTGAATCATTTTTGCCATGGTAGTAAGATCTCCTTCCCGTATTATCTTTTTAACTCGATGAACAAGGCCATTTCTAGTTTTAAAAAGAAAGCTACCGTCAACCCGGCACTGCATGAGGGTCTTCTGCTTCTGATTCATGAGCATTTCCATGCTCAAACCATTAGCAAAAACCCTATCCAGGGGGCGGATGTTGACAAGAGTAGCTCCAGTTTTTCCTCAGATTTCGACGATGTCGAGAGCATCAGCTCTGATGAGGTTTTTGAGCATTCAGGTAAGAAGACTAAAAGCCATAAGAAGGATTACCCCTCTATCAAATTACCCAGCAAAAAGAGCCCTAGAGGTCATACCCCAGCTAAAACTGGCTCTGCTGAGGTGGAGGAGGAAATGGATACTAATGATTCTGACAAGGTTTCGAAGGAGAAGCTGGATGAGGAGAAACTGAGAAAAAGACAGAAGAGGGAGGGAGAGAGCATGGAGCGCTCCAGTAGTCAGGGAAAGGATTCTCTGCCCATTCCCCTCTCCCCTATACATCCTCAGCCTCCTTTGGAGGAAAATGACAACTCTGGACAGATTGAGGGGGAAGTGCAAGTTAATAACAGAAGGAAGGCTTGGAAGAACTTCAATGTGAGAACGGCCACTATGGGAATCTACAGAGAGGCGATGAACCCCCAACTCCTGGTGGACGACCTCAAGAAGCCTAGACTCAATGAGCTAATTGACCCGGCTATGGTGGCTATTTCTGATAATACAAGAGAAACGGGCATGAATCTGTTGAACAATTCCCGCAATAGCATGATCGACAACTTCAGATCAATTAAATGGCTTTTCCATGAGCTTGAGGATGTCAGAGATAGGGTTTCCCAAATGGAAAAAATCAAGAGCAAGACAGGTGCTGAAAGCCAAGGCGACTGGAACAGCTGGGAGACTCTGATGGAGAGGAGAGTAAAAAATATTGAGAACTACAATCACAACTTGGCAAGTCAAATGATCTCCCTCCTCGCTTCGATCAACAACAACATCCTCTCTCTCTTGGAAAATCTCAAAGACAGGAACCAGATGGAGGAAGATGATAAACAGAACAGAGACAAAATAGGCTGGATGTGGATAAAGCCAAGGACAACACTATGGAGTAGGATTTGATGAACGCCCAGGATCATAAGGCAGAAGAGAAACAAGAGTGCGCCGAAGCTGCCCAGACCATGCTCGAGATGGAGAAGTAGTCTGCTAGGTTGGGTCTCTGTCCTTTGGTTTTTTGTTTCTCCTGGCTTTGGCTTTTTTTCTGGTCTCTGTTTTTCTGGTTGGTTCTCTGGCCTTTTTAGTGGGCAGTTGTTTCGGGCTGGGCCTTTGGGCTTATTTTCAGCCGTAAGGCTTATGTTTTGGCTGGGCATTTTTTCGCTTATTTTCAGCCTTTCTTGTTGTTAAACTTATGGGTTTCAGGACCCCTTAAAACCTGTTTACCTTATCAAAAACAATAAGTTTAAATACATTTTACACAGGATTTAAATCCTGAGGAGAAATCTCCCAACATAACTAAAATCTATTAACCATTTTGAATTTCCTTCTTGGCCCTTAACAAGGGATCCAAATGTTACGAATTCTGCAATACATCATGGTGATCATGGAGAGAATAAAAACTGACCGGGAGACAACCAATCATAACATGAAGATAAAATCAGACATTCACTCTCATCCTGGTTTGCACAACAGGTTCAACATTGAACCTGACTAGGGAGAAGGTGGATTTTTCCAATAGGAGACATCGGCCACAACACCATCACACATTCCCTTTTGGGGCTATAATCTCAAGAACTTTCATTCTTCCACAGATGCATTGATATCACAAGGACTTTCATTCTTTCACTTCTCAAATTTCAAAACTCAAAACATGGTTTGTGCTGACGAGTAGGGGCCCATAACACCCTACTATCTCTCCCTCTTCTCATCCTAAGAAGAGACTCTACACTATTGGAGTCCAACTAAAGACCTTCCCTTGTACATGGCCACTTCTGCCCTATCCAAGGGTAAGTAATGCCAATACACCCATACAATCACTTCAAAATTCAAAGCAAAGAAACAAAGGAACACATTTAAGAAAACCTATTTCAATCCCTTCCAACATACTCAACACACATACAAACATACGTATGCAATAAAATTGAAACATGAAATACAATATGAAACAAAATGAGGTGAAGTGTTCCTACCTTCAAAATTAGGTTATGGCAAATGAACAAGTTTGAGAAGAGCACTCCCTTCCTTCTCCTTCTCCTTCAATCCTAATTTCCCTCTAAAACTAGAGGTTGAGTGAGCACTTAAAACCCTCTCAAAAAAGCCTCTAAATAAGATCCTAAACTCAACCACTCCAAAAAGCAATAACTCCCCCACTTACCTAAAGTTCTAGAGGCTTCTAACTCAACTAGACCTAAGGCTAACCTCAAGGTGGAGTTCAAGTTAACCAACCCATGATGAAATCAATCAATTTTCGCAATAAAGTGAAAATGGGGTTTTTGAGTGACCATAAAAGTCAACAAAAGGGGCTAGGGGTGTGGAAAATGCCTCCAACCCATACCCATACCCTTTAGGTACTTAGATTTCATGATTTTAGGCCCTTAGGATTAATTAGGGACCTAACAAAAGCTAGAAAATTTTAAGACTTTCTAACAACCTTCAAAAAGCATATTACTCACTAATCCTGATTACGGGTAATTAATCTCAATTACTAACTGATTAATAAAAAGGTCACTAACCTAGTTCGACTTGGGTCTTTAGGTTAATTGGTTAACCCTAACTATCATGTTGAAATGCATATAAAATTCACATGTGTCAAGCGACACTATAAAACACTGTTACGAAACATTAACATTTAAAGATTTATGCATATACAATTCACGTGTGTCAAGTGACACTATAAAACACTATTAAAAAACATTAACATTTAAATATTTCAAAATGATACATTTGTTCAAACCATGATACAAATAAAATACGAACAACAGGGTCTACATCTTTCATTAGATTTAACCCTAGTTTCCACAAATGGTACATAGGGTTCAATTTCATTTCTCCATTTGATTTTCCCAGCTAAAATATCTTGCACACTCATCGCACACATCAGTAGCTCAAGAAAATTACATGCATATATTCAAAAGTTATCTAGATATTTGCATAAATCAAAACATGAATCTATCATATAATTAATTTTTTAATTCATTTCTACTCACATTTAATCATTAGCAAACACATAATCAATATAACATAACTTATTTATTTAATTCAGATTAAAATGCTAGAATGATCATCATTAGGCATGCATATACCTAGACATCATAACATCACCAATAGGCATATTGAACCATCTGAAAGCATAAAAATAACCTAATCATCAAGGTACCAAAATTGACACCCTTATCATTAGGTGAAAATGCCTCGTATCATTGTTAGTGAAATTTTAATGTTTAAATAGTTGAGATAATGTAGTAGTTCTCAAATCACTAGGTATAAAAACATAGATGTATCAACTACTCTAAATTTTATTTAGGACATTCACAACATAAAAAACTACTTCATATCCATTCAAATCTCCTACAATAGATTTAACAGAGAAATTCATATTTAATAGGTACATCCAAGGAGGGGCCTTACATAAAAAGAGTTTCAGAGGAAGTAACTAGAGGGCCTAATTTCCTAGGATTGATGTTCAGAGGGAGCATTTTGAGGTGCAATCCTTTGTTAATGATATCTTCTGTACGAGAAGTTTTGAGTGAAATTCCTTGTAATGCATTCTTCTCTGTGAGAGAGAATTGAGGTGAAAGCCTTTGTACCACCCTCTGACTGGATTCATGGTGGTTACTATTTCACTTATGATATGTAATGAAAGGTGATGATCTTTTATTGACATATATAAACAAAAGGTAACCATTATAAGATGATGATCTTATAAATGGTAGAGCTATTTTTTATTAAATAAATAGGTTTTACAGGGAACCTAAAACCCAATAGTTAATACAAAAAAAGGCTGATGATAAGCGTGAAAGCCTAGCCAAAAAAGTTTAAGTTCATAGACTGATAATAGGCATTAAGCCCAGCCAAAGGAAAGAGTTCTGAGAAAAGACCAAGAAAAAAAGACAAGCAAAGCCATGGCCTAAAGACTGAACAAAAAGCCTAGAGACAACAATAAACAAAAGAACATGCAAGAGTTATTCCTCATTCTTTCACTCTAGGTCTTGCATAACCAAAGTAGCCTCAAAGGCTAGTTGATTCTCCTCCGCTTCCATTTGATGCGCCCTTTGGTTCTCCTAGTCCTGATCAGGAATGGAGTTGTCCTTTGTAGAGTCATCCTCTGTTATGGCCTCATCCTTGTCTTTTTCATCCTCATCTTCATGCATTTCAGTATCTCTGATCTAGCCCATGAGAGAGATAATCTTGTCATTAATGGAGCTTAACAAGGAAAACATCTGATTCACAAGGTTGTGATTGTAGTTTTCCAAGTTGTGTATCCTTTTTTTGCTAGACTGAGCCTGTCAGCCGAATCCATCCTCCTATTGGCATCCATCCATTTCCTTGTTGCCTCAATATGTTTCACCTGATCTTTGACCTCCTCAAGCTCATGGAAAAGCTATTTGATTGATCTAAAATTATCAATCATACTGTTACGAGAATTATTCAAGAGGTTCATCCCTATCTCCTTGGCTCTATTTGAAATAGCCACAATCACCAAATCAATGAGTTCTTCTAGCCTCTATTCTTCTTGATTATCCACAAGGATTTGGGGATTCATGGCCTCCCTGAAGATGCCCATCTTGGAAGTCTTGACATTGAATTTGATCCATGCTTTCCTCCTATCATTAGTCTATAGTTCCCCTTTCACATACTCCACTTTCTCCTCCTTTTGCTCCTTAGGATGGAGATGGACAGGAGAAAGGGGTAGCACAGATGCCTCCTCAAATTGAGGGCGCACTTCCTCCAAACTCTCCCTCTTGCATTTCTTCCTTCCACTTTCCTCCTTAATTTCCTCTTGCATCTCCTTAACCACCTCCTCAGACTCTGGTTCCTCCTCATCATTGTTTTCTCCCTCCTCTACCTTCTCTGGAGGCTTCTACTCGAGATCCCTAGGGCTTTTTTTGCTAGGGGTTATGGGGGAGGGTGATTTTTTAGCAAGGTAAGTTGCTGCTTTCCCCGAAGAAGAGATCCCTCCTTTCTTAGAGTTGAGGCTCTAAATATCATCTGAGTCATAGGAGTAACTAGAACTACCAGACTCCACATTCTTTATTTGAGGGGGGGCAATGCTTATAGTTTGAGCTGTGAAGTGCTCATGGATAAGCAGCAGCAGCCCCTTATGCAAAGTCGGGTTAGCGATGGGCTTCTTTTTGAAACTATCCATCGCCTTTCTCATTGAGGTTAACAAATAATAATGAAAGGAAATTTTTTCCTTATTCCAGAAATGATTCAAAATGACAAAGTGGTGGGTTCGGGCTCTATTAAACCTACGGTCCAAAGTAATGTACTCGATAACAGCTTTCAGAACATACCTCCATCACTTCTTCATGGAGTCGACGACATAGTAGGTGTCAATCTTTTTCAACACCTTCAATTCCTTCTCACTCTCCACAAAATCCCTAACCACATTGGCTGAGAGCTTCTTATCCCTGAAGAATTTAAAACCCTTGATAGGGATTTCGGTGACAGCTGCAATCACGTCCTCCATTATCCAAAAGAAGATACCATTCACCTTCACCCTGCCATCCTTCTAGGACCCCACCATGCTTTTGGTCACCTCTTGATTGAATCCATGTAGCTTCATGATATAATTGGTAATGCTACCCTCTTCAAGCTTTTCCCACACTTTCAGCCTACTTCTCCATTTCTCAAAATCCCCCACCGGCTCCTTTCTACATCTCTTGCCAACCATTTCCACACACTACATACCCACTTTACTCATGTGCTCTTCACTCTGTGACTGAAATGGAACTCTGAGAGTAAGCAAAGAACAGAGAAAAATAACCCTGCTATTGCCCTAGAAGTGATTGCAATAAACAACCCACAAAGTGTGTCGATTAATCAATAAAGGATTACTACATTTACAACTTCCCATGCTTCTATTATGAAAAGTACCCTTATTTCTTAACCCCTTTCATTTTCATTATTAAAGCTTGATTTTCTGGTAGACCTGTTATCATGGTTCTTTGGGCCAAAAATTTTTGGACACCATGATAACTAATAGACAGAAGGTAATCTTTGTAAGATGATGATCTTGCAAATGATAAGCCTATTATCATGAAAATTTTAGATATTGTTTCGGACAATTAGAGATCATTGATAATGAATGCATTATGATTACTCTAGATATTGTTTCGGACAATTAGAGATCATAATATATGTTATAATAGATTTTATAATAGTATGTTTGTAGTTATTTGACAAGTCACTGTTTCAAAGTGTTAAAGTCAAATAATATGTTTTGTATAGATACCCTTGATATTGATATCTCATAAGATGTTTTTTTTTTTCAAATGACCAAATATGACCTAAGTCATCAACCATGGAGAGTAAGGTTTTTTTCTAGGGCATTGGATCCATTCCAATGCTCATCAACTTAGAATGAAAAGAAACCCCTATTGATTTCAAGAAAACTAGCCTAATATAGATACAAGGAATTAGGCCTCAAAACACACCTTTTGGCTAATAAATCCAAAACTTTTTTAACAAGATGGAAAAAAACTTTGGCTTCTAATACCCTTTTGGAAGACCTTTTAGATTTATCAAGTCTCGCTTCCCCAACCCCTTCATATAGTGGGTTGCTATGATTAAGCCTACAAATAAGGGTTTTTCTAATTGTTATCAACCATCACAATGGTTTGGTCAAACACACAACACAACTTAACACCATTGCTTCTCCTTTAGCATGAGGATTCTTCAAACTCATGACCTCCTCTCCAACCACTTGTATTGAAGCTACCAATACATTCAACCCCATCAAACACTTCTACAACCACTATGATACCTAACCACGCTCCTCTGGCTTGCCTAGGGCATCACTTTAAAAATTCTAAACTTTCTTTCCAAGGCCCAAGATTTTGAAAAATTATTTTAAAGGGAGTCATCTCACAAATCCCAAGGAACCATTTAGATATCATGGTGGAAATGTGAGTTATAACCCCATGATTACTAACTACCTGGTTTAGATCAGCGATAGTTCCAAAAATAAAAGAATTTACAAAATGCTAAGAAATGAAACCAAAAAACCTATCTAACCACACACATAATGAGGAAATTATTCCTAATATCTCATGCACAAGCTAAAATATAGAGTTGAATCCATTTGTTTTATATGTAAGTTAAAATGCTATAACTATGGTAAAATTACTTAGCAACCCAACTTGCTCATTCAACAAACTTACTTCCAATGTTCATAACCCTTTTCATAGGTCAAAGGAAGCCTTATATAGGTTCAACACATAGGTCTCAACCACTTTGGAGTGGTTATTCCACCCCTTTCTCAAAGTTGCACTCAAAGAAACAAAAATTGTCATGACAATTTTTGCAAATTTGCAAAGTTGTCATGCAACTTGACAACTTTTTGCATAGTTAGACCAAATTTGGTAAAAGCCTAATGAAACTCTACCAAATTATTAAATATGAGCCTTAGGACATGAAACCACCATTCCACCCTTTCTTTGTCCAATCTAGCCCTCCAAATGTACAAATGTCATATTTGACAATAATGTTAACATTTGTACTATGCATAGAAACTTTGGACAAAGAAGCAACATTGACCATTTCTAGTGACCTAAGTATACCTCCTCATGATCTAGGACTAATTAGCCCTATTATTGCACTAGTGGCTTTGCTAAGACCACTACAAGCCAAAACTTGACTAGGAACCCAAGGTGACAAAATATCCCTACCTAGGTGACAAAATAACCCTACCTAGGTGCTCTTGCACCTTCTAGGACCCCTTATCAATAATCTTAGGGATCCTAGACCCATTAAAATATACCTTATCATACACTAGTGTGTGTTGAAGGGTCCTAGGATCCCTTAGAACCCCTTGACATCACTAATGTATGGTATGGATGTTAGGATTATTTAGAAGAAAAAAATAGTTACATGCAAATATAACCAATAAAACAAAGGAATAAAGAACACAAAAAATAGAATAAAAGACAAAAAAATTTAACATGATTTATGCAATCTTGGGCTATGTCCACCAAATAGAGTTTGATATTATTATCTAGTAACTTAAACCTATTACAATATTCAATATCCCTCACAACTCAATACCACAATAAGAAGCTATGTATTCTCTTTAGAAAACCTTCATGCTAAGAATATATTACATGACTTATATTGGCTTAACAAGTTAACCCTAAACATACTTGACAAGTCAACCTAGGGAAATGTTTGACAAGTCAACTTGAAAAATCTTGAAAAGCATACAATACTTTCCTAATCAATTGCCACAAAACAACAAAGGGGACTTAGGATACATAAATGTGTCCTAATGTATTCTAAGGGGTCATAGGATACACTAATGTGTCCCCCTTATGACCCTTTACCATAGACTAGTCTTTAGGGGTCCTAGTTCATAAATGTATCCTATGACCCCTTTCCATGCATCTTACGAGTTATAATGAGCCTTAAAGTGTCTTAGAACACATTGTTATGTCCTAAGACCCCTTATGACCTATTACAAACCTTTATGATACACTATTTCATGGTAAATGTGTCCTAGGACCCAATATAAACTCTTACTACCCCTTAATATACATTAATGTATGGTAAGGGAACTTAGGGGGTTTAAAGGTCCTATGAGACATTATTGTGTCCTAGGACCCTATTGTGTAATAGTGACCTTAATATCCCTTACCATACATTAATTGTAAGGGGTTGTAAGAGGTCCTATGACACACTCTTATAACACTAAGGGGTCATGGGACCCCTTATGACCTCTTATGAACCCTTATCATACACCAATATATGAAAAGGGAATTTATAACATAGAGATCAATGACAATATTTCCAATAGACCTCTCCTTGAAATGTGTAGCTTCTTCTATGTAGAGAAAACAACAAAGATTTGAATCTCACGAGGTTGTGGTCTATTGTGTTGAAAATGGAATGTTTCTTCTCTTGGAATTCACACCAAAAATCAAAAAATTTGATATTGAAATATAAGAAAAGAGGTTCTCCCAATCCTACTTGTACACATGTACTTTTCATTAATGAGTTTACTGCTACAAGTTTACTCTGTGTCTTTGGTGCATCAATGGGTTCTTTTGTTTTTGTTTTACAATAACTTCTCGTTCTTTTCTATTGTTGGTGTTATCTCCATTGTTACTAGTTTTATTTGTTTTGGGTGTGATATCTTGATGTAGGAGCATCCTAGGTGTATAAGAAATCTTACATCACCCCAAAAAAAAAAATTCAGTCTTTTTTATTTTAATAAGGACTAGTAGACAGGGAGGTTTCTATTTCTAGAAGCTTGCTATTTTTAGTAAGTGTGTCATATGAGCTTGAAATGTTCTCATTTTTTATAGGAAGGTTCATTTTATAGTTGTAAGCCTACCATAAAAATCTCATTGCTCAAGCATTAGTATCAGAGAAGTTATTGCAGATTTTTAGTGGAAAAATTTGTAGAAAAATCTTCAGGCTCACCATTGGAGGCCTTAGAGTGCTTGGATGAGGTTTGAAAATTTGATGGAAGGACACTAGTGCCATTCTATGCTTGTAGATCAAGAGCTAGTGTTTCTAAAAAGTGGTTATAATAGCCAATCAGAGCAACAGTTTGTGAGTTATGGCCTTCAAAAGTTTAACTATCAAAAATTTCTAAAATAATTGTCAAAGATGTATTTGGCCGACTCTACATGTTTTCTTAGGATCTGTCAACCCTAGGTATTAAGTTCGAGCATCTAGAACCTTCTTGAGTGGCATAAAACTGCCTATTTAAAAAAGGCCCAAACATTGTCTAGGAGAGCTCTAGGTGATAGTTTACAACCTATCTTGTAAATTGTTGTACTAAAGGTGCCCATGTGGGTTAGCATATTATACTTATGAATTCTATAATTTAGCATTTATGGTGCAAATAAGAAGTCCATATTTTGTGTTTGCATTTGCTATTGTTTCTTTGTTTCTATTATGAGTTTATGGTATTAAGGGGAGCACCCTGCATCAAGTGGTATAAGAGCGGGAGTTCTTGAGTGTGTGGACAAATTGCCAATTGTGAGGCA
Organism: Cupressus sempervirens; assembly: GCA_028749045.1. Classification (NCBI taxonomy): domain Eukaryota; kingdom Viridiplantae; phylum Streptophyta; class Pinopsida; order Cupressales; family Cupressaceae; genus Cupressus; species Cupressus sempervirens. The sequence goes on from CM053787.1 coordinate 991,336,113, forward strand.
TTTCGCACCAAGATTGTAGTTTGGGCTGAGTGTATAGACAGATCATCGATTGTGAGGCAGTTTCCACTAGGGTTTTGGAAAAAGTGCAAAAATGCCTCCACGAAGAGAGTGTGGTGGAAGAGTTGTAACTATTACACCTGAGGGTTTTTTACCCCTCCAAAGTCAAATGCAAGCATTGGAAGAACAAATGTGAAGAGAAATAAATCTTCTTATAAGAGATGAAAGCAAGGATGAGGACGAAGTGAAAGAAAATGTTGGGCAAGAGGTAGCTCTAAACCTAGAAGAAGAAAGGCTTTTTAGGGCTATCTCCAAGATTGGAAAAAGACCTAGCTTTGAAGTTCCCACATTTTAAAGAAATTTTAATCCAAAGGAGCTGATCAATTGGATCAATGAACTAGAGGAGTACTTTGAATATGAAGATATTGAAGATCCTGATAGGGTCAAGTTTGTGAAGGCAAAACTAAAGGGACATGCAAAGATCTAGTGGCAAGAAGTTCAGTTGGTGTGAAATAGAAAGGGAAAGGATAAAATCACCAGATGGGATCAGATGAAAGATAAACCAAAGTGACAATTTATTCCTATGGATTATGAGCTTTGATCTATTGAAGAAAATGCAAGGGTTGAAGCAAGTGGAAAAAATCTATTCAAGAGTATACCAAAGAGTTCTACCGAGTTCTGATTAGAACCGTCCATGCAAAAGCTAATAAGGAGAAAGTCAACCATTATCTTAATGGGTTAAGACCAAGCATTTAGGATGAGTTGGGTCTAGTTTGAATGAGCAATATTCAGGAGGAATACCAATTTTTCCTAAGAGTTGAGGAGAAACTGAGAAAGAAGTTTGACAATAAGAACAATTGAAGAGGTCATGGTGGAAGATTTGGTGGACGATCTTATGGTGGTCGTAATGATGATCAAAAGAACAAAGATGAGGCTGGAAGTAGCAATCAAAACAAGAGGGAAAATAATTTCAATTGTTTCCATGATCAGAATAATAGAGACAAAGAGAGAAAGAGACAGAGAACAAGGATTTGAAAGAGGAGGCTTCCATGAGAAATTTTTTCACTGTGGAGAAGAAGGGCATAGACCATTTGAATGTACCCAATGCAAAGGAAGGACAAATTGAAGAATAGAAGGTCGGGCTAGAGTTACACATGTTGATGAAGATGCCAAATCTTCACATTCAGAAGATGCTAAAAGAGGAGAAGTCCTTGTTAACTGAAGAGTCTTTCTCAGTGGTGAGAATGAACTTGAACAAAGAAGGAGCTTGTTTTACACAAGGTGTAGATGTGAAGATAAGTGTTGTGATGTGATCATTGATGGTGGAAGTACTAAAAATCTAGTGTTAGAAAAAATGGTGACCAAGTTGAAGTTGAAAAGGTAGAAACACCTATGTCCATATCATATTTCTTGGGTGCAAGATGACCATAAGGTCATGGTCAATGAGCAGTGCTCAATGAAGTTCAAGATTGGAAGCTACCAGGACGAGGTACTATGTGATATCATACCTATGGACATATATCATATGTTGTTGGGTATGTTGTGCCTATTTGATAGGCATGCTATACATGATGGATGAGCAAATACCTACACTCTAACTAAGGATGGAGTGTGATGCAGAGCCACACCTTGGAAAGCTCAGGAGGAATACTCACTCAACTGAGTTACTTCAAGGGGCATGGCATCAATCAGCCGGGATCAAACTCGAACCAAACTCAAGATTGGATTAATCACAATATATAAATCTCCATAGTTTATCTTCACTCGCACACCAAGATCTTTAACCTGAAATGTCCTCAAAGAAAATATATTTGCACTTTGACAAGAGAGACCAAGATCAAATTGCTGCCAAACTCCATAGTTGATTATCTATATCCTTTCTAAAGCAAAAACTGAAACTTTCTCTATTACCCAAATTCGAATGCCTCTCTTACATAGCCAACCGGCTTATTTAAAACTGACTCTCCTTTTCTAATAAAAGGATGAAAAACATTTTTTTCGTCTTCTATCCAAGAAAAGGATAAGAATCCAAAACTGCCCATCTCCTATTATTGGAATCTGACAATCATGCAGTAGGCCACATTTTAAATATCCACATTTTTTTCGTCTTCTATCCAAGAAAAGGATAAGAATCTGAAACTACCTACTACCTATTATTGGAATCTGACAATCATTATCTACGAATTAAAACTATTCTAATTTAAAAAACCTATACTTGGTCCTAGGTGGCTATATCTGGAGAGCTCATCGAACTGCTACTCTAGGTATGCCACCACATGTAGGACGTTTATTGAAAACATTAAATTTAAATATTGAAAACATAAAACATTTCTTATTTTATTTCCTGCTCTGCTACTGTAGCATACTCCCCTGTAGAAAGAATCTCAAGTCCACTTGAGATGAGATCGTGTACTGATGAATCATGTTTGCTAATTTGTTGCTCATCCATCCAAATAGCCTTTATCACTGGTTTGTTCTTCCATTTGACTAGATACTGAGTGTATTGTCATCTGCGAGTTTTCTTTATTTTTGTATCTAGGATTTTCTCCAACTGAGGTGGTGCTAGTTTAGGTAGTTGTTGCAGATCTTCTGTTACTGAATCTTCATGTACGGCTTGTGTTTCAGAACCTCTGTATTGTGTGAGATCACAAATGTTGAATATGGGTGAAATACCGATGTCTGTAGGTAACTGAATTTTGTAAGCATTATGTCCATATTTTTCCAGAATTTGACAAGGGCCAACTTTCTTAGGTAGTAACTTTGTATTCTTCCTTTGAGGTAACCTCTCTTTCTTCAGATACACCCATACTAAATCACCAACTTTGAATTGTACTTCTCTTCTTTTCTGATCAGCAACTTCTTTGTACTTTTGATTTGAATTTTGTAGCTACAACTTGACTTGATGTTGGACCTCTTTAATAGCTTCAGCAAATTCTTCAGCATGTGAACTACTTGGAAAAGTATTTGGAAGTTCCCTCAGCTCAAGAATTCCTCTTGGATGTGTACCATACACAATCTGAAATGGAGATTTCCCTGTACTTCTATTCACTGTATCATTGTATGAGAATTCAGCTTGAGCAAGTATGGAATCCCACTTTTCTCCATGTTGTTTTGTAAGGCATCTTAATAGATTTCCCAAAGATCTGTTGACAACTTCTGTTTGACCATCGGTCTGTGGATGATATGCAGATGAAAATGATAAATATGTGCCTAGTTTCTTCCAAAGAGTCCTCCAAAAATGACCCACAAATCTACCATCTCTGTCTGAAACAATATTTAGTGGTAGTCCATGAATTCACACTATCTCCTTGAAAAATAAATCTGCAATGTATGATGCATCTTTGGTGGATTTACATGGTAAGAAATGTGACATTTTACTAAATCTATCCACAACCAAAAAAATGCTATCATACCCCTTCTGAGTTCTTGGTAATCCCATAACAAAATCCATACTAATACTTTCCCATGGTCGTGAAGGAATAGGTAAGGGCTGATACAATCCTGCATTGGTACTTTTACCTTTAACTTTCTGACAAATGGTGCATTCTTCCACAAACTTCCGCACATCCTTTTGTAACTTTGGCCAAAAATAGTGTCTACAAACCAGTTCTAAAGTCTTATCTAGTCCAAAATGACCAGATAATGCCCCACTATGTTTCTCCTATATGATATTATCTCTCATTGAACACTTTGGGATGCAAAGTTGTCCTCCTTTGAACAATAATCCTTCTTGAACCAGAAAATCAGAATATTCTCTATTGTACCTTTCATCCAGATTAATACATGCTTGATAAATGTCTTTGAAATCAGCATCATCAACATACATAACTTTCAGATTTGAAATGCCTATAGTTTCCAACTGAATTTGTGACGTAGTCAAAGTTCTTCTTCTTAAAGCATCAGCAACCTTACTTGTTACTCCCTTCTTGTGCTTGATAGAAAATGTGAATGCTTGCAATGTCTCCACCCATTTCATGTGCCTATGATTCAATTTCTCTTGACTTTTTATGAAACTAAGTGCCTAGTTATCTGTGTATACAATGAATTCCCTGGGTAGCAAATAGTGTCTCCATTTCTTCAGGGATTGAACAAGTGCATACATTTCCAAATCGTATGATGAATATCTCTGTTTGGCTTCATTGAGCTTCTCGCTGAAAAAGGCTACTGGTCTGTCCTCTTGACTAAGAACACCTCCTATGGCTATGTTGCTTGCATCACATTCTATCTGAAAGACTTTATTGAAATCAGGAAATGCTAGGACTGGTTGTCGGGCCACTTTTTTCTTAAGAAGTTCAAAGGCTTTATTGGCTTCTTCTGTCCAAACAAATTTACACTTTTGGCCTCCTTTTATGGTGTTCCAAATAGGTGCACAAATCAAGCTGAAATTTCTGATAAACTTTCTGTAGAAAGTGGCTAAACCATGAAAACTTCTAACTGTTGCAATAGTTCTGGGAGTTGGCCAAGAAAGAATTGCACTTACCTTATCTTGATCCATCTTGAGTATTCCCTTTGAGATCACAAAGCCAAGGTATGTCAGTTCCTCTTGCATAAAACTACACTTCTCAATATTGATCATTAGCTTTTCCTCTTGTAACCTTCTCAACACCAAATCTATGTGTTTCAGATGCTCCTCTTTTTTTTCGCTGAAAACCAAAATGTCATCTAGATATACTATCACAAACTTCCCTGTAAAATCCTTCAAAACTTCATTCATAAGCCTCATAAACGTACTAGGAGTGTTAGACAATCCAAATGACATTACCTTCCATTCATAAAATCCCTCATTTGTCTTAAATTCTATTTTCCATTCATCTCCTAGCCTAATTCTTATCTGATGATACCCGCTTTTCAAATCAATCTTTGAAAAATATCTTGCTTTCCCTAAACAATCCAGTAAATCTTCTATTCTAGGCATTGGAAATCTGTACCTTATAGTGATCTTGTTTAGTGCTCTTGAATCTGTGCATAATCTCCATGTTCCTTCTTTCTTTGGTGCTAGGATTGTAGGTACGGCGCATAGGCTTAGACTTTTACCAATCAAACCAGCCTCTAGCAACTCTCCAATTTGTCTTGCCATTTCTTCATTTTGTTGTGGTGTTAGTTTATATGCTGCCTTGTTGGGTAATGTTGATCTTGGTATGAGATCAATGCAATGACTGATTTCTCAAACTAGTGGGAGACTTTTTGGTATTCCATCAGTTATAATTTCTTTGTACTTGTCCAGAATTGGTTCCACTTCATCAGGTACCTTTTCCTTGTTCTTTTCTATCACTTCCACCTTCAAGTTTGAAGACTCCATCTCTGAATTTTCTTCCTTAGTCTGATTTTCAGCATCATTCTGCAATTTTTCCTTGAGTACAGGAATCAATGCAAAGAGTGGGCTCTTCTTTTCTTGCACTTCTTTCAATAATTCTTTCTTACCCATCACCATAACTTTGGCTTCTGCGGCTTTTGCTTCTTCTTGACTTGGCTCAACTAAAGGTATCAGTTCAATGACCTTTCCATTCTTTGTAATGGTATATGTATTCTTCACTCCATCATGATGTGCCTTGAGATCATATTGCCAGGGTCTGCCGAAAAGTAAATGGCATCCATCCATGTTGACAATATCAAACAATAATCTGTCCTTATAGGCTCCAATATGAAATTCCACCCAAGCTTGCTCTTCTACTATAGTATGTTGCCCTTTATTTAACCAAGATATTCTGTAAGGATACGAGTGTTGTATTCTTGGTAGCTTCAACTTTTCCACCATTTCAAGAGACACAAATTGTTTTGTAGAACCAGAGTCTACTAGTACCTTGCAAACTTTTCCTCCATATTTATAGGTAGTTCTGAAAATGGACTTCCTTTGTGGTGGTTCTTCTCTGACAAGCCTTTTCAATAGTGTTCTTCTCATCATAAGTGCTTCCCCTTTTTCTGGATAACCATGGTTGTCTGAATCTTCTTGTAAATCCTCTTCTTGTGTCAGATGTATTCTTCTCCTGCCATGAGTACTAGAGCTTGCTTTTGCTGGACATTTGTGTGCCATATGACCTTCCTGATTACAGTTGTAACATCGTATTGGTCCATTCGTCCTTTTTGGTGATCTTCCTCTGAAATTTGGCCTTCTACCTCTGAAACTTCCTTTGAAATTATCAAACTTATTAACTTCATTATGCATCTTCGTTTGTGGCTGAAAATTTGGACTCCTTCCTGCAAATGTACCTCTTCCTCTGAATGGTTGTCTTCCTCTGCCTCTGTTATTATTTTCTTGTCTCCTTTTGATTTTCTCTTCCACCTTCAAAGCCAGCTGATAGCATTTATCTATCGTGTTAGGACTTAGCAACTGCAACTCTTCTTGTATGTTCATCCTCAAACCATTTAGGTATCTTGCTACCTTGATACTCTCAGGTTCTGCAAATTTTGACCTTAGACTTAACTTTTGAAACTCTTCTGTATAAGTACAGACATTCATATCCCTTTGTCTGAGATTTTGCCTCTTCTGATGCAACTGTACCTCATAGTCTTTAGGGAAATACGTCTCTCTTATCATTGACACCATCTTCTTCCACGAATAGATCTTCCTCTTATCTTCCTTTACCCTTTCTTCTTGCACGAAATCCCACCATGTAAGGGCTGCTCCCTTCATTCTGGATTTGACCAATTTAACTTGCTACGATTCTAAAACTTTCTCACATTCAAAATGATTCTCTAAGGCTTCAATCCATTCCAACACTAATTCAACATCCATCTTTCCTGTGAACATAGGTAAATCAACGGGTTTTCCTCCCAAAGCCTTTAAAGCTTTAAAAAATGGCCTCTCATTCTTAGCTATTCTATCTTCTTCACTATCGGGTACATCTTCCTCTTCTTCCATTTCTTCTTTCATTTCTTTCTTCTCAACTACACTCTGCATATATTCCAACTTACTGGCTAGTTCTGTCACTATCCCCTTCAACTCTCTATTCTCATTCTGGAGAAGTTCTTCTTGCTCCTCGACCTTCTTTGCTAACTCTGCATTGGTCACCATCTTGCTTGACCCTACTGAAGAATCTTGATCAGGGGCGTTCAACATATAACTTCACAACCTGCAACTCTCAAGCTTTGATACCAAAAATGATGCAAAGCCACACCTTGGAAAGCTCAGGAGGAATACTCACTCAACTGAGTTACTTCAAGGGGCATGACATTAATTAGTTGGGATCGAACTTGAACCAAACTCAAGATTGGATTAATCACAATATATAAATCTCCATAGTTTATCTTCACCTGCACACCAAGATCTTTAACCCAGAATGTCCTCAAAGAAAATATATTTGCACTTTGACAAGAGAGACCAAGATCGAATTGCTGCCAAACTCCATAGTCGATTATCTATATCCTTTCTAAGGCAAAAACTGAAACTTTCTCTATTACCCAAATTCGAATGCCTCTCTTACATAGCCAACCGGCTTATTTAAAACTAACTCTCCTTTTCTAATAAAAGGATGAAAAATGTTTTTTTCATCTTCTATCCAAGAAAAGGATAAGAATCCAAAATTGCCTACTACCTATTATTGGAATCTGATAATCATGCAGTAGGCCACATTTTAAATATCCACATTTTTTTCATCTTTTATCCAAGAAAAGGATAAGAATCCAAAACTGCCTACTACCTATTATTGGAATCTGACAATCATTATCTACGAATTAAAACTATTCTAATTTAAAAAACCTATACCTGGTCCTAGGTGGCTATATCTGGAGAGCTCATCGAACTACTACTCTAGGTATGCCACCACATGTAGGACGTTTATTGAAAACATTAAATTTAAATATTGAAAACATAAAACATTTCTTATTTTATTTCCCGCTCTGCTACTGCAGCAAAGTGAAACATAAGTTGAAGTCATTGAAGGATAAAGAAGAAAATGTATGTAGTGCTGCCAGAATATGCTTTGTTGATGGAAAAGAGTTTCTTAAAGGTATGAAGCATGAGCATATGTATTTTTCTATAATTCCCAAAGATAGTGAAGAAGAAGTAGAGGAGGTACCTATAGAAGTTATAGATATGTTGAGAGAGTTTTCTAATATAGTATCAGATAATGTACCTAATGGGTTGCCCCCAGTGAGGAAGATCAATCACTAGATGGATTTGGTTCTAGGAGCCAATTTCCAAACAAGGCAACACACAGACTGACACCAATAGATAGTGAAGAGTTGAACAAGCAATTTCATGAGTTGTTATAGAAGGGGATGATTTGAGAGAGTCTAAGTCTATGTGTTGTACCAGTAGTATTAGTACAAAAGAATAATGGAGAATGGAGGATGTGCAAAAATTCTCGCACTGTTAACAAGATCACAATAAAGTATGGATTTCCATTGCCAAGGATGGATGATATTATGGACTATTTAAGTGGAGCTAAGTATTTCATAAAGATAGATCTAAAGAGTGTATACCATCAGATTCGCATCAGAGAAGGTGATGAGTGGAAGACTACTTTCAAGACAAGCGAAGGACTATATGAGTGGTTAGTCATGCCTTTTGGGCTAACCAATGCATCGAGCACTTTCATGAGGCTCATGAATGAGGTATTGAAGGAGTTTCTAGGTAAGTTTGTCATTGTTTATCTAGATGATATATTGATCTTTAGTAAGACATTGGAGGAGCATTTGATTCATATTCACAAGGTGTTTGGTAAGTTGAGGGAAGAAAAGTTGTTGATAAATCTTAAGAAGTGTAGTTTTGTAAAGAAGGAGTTGGTGTAGGATTTGTAGTCTCAAGAGAAGGCCTAAAAATGGACCCAAAGAAAGTGAAGGTTATCCTTGAATGGCCTACTCCAAGGAGTGCGACAGAGGTAAGATCTTTTCATGAACTAGCTATATTTTACAGAAACTTCATAAGAAGTTTTAGCAGTATTTGTGGACCCTTGACTGAAACAATGAGAGGGGATAGGAAAGAGTTTAAGTGGACTATAGGAGTAGATAAGATTTTTAATCTGTTGAAATAGAAAGTTACTAAGTAGCCTATTTTAGCACTTCTTGATTTTAACAAAGTGTTTCAAGTAGACTGTGATGCTAGTGGTACTACAATAGGAGTAGTTTTGAGCCAAGAAGGTAGACTTGTTGCTTATTTTAGTGAGAAGTTGAATGATGCAAAAAAAAAATATTTTTTTTATGATTAGGAATTTTATGCTATAGTTCCAAGCATTGAAGAAGTGGAGACACTGTCTTCTTCCCAAGGATTTTATTTTGTGTACTGATTGTCAAGTTTTGCAATATTTATATAGACAAGGAAAATTAAACCAAAGGCATTTAAAGTGGGTTGAGTTTTTATAGAGTTATACATTTGTTTTGAAACATAGGAGTGGGAAGTCTAATAAAGTTGTAGATGCTCTTAGTAGAAGACAACTTTTGCTGATAGAAATGTAGATAGAGGTGGTTGGGTTCAAGGAACTCGATACTTTGTATTCAGATGATCTTGATTTTGATGAAGTGTGGAAGGCTTGTACAAAACCTATTACACTTGACATGACAAAGTGGTTGGATTTCATGATCCAGGATAATATGTTTTTCAAAGGAAGCCAGTTGTGCATTCCCAAAAGTTCAATGCGAGAGAATCTCATCAAGTGGAAGCATAGTGGAGGATTGGCTGGACATTTTGGAAAAGATAAAACCATAGCTTTGGTTGTTGAGAATTATTATTGGCCAAAATTTTAGTAAGATGTGAAGAAGTTTGTATAGAGTTGTAGAGTATGTCAGATGGAGAATCCTTGCAAGTTAGAGAAGTGGTGAGACTACATGGTCTGCCAAAGAGTATGGTTTTAGATCGAGATACCAAATTTGTTGGGTATTTCTAGCGTACATTGTGGAAGAAGTTGAAGATGGATTTGAATTTTAGCTCATCATGTCATCCAAAAATTGATGGAGAGAGAAAAATTGTGAATTGCAATTTGGGAAACTTGTTTAGATGCTTGGTTGGAGATAAACCAAAAGGATGGGATATGATTTTACCACAGGAAGAATTTGCATATAATAATTCTATCAATAGGAGTACTAGTAAATCGCATTTCCAAATTATATATGGGATTAGTCCCAAAAATGCTTTTGAATTGAGGCAGTTGGATAAAGGAGAGATAAGTAGTGCTAAAGCAGAAGATTTTTTTGAACATTTGAAGAACATCCATGAGGAGGTGGGAAAGCACATCATAAAGATGAATACATAGTATAAGGAAAAGGCAGATATGACAAGGAGATATAAGAATTTCATATTGGAGATGAAGTAATGGTTCATTTGAGAAGGGAGTATTTTCCAGTGGGTACATATAATAAGCTAAAACTGAAGAAGTTTGGACCATGCAAGATAGTGAAAAGGCATGATTCTGGAAATGCGTATGAAGTAGAGTTTCTTGGTGAATTGAATATTTCACCAATATTTAATATTTTAGATTTGACAAAGTATTATGAAAGAGGTGGTGGAGATGAAGTTGCAGAAGCATAGTGGAGAATTCCAACAACTAGTTCAGCTACAAAGGAGATTGAGAAGATACTAGACACTTGTGTTGGAAAAAGTACCAGAAATAAAACTTATGAAGAATATCTAATCAAATAGAAAGGGAGACTAGTTAAGGATTCATCATGGCTAGCAAAGGATGAGGTAAACAATCTTGGTTTTCCTCTGAACACCTGAGACATGACCAGGTCACTTTTCAAATTACCTTGAGTGTCTGATGCAAGAGTGTCTTGGGTGTATGAGCAATCTTGCATCACCCAAAAATATTTTTATTTTTAGTCTTTTCTATTTTAATAGGGACTAGTAGACAGGGAAGTTGCTATTTCTAGAAGCTTGCTATTTTTAGTAAATTTTTCATATGAGCTTGAAATGGTATCATTGTCTATAAGAAGGTTCATTTTAGAGTTGTAAGCCTCCCACAAAAATCTCATTGCTCAAGCATTAGTATCAAAGAAGTTATTGCAGATTTTTGGTGGAAATTTTTGTAGAAAAATCTTTGGACTCACTATTGGAGGCCTCAGAGTGCCTGGATGAGGTCCAAAAACTCAATGGAAAGGCACTAGCACCATTTCAATCCTATAGATCATGAGCTAACATTTCTAAAAAGTGGTTATAATAGCCAATCAAAGCAACAGTTCGTGAGTTATGGCCTTCTGAAGTTTGGCTACCCAAAATTTTTAAAATAATTGTCAAAGATGTATTTGGCTGACTCTACATGTTTTTTTAGGTTCCATCAGCCTTAGGTATTAAGTTTGAGGATCTAAAACCTTCCTGGGCAGCATAAAACTACCTATTTAAGAAAGGCCCGAACATTGTCTAAGACAGCTCTAGGTGATAGTTCGCAACTCTTGTAAATTATTGTACTGAAGGTGCCCATGTGGGTTAGCATATTGTACCTATAAATTTTTTAATACCACATTTGCGGCACAAATAAGAATTCTATATTTTGTTTTTGCATTTTTTGTTGTTTCTTTGTTTCTATTATGAGTTTATGGTATTAAGGGGAGCACCCTACATCATATCTATTATTGCATCTACTATTATGTTGTTGGACTCAAATACATATACATGTTGCTAGGCTTCTTTCCTAGATGCAAACATAGTTTCTTATGATTTTGATGTTGTTGCTACACCTAGTCCAACCTTTTTTTGTTGATGGATGTAACTATTCTTAGGTTTCTTGTTCAAGCATTGCTCACCCACTTCTATGTGCCAAAGTATATTTGGTAGCCAAGATGTGTTGGAAAATGAGTACTTCTAAGAGTGTAGGTGATTTGTAGGTTTCTTATCTGTGGCCCTTTCTTCTTGATGTACACAAATGGGTGTTAGATTGATGGAGCTCTCTAGTGGTGGACAAGATCAAATTCTACATTGGACAAGTTTTAGGCTTGCAACTACCACTCTATGCACATTTTTTTATTTGTGGCCCTCTCTTCTTGATCTACACAAATGGTGTTGGATTGATGGAGGGTTCTTATGGTGGACAAGATCAAACTCTACATTGGGAAAGTTTTAGGATAACTACTAGCTATCACTCTATGCACATTTTTTGATTTGTGGCCCTCTCTACTTGATCTATAGAAATGGGTATTGGATTGATGGAGGCCTCTCATGCTGAGAAAGATCAAACTCTACATTGGTCATGTAGGGCCTCTCCCATTTGACTTTTGTAAGTCATCCCGATGGATGCAACCTTGTTGATCTCTCCTTGAGAAGGGATTATGATTGGGACCATGAGTGGTCTACACCCTTGAGATGATTGGATTTAGGTTACTATATCAGTTGCTTTGATTATGTTTATGGCTATTTTCAAGATTATGATGTGATTTATGTTTCACTAAGGTTTGTGCTAGTGGTTACCAAGATCGATGTGCTATCATGATGTTGTTCCATGATTACCCAAAGATGTGTGCAGAGATTGCACTATGTACTATTACCCCTGCTACACTAGACTAGGTTCCTGTAGCAATGGCTAGTCATGTATATGACTGTGTTCACTTATGTGTTTTAAGTGCCTTTCCAAGTTGTGTAATCAACTATTATTAAATGCTTAAATACTTAGAAATGGATTGTCTATGTTGGATTCATTGGTTATGTGCTACGGATATTTACCTTGTTATATTTTGATCCAAGAGATATTTGTTACTCATGTCATGTTTTACATTTGAGATGACCTAAGGGTCAAGTATTATACTTTTATTTTAGTATCATAGATATTAGGCTACTACATTGTTTAGTTGATCATATTGCATGATGATGCCATTTGAGATGACAGTGTGTTTTATGATGATATCTAGACATACCTCTGATTATGTTATGTGATGGATCTAATGCTATGGTTATTTACTTCATTCTTTCTTTGTTATGTCATATGCAAGTGTGAGTGATGTAAATAGATTCAATATAGTTGTATAAATTCTTAAATTAGGTGATTTAATGCATTTATTTCTTTGACTAAGTTATTATATGAAATTACACTTGATCATGTGTTTTAGTGTGTAAGATTCATATCCCTAGCAATGGCACATGTAGTTAGTGATTCAACTATTCATATTTTACCAATGTAATTCTTGTATGGGTAACACATCTTATTAATGATTAAATTAAACCTTCCAGTGATTTGATAAATCCAGACTCATTTACATTATGTGATTAGCCCAGTGAATGTGTCACTGCATTTAGAGTTTCACGTTGTCGCAACATTGTTAAGGATTCTGTGATTTTGGTTCAAGGGTTTGTGAGCTTTATTTTGATTAGCTTTAATTTATGTCAACTTTGCCATAGATGAATTCCAATAACTTGGAATAGCCTATTTTCATTTGGGTTGATTTGGGATTTAAGTAGTTCTCCTAGTTATTTTCTCTAATCCATTATTCACTTGAAAAGTGAATAAGTATCCAAAAAGGAATTTAATTCCTCACTTCTCACTTTTGAATTAGAAAGTTTGAGAGTAAAACCCAAAATTCCCTTCATGAGGAATTGTTTTTTTGTTCATTGTGGGAGCTACAGGCATGGGATCATAGTGAGATTAGTCTCATTGGATCCAACTCGGGGAGACCTTGGATTGCCACAATTTTTAGCTACTTCTCTGAGATTTTTATTTTATGGTTCAGATTCCCATTTTTCCCTTTCGACTGCATGGTAGGGCTCTCCTATTTTATTATTTCAGCTCTATTTCTACTTCTATTGTTGGTAGCTATTTGTTAGGAGGTAGAGAACTAGTGTTCCCCTCCATTTATGTATGCAACTAGCTCTACCCGATTGGGTGGGTATGAGCATTTCTTTGTTTTTTGAGATGAGGGTTTGGGGTTTTGCACTATTATGTTGGTTATTTTTTCATATGGACTCCAAACCCAAATTTTATTAGATTTTTGTTGCTTTTATGCCCTAAGATCAAATTGGTTTTAATTTTGAAGTTTTTAAGTTTTGAGGTTTTTTGCCTCAATTTGTGTGCCACCAAATTTTTTCAAGTTTTCTTGGCATGATATTAGTCATGGACTTGGATTATCTGGAGGATGTCAGTCAAACCATTGTTGCATTGGGATGTGTACCACATCCATACTCTCAACTTTGTGTTTGGTTGAGTGATTTTATACCTTGTGTTATTGTTTCTTTTGGACCCTTGTTATTATTTTGTGGACACTAGGATTTGTGTAAAATCTATACTCCTAGATTAAGGCCAGTTGAGTGAGTCCATGATGTTTGGTCTTGCTACATTATTGGGATTCATGTAGAATCCATCCTCTTGGATTGAGCTAGGTTGACTGAGTTCATGATGCATGATTTTATTATTTATTGGGATTCATGTAGAATCCACCCTCTCAAGCTTGTTTTCAATTGAGTGATACCTTGCATTATGTTCTCATCCAATCCTTCTATTGTGATCTTAGTGATGGTGGTGAATCACATGAGTACGTGCACATACATTGTTAGGTGACTTGTGAGGCCCGATCTCCCATTTGTATTTTGGTCAAGTTATGATCATATGGGTTGGGTTGGGAATGTGCATGCCTACATGCACTCATCATTGGATGAGTATGGGTAGGGCAGGGTAGCATATGGAGGGGGCTTCTATTTTTGCAGCTTGGTGTCCATGCCCAGAGCATTGCATGGGAAGTTTTAAGTGATAGCTAAATAAAAATATTGGGTGGTACTAAATTTGAGATAATTAAAATTGGATTGTGCACCTTTCATTGGGGAGAGTAGCTGCCAATATTGGCTTGGGCTTGTCGATGCCAAGTGACTCTCCATGATGTTAGCCCCTATATAGTAGCCCATTGAGTGTCTGACCAAGACTTGTTGTAATTGCATTGTCTCATGATCTTGGTTTCAATTATCATTACTATCTAGCGTGAGTGTTAGCCATGGACATCTTTTTTTGTGCATTTGTGTTTGGATCATTATCTCTATCAACACGATAGGAGTGGACATATAGGTTTTACATGGTTGGGAGGCATAGCTACCTATACCACTAATGGAGACCAGTGTACAGAGATGATCTTTTGTCCTAGTACGATCATTACTAGATATTTCCACTTGATACTTTGGGTTTCAAAGTATGCTTTCTTGTGATTTATACTTTCATTGGAATGTTTGGATATCATGTTTATATGATGTTAGTTATTTGACATATTTCTGTGTTATGATGTTTAGCATATGATTGGATGACATGATTGATTAGTTGGAATATCTATTACTTTATTGGTTAGCATGTTAGATTTCCTATTTGTATGATGTTTAGCATATGATTAGATGATGTGATTTTCTTAGTTGGAGTATCTATTGTTTATTGGATTAGCATGTTAGATTTCATGTTCTTATGATATTATTATGCTTTAGCAGTGATGTCCTCATAGGACAGCTTTGACTATCTAATTAGCAGTTTGGGATGTTACACGCGGGGATGGTTAGGGTGTTTGAGGTCTCATGATGCTATTATGTTTGGGAGGAATCACACACTTATTTTGTTAATTTAGTACATTACAATGATGCTTTTGTACACTCCAATGTTGTTTTCAATTATTTCCCTTCACTACTATGTTAGATGGTTAGATGCAATTTCCATCTTTCAATTATTATTTTTGAGTGTCTTCACCTCAATTGTGGATTTGGTACTCCTCAATATGGAAGAAATGTATTTCCTAGCTTTGTATCTTTATGTTTTTTGGCTTGTTTTTTTGTATCCTTATGCAAAATTGCACTTTCTCATGCGAGAATGCAAAAGCTCGCATGGTGTGTTGGGTTTTCTGGCACGAAATATGATGTTTAGCATATTATTAGATTATGTGATTTTATTAGTTGGATTATCTATTGCTTATTGGATTAGCATGTTAAATTTCATGTTCTTATGATGTTATTATGCTTTAGTAGTGATGTCCTCATAAGATAGCTCTGACTATCTAGTTGGTAGTTTGGAATGTTATGCATAGGGGATGAATAGGGCCTTCAAGGTCTAATAATCCTATTATGGTAGGAAGGAACTACACACTTAGTTTGTTATTTTATTACATTGTGATGTTGCTTTTGTACACTACAATGTTGCTTTTAGTTATCCCTTCACTACTATGTTAGATGGTTAGATGTAGTTTCTATCTTTTAGTTATTTCATTTGAGTGTCTTTGCTTTTATTGTGGATTTGGTGCTCCCCAATGTGGAGGAAATTTATTTCCTAGCTTTGTATCTTTATGTTTTCTAGCTTGTTGTTTTGTATCCTTGCATAAAATTGCACTTTCTCATGCGAGAATGCAAGAGCTTGCATGGTGTGTTGGGTTTCCTCACATGGCTTAGTGTGCATCCTTGCATAAAACCCAACACCAATTTGGGGTGTTTTGGTTGGTAGGCCAAGCAAGTCCTCGTGTGATTGGGAAGATCCTTGCATGACTTTTTGTACATCCTTGTGCAAAGGAGTACATCATCGCACGAAAACCTATCATTTGTGTTTCCTTGCATGAAAAACAAGGGGTATCTCCACTTGTTTTTAGGGAATGCAATTTGGTGTTTTGAGTACCTTTTGGGTTTACTTAATTTCCCATACTTCGATAGATATGAGATTCTTTTTTATGTGGTCATCTTTGGTTTCATTTCTCTATTTGTGTGTGCTAGTTAGGCAGTGGCATTTGGAGATCCGTTGGTTGTTGGGTTTGTCGGTAAATTCTTCTATTTCAATCTTTGTGATCCATGTATAATGTTTTCATGTGCATTCATACTTGTAAAAAAAATATCTTGGCTTTTATTGAATCCTTGTTCCAAGGATCTCTAAAAGTGGGGCATTACAGGTCAAGTTTTAGACTTGCACCTATCACTCTCTCTTAATTAGCCTTTAGTAAACCTCCTTGAAATATCTCATTGAACCACTAAATATGAACCCAGTATGGCTTAGACTTACAAACCCCCCTTGTTGTTTTAAAAGCCTTCTTACTATAAGGTCATTACTAACTCTATTGGTAATTTTATTCAAGAAAACATGTTCCTCTTTTTAACAAAAAACACTTTTACTCAACTTTAAAAATTAAAGAAAATCATCATTATTAAAAAATAAATTTAAAATTGTTATAAAAATTTAATAATTATGTATAATTAAAAACATATAATTAGATTACACTATAAATTATAATTATAATTAATACCATTAGTAATATATTTTACATCAATAAATTTCAAATATTTGTAAAACTTTCATATTTTTTGATTAATTTGGTTTGGTGATCTATGAATTGTCAGCCATCTATTTCTACTATTAAATCATGAATATATAATTATATTTAAGAAAATTATATAATTATATAAATATATAATTTTTTTTATAGATAAATGACCTAAGCCTTGATATATCACAAGTACATAGTTACATGTGGATAATCAATTTTTAGTCCTAGGTTACATTTTACTACCTTCCTTCTAGGTCATTCCTTGTCTTTCCCTTCTTCTATATCCTCTAATCAAGATCTATATATAATCTAAGAACTACATCTCACACTCATGTTATGGATAAAGCTCTGAAATGTCACGAAACATGAATACAAAAAGGGCATATAAATAAAATGTAAAGTGATAAAAAATAATGTTAAAAAAATAAATATACATTTGATAGAGAGAGAGAGAGAAGTAGTGATTCCTTAGCTGAGAAAATGATGGGGACACAACCAAAGCACATAATGGACACAATAGGAAAGGGAAAATTGTATTAATTGTGTAAATATGCGATTAAATTCAGTACAGAGAAAATAAACTTCAAAACATGCCCTAAGGGCAGTATAAGTCTGGAGATAATTTCTCCTTTTAGTATCTCCTCTCAAACTCCACTCCGAACTGCCTTTTACAATGCCAGAAATGTTCTTAAATAGACCCTGAAGGGTTAAAGATTAGGAGTACATTCTAGAAAGTGCTAGTTGGCATCCACCGACCATATAGAAGGCTCTAGAAGTCACATTAGAAGTCGGCACAAAATTAGAAGAATCCAAAAATGGTAACCAAACTTTTGGAAGGCATAACTTTTGAACTGTAGCTCCGATTGATGAACCGTTTACATTTTTGTAAAGCTCTCGAAGTGCTCTAAAGCCCTATGGACCAGCTTTGCTAGTCCCCCATTTTTGGGCCCTATTTGAGTTCATTTAATGCCCCTAACCTGACTTTGAAGCATTCTTAGGAGGTCTCCAAACACCAAAAAATTTGCAATAACTTTCAAACCGTGGGGCCTTTCGACCTAATTCTTTTTTTGGAATGCTCTAAATTACAATTACAATCTTCTGACCAATTTACACCTTCTAGTTCACCAAAATGATGGCTCAATTACATACTCCTATTTTTTTGACATTTACATGTATCCCAAGGTGTTCAAATACTCTATCCTAGAATATTGATAGTAAAACTGTGAGAGTTGAAACTTTTATTTGACCCAAATGGATATCCAAAAATGAAAACACATGAAACAAAAACTAAGTCTAAGTACATTTTTTTGGTTGACACAGGATTTCCCTTATACCTCTGGATGCTCCTGCATCAGAAAATATATCTTAAGTAGTGCAATTATCAATTTGTTGCATTAAAGGGTGTTTTGTTAGATTAGTTACATAAAATACAATAGTAATAAACCTATGTTACTTATTAATACAAAATGGGGGAAACTGGGTCTCTGTCATTCTGTTGGAATTACAATAGGAAAGGTAAACCACACATCCATCTCATACATTCAATAAGTAAACTAAAATACCATGTGAAGCATGTACATCTAAGACATGTAAACAAGTAAACATTCAAGTAAACATTCACACATACATGACACTAGATATGATTACCCAGAAACCCTCCAATGAGAAGGTAAAATTGGGGTGGGGATGACACCCACAAATCTTCACTACTACAATAATAAAGTGTATCCAATGAAGGTTACAATGTTTTGATTATGAGATATGATCTACCTTGTGAAAGGTTTGTCATGTTAAAGGCTTACAAAGACTATTCAGTCTCACCTTGTTAAAGGATTTCAACACCTTGTTAGAAGTGTGCCTTGTTAAAGGACTTTATCTCACAATTAAGTAAGCACCTTGTTAGAGGATTTTAATATAGCTTATTAGAACTACTATGTTAAGAGATTTGATTGATTCACCTATTAGAATGACTCAGCATTAATCCTATGATTAGCACTTGGTTACTTGATAATAGATCACCTCTATATTGATGTATTCTTGATCCTTCTTGATATAATGTCTCGTTGTTGTATTTTTTCCTTTCCTCTATTTTCCTTTAACTGATTCTACAATGCAATCTCAATTCACAATTCCTTAGCCACAATGAATGTTTTATTTGTGCATGCAAACTTCTCTTTTCCCATTCCACATACCTTAAAGAGTTTAGGGTTTGTCCTCCTTAAAAAGACTTAGGTGACTTAGGGTTAGGTATGAATCAATGGCTATGATTCATCCATTTTCCTACTTAGACCTTCCCTTTTTCTAATTGGCTACATGTACTTTATTGGGAATCCAATTTAAGATTCATCCTTATCTTCAAAATATCATAATTCAATCTTTAAGTTAGCTCAAAAATGGTTTACGTAGTTCTTTGTTCCATTACAAACAACTATAACAAAACTATCTTACTCGACATCTGAAGTCTCTGATGCTCGGCATATATTATTTTATATACTATGACTCTGCATCTATATTACTTGGCATCCACTATTTAGTAGGCTCTTGAATCACTCGACATACATTGTCTGCTCGACACTTGAGTGACTCAACACATGAGTGGCTTAGCACTCACTGTGGACTCGACATGCTCTATTAAATACATGTTGTGCTTGACATGTACTACTTTTTTGGCATGAACTAAGTAAATGACTTAAGTGTATAAACACTCATTAGTCAGAACCAATCTAAGATCAACAATCTCCCCCTTTGACATGAGTGTGAAAAACACTTGGTCATGCATTAATATCCTTAATCTTACGAGCATAACATATCTCTCATTTGGCTTATGTATAAAACTTCAAACTTTAAAAATTTTGCAACAATTTATACTTCAAAATCTGATAACTCACCCTGAGTTGATAGGTTTGGTTATGTACTCAAAATTATGTACTCATGTTAAGTAAATGTGTCTCAACTAATACTCTTTCATCTGAGTTTTCTTCCTTTTTCTTTACTGCTTTATTATTTCTCCCCCTTTTTGAAACTTATGTAAATGGGCTATACAATAATAGCATGTTTTTTAAAGAAAGATTTATGGACCTCTAGGATAATTTTAAGAGTGGCATCCCAATTGTCACATGCTACATCAAAAGACTTGATTTGGATAGCTAGCTAAGCAACAAGGTAGACTAGGTCGTCTAATGTAGAAAGATTTGGATCTTTGTTCATAAGAGTTTTTGTGTAGCCTAACTCCTTGTGCAAAATCTCCATGTGTGGGGTCAATGTTGTTTGGATACTAATTATTTTTTCCCTTATGTTGGCTTCATCTTATGATAATGCAACTAACTAAGTCTAGGTTTGTAGCAAATTCCTAAAGTGCTTCTTACTTTGAGATGGTGTCATAAGTAATTTTGCACCTGATGCATTAATCTAACTTTCCAAACTCAAAATGTGACTTCTTATCTCTTGTGTGAAGAGTGTTAGATTGCACAATTTAGTGTACAATGAGAAAATATTCTCAAGTACCTTCTTCACACTTTCTACTTTAGTTGGTAATGCAACTTGTGTGAGTGCTATGTCACCTGACTCTTTCTCATTCACTTTGCTTTAGAATATCATTTTAGGCCATTCTAATAATTTCGCATTGGTATCAAGATTTGCATCACTTATCTTTTCCACTATAGTTGTTAGTTATTTAAGGAGTGTCTTGGTTTCATCTAGAGTAGGTAGAATAAATGCATCTATAAAGATGACTTTAATATCTAGTAAGGCTTGTTTCTACCTATGCTCCCTTCTAAGAATTTCCTGATGCTTCTTTCTAGTCTAGGATTCTTGCAATATACCCATCTACTCTATTGTCCTTGTGTCAAATTCATACTCTAGTAGCACAATCTCTTCATCCAAGCTTACATCTCCATATTGTATTACTTCTTCAACCTTTGATGAACTTGGACTTGGCACAGAGATTTGCAATTGTGTTACATTTGTGCTCATCTTCTAAAGAGTGTGACTAGAAGGAGCGTCCGATTCTAGGAAAGTTACCAGTGCTTGAATGGTTCCTTGCTCCTTCATCTTCGATGTCAACTTGGTCTCTTTAGGCTTGTATTTATTATCCACAATGCCTTGACTTACACTTTTTACTTGTGTTAGATGTGCAGATAAGATTATCTAACCTGTTTGACTATGTTCTTTAGTAGTGGTTGGAGTTTTCACTCTACCTACTTCAACTATATCAACCTTTTCTGATGTGGCTTTATGGACTTTGTCCAAAGGTTGTACACAAGTGACTTGAGGGGTGATGGTAGGTAGTTCTTGTGTATTCACCTCTTCCCTTGTAGTATCAGTCACTATTTTCTATAGTTCATCTACACTCACCAATACAGGATTATCACACATTTTTTCTTGTAGTGTAGATTGATCAAGTATCTTTTTTCAAATCTTCCTCTGTTAGGGGATTGATGTTCTAAGCAGTTAGATTAGAAACATCCTTTACTATTATATTTTTAGTGGTGTTTGTTGAGGGTTGACATTTAGTAGTTGTGTATCTTGTACACTATTGTTCTTGTTTTCCCCAGTTGTTGCCTTGTCATCTATATTCATTTCTATCCCTCCCTTAGCTATGTCTTCATTGTTATCATCTTCTTCATCACCTTTAACCTCAATAGGCTCCTATTCTCCTTCTTTTATTGTTGTAATCCCATATGTTATTTTCCACATCTATGTGATCTTCTTCACAATGTCTTCAATATTGTTATGCAATATGTTTAAGGCTCTATATTTTGGGATAAATCTTATAGCATATTTCTTCATAGCCTTAGAAATTTGTGCCTTACTAAGTTTAGGCATGACTTGTGCAAGTGATGTCTCCCTTATTTGTCTTTCTAGGTCTAAAAAATAATGCCATTTTTGCTCAACTCTCTCATATAATCTTTTATGCATAGAGTTAGCAATCTCTAGTGGGACTTTCTTAAAATTTTCCATCATGGCATATATAGCTTCCTCCACTTGATTCTTTTCAACTTTACCAAGATTATCAAAATCAATATGAGAAAATCTTGACAGATCTGCACTATTTTTAACATTTTCACATAGATTTTCTAGATCTCATAATGGATTGTGACTCACCACTTTGAATTGGCTATTGTCATCTAATTTTGTTCTTTCCTCATTAGATTTAGCTTGTGCAATGTATTTCTTTTTGGCCTTTTCTGCACTTCTCCTCCTTTCTCTTTTGGTTTGATCTTTTCTTTTGCCTTTTGTGTAGTGACATGTGCAGTAGCCCTTGTAGTAGGTGCAGTAGGTTTGGGTTGGCTTTGTTTTGTAGTCTTCTTGAACCTTGTCACTAGTTGATCCTTAGCCTTTCTTTTCTTTTTATTGGTGGAAGTAGGTGCTTCCTCAACTTCTTCTTCCTTAGCACCTTCAACAACTTTTGTCTCTTCCTCTTTCTGATCTTCACCCATTCCTTGTGTTAGTGCAAGTGGTGCTTGGGTCTGGGTGTCTTCTTCCTCTTCATCTTCTTCCTACTTGGCACCTTCACAAAATTTATGTTTCAAATTCTTCACGTACTTCTCCTTCTTCTTTATAATAGAGGCAATCTTTAATTCCATAGTGATTTTAGACTTGGCCATCTCATAATTTCCAAATGTAGTAGCATCTTTATCTATATCTCCTGCAAGTAAAGTAGTTATTGCTATAGAGGCCTCACCTACATTTATTTCATATCCTAATGGCCTTAGCCATCTCACCCTTGGTGTTGTTGCTTGAAAAAATGTATAATCAGCATCAACTAGGAAACAAATATCATCATAATATTTTTCCACTAGTGATATTGGAATTCTCAATCTTTTCTTCATTGATTGCTTAAAGTCCTCAAAGTAGCTGGTCATAACTAACTCAAAGTTCTCACCCAATTATTCAATGAAATCACAAATGTGTACTATCACTAATCTATTTTTTTTCCATGAAACTATGCAAAATGTGGGAAATGTGCTTTGAAAATAAAAGAAAATGCATACCAAAATAGAACCAAATTTGCATTGAGCACTCTTAGTCTTTCTTGTTGCTCCTAGGTTCTCAATCAATTGTTGTAGTTGTAGCTCTGCAAGATCATATATGTGATCTTTCTTGAAAATCTTATAACCAACATCTACTACAATATAGGGCATATTGTTCAATCTATTGGATTGGTAAAACTTATGTGAAATTACCCTTACTACAAAGTCTATCAATGGATCCATAATGGTGTCAATTATCATTTCTCTCTTATTCCACACTGCTCCTATATTTTTCTCAATAACTTCTTTTGAATCACTCCTTAAAGTCTTAGGCCAATCTAGGGTTGGATACCTGGTTACCCTATGGATTATCCTTTTAGTTATTTTGATAGGTCCATTATCTAACCAAAGTGAACTATCATGAATCCAGCTTAATGCAATTCTTATCCATTCAGTTTTAAAGACATTTAGGAAGTCTAGGGGATGAGTTAACCCTTTCTTTTCTACAATTGTGTATTCTTCCCTTAACACACCATTCTCACAAAGTCTATCATATGCTTGCTTGATCTCCATATCACTAATACTTTCAGTTTTATAGTTGTAACATTTCCTAACATCTTGAACCATTAAAACAATCGGTGGTATCATGGATAGTGCACAGAGGGGTCTTGTTTGTATGCAATATTAGGTATGGCCTTGAATATTGGTTGTTTATCCTCAATACTAACCAGTTGAACATGCAAAACCTCCTTACCCTCTACACCCTTTGAACTAGATGTCATTATGCAAAACTAGTTTTTCCAAAAATATAAATAACATAACTTGGCACTTGATTAATACCTTGCAAGATCTAACAAAATGGTCTTGAATCATTGCTCAAATCTTCTACAATCACTTTGGATGGATTTCCAAATCACCTCTTGCTCTCCTTGCTCTTTCTCAATTTTGAAATGATGTGAAATGAGTTAAAAATTGATCAAATACCCTTTTGAAACACTACAATTAGTGTTGAATTCTTACACAAATATAAGCTCGGCATCAACCAATTTTAGGCTCTCTCAGCATCCACTAGCATTCTATTCATTGGGCAACCATTATGAGCTCGGTATCAACTATTCAATCTATTAGCTTGGCATCCTCTAGCATTTTACCTAGTAGTCATAGGAAACTTTTCATGATTGGCAATAACATGAAAAAGCTTGATGATTTTTCTTTGATTCCTAACAACATCTTGCATCTTTATTCATGCTAATGTAATCTTTTTAGTACTAAATTTCTTTAGAACTAATGTATGATATAACTTTTGAATATCAGTACCACATACCTCTTGATTGTTTAATTTGATGAGGTGTGATCACCTGACCCATTGAGTGAAGTGATCCTTTCTCCATTTGATGTGTTGCAATCATCCTTTTTCTTTCGTATCTTGTTCATTTCATTTCTAACATTTTCAACATCTCCCTTGTCTTTTCCTTCATCAAACTCACAACTTGGTGCCTTTGACCTTGTTGGAAAATATCAACTAATATGACCAATCTTCAAATAGCTAAAACATGTGGTTTGACTCAACCACCTCTTGTAGTCACTTTTGAAGTGTGTTCTAACATAATTCTTAGGAACATGTCCATATTCTTGACAATAATGGCAGCTATACCTTGTATTGTAATCCCAGTTATAAGAGTTTTCATTGTTTCTTACCTTTTTTTGCTTGTTTGATGATCATATGGGTTTGGATCTGCACTCAAAAGCTCTATGTCCATACTTCTAATAGTTATAACAATATCCTTCAAATCTTTGTATGTGCATGGTCATAGTTCTACATTCATGTGCCTGATGACCTTGTTTGTTGCACTTGTGATAGTGAACCATGCTCTTATGCTTGACATTCTAATTTATAGTCTTGCTCCTACACACATTAGCAATATGTCCTTTCTTACCACAATTATAACAAGTAAGTTTAGAGTTCTTACCTTTGTTGTTCCTTTCTTCTACACTTTTGGATGACTCTCCTTCTTCAATACTTGTGTATCCCAATCCAAATGTATCATTATTGGATCTAGGGAATCTCAATAATTGCTCAAAGTATTTGATGGCTTCATTAGGTTTATTGAAACTTTCCGTAAAAAAAAAAATTCCTTTTTTAGGTCACTTTTCAATTGCTAATTTTGCAACTTCAATGTTGTTATGTCAATGTGCTTGACATTCAATTCATAGTTGGCTTTCATCATTTGAATTAGAGTATCCAATTGCATGTTGGAAATCTTGGTTAGCTCTGATGGTTTCTCTTCCAGTCTATTGGTCAAAATTCTTTTGTCATCTTCAATAATGGCATTGTATTCCATGGCTTTCTTCTTATGTTTAGTCACCTCACATAGTAGTATAGCTTGTGATTCTTGCTCTAACTTGAGATTTTTTATTTCTTTGGCTTGGGCTATGTTCTTTTCCATTAGATATGCAACTACTGCATCAAATTCATTGAAGTCTCCATTAGAAAATAGCTTAGTAGTGTCCATTTCTTTGTATTGTGTGTCATTCTCCTCAATAGCATTTTCCTTCTTTCTCTTCAAAGATTTCTTTAGATCTTCTCTTGTTTCATCCAATTGATGTAAAATGAATTGTATTTCAATTCCTTGATTCTCAATAAACTTTCCCAAATTGTAGACTTCTATTTTTAAAATATTTTCTCAAAGTTGCAAAGCTTCTCTTTTAGAGAACTAAGCTCTAATACCAATTGTTAGAATTACAATAGGAAAGGTAAGCTTCTGAGAGGGGGGGGGAGGTGAATTAGTAGTTTAAACTTCAACAATAAAAATTTCACCACACATTCATCTCATACATTCAATAAGTAAACTAAAATGCCATGTGAAACACATGTATCTAAGACATGTAAACTAGTAAACATTCACACATACATGACACCAAATATGATTACTCAAAAACCCTCCAATGAGAAGGTAAAACTAGGGTGGGAATGACACTCACAAATCTTCACTACTGTAGTAATAAAGTGTATCTAATGAAGGTTACAATATTTTGATCATGAGACATGATCTACCCTGTGAAAGGTCTGCCCTGTTAAAGACTTACAAAGACTATTAGGTCTCACCCTATTAAAGGATTTCAACACCCTCTTAGAAGTTTGTCTTGTTAAAGGACTTCAACTCACAATTAAGTAAGCACCTTGTTGGAGGATTTCAATATAGCCTATTAGGAATATTCTGTTAAGAGATTTGACTAATTCACCTATTAGAATGACTTGACATTAATCTTTCTATTAGCACTTGGTTGCTTGATGATAGATCACCTCTATATTGATGTATTCTTGATCCTTCTTGATTTGATGTCTCGTTGATGTATACTTTTCATTTTCTCTATTCTCCTTTAACTAATTCTACAATGCAATCTCAATTCACAATTCCTTAGCTACCATGAATTATTTATTTGTGCATGAAAACTTTTGTCTTTGCTCCTTCCACATACCTTAGAGAGTTTGGGGTTTATCCTCCTTAAGAAGACTTAGGTGACTTAGGGTTAGGTATGAATCAACAGTTGTGATTCATCCATTTTACCGCTTAAACCTTCTCTTTTTCTAATTGGCTACATCTACTACATTGGGAATCTAATTAATATTCATCCTTATCTCCAAAATATCATAATTCAATCATTAAGTCAGCTCAAAAATGGTTTACATAGTTATTTGTGTCATTATAGACAATTATGACAAAATTGTCTTAATTAGCATTTGAAGTCTCTGATGCTTGGCATATATTGTTTTCTATACTATGACTTGGCATCTATATTACATAGCATCCACTATTTACTTGGCTCCTGAATCACTCAACATACACTGTTTGCTTGGCACTTGAGTGACTCGAAACATGAGTGGCTCCACACTCACTGTGGACTCGACATTCTCTATTATATACATGTTGTGCTCAACATGTATTACTTGTTCAACATGAACTAAGTAAATGAATTAAGTGTGTAGACACTCATTAGTCAAAACCAATCTAAGATCAACACATTCTAAATGTCCATTGAGTCAAAATTAGATGATTTCATTGTTGAATACAATTGATTAATTGTGTATTTTCTTTGATGTTACACAAATGTCATAGCATTATCTATTAATATATGTCAAGCTCACTTAGGTAGTGAAGAAAATTCTCAATGTCTTCTTAGTGTTCTTGTGTTTGCCTAGTTTAGAAGGCAATGTCTACTGAGTTCACTTAAGCATCAAAGGAAAAGTTGTAGAAATCAAGTGTTAACCAAGCTCACTCGAGTATCAAAGAAAAGTTGGATGGAACCAATGCTAATCGAGCTCACTCAATTATCAAAAGATTTTTACAAGTTTGTAGTGTTAATCGGGCTTTTTTTGGTTAAAAAGGAAATCATTTCTGAGTTAGTTTCTACCAAGCTAGGTTGGCTAATGAAATATTTTCTTATTTTGTTCTATTAAGCTTAATTGATTTATCTATTGATTATAGCTAACTATGGTGATGAATATTAATTATTCTAAGTTGTATTTGAGCTAACTTGACAAACTAAAAGATATAAAGTCAAGTTGTGATTTTAAAGTGTGTGAAAGTGTGTAATTCATGAATATGTTATTGAACACTTAATAATGGGAAGAGGAAATGAATTTGAAAGATAAGAAAAATATCTTTGTGGAGTAGCAAAGCTATATTCGATCAGGTAGGATCAAGTACAACTTAGAACAAAGATCTATAATCAGCAATTCAGTTGCATTCAAATTAGGTCATCTCATTGTTACTCTCTAACCATTGTAGTAGTTATCTAAATCTCCTAACACATTTGACTTAACAACTATTTGCAAATCCTTTAACAAAGTGGCAATTCCATTGAATTGTTCTCAAGACCTCTAACAAGGCCACTCCTAACAAGGTGATTAAATTTTTTAATAGGGTCACACCTAATAATGTGTTTTGTAACCTTTAACAGGGCTCACTTTAGAAGAGTGAAAAATAATAACTATTTACAATTGGTCATTTTTCTCAAATTAGATTTTCATGTTAAATCTTGGTGTCAAATGTGTTCATGTTATTTTCTTTTATGTGTTTGCAACTAAGTTAAAGAAATGGTAATCACAGATAACATCTAAAGGTCTATATGTTAATCATTTACTGAGCTAATCTAGTTATTACCGAGTTACAATATTTTTTATGTATTTATCAAGCTTCAACAGTATTTAGTTATCTGTTCACATTTTGTACTGACATCTAAAGGATCTGGGATTTATTTTTGTAATAACTGATTTACCCCTCCCCTCTCAGTTACTCCTCTTATATTTCCAACAAATGGTAGTAGAGCTTTTGGTGCTTGTAGAGAAGATTTCAAGGACCTAAGCTAAAGATCATGATGTCTTATAAAAGAGAGATTCCCAAGCTGAACAGAGACCATTTTGTAGCACGGTAAGGACTTATGAGGCTACATTTGGCTACCATCAATGATTCAGGTTGCAAATATCTTGATGCTGAATACAAGATTCCCACTAGAACATTATTAGTTGAAATTGCTGAAAAAGAGAATCATAATATCATGATGATTGATATTGCATCTGCTCTTAGTTATGCTAAATTTGATGAGGTAAAGGATTGCAAAAAAAATTTTGAAATGGAAAACAAACTAAAAGATATCTATGGAGGAGATGACTATGTAAAAAGAGCCAAAATAGAAAGCCTTAGAGGAAAATTTGATCAAATGAGAATGAGAGAAGATGAAAACATTACAAAATATGCGGAAAGGATCAAGGCCAGTGTAAGTGCAATCAAAGCATCTAGAGGAGACATTAAGGAGGAAACTATTGTAAATAAAGTACACAGAACTCTTCTTCCTATTTATGCAATTAAAGTATCTACTATTTAAGAAATGAGATGTGCTCCAAATAATAAATTAGGCTTTGATGCTCTATTTGGAAGATTGATAGCTTTTGAATTAAATAATTATGATAACTATGTCCCTGCTTTAAAAAATATTGAATTTGCATTCAAAGAAAAACTCTCACTCAAAGAAAAGGGTAAGAAATCAAAGTCTAGTCAATCAGAAAGTGAAGAAGATGGATCATTAGAAGAAAGTTCAAACAGTGATCTTGAAGTTGTTGAAGCCCTACTTGCAAGGAATTATTCCAAAGGAAGAGGAAAGTACAAGGTAAAGTTCCTCTAATCTGCTTTTCTTGTGAAGAAGTTGGTCACATTGCTTCTAGGTGTCCAAATAAGGAAATAAAGGATGAGAAGAAAATAAATAAGCATAAAGGCAAGAAAGACTCTAAGAACTACAAAAACTTCAAGGATAAAAGTAAGAAATCTTTTTTTATAGCTAAAGATTCTAATAATAGTGAAGATGAAATGGTATATTTTGTTGTGAATGATGAGTTTGATTATGAATGAGACAAAATGGCACTTATCTCTCATGTTAGAAAAAATGATATATGGATTATTGACAATGGTTGCTCATATCATATGACTAGTGACAAAACAAATTTGAGCATATGGAATATTATGATGGAGGTAGTGTAAGATTTAAAAAACAATGAACCTTGTAACATAAAAGAAAAAGGATGTATCTTGTTGACTAAAGAACTTATATGTGACAATGCTTATTGGGCTGAAAGACTAAAGCATAATCTACTAAGTGTGGAATAGTTGAATAACATTGGATTCAAGGTAGAATTCATGAATGAACAGGCCAAACTACTAGATGGGAAAAGAAATTTGGTTGGATTTGGAAAGCAAACAAAAGGTAATCTATTTTATCTCAAGATCTCAATGATTGTGCATGTTTTATTACTCAAGTAGAGGAAAGTTCGTTATGGCACAAAAGACTATGTCATGTGAACTTTGATAATTTGGTCAAGATAAGAAAACATAGAAGAGTAAGAGGTATCCCTAGTTTGAAGAAACCTAACATGGGTCTCTGCTAGAATTGTCAAATTGGTAAGATGGGAAAGACTAGCTTCAAAAGCAAGACTATCAGTCAGAAGAAGCCTTGAAAATTGTTCCTATAGATTTATGTGAGCCTATTGGAATAGAAAGCTATAGTGAAGAAATTTTTTTCATTCTTTTTGTTGATGACTATTCTAGAAAGATGACAGTAATGTATCTAAAAGATAAATTAGAAGCCTTTCATATTTCAAGCGGTATCTAGCAAGAGTAGAAAAGGAAACTGAAAATAAGTTGAAATACTTAAGATTAGACAAAGGTTGTGAATTCATCTCCCCATGAATTCAATAATTTATGCATTGAAAGAGGAATTAAAAGACAAATATCATCCCCTAATACACCACAACAGAATGGTATAGCAAAGAAGAAATAGATCTATCATGGATTGTGCAAGAACCTTGATGATTGAAAAGAATATTGCTCTCAAATATTGGAAGGAAGCTATCAGCACTACAGTTCATACCTTGAATAGAGTTTAGTTGAAGAAAGATTCAAACAAAACACCTTATCAACTATGGTATGGCTACAAACCTATTGTAAGTTACTTGAAAGTATTTGGCAGTAAATGTTATATATTGAAAGAATCTAGAAAAGGAAAGTTTGATGTAAAAGGTGATGAAGGCATATTTTTAGGATACTCCTATAGAAATAAAGCATATAGATGTTTGAATTTGTCTACTCACAAAATCATAGAAAGTGCACATGTTAGAATTGATGAATTTGCATAAAAGAGTGAAGAAGAAAGTAAGAAGGAGCTTGAAGATTATAGAAGATTTTTTTACTATGAACCTAATACCCTACCAAATCTATTTGATAGAAAAAAAGTTTCATTTCTTGAGTCCCTAGAAACTCCAATAGTTACTAAGTTGCAGACAGGGAAACCTAAGCTACAAGGACTCGAGTCACAATTAGAGCTACCGAGCTAGTTCAAATTGAGCCTAATGTGCCCAAGTCATAGATAGAAGGACCTAAGCTTGAAACTAAAATTCAAGAAGAAGATTCAAAGACCAAAGAGCTTGTGTTAGCAAGATATGTCAGAAGATATCATGCATGTGAGCAGATCATTGGAGACAAATTAGATGGAACAATGACAAGAGGCAAATTAAAAGGTAATTGTTTACTTGCTGAATTCAAACCCAGAAGTGTTAAAGATGTTCTAGAAAATGAAAGTTGGATTGAAGCAATGAATGAAGAGATAGAACAGATAGAAAAGAATAAAACTTGGACTCTTTTTCCTAGACCCAAGGATAAAACTATAATTGGTACAAAGTGGGTATTTAGAAATAAGTTAAATGGAGATGGAAAATTTTCAAGAAACAAAGCAAGACTAGTGTGCAAAGGTTATTCTCAAGAAGAGGGTATTGATTATGGTAAAACTTTTACTCCAGAAGCAAGACTAGAAGGTGTTAGAACTTTACTAGCATATGTAGCACATAGAGGATTCAAAGTATATCGAATGGAATTTTTGATGAAGAAGTCTACATTGAACAACCAGAAGGTTTTGTAGATTCTAACAAAACAGACATGGTTTGCAAGTTACACAAAGTATTATATGGTCTCAAGTAAGCTCCTAGAGCTTGGTATGAAAGACTCCATAATTACTTGGTACAAACTGGTTTTCAAAGGACAAATGATAATAGTAGTCTGTATATCAAGGAAGGACCAGACAAGCAGAATCTA
This sequence comes from Cupressus sempervirens, assembly GCA_028749045.1. Lineage (NCBI taxonomy): Eukaryota > Viridiplantae > Streptophyta > Pinopsida > Cupressales > Cupressaceae > Cupressus > Cupressus sempervirens. Next base: position 991,367,842 of record CM053787.1, read on the forward strand.
TTGGCAGAAATATTTGTTGATGATACTCTATTTACAAGAAATGATGATTTGTTGAAAGCATTTTTAGAAGAAATGAGTAAAGAATTTGAGATTTCCATGTTTCGTGAAATAAAATTCTTTGTTGGACTACAGATATAGTAGAACAAAAATGGTATCTACATCACTCAATCTAAGTATATCAAGGAGATACTAAAGAAATTTGGAATGGAAGATTCAAGACCAGTTGGAACCCCCATGTCTACTAGACATAAGTTCTCCAAAAATGATGATTCCAAAGAAGTAGATAAGACCACATACAAATCAATGATTGGAAAATTGCAGTATTTAGTAAACACGAGGCTTGATATTGCTCTAGCAGTTGGAATAGTGTCAAGATTCTTAGCAAATCTTAAAGAAAATCACATGATGGCAATCAAGACAATCATGAGATATTTGAAAGGTACTAAAGACTATGTCTTATGGTACAAACCTCGAGGTAATTTTGAATTGAAAGTATTTACTGATGCTGATTAGGTAGGAAGTCTTGATGACAGAAAAAGCACTAGTGGTGGAGCATTCTTTCTTGGTAAAAGATTAATATCTTGGACAAGCAAGAAGTAAAATTGTACATCTCAATCCACAGTAGAGGCAGAATATGTAGCAGAAATAATCAATTATTCTAACATTTTTTTGGTTCAAACAACTATTGGAAGGAATGAAGGTAGAGATCAAAGATCTAGTTGTTATATATTGTGATAACACCAGTGCAATAAACATATCAAACAATCTAGTAATGCATTCCAAAACAAAGCATATTGCTATAAAATATCACTTCTTAAGAGAATTAGTGCAAGATAAAGAAGTCAAATTAGAATATGTGAATACAAAGGAATAGATTCAAGATATATTCACCAAGCCATTACCTAAGGATGCATTTTTGTATCTAAGAGGTAAGCTAGGGGTCATTCCCCTATCTGAAATTCACTAAATGAAGTTTAGTGAATGCATCAACCAGAACTTATTGAAGATCAATTAGTTGGTGTAGAATTAGCAAGGGTATATTGCAAATGAATCAGTATTTAATGTACATTGGTATTTATAGAATTATTTTCTTTGGCATGCGTTGTCAAAGAGGGAGAAGTTTACTATCATATCTAAGAGAAATTTTTCTTTTTAGAACCAGAATAAAGTAAAGAACTAGAGAGGGAGAAGTTTTCCAAAGAAGAATTTTACTGATAGAGGGAGATCTCAAGTCTAAAATCCAAAATTTCATTGCACTATAACATGTTGTGTTGCCATCAATGCCAAAGAGGGAGATTGTTGGATACAATTGATTAATTGTGTGTTTCTTTGATGTTACACAAATGTCATATCATTATCAATTAATATATGTCGAGCTCACTCGGGTAGTGAATATAGTTCTAAGTGTCTACCAAGTGTTCCTATGTTTGCCTATTTCAGAAGGCAGTATCTACCGAGTTCACTCAGGCATCAAAGGAAAAGTTGTAGAAAACGAGTGTTAACCGAGCTCATTCAGTTACCGAAGGAAAGTTGGATGTAACCAATGCTAACTGATCTCACTTAGTTGCTAAAGGATTTTTGTAAGTTTTCAGTGTTAACTGAGTTTCTATTGGTTAACAAAAGAAATTGTTTCTGAGTCAATTTCTACTGAGCTGGGTTGGCTAATGAATAATTTTCTTATTTTGTTGTATTAAGCTTAATTGATTTATTTATTGATTCCAGCTTACTATGGTGATGAATATTGATTATTCGAAGTTGTATTTGAGTTGACTTGACAAAGTGGAAGATATAAGGTCAAAATGTGATTTCAAAGTGTGTGAAACTGTGTAATTCATGAAGATGTTATTGAAGACTTAATGATGAGAAGACGAAGCAAATTTGAAGGATAAGCAAAATATCCTTGTGGAACAAAAAAGCTATATCTGATCAGGAAGGATCAAGTACAAGCCAAAATAGAGATTTGTAATTAGCAATTTAGTTGCATTCAAATTAGGTCATCTTAGTGTTACTCTCTAACCATTGTAGCAGTGATCAAAATCTCCTAAAAGAGTTTTCTTAATAGCTATTTGCAAATCCTCTAACAAGGTGGAAATTCCATTGAATTGTTCTCAAGACCTCTAACAAGGCTACTCCTAACAGGGTGATTAAATCCTTTAAGGCTCACAACTAATAGTGTGTTTTTTAACCTTTAACAGGGTTGGCTCCTAACAGGGCTCACTTCAAAAGAGTGAAAAATAGTAACTAGTTGCAATTTGTGATTTTTTTCAAATTGGGTTTCCACATTAAATCTTGGTGTCAAATGTGTTCATACTATTTTCGTTTATGTATTTGAAACTAATTTAAAGAAATGGTAATCATAGATAACATCTAAAGGTTTATATGTTAACCATTTATCGAGCTAATATAGTTATTACCAAGTTACAACATTCTGTATATGTTTACCGAGCTTCAGTAGTATTCAGTTAACTATTTGCATTTTGTACTGACATCTAAGGGATCTAAAATTTATTTTTGTAGTACCTAATTCACCCCTCCCCTCTCAGTTACTCCTCTTATATTTCCAACATTCATAACCTTCAAATTTGCCTCAATCTCATTTTCTTAGGCTCCAAGATCATCTCCTATAATGAATCTGGCTATCCAAACATATTCTCTTGGGATGAAAGATGTAAGAAATGAGTAAAAGATAAAGAAAGACCCTTGAATCTACCCTAGGATAATGAGATGTAAACTATGGTTGAAATTCTAAAAAATCTAAACTATCCCAAATTTAGATGGAGTCCCTATATTGAAATTTTGACTTCTTACACCCGAACTTCTATAAATATATTAGCTAACTCATCTACTCTTTGATTTCCCTCTTGGTATATATGATTGATTATGATCTTGTCAAAGGTCTAACACAGTCTGAGGGCTTCATATAAAATTGATTCCAAACTCAAATTAATGAGAGATCCTTTCCTTATAGCATTTACTATAATTGCATAATCTCCTTCGATCTCTACATTCTTGCAACAACAATTTTTACACAATTCTATTCCTTTGTCTAAACCTATTAATTTTGCCCAATTATTACTAGGTTATGGATACTACAATGAATGTGTTTTTTTCCTAAATTCCCTTTTGAAGTTCTATCAAATTTGAGTTTAAACCATACCTCCTTGGGTGGTTTCCATTTACACATCTCTCATTTGCATTTTGAATTTTCCCTATGTTCCTATAAAGAGGGATGATTTCAAATCTATCCAATTGCCTCTCATTTTCTCATTTCAATGAGACATTATAGCCTCCTTTTATTTAATCAAAACTTGACTATTGGTAAGTTCAATGACACAAGTCTCAATTTTAATTATAAATTTTTTTACATTCATCTTCTCATCCTAAAAAATTATGTATAGTATTCCTTCCATAATTCTCATACGACGAAAGGTGTAGATATCAATAAACATCTATAAATACTATCCTTTCTAAGGAGTGGCCAAGTATGTAGCATATCCATTATAGTTTTTGGAAATGTTTATACCCTCCCCAATTGTGAACAAATTCATTTCCAGCATTAACTCAAATATAAGGGAAATGCAAAAAAAGGTGGTCAATAGATTCTACCACATTCTTGCATAAAGGACATTTACTAGGCCTTTGGTATCCCATTTTCTTAAATGTTTCTAAGATAAGAACCTTCCCATTTAAAACTAACCAGATGAAAAAACATGTCATGTGTGGACAAGCTTTATTCCAACATAATGTTATAGGGAGGGAATCATTTATGCTCACTTGGTGTAATGTCCCCACTATTAGGGGTAGTTTGGGACAAGTAATACCTACAAAATAATGTTAAAACTTAAATAATAATTAATTTTACAACACTATTCTACCCTCCATCTTAAACCCCAACCTTAAAGGCATCTCCAAATCAGGTTTCCTAACCCTTAGTTATTCTACTGTCTTCTCTAAAGCACAACCATTAAGATTCTTCTTGGACAAGACATCCTCTATCTGAGGCCAATCATATATGCATATGTTGACATCATCAAAATATTCTAGCACATGGAGATTGTCTATGCATCCTAGTCATGGTGCTCAAATAGAGGCCTTAACGCCTCACACACCCCACGATAAAGATTCCCTTAATCCCCATCGTGTTAGTCTAATAGACTGACACAATATTATCCATTTCTCATCTAGCAATTTATAGAAGGTTACTCATCTCTCACACTCGCACAATGGCCATTTATACAAGGATCTCACTTCTTGCACTAGCACTATGAGATTCCATCTTAGTGATTCATACAAGATTTGATCAAATACTTCTTGCATAAAGAAATATATTAATCTCTTATAATCTATTAATTAAATTTTTTATTATATAAAACTTTTAAATATCATTCCTTATAAATTTTCATATGTAAAAGAATTTATATATTTATATAATATCAATTGAGTATTAAAAATATAAGTATCAATTAATATTTATCATTTTTCCACATCATAATCCTTAATCAATTATCTTATTTCCTAATTCTCTTAATACTAACTTATTTTTCAAAACTACTATAATTTTATACTTCAAATATAAATAGAATGTGACTAAATCTTATTATTTATTTTCACCTTCCTAAAATTTAGTGACATTTGTTGAAAATGATCTTTATTTTAATTATGCCAATTTTAAGTTCCTTACATAGTAGATGTCCCTATTATTTTGGATTATTGCTTTTCCAAAATTTATACTCTTACTTCCCACGTAGCACTTGTATTTTCTCTTATTCATTATCACTTATTGCAATATCAATTATTTTTAATTTATATGAATATTTATAGGTTGATTATTTTATCTATTTTTTTATTTAGTTATTTAATTGATGTTTTATATATCAATTTATTTATATCAAACTGTAATCTATCTTTGATTATATATACTAGTAATTATGTATTTAATTAAACTATTATTCAATTATCCTAGTTTATTTAATGCATACATTTATTTTATTTATCTAATAATCAATTGGTTATTACATATAAATCCTTTTATAAATACAAAGATGAATATTAGATTTTAGAGGGGATATTACACTTGGAGAGACTTTAGAAATTTATACCCCTCTTTCAAGTTGTATTCCCCATCTTGCTTGCATCCCACATCAATTTGTCCTTACCAAGATTGAAAGTTAACTTCTTGTTTGATAAGGTTCTTTTAGAGCTTCCGCTTCCTTAGGTAGGAAATTCATGTCCTTAAAATCCTTTTTATTTTCAAGCTTTTCCTCCATACTCAAAGGTCACATAATATATAACTCTTTTTCCCCATGTAGCTTCAAGTGTCAATCTAACAGAGCCAGGTTGCCATTCTTTTCCAAAGAATCATATCCTCCCCAAGAGTCTTGTCATAAGAGAGCTTCCTCCCCCATCTTCAAGTTCTGTGTTAGTATGTCCTAGATGGAGGATTTGCAATCCATCATGATGTTCCAAATTCTCGATCCTCTAGGTGGTCATTTCTCCTTAAATATGCTAATTTGATTAGTATTGCTAAGATATTTCTTTATTAGGATATTTTCCCATTTGAGGTGTGGATTCTTGTGCATTCTCCATACTAGTTTAGCTCCTAAAGCTTTACCTTGGATTTTGATCTCCTCGGTCCCTACACCTATGTAGCCTTTTAGTTTGCATACCTTGTCTGAAGCTAATAAGGATTTTTTTGTTCCCTTATTCCCTACCAAAAAAACATCCTTAGGAGTCTATGGATTTTGTCCTTATTTTTTTGGGGAGATGAATAAAAGACAATTGATAAATAGGTTATTGTGAAAGGACAAATTGTATGAGCATTTCTCTACCTGCAAAAGAGAGTCATTTTCCTTTCCAGGAATCCATTTTTCTTTTGATCATTTCTATTGTTTGATCCCATAATTTTTTTGAATGTACCTTTTTTTCTAAAGGGAGACCCATTTATTTACAAGGTAAACTTCCTCTATTGAAATTCAAAATTTGACAAATTTGTTGCTCTAGATTAGGACGAGTATTAAAGAAGAAGATTTTTAACATCTTGTAGTTAATCTCTTGACCTAATGCATTGGTGCATTGACATAATATTTTTCATATTCTTTTGCCTCCTCTATGGTACTTTATCCATAAAGCATAGTTTCATCAACAAAATTTTGGTAGGTTGATGGATCTAGGTCACATGTGATCCTTATTCCTTTAATAGTTTTCTCATAGCTAGCACTGTTTATTGATCTTTCTAACATTTCTACCATTAAAATGAGAAGATGAGGGGATATCAGACCCCCTATCTAAGTTCCCTAATTATTCCAAAAAGGCCTTTGGGTGAACTATTTACCAATATTGATAACTTTGGGGAGGATATGCATTCATAAATCAAATCACCCATTATTTTGCAAATCCAAAGGCTTTGAGGAATTTCCTCAATAAGCCCCAATCCACTCTATCATCTATCTTTTTAATATCTAGGTTAATTAACATACTAGGATCTTTGTTGGTTTGAACAATATGTGTGGCCCCTTGGGAAAAATTACTCCATCAAACATAGATTTGTGTAGTACAAACATTATTTGTTCCTAGGTGATTAGGTTTGGGAGAAGTTTCTAGATTCTCATTAGTTTTAGTAAATAAGTTATACAGAGTATTGCAAATATCTATGGGACAATAATCATTAAAGGTCTCTGATTCCTCCTTTTTTGGGATAAGGGTGATAAAGGTATTATTCACCTTCTTGAAGAGTTTTTCAAATTTTTTACTCTTTCTAAAGCCTTGGTTACCTCCATTCCTATTAAGTCCCAATATTTTGAAAGAAACATGTTGGAAACCCATTGAACCTTGCAGATTTTTTTGGATTCATTTTCTTGAGGACTACACTTACTTCCTCAAAGGTAAACTTTTCTAGTAGTGTTTTATTTTTTTCTTTCGATATAAGCATTAAGATGTTCTTAATGATTCTTTCTTGTCCCCCTAGGTTCTGGTTACCATTATTATTGAATATTTCTTCAAAGTAATTGATTGCCTCTTGTTGGGACTCAAAGTTGAAGCCTTAATTTTGAGTACCATTGAATAATCAAGCCCTATAAGCACTTTTTGATGCACATGTACTCGATTGTCCATTTGAGTCCTAAGAGGTTTTTAATATTTCTAACACCATGCATTTAGTACATCTATGTGTCACATGATGATAAATTGTCATTCCGAGCCATTTTTTGAAGTCCAGTTTCAAGCAATTGTCAATTCTGCATTTTTGTTGAAGTGTCAAATAGTGATAGGAGGCTGTATTTGCAATTGAATATCTTGTTCTTAGTTATGTCTCATGACTCACTGATTTGGGAGTATTTAGTGTCCATACCAGAGAGCCTATGTTTCAGATTTTGAGTTTTTTTGAATTTTTTTGACTAAATTTTGAATCCCTCAAAGTTGGTTATTTATTGATGCCATGCTGATGTGAATTGTTTAGAATTCTAGAAGGCCTTGTTTGACTTGTTATAACTTTGACCCAACTGATCCAAATGAAAAAATTCCTTTTTCATTGCATTTTAGTGGTCAGAATATTACTATGTTTCAAATTGGAGCTTATGAAAAATCCATTTGATTAGTTTTCAAATGTGATTCCAAATGCAATTTCTAACTTTTTACTGGTGTCAAGAAAGGCAAATTCATCATTACCCCTATTTGTGATGTCATATTTTGAAATCTATGATAGGTGAGATCAAATGGATTATACCACTATGTTGTACTCCAAAAATACTTCAAGTGTTCCAATTTTCAAGCTTTGACGACTCTGTCTGCACACTTTCCTAAGTCTATTCCATTTGCAAAAAATATTTTTCTATCAGTGTCTCCAGTCTGCAAATTTGAGTAGCCCACTTTGACCACTTGCCAATATGATCAGTTATTCATCATGATCCCTAATCTCATATTTATGTTGTCCTCATGATAGTGAACCAATGCCCTAATTTTTGTACCTTCAAGTGTCAATTTTCCTAGTTTTCAAAGCCAAAACTAAATGCAATTTATTATTTTCTAACATGTTTTCTTGTAGGCAGTTCTGAGAGGGCAACTTTGACAGCCAATATCTTTTGACTAAGAATTTTTCATGAGATGAAATTTGATAGGGTAGGATTATGCTGAACAAAGAATCATTGTGCTGGTTTTCAAAGCCCAATCATGTGTTTTGGTCAGTTTCTAAGGCTAGTCAAAGGACCTCCTGATGTAAAATTGACAATTTGCAAAAAGATGTAAAATGAGCTACAAATTTTCTTTCAGTCATCAAATTTGTTTCAAATCAATGCCAAAGGGTGAATGAGTCTATTTTGTAGCCCAGTTGTTTGGAAATGAAATTTCTTTTGGCCAGACCCACTTTGGGGCCCAACTAATTATACCAGATTGATAAGATTGATAAGATGTGAAATTGAAGATATTTAGAGATTAAAATGATATTGATCATTATGAAGTGCAGGGTTTTTTCTGAGAGCAGGGGCATCACTGAGAACTATACATCAACAAATCACAACAAAAATATTACATTATATGCTTTTTTAGCTCAGTAGTATTGTAGCATGATTAGAGAGTTTGGAATGCTTTACATACTCAATTGGGAGTTAGGGGAAGAATTTGGTAATGGTTTAAATCAATGTGAGTTTTAAAAGATAAACTTAACATCGCAATTTCTGTGGGTGCCTAATCACTAGCGAGTTGAACAATCAAAGGTTAAAGAGGTTGAGAGACAGTGGAACTTTCAAGAGCTCTCAATGTGGAGATTCTTCATGCTAACATTTTGAAGTTGAGGCCAGATGCAAAAAAGTTTTTAAAGGTCATGGTAAGTATAGTACAGAATTGAAGAGATTAAATACTCTTGCAACCTTCCAAAAGAAGGCACTTTTACATGCTCTTTCATTTCCAAGTGTTGAAAGAGTTGTTTATAGTACGTGCTCCATTCATCAGATGGAGAATAAGGATGTTATTAGTTTTGTTCTTCCCCATGCTCATTCTTATAATTTTCACTTGAAAATACCATCCTTGTGTGAACTCATATGAATCCATCTCCATGCCATCAAATGTTGATAATGAAACAAATGTGTCAAATTTGGAAATCTTTGACACACACGTTACTTTGGAAGAGAAAGGTGGCAAGAGAAGAGTGAAATAGAGGAGGCAATTTTGTTCAGGTTCTCACACACTGTGTGCATGGAAACGGTGGCCCTAAGGGTGAGGACGGTGAGTCCAGTGCTTCAACATTTTTCAGTGGCCTTGAATTATCATTTGTAAAATGCAAGAATAGAGGTCTACACTAAGGAAGGAGAATCTACTTCCATAAAAGGAGCTTCACATAAGTGAATGAGGAAGTTGCAGCATAGAGAGGCAGTAGGGGAGAAGACGTGTATGCTCCACATTGAAAAGAAGTGAAGGAATCTACTATAAAAGACAAAGCAGTAGGGGATTTAAAACCAACGACTAAGGTAAAACAAAGTTTCATGCCCACGTTGGAATTTTAGTGGCATGGAGAATTGTAGCGTATGAGAAGAGGAATACACCCTTTTTTTTGGAGAATTCGCACTACAGAAGGAGGATGTCTGTAGCCTTACGCTGAAAGGTTGGAGACCACGTGAAGTTCGGAGCATGGCATTGGAAGGTGCATTGCAGTATGTCTTCTCTATATTATAGTCAAAGAGGAGTTTGATGCTAAAAGAAAGCTACCAAAAGAGAGCACCTTACGTCAAAGAAGGAAGCCAAAAGGTGGCTTGATCTCAATGCAAAATCTGACTCCTTTCATAAGCAGCTCAGGGCCTTGAATGAATAGATTTCTGTTAACAAGAAAATACCCCTTTCTCATAGACAACCATAATGCTATAGGAGCAAGTGCTAGGCATAGGAATAAATTTTTGGTTTGCAATTGTGATGGTGTTTAAATGTTTTTTTGTTATTATTAAATTTTAGGGTTTGCATTGCATTCGGGGTGGTGTTTAATTTTAGGGCTTAATTTAATATTTTGTTAGAACTTTAGTAAAGGTTTAAACAAAACCTTTATGGGTCTGGTGGTTGCCAAAACCAATTCTTAACTGTTTGGCTTCGTTTATAAATTCTCTCTGAAATCTTTTGGGAGGGTATGATTTGAGATTTTTCATTTCTGTGTGAAAAAGGACTGAGATGAATAGATGAAATAAATAAAATTGTAATTCTTTCTTGCTACTTGAATTTTGGTTTTATTTTATTCACACTGCAAATTGATTAGGGATGTGTATGATAGTTGTTGTTTTCTAAATAAAATAGTAGTAGTAGCATTGTTTTCTTTTTGTAGAAGTTATCGTTGCAGGAACCCAGACTCACACTAGAATCTCTGGAAATTAAATTGGGCAATAATGCCTCTTGCTTGCATAACTTGCTTGCATAATCACCATGTGAAGTGGCTTGAGTGTGGTGGAGAGCAGGTAGGAGGAATGTACATTACTTTCTTCATGGCCATTTGCAGGAATGGGCTACAGTTTGAAGAAACATGTGTTTGGTAAGGCAACATCCCTATGTGCTGGCTATGAATGAACACATGTAACCTGTAAGGTGTTGTTCATATTTGGTGTTTCCCTGTAGTTTTTTTTTAATTTCTTCTTTCCATCCAATTTTGAGCCTATTATAGGCTTTGTTCTTGTTATCTCCTCATCATATTGGTATTAGAGCGAGACAAGATCTTGCTGGGAAGTGTATGTCTACAGAAGAATCACAGGCTGAAGCTGAGGCTCACACCATGCCTCCGAAAAGTATGACTCCAGATGCCATCAAAAAGATGATGGAGGAACTTCTAGAAGAGAAGTTGAAGGAGTTCGAGGAGTCCAATAACAAGGATAAGGAGAATGAGGTGGAAGAAGGTACCAGTGGAGATGAAGAAGAAGAAGAACACTAGGATCCACCAACAAAATTGGGTGCAGATCAAAAGGCATTCGTTGATGCCTTAAAGTCAATAAAAGGAGATATTACTGATAAGTTACCTACATATGGAGGTAGCCTCAATAGTGAGGAAGTGATTGAATGGATTGAAGCAATCACGAATTACTTTGAGTTGAATGAAGTTCCAAAGAATAATAGGATAAGGATTGCAAAAGGAAAGTTGAAAGGATCTACTCTCTCATGGTGGAGTTATTTTCAAGGAGAAAGGATACAAAATAACAAAAATATGATCTCTTCATGGGAAGTGATGAAGGGAAAAATCAAGGCACAATTTTTGCCTGCAGATTATGAGGTGCAATTGTTTAAGAAGTTGCAAAGCTTGACGCAGAGAGAGATGGACATGAATACCTCTATAGAGGATGTAAGGAAACTTGGAAACAAAGAATATAACCGTTTCCACATAACCCATAATAAATCTGAAATAAACACGGAATTAAAATCCACATGCAAGAGAATAGACAATATACCCACAAAATTGTGACACAAGATATACCCTGGGAAACCCTCATTGAGGGAAAAATCCAGCCTCCAAAAGCATCCATCACCATGTATTATTCAGCAAAAATACCATTGCCATACAACCATGGAAGCCTTCATGGCCATAGCCACAACCAAGAAAAATATGTGAACAATCATGAATCCACACATCCCATGCCATGCTTCCAACCTTCAAAAATGCTCCCTTGGCTAACCTGTCAAGCCTTGTCCCGCTCAACTCTTGCCTTTTGTCTTTTCCTTGTCACTCTCTATACAACAACTACCCTTGTGGCTGCTTATATAGTAGCAAGTCCCACAAAACCACTAAGTGGTATTACATAAACCATGTGCTAATACCATGTGCTACCTAACCCACTGACCCCACATTTAATATTGGGCATTTAATTCTTTTCCCCAATATTAAATAATTACATGAAATATTTTCACAATGTTACAATACAACTCATCAAGAATATTCCATGGGAATTTTTACATGTTGCACGTCCATCTAGGCACAACATTACATAATAAAATAAAATAATAAAATAACAATATTATGCAATGTGTGCAACACCCATTATCTCAACAATCTCCCAGTTGTTGTATACATTGCATAGGGTCAATCCGTAGCCACATAAATGAACAAGGGAACAATCCCTCCTAGCACATCCACCATCATGGATCAAAAAAATACACCAAGTGCTCCTTCTTGGTACCCGTGAAAAAATCAAAGTATCCAGCATCTCAAACATGAATGATCTCACCTCCTATTATGCCACTCCCATTGGACATACATAGAAGCCATCCAAAGAGAAAGCCACCCAACCTGTCGCATTAGAAGATCATAAAATCTTGTACCAACTGAAATTCCAAGCACAAAAACTTGATCCAAAGGTAATCACATGTATCCGTAGTTGTCAAAATATCCATAGCTGAAATAGCACCCACAACAAGTGCCAAACCCATCCAACTATCCATACCTCAAAGGTATAACAAGTGAATCTCATATCACCGACATATCCAATCTACAACCTACAATCACAAGCCTCAAGAGCAATACCTGCCACATATATACCAAGAAGCTCCCACTGCAAAAGATAATGTCAAATCTATAACCAATCCACTCAACACATCTCAAAGAAGTGAATCCATGTAGTATCAAGGACATCCACAATACATAAATTGATATCCTGCAAAAACAACTCTCATAAAAAGTCTCCAATGCTCTCCCAAGTTCACCACAACCAACAGAGGAAAGAGATAAAGGAATAACCATGTCATCTCTCACATGACATACATGAGCATAAACCAGTGATCACAATCTCTAACCAATCTCAAATCTAATGTAAGAAAAAATTGAACATCCAAGAAGATAACCAAGACCAAGAGAAACCATGCAAATCATAACCTGTATCATGTCCTTCTACACACACCTCTAGATGTAAACTGTGCAAGTATGATCTCCTCCATAAAATCCCAACAAGAAGCCTCAACAACACCCAAAGCATACCATATAACTAATCATGGATGTAAGCCTCTCACAAGAAGATCAAACTCATAAAACCATTCCTAATTCAAGGAAAATGCCCAATATAAAACCATCTCCTAAACTCAACCAGCATAACAACATATGCACATGGAGATAACCAATGCTAAACCATCTCTCAAATGAACCCTCCAGAACTAACTCATGTACCATAGCTCAAGATCCATATCCATGAAAGACAAGCATAAATATAATGCAACTGAGAGAAAATAATAGGCTATAACTCTCAAATAGCAAACCGCCGAGTAGACCAAGAGTGGGGAATGAGAATGCTCATCAAGATACCCAAGTCTCCAACCAAGACTCATTTAAGAACAATCTCCTCTCAAGTCCATATCAGGTGACTGCCCCTCGGACTTCCTGCTGAAACCATTAACCGTCCCAACAAATACTTCTCTAATCCAAGAGAAATCAGCGTCACCACCATCTCTAAGTATCCATGAGCACCTGTAACCAATCAATCCATGCCAACTCCAAATGAAACATAGCAATATCATGGAGTATCCAACTTATGATCAGTGTACTCAATACCAAAAAACTAAACCAAGATCAATGTCAAAGTTCCAACCATGGCCTCAGGAACATAAACATGACAACATGATCTTACCATCTCAACTAAAGAGATAACATGCTCCATATGAACACACCATAACATGTCACAACTCTAAACGCATATCAAGAGTATACCATGACATAATAATGAAACCATCCTCATACCAAGGATAACATGCCAAATAAAAAATATAAGTGACACCTTTGCCAAGAACCCTGTGAGTCCTCAAGATGCAACCATCTCCACACACCATGAAGAAAACCATCTCCACATACCAGGAAGAACCATCTCCACACACCATGAAGATAACAAGTGCACCATGCAAATGTCAAAGATGCTTTTGCAGCAATAGGATCTAAGACAAACCTCCAACATCTGCAAACACTCAATAAATATATCAATGCCAACAACTCCCACTCAACCATGGTACTAAGTCACCTATGGCATCATAAAATCCATCTCCTATATGAAGATCCAAACCAAACTAGGAACTAATCCTACATTGTCTTCCCATCACTATCACAAGCTCCCACTAAACCATGTATCCAAGCTATCCATGACATAATGATGAAAAATACCATCCTCTAACCATGAGAATCAACCAAGGCATCAAACCATCAAAGAACTCAAAGTGCACATCATGAGCTCCTCAAAAGAAACCAAATAACCATGATCCTCAACCAAAAAGATATACCACCATAACCAAATCAAAAAATCCAAGCTAATGAACATCAAGGATGTACCTATATAACCAATCATGTCATGCCAAAATCCATGACACCATGATCACATCCATGAACCGAGCATCTGGCTCTCAATATGTCCAACCTATTAGCATAGTCAACCATAATCCTCTACCATGACTATACCTAGTAACAACATCTCATCTCTTCTACATGAAGATAAAATCATAAAATCATGTGACTTAGGGCATAGACAACCCAAATCCAAGCCACCAATTTGAATATGCATCAATAATGACAGATCAATGGGAAAACACAACCCATAACCAAGCTATAAATGCAACCTGTAAGTATAGACCACTTACAACAATGCACAACTTGTAGATCCAACAAGTCATCATACATATCCAAACCAAACACTGATAATCATATCATCATGAGACCAAACTGAAATATGAACTGAGTATACAATGACATCAAAAACTTAAATCTCCAATGTCATAAACTCACAATGTTACCATAGTCAAAATATACCTATAAACTGTTTAGATCAATATATCAACAAATAAATCACATCAAACCTGCACCAAATCTGAACCAATGTGTATAGCTCTCCAAGAGCTTTCCGTTGACTACTCGAAGTCCAAAATCTGACTCTGTATGCCCAAGTTATGCCCCAATTCGTGCTCAAAATAAATAACATCTAACTTTAGGGCTCTTAAAACCTAACAAAATTTCAAAATTATAAAACCAAACCTACACCATATTGTAGTGCTCTAAATTAGCTTTCCAACGCCTATAAGAACTCTAAAATTTGATATTCTGAGAGAAAGTTATGGTCATTTTACTAAGACAGTCTTTTTACCATTTTCAGTATGATTTTTCATTTTTTATTTTTTTCAGTGACGAAAATTTCGACGAGATTAAATTTGACGGCCATCATGGGCTAAAACCAAAAAACTCTTTCATTTCCTCTGAACATGGTCAAACTAGGGCATATTATATATCAAAATTTATGGAAATGTCAACCCGGATCCAATGGTGAGGTCTATTTTTACCCAGGAGGTCATTTTTGCAAGCTACCCCCCAAAACCCTCATTTTAAATGAAACATCTGAAAAAATCCTTTTCTCCAACAATTTCACATGCCCAAATCTTTTAACATCCCATCATAACAGCAAATCCAAAAACCCTTATATCTGCAATAAATCATTCATATATCTTGCCCTTTTCTTTTATCCTCTCATGCATTCCCATGGATTCAATCTAGGGTTACAATAATAAAACCATAGCTCTGATACCACTTGTAAGGAAACTTGGCAAAAAAGAATATAACCATTTCCACATAACCCATAATAGATCTAAAATAAAAACAGAATTAAAATCCACATGTAAGAGAATAGAAAACATACCCACAAAATTGTGACACAAGATATACCCTGGGAAACCTTCATTGAGGGAAAAATCCAGCCTCCAAAAGCATCCATCACCATGTATTATTCAGCAAAAATACCATTGCCATACAACCATGAAAGCCTTCATGGCCATAGCCACAACTGAGCAAACTATGTGAACAAGCATGAATCCACACATCCCATGCCATGCTTCCAACCTTCACAAATGCTCCCTTGGCTAACCTGTCAAGCCTTGTCCCGCTCAACTCTTGCCTTTTGTCTTCTCCTTGTCACTCTCTATACAAAAACTACCTTTGTGGCTACTTATATAGTAGCAAGTCCCACAAAACCACTAAGTGGTATTACATAAACCATGTGCTAATACCATGTGCTACCTAACCCACTGACCCCACATTTAATATTGGGCATTCAATTCTTTTCCCCAATATTAAATAATTACATGAAATATTTTCAAAATGTTACAATACAACTCATCAAGAATATTTCATGGGAATCTTTACATGTTGTACGTCCATCTAGGCACAACATTACATAATAAAATAAAATAATAAAATAACAATATTATGCAATGTGTGCAACACCCATTATCTCAATAGAGGAGTTCCATAGGTTAACTCTTAGGGCAAAGAAACAAGAGGAGGAACCAGAAAGAGTGGCTAGATATTTAAATGGCCTGAGAATGAACATACAAGAGGAGATCAGCCTCTTGGCCCCAAATACATTGGGGAAGTGTTTTCAACTTGCTCTTAAAGTTGAAGAGAAGTTGAAGAGGAAGAGTGATCAGCAACAAGGAGGGAGCAGTGGAAGGAATGACCGAGGTAGGGGAAACTTCAATAATAGAGGACAAGGCCAGAGGTCACGAGGTGGGTCTAACCCTAAGGAGCAAGTGGGTGACTCAAGTAGTAGAGGAGGCTATGGTGGAAGGGGATCTAATGGAGGAAGGTTAGATGGATCAGGTAGAGGATCTAGGTTCTCAGGAATGAAGTGCTATAGTTGTGGTTAGATAGGGCACCCAAAATATAAGTGCCCACAAAGGGCATCTACTTCTCAAAATGGTGAAAGGAGAGTCACTTATGTGTAGGAAGATAATGTGAGTATGAACTCGCCAGAAGTTCAGTTGATGACAGAGGCTCAGGGAGAAAGTCTCATGTTAAGGAGGACACTTCTTAAGGAACCGCTGAAAGAAGATACTACTCAAAGGAGGGCTCTTTTTCGAGTTCAATGCAAGGTGAAAGGTAAGTTGTGCAAAGTAATAATTGATTCAGGTTCTATAGATAACGTCATCTCACTTGAGGCTATAAACAAATTGAAGTTAGAGAGACTTCCACATTCTTCTCCATACAAGGTTAGTTGGTTGAACAAAGGGCAACAGGAAGTTGTGAATGAGCAAGCTTGGGTAGAGTTTAGTATAGGGGAATATAAAGATAACATATTGTGTGATGTATTGCCCATGGATGCTTGCCACCTCTTGCTGGGAAGACATTGGCAATTTGACAGGAAGGCACGCCATGATGGTGAGAAGAATTCTTATAGCTTCCAAAAGGATGGAGTAACATACAGATTGAATTCTGAAGGAGAAGAGAAATGGGTTGGTCAAGTTGGACCAAGTGTGTTGATTGTGGGTGAGAAAGAGTTCATTAATACTATTGAAGAAGATGGAATAGGCTTTGCATTGGTGTTGAAGCCTAAGGAATATAGGAAGGAGTGTAGAATAGCAGGCCCGAAAGAAGTTGAAGAGTTGTTGAACCAGTACAAGGAAATCATTGCTGAGATAATGCCTAAGTCTTTGTCACCAATCAGAGACATAAGTCACCAGATTGATCTTATTCCTAGAGCAGTGCTACCCAACAAGGCAGCATATAAGATGACACCACAACAAAATGAAGAGATTGCTAGGCAAATACAAGAGTTTCTTGACAAGGGGTTGATAAGGAAAAGTCTTAGCCCATGTGTCGTACCCTCAGTTCTTGCTCCAAAGAAGGATGGTAAGTGGCGGTTGTGTACTGATTCTAGGGCTATTAACTATAAGATATAGATTTCATATTCCTATAATAGAAGATTTTTTGGATATTTTGGGGGGAGCTTCATATTGTTCTAAAATAGATCTCAAAAGTGGGTATCATCAAATAAGGATATGAGAAGGGAATGAATGGAAGACAGCCTTCAAAACTAATGAAGGGTTGTATGAATGACTGGTTATGCCATTTGGTTTATCTAATGCTCCTAGTACATTTATGCGACTAATGAATGAAGTTTTGCACGACTTCATTGGGAAGTTTGTTGTTGTCTACCTTGATGACATTTTGGTGTATAGCAGGAATAAGGAAGAGCATTTGCAGCATTTGAAGATGGTTTTTCAAAGGCTATAGGAGCAAAAGTTGAAGATAAACTTGGAGAAGTGTGACTTTTTGAAACAAGAGTTGGTGTATCTTGGATTTGTGATATCCAATGGAGAATTGAAAATGGATCCTTCTAAAGTAGAGGCCATCATTAATTGGCCAACACCAAGGGCTATTGGAGAGGTTCGAAGTTTTCATGGTTTGGCCACATTCTACAGGAAGTTCATAAGGAACTTTAGCAACATTTGTGCACCAATTTTAGACACCATCAAAGGAGGAGGTAACAGAAAATTTGAATGGAATAATGTAACAAATAAGAGTTTTGAGGAAATAAAACAAAAGGTAGCCAAATATCATGTTCTTGTTTTACCAGGTTTTAATAAAGTTTTTACAGTAGAATGTGATGCTAGTGGCTTTGCAATAGGGGTTGTTCTTAGTCAAGAAGGTAGACCCATTGCATTTTTCAGTGAGAAGCTGAATGAGGCAAAGAAGAAATATTCTTCTTATGATTTGGAATTGTAGGCCATGGTCCAGGCATTGAAAAAATGGAGGCACTATTTGCTGCCTAAAGAGTTTATTGTGTATACTGACAACCATGCTCTTAGTTTCTTGAATGGACAGGAAAAACTCAACCATAGGCACATGAAATGGGTTGAGAGTTTGCAGGCTTATACTTTCACAATAAGGCATAAGAAAGGACAAGTCAATAAGGTAGTTGATGCACTTAGTAGAAGAATGTTAACAGTGCAAGAAGTACAAATCCAAAGCATGGGTGTAGATGTATTGAAGGCAATGTATGTGGAAGATAGAGATTTCAGCAAAGCATATGAGCTTTGCACTAAATTGGAAGATAGTTTTCATTCTAATTTTTCTAAATTTATTGTGCAAGATGGACTGTTATTTAAGGGCAGCCAACTATGTATTCCCAAATGCTCTATGCGGGAAAATGTTATTAAAGAAAAACATTGTGGAGGTCTTAGTGGTCATTTTGGACTCAACAAGACTTTAGAATTGGTGCAAAGATTTTATTATTGGCCTAAGATGCAAACAGACATTAGGAAGTTTGTGGAAGGTTGTCTGGTATGTCAAAGGGCAAAGGGAGTATCAACAAATGCTGGACTTTATCAGCCTTTACTCATACCAAACAGACCTTGGGAGTGTTTGAGTATGGATTTTGTAATGGGATTACCAAGGACAAAGACAAGTTATGACAGCATATTTGTGGTTGTTGATAGATTCAGTAAAATGGCTCACTTTATTCCATGTAGAACCACTAATGATGCTAGTTATATTGCAAGACTATTCTTTAAAGAAATAGTTCATATTCATGGTTTGCCATTGAGCATTGTATCTGACAGGGATAGCAAGTTTGTGGGTCACTTTTGGAGAACCCTATGGAAGAAGTTGGGCACAAATTTATCTTTTAGTTCAGCCTATCATCCTCAAACAGATGGGCAAACTGAAGTGGTTAATAGATCCTTGGGAAACCTTTTGAGGTGCTTGACATGAGAACATGGAGGTAGTTGGAATGCTATCATACCTCAAGCAGAGTTTGCATATAATGGCTCAGTAAATCGTAGCACAGGCATGAGTCCTTTTGAAGTTGTTTATGGGAGACATCCAAGGGGAGTTTTGGAACTTAGAAATATGGATGGTTTGGAGAAAAGGAGTGGACATGCAGAAGACTTTGCTGAAGCAATGGTGGAAGTGCATGAGCACGTGAGGAAAACTCTACAATAGAATAATCTAAAGGTGAAGGCTAAAGCGGATTTGAAAAGAAGAAATGTACAGTTCCAAGTTGGAAACATGGTTATGGTTCACTTGAACAAAGATTGGTTACCTTGGGGCAGCCATACAAAGTTGATGATGAAGAAGATTGGCCCATGTGAAATTTTAGAAAATTATGGAGAAAATGCTTACAAAGTGGCATTGCCTCTAGATGTAGCTATTTCACCTATATTTAATGTCTCAGATCTCACATTGTATAAAGGTTCAAACAAAGAAGTTGGTACAGAAGCAACATCATATGAATCAAATGACTGGATTCAAGAATTGCCATCTAAAGAAACACTGTAGATGGAAAGTATCATCAACAGCAGGGAAGCAATGAGGACAAGACACAAAGTACACATGGAGTATTTTGTTAAGTGGAAGGGCCTTCCAAATTCTGAAGCTACTTGGTTGTTGGAAACAAAAATTCTAAGGCAAGGTGGGGATATACAACAGTTGGTCTCCAAGAGGACTTGAGACAAAATTCACCCCTGGGAGTATGTTGCAGAAGCAAGTGCTAGGCATAGGAATATATTTTTGGTTTGCAATTGTGATGGTGTTTAAATGCTTTTTTTGTTATTATTAAATTTTAGGGTTTGCATTGCATTCGGGGTGGTGTTTAATTTTAGGGCTTAATTTAATATTTTGTTAGAACTTTAGTAAAGGTTTAAACAAAACCTTTATGGGTCTGGTGGTTGCCAAAACCAGTTCTTAACTGTTTGGCTTCGTTTATAAATTCTCTCCGAAATCTTTTGGGAGGTATGATTTGAGATTTTTCATTTTTGTGTGAAGAAGGACTGAGATGAATAGATGAAATAAATAAAATTGTAATTCTTTCTTGCTACTTGGATTTTGGTTTTATTTTATTCACACTGCAAATTGATTAGGGATGTGTATGATAGTTGTTGTTTTCTAAATAAAATAGTAGTAGTAGCATTGTTTTCTTTTTGTAGAAGTTATTGTTGCAGGAACCCAGACTCACACTAGAATCTCTGGAAATTAAATTGGGCAATAATGCCTCTTGCTTGCATAATCACCATGTGAAGTGGCCTGAGTGTGGTGGAGAGCGGGTAGGAGGAATGTACATTACTTTCTTCATGGCCATTTGCAGGAATGGGCTACAGTTTGAAGAAACATGTGTTTGGTAAGGCAGCATCCCTATGTGCTGGCCATGAATGAACACGTGTAACATTTAAGGTGTTGTTCATATTTGGTGTTTCCCTGTATTTTTTTTTAAATTTCTTCTTTCCATCCAATATTGAGCCTATTATAGGCTTTGTTCTTGTTATCTCCTCATCACATAACAATGGGTTTCCACGTTGATGACCTTATTTAGTTGTAAATGCTTGTTCGAGTCCTTTAGTTATCTACTCCTTATTCAATGCTACTTTACATGACTCTATTGAGAAGCTTGCTCAAACCATGATGCATGATCTAATTTGAGTAAGTGTTGGTAGAAAAAATTTAGCTTTACAGTTGATACAACAAAGAATGTCATTTATTGGAAGCTCATGGTAGCTAGTCAAGAATGTAGGTCACCCATGTTTTGGTATGGACGTCATGGCATCAAGAAGAGTATTCATGTTGAATTTGCATTCCACCAAGGGGGAAAAAGGGTAGAATCAATAGTAGATACGGCATCCATTTTTCCCCAACATTAAAGGAGACACCTGCAATTTTAAAACAGAGCAAGGCTACAAACATTATACCACATTTCTCGCATGAAAGGTTTTTTCTTTATTTAAATACTAAAACACACTCTATACATTGTGTCTTAAAGAGACATGCCTTTTTTGGAAAGGCAACAACTCAAATGATGGGCCCGTGGATGACCCGAATAAAAAATTTTGAATGATTCCATTGGTGGAATCCTGCTAGAAATGTTGAAGAATCTTGGAAGGCACCATGTTGCCACTGGAAAATGGTGAGGTTTTCCAATAGCAACATAGCAACCTACCTAAAAACTTCAAAATCTGGAAAGAAAGAAGTGTGGGACCTAGTAGCAGTGATAGATAGATAGATAGATAAAATTTTAACGTCCACGAGGCTAAAAATATGAGGGAAATTTACCATCTAACAAGTGGCACTGTATTGTGTGCAGATCTCACGATGCATAGGATAGTGACATGTGGCACATCCAACGGCTGTCACTATGTCGCCAAGACAAAGATGCATGATAGATAATATAGCGACATGGCGACTCAATGACAAATTGACACGTGGTAGTGAGCTGGCAATGAGGTGGATCAGTCAAGAACTGACATGTGGTATAGGCTTCAGATGTGGCATGCTTCCTGAGGTGCTGAGGTGGTAGTAGGTGACATGTGTCACTATGTCACTAATGACATGGTAGAATTTTGACTAGGATAGCGACATAGTGGCTGATGACATGGCATGCTGATGTGGCAAAAGAGGAAGAATGAAATGATGCCACATGGCACCTAGTTGGAGGGCTTAGATGACTATGCATGAAATGAGCCAATCCAACATTGACACGTGGCAAGGTGGTCAACAAGGTTTGACTCATATTGAGAATAGAGGGAAATTTCAAACAAGGCTTAAAAGATTTTTTTTAAATATTTTTCCTAGAAAAGTATGTGGGTCAAATTTTAAATAAAGTTTAATTTATTCTTTAGTTTGAAACTATAGGACAAGTTAATTTTTTGCAATAATAAAGTGCTATGAAAGTCATAAATAGGAGCCTAAACTTCAAATGGCCACCACAGGGGCAATTTTTGTCTAAAATAGGTGCTTCAATATACCGTTGGAACCCGGAAGAATTGAACTTTCTAAATATGAAGTTAGATTTTGCACAAGTCTTCCATGGTTCAATCTATAAGTGAATTTGTATTTTCTAGGGCATTCTTAGCAGAATGGGCAAATTTCATCATGAAGCATCAAAATTGGCTAGCAGTCAAATATAAAAGCTTGTTGAAGCCTGAATGTGAAAAAAAACAATTTTAAAAAGATTATATTGCATTCTAGAGGCCATTTAACTAATTTTTTCCCTTGCCTTGATTTGAGATTTGGCATCAAAAGTGGTTATTGTTCCATCAAGTATCTGAGATACTTTATACTTTTGGGAGGAAAAAATTAATCAAGGATTTGATTTACCAATTGCAGAGAGAGATTAGAGAGATTATTTTCACTATTAGGAGAGGTTTTCCAAGTGGACACATGTCATCTTCACAAAAAATATGAATATTCACTCTACTCTATATCATTCTCACTCTATATCATTCTCTTTCTTTCTCTATGTACAAGTTCTAGTTTTTTTGAGAAAAACCTCTCACTGCTATGATACCATTTGAGATTCTAGTTTTGCACTGTGAGACCATTAGTTCTAGTTTTTGATATGTTTTCTTAACTGTGACACCAATTTCTTTCAGAATAATTCTCTTATATGAATAGCAGTAGTGAAGATTACAAAGAAAGTTCAGATCTATTAGGTGTTTTTATGTTTTTATTTCATGCATTTGACTATATTGTTTCAAAGAGATGAATACAAATAAGCAATAATTTCATTGGTTTCATTTTGATTCTCATCTCCTATCTCTATAATCTACATTCTTATGTATTCTAGGAACAAAGAACTGAGACTCATTTACATCTCTTTAAGGTTGTATGTCAGACATGTTTTGCTATTGGAACAAAGGGCCAAGTAAATGCTTGATTTTTTTGACACAGTTGCTAGTTATTTTGAGAAGGATATCTCATGAGAATGAGGTCTTTATGAACACCGATGTCTAATTCACAAAGTGATAGGATAGATCTAATGTTTGGGTGTATGAAATATGTCATTGATATCATAGATGTATGCATTAGATTCATGAAACTACCCAATGGATAAGGCACTAATCAATTATGGGATCAATTAGTTCTTACTACTACATATTTGGGGCTCTGTTGAACTCAACATCTTTAATCAAATGCTTTTCCCTTTCATGTTGAAGAGCTACAATGGAATGCCCTCACTCAACTTATGAACTTCATTATCTTGCATTTAGCTATTGTAGATCTATGTTATTGCACGATTCTTTAGGAGAGATAAGGGTTAAATCTGCTATTAATAGATTATGGAATATGTTTTAGCATTGGTACCATATAATTGAATCTGAGGTCCACCTGCCTAGGTTTTGCGGAGCTTGAAGTAGAAGAAGGGTCTAGCCTTATAGTTGGCCCAGTGTTTGAAATGACATGTTGAAGATGGGAGTTAGCTACCCCTAGATGTGTCTTGTTCTCATCGGAGTAATTTGAAACCTATAGCATTTCAAAACACCAACACCTCTTTTGCAATATCATTTGGGTTCTCTAGTGTTTCTCTTTCCTTATTTTGAATAGAAGTTATTTTATTAGTTATTCTATATTGTTTTGTACTCTTATGAAGCTATTCTATTAGCAATGTTTCTCTTGACTTTTGTCTCCAAAATAGTTCCTCTTTGGTTAAGATCTCTTCATAATCCTTCATGAAGCACTTCTCTCTTTCATATAAAGCTAAATTCATCCCTTTCTCCATAACCTCCTTGTTTAGATTCTCCATTTCTTCTTTGTTTTCAAAGATATTTGTAAAACGTTTAGAATTACATATCTTAATCCTTTGCATAATACTTCTTAATTTGTTAACCACTTGGTAAAGTTTAGACCCAAATAACACAATTTCATTCCAACATTTTTCTACCAGCTTTAGAAAGACCATTTCTTTAAATCCTTTATAATTTGTAATTCATCTAGGCAATGATCTAAACATGAAATGGGTTTCACTTCTGATTCTAGAGTGTTAATGATAGGATCCATTAATATGATCTATAACTTGTAATATCACTTGTAGATATTTTTATGTAATATAACTTGTAATATCTATAACTTGTATTAACACTCCATCTTAATGAAGAAGGATAAAACACATAGATATTACACCATAGGTAATATTTCAAGAATAATAGGAAATCTTTGATCAGAAGATTTCTAGTGTATGATATCATATAAGTATTGGCTTATTAGAATATCAAAACTTGATATTTGCCAATTACTATTTGACATCATATTAGGTAATACAAGCATTGGCCTATTAGAACATCAATTAAATGATATTCACCAAGTGTTAAGAGTAATGGCCTATTATAACATCAACTAAATGATATTCACAAAGTACTCTATGCGGTAATGGCCTATCAAAATATAAAGGCAAGATATTCACCAAGTACTTAAAATATATCTATACAAACAACTTATAGATAGTCAAATTAATGACATCTAAAACCTAGTTGTTGATTTATAAGATAAAGTCTTCTTGATTTATTTCAACATTTACACAAAATGTATATCATGATACAAGTTATTGTAAGGTCGTCACCTTTCAATAACTTCTCTAATACAAGTGATAATCATTTAGAAGTCGTTACTTCTTCATGATGTACATAGGGGACAAGCGCATACATGTATGACATCAAAAGTTCACATCAAGTGGTCACAACATCCACCATAAAACATATCAGAGAATAAGGTTTCTCCCTCTTAGTTTGATATCAAATTTTCTAACCTCTTAATACAAGGTTCTCTCCAATGAAGTGTCAGACTTCCTCAAAATCTGTTATCATCCTTCTAACCTCTTGGTGGCAAGTCATGTCATGCTTCCCTAGTTCAATGTGTATCCTGATAGCATAAGGCCTTCCAGCCTACATACATGAGAATTTATCCCATGAATCATAGTCCTTTAGCTATTATAGTTTCTAACTAGTGTTGAATCCATCAAAAAGGTCTGCTCCTTCTAAACCAAGATCATCAAAAGTTTGATTGAAGCATTTTTATTTTTTGCTCCCTCTCTTTTTCCAAGGTTGCCTCTAATGAATTGTCAGACTCCCTCTCATAATCATAATCATCAACATATGGCTAACAAATTTGAGATTAAAACTTCTTTGGAGCTACTGTCATAAGATAGAGTTTTGCACAATATTTAGTAGCATGCCTAAAGCACCAATCTTCTTTTCCTGGTAGAACATCCTTGATGGTGTCTCCTCTCTGACATCTCTCTTTTGAGGATACTTCAAATGGGAATGAAACATTTTTTATTTCCCCCCTACAATGTGAAATTCTCACTCTTATACCATTGAGTAATTTTGCATCACATCACATATAGAAAACTTCTTTGTGTTCTTCTTTTTCTTCACTTCAAAGAATCATCCATGGAGAATTTATTAAAGAACATTAGCATAAGAAGGAAAATAACTCTTACATTATATGCATGGATTAGTTTAAGAAATTGACTAAAATGTGCAAATAAATGTAATAATCAAGAGACAGAGAACTTATCTCATTATACAAGAGAAACTAGAACAAGCTTTCAACTTTAGTAAGAATCACATCATTATAGTAATCAGCATCCCTAAGGCATCCCATAGAACTCAAGAACTCATATACTAAATAGTTAGTTGCTACATCATTCATCTTCCTTCAACAAAAATGACACCCAAAGTCCTCCAAGAACACCAAAAAAAAATCTAATAAGGGTCAGGAATCTTCAAATGGATGCTCAAACTTTCCTTCCATAAATAAATTTAAACTCAAGCTTGAAGTTCCAACAACATTCTTTTGATTAGACTTGCTTCTCAACATAGCAACTCTTGAAGCCACCTTTGTAATACTTCAACTTTTCTAAAGATTATCACCATGGTTACAAACCCATCATAATACTGCATCCAGAAAATAATCAAACATTGAACACTAATAAATCACCCTAATGCTTTTATCATCCCTCCAAAATACACTTGATGATTGTCCTAAATAATAGTGATGACATCACTCTAGGAAGCTACTTGTCTACATCGATCTAACTTCTGAGATGAAGTAATGATTCAAATATCTCTTTGTTACCTAGTTGATGTTGTGACTTCTTTCCTTGCCAAAGTCTGATAAATTTGTAGTAACATTACCTCCAAAATAATAAGAAGGCTTAGATAACTCCATACGCTCAACATTTGTTAATTTCCAAAAAATGTAATTATATGTGCATTGCAATTGGTTACCCCCGCAAAATGTTTTCACATCCAATTCCTACTCTAAAAGCTTGGCAGAGCATCCTTCATGCCAACTATCAGAGGGAGTGAACAATGCCAACTTGAATAAGCTATGATGCTCACTTAGATTAAAACTAATCATATCCATGATAGTCTTCAAGTTGGCTTCTTAATTGACGACATAATGCATCTACAAAAGCTTCATGGTGATAAGTTCACGTGATCAATCCTAAGGTATTATGTTTCATCAATAATTTGATGTCCTACTTAATTTATCTTGGCCAAAATTCTTTAAACACACAACATTAAACTATTGTTGAGATCCTTGATTCATTGAACTTATGTTCAAATATTTATCTTTGAATTACTTTTCTACCTCCAAACAAAGTTTCTGTAGACACCATAGTATATAGTTTTTTGTCACACTTTATTTCTCAATCATGTGACTTCACCACTACAATCCTTTGTTTTTTATCATATACATACTATACTGACACCAGTAACTTAATCCTTAATATCATGCCAATCAAACTTCTCACCTATACATCAAGATGCATCCATTTGGGGCCTTGATTACTTTGACCAACTCAGAATGGAGTCTCCATTTGTTGTTTTGTATCATAATTTGCAAGCATGAGCCAAATGATGGATCTTCCATATGTCTCAAAGTATTTGTTGTCGAAGGTCCCATAATCAATAAGTCTATGTAATCTCATGTAGATACTTGCTTATTAGAGTTAGCAAGTATGCATATATGTGATTAGATTGTTTGAGAACATAGTGAACAACCCTCTTGCAATTCGCTGAGAAGGAAGATTTCAATCCTAGCCTATTCTATGATAATAATTGTTGAGCCACAAACCATAATTTGTCCACAATGAGTATCTAACCTAAATTTTAGTGGGTAGTTGTTTGATATGTACCTAGGCCAATTATAAAGATTGTTTAATTTATGATTCAGACTACAACTACTCCATCCACTCTTCTATGAATGGCACACAACTCATAGTTATTATGCTATATATGGTATTGATCAATAGTCTTTCACCATGAAGGAATTCCTATAACACTACAATGGGCCCTATTGTGAATATCAAGCACTCAACTCTTACATTTATTATGTGAAGATATTGTGCCCAAAACTCATGAGGCTACATCTGGTATTGATTATTTTGTGCACCAACTTCAATATGAATGACATATGCCAAGGACAAGCTTTAGCAACCGTAATTTCTATTTTGGGTGAACTCAAAATGCTAGTCACAAAATCTTTGAAGGAATGGGCCACTAGTTTTGAAGATAGTCAACACTGAGATGTGTTGATGCTTAGATGGGCCTCCATTTATCATCCACCACATTGGTGTGTTATCCCACAAAACACTCTGCCCAATAGACCACTCAC
The DNA here is from genome assembly GCA_028749045.1 of Cupressus sempervirens. Classification (NCBI taxonomy): domain Eukaryota; kingdom Viridiplantae; phylum Streptophyta; class Pinopsida; order Cupressales; family Cupressaceae; genus Cupressus; species Cupressus sempervirens. The sequence continues at coordinate 991,395,974 of CM053787.1, forward strand.
CACACACAGTGATTTGGTTATGTCATCTCCCCACCTTCTCTATGTTTGCTTCTCCATCTACTTTTTCATCCATAAACAACATTTCCCCCTCTATCTCTCCCCTTTTCTCCTATGACCCAATCTACATGGGAGTATTCCTTTTGATGCAAAGTAGAAAGGATATGATTCACTCCCAACCTTTAATGGAGGAGTACAACCATATTAACAATGCCTACATTTTAATTCTTCCATCTACTTACTATTCAATTTAACCTTCGCTAAGGCTCTTCCTTTTAACCATATCTCTATCAAAGTATTCAGGTCTTTAGGATCTTCCTTAAGTAGTAAAGCTTTCTTCAAAGGAACAAAGCTCTAATACCATGTTAATAATAGGATCCTTTAATATGATCTATAACTTGTAATAGCACTTGTAGATATTTTTATGTGTTTTTCAAGTTAATATACGAGTGAATATATATGAGATTAAAGAGGCATGTCTCTTGAAGATACATGTCTCTTTAATATATTAACTTACATTAGTTTATATATATATAACACAAGATATATACACACACACACACTCTCTCTCTTAGCATAAGTTAATTATTTCATATATAATATTTTGCATTTATTATTTATATAACTCATATATATAATATAATTTATCTAAAAATTATAACATTAACATAGAGTAATGGGTAGTTATCCCCATTTAAAAGGAAACATGTCTAGCTTCTTCACAACAAAGTTGAATTCTTTTCTCCTATCATTTCAAGTGTAGCTATCTCTAGAAGTAGTAATATCTATTAGTCCATTTGTATTAATCCATTCAATAAAATCTACTACCACTTTAGGGAGTTTCTTAGTTCCTCCCCATTTTTATAATGCCTTAGTTATAGTATTGAAATTGCCTCCTACGATTGAAATCTCTCATTTATAAACAATTAAGTTTTCTTCAATCTCTTTCCAAACTCTCATTTTTTCCATATTTTGAATAGGCCCACACACATTAAAAATCTCAAAGCTCAACTTCATTTGTGGGCTTCTTACTAAGCCACAACTCTGATTTCTATGATCTTCTAAAGATGTTATAGTTAGAAACCTCAAGTTCCATTTGAAAGCTAAACCTCCTAAGGCTCCCCTAGCTGGAGATCCCCATATCTCCCTAGATCCTAGCTTCTTTTTAAAACCATCTAGATAATTTCTATCTAGCTTCATTTCTTGTAATAAAAAGAGTTCTTTTGTATTTGATATGCCATGTTTTAAGACATGTTGATTGTTAGGGGAGTGTAAACCCCTAACATCCTAATTTAGGACATTCATGGTGACTTGGGAAGGATCTTTCTCTTCCCTACATTAAATATATGGGCTAATTTGGATTGACCATGAGCACATATATCCCCCATTTTCCATTCCTGTAGGGATTTGCTTCCCATTTTCTTATTTATTTTTGCACAATCAGGGTTATTCTTACTTAGTTGTGTCATGACTATCCCCATCTATTCATGATTGTTTAGTTCACAGCCTTGTAGTTCTTCTAGCAGTTATTCCACTTCCACTTTCTTCGTCAGATCATCACCTTTCAAAATTTCCTTATCAACAATTCCTTCTGTCTCAGTAGTACTTCCTTATCACAAATTTCATCCACAAATCATTCATTAGTTCATTAAATACAAACTCAATAAATGCTGAAAAATGATCCTAACCTCTTCTTCCATTCTAGCTTGGCTATCAGGTTCCTCATTGGAAGGGCTTGATGTACATAATGTTTCTTCTTGCATATCATTATCATTATCAAGGTGATCCCCTCCTTTATAATCCTTTTTCTTTCTCCTTTGACTTGTTTCAATTCTAAATCCCCCTTCATCATTAAGTATTATTATAAAGTATAGGTTTATCCCTCTTGGAGTCCCTACCCCCATCCTCTATGGTTTCTATTGCTGTATTTTTACTAATTTTTTTTTGGAATTTTCCCCACCCCCTATTTTATCTAGATCTATAACTCTAGTCGAGCTAGGGTGAGGGGGGGGGGGGGGACTCATGATGAATCTTGAAGCCTCTCCTCCCAGATCTAAAGAGATAACATTTACCACTATAACCGAGGGGAGTGAGTGCACAACTTCTCTTATTTCCCGCTCTTCCAAATCATCTCCTACAAGGTATTCCACCAAGTCAAAGCCTTCTTTTTCCTTATTAAGGATAATTGGTTTATCTAAAGGAGGATAAGGAAAAGAAGGGCTTTGATCGAGATCGGAGAAGCTGATGCAGGTTCCACTATGAGATCCTTCTACAAATCTTGGTTCGATTATGAGTGAACTTCCCTTAATGCATATCTTTAAAGGCTTAGGTTTACAGATGTTGGCATCCATGTTGACTATGATAATTGGATTAGAGAACCTCAATATAGATTCTACAAAATCCACATATTTTCCTAACTTGTTACTTATCAATTTAAGAGTCTCTTGTGTTAGTAGTTCAATAGGGAGATTAGGAAAACTAACAACATGATCTATTGTGAAGGAGTCTAGATTATTTGGGTTAAAGAAAGGTTCCCAATCAAGAACTCTAAGACATTCACCTTTGAAAACTCAGGCAAGTTTAATTAAAAAATATTTTTTCAAACTGGAGCTACAACAATCAATAGAATGAAAAACATTTTCCAAGATGGTTAATTATAATATCTTGCCATAATATTATATCAACCATATTACAATATATTCTACATTTGTACCTTTTCCCATCCATCTAGCATAGAGGTCATACTTATGGCATTGTCACTGAGTACATTTCACTTAATCATGAAGATATAGTATGATGATTTACTCCCTTTCAGTCACCATTGGACTAGGGGTGACCACTTCGTCTTGGCTTGTTGGGGCTTCCTTCCTAGCCAATTTTGTTATGGGATGTGATTTGAATTTAAACAATGGAAACCTCATAACCAGATCTCTCAGAGGAATGAAAGGATTACAATTTAAAAAATGTTCAAACATAGTCAATTATGGTACTCTTATAGATGGAAATTTTCACTTATGTGAGTTATGAGGATAAGGGTGGGAAGGAATTTGATTTTTTGGGGGATTAAATGTTGCTTCTTATCACCTAGATCATTTAGATTTTATAGTAATCCAACACTCATCCTCATATTTATTCTTCACTAGTTCAAAAAGATTCTAGGGAATCAAGTCTAGAATTAATTTGGAGTAAAAGAGGAGGGCATATTTTATGCATAGTTGGAAAACTTAGACTCAGCAACAACTTGCCAATTCCCCCAAAAGTTTAATTGGGAAAAAATTGGCCATTTAAAAAAGAAAATCTCAGGAACCTAAAAAAAATGTTGAAATTTAATTAAGAATACATTTTTTTTGCAAAATTTTAATGACAAGATGCATGAAATAAGTTAATTAAAGAGAACACAAAAGAAATAAGAAGATTTTAGATATATATAAATGCATAGTGGGTACAAAATTGCATTCTCATGTGGAATGCTGATGGTGGGAAGCAAAATAGTTAATAGTTTCAATCTATCAAACTAGAAGTAAATACTAAATACATCAATACAATCACATCTTCCTCTTTCCACCTGCACTAGCAAGAAAGCGAGGGCATCTAGTCCTCAAAGAGGTGCTACCACACTAGGATTGGATGTGAGTTGTGTGACTATGAAGTCTGTGGTTGTGCCTCCTTGCCTGACATCCCTACTAACTGGCTTAGCATCTTAGAAGTGGATGTATCTCCTCCTGTATGTGGCATTGGTAATGCCTTCTCTTTTGAGCTTGATTCATCATCATCCTCATCCTCAATGTCATCCATTGTGAAATGAAAATCTATTCTAGCACCCCCCTCCATGGCCCACCTCTCCAAATCAATGATCTCATCCACTGAAAATAATGGACTTGGCTCCTGTGTCATCCAATAAGAATAAGGATCTATCTCTACTAGATCAAGTGGACTAGGTAGTGCTGAAATTCGTGCCCTTTTTATGCGCAAGTTAAGATTATAGTGCACATAAACAAGGTCATTAAGTCCTCCTTGATTCATTATGTTTCTTTTCTTTGTGATGATGGACTCAAATAAGCTCCAATTGCACTCACAATGGGATGTACTACAAGGTTAGCATAGGACTCTGAGAGAAAAATATTTAAATTGGGGGTATTGCAACCCCAACTTTCCCATCAACCACATATAATAACTTATAAAGCAATGAAAAAAGGTAATCAAAAAACACAACTTATCAATTTGCAAATGTATTAAAGTTTGATGCTTTACTTGGTGCTTGAGTGGCTCTTACTCTCTTTGCTAGCATAGAAGAGAACAAGTTACCCCTCGATTCCACATAGGCTTGTTGTTTGGTCACAACAAGGTCTCTCTCTACTTCATTGGATATCATTCTCTCAATGAATTTAGAGAGACCTTCCATGACCTTTCCTTTAGGATCCGAGTAAGAATCATCATCCTTAAAACAAATAGAAAACAAAATCAAGTCTTACTACACAACCTTAAAAAGTAAAGTAAAAAGAAATCTTAAAATCTCAAGGAGAATCATAGTACCTGAATTTGGGGTTGAGGATGTAGCTTGTTGTATGAATGGGTTGGTGGAGCATAGTGTTCCACCTCCTATCAATTATTTCTCAAATGGGGTCAAATTTGAGTATGTTTGCATGGTATGAATTTCTAATAGCCTCATAAAGACCTCCCATTGGGGATTGTTTCCCATCACATATGTGCAAGACTCTAACCAAGGGTATAGACATCTACATTTGAAATTTAAAAAATATAAATTAGTTAATAACATAATAATGAAACTTAAATCAACTAAAAAAATAATGTTTTGATTCTTGAAGTTACCTCCACAACCTCCTTAACCTTTGTAAAAAAATTATCATCAAATATTATCTATGTCAGAGCCTCTCCTTCAGGATTTTTTGAGTAAGGTGAAGCAACCCAATCAACACACATAAAAATTTGTTTCACAACCAATATTTGGTTAAGAATACATTGCAACATCAAGAACATTGTTGCAAACCTTGTCATAATGGGTCTCACCAAATCTTTCCCTTTAGTGGTCCTTCTCATCAAACTAAGAACCCATGGGTGATTTTGTGTGTGTGTGTGTGTGTGTGTGTGTGTGTGTGTGTGGTGATTCACCTAGCATCTTCCACAACTGGACTCACCCAATCAAATTTTCCTATGTCCTCCAAAAGAAGGTCAAGGACATGTGCTACACAAGGTGACCAAAAAAGTGTGGGATACCTCTCTTGGAGGATTCTACCTAAAAGATTAGTAAAAAATCATCATCTCTTGCATGCCTCTATAACAAATTGGGATACCACGACTCGTGTATTTGAAGCTCGTTTCAAAACCCCTAGTGATGGAAATTCCCTTCTCATTCAACTGGCACAACTTAGAACAGAAATGCATGAACCTATGAGGAAATTTGCAGCTAAATACAATAAATGTTTAGAAAGCATCATTGTAGCCTCGAGGCTCAATGTTGAGAATCAAAAAGGATTCTTCCTAGGTGCCATGCCCCCTGATATTTCTTTTCAAATGAGGAGAAATGCACTTGCTGATTTAGCTACTACTCAAAGATTAGCAATTGAATTAGAGGACGATTTGATAATTGTAGGGAAGTTGAGGAAAGACATCCAAAATTCTGGTTCCCAAGTCTCTACGAACATGGATCCTATGGTTCAAAGGTTAGTCAATGATGTTATCACCCTAAAGAGACAATAGGGTGGACCTAATGTTTATCCAAACCAATACCAAAATAACTTTCATATACAACAAGGTAGAGGTGCTTATCAATTTCCTGGCCCACAAAATAAGTTACAGATAGAAGCCCCTCCTAGGAAGGAGATGATGTGTTCTTTTCACCTTACCATAGATCATAATGGTAAAACATGCACTGACTGGTTGAGATATCTACAAATGATAGAAACTAAAGGTTAGCATGGGATCATTATTGGAGAAGAATCTGGTCCATCTGATGCAAGTACCTCAACAACATTCTTTCTAGAATATGAGTCTAATTCTGATGAATGAAGGGATATCCTATTAGCCAAAAATGATCCATCTTGTTATGTATTAACAAGAAGTCAAAGAACTCCGAAGTGAATTCAAGTTCACAAGGTGCAAAGACGAAAGACTTTTCTCAATTGAATAAAGACACCCCTAAAGGTACTGAAAATACTTTTCCAAGAAATAATGTTTGTAAATCAAATTCTTCTTCTTCCTTCGATATAGTTTTGTTTCATAAATAATCTTCTTCTATTACTATATCTACTGTTGATTATTTAAAATCCAATCCCATGGAACTAGATAGATTGGTTGAATTCATTAAAGGTGAACACTGTAATAATTCCAAACCGATAGGAGAAGCCTATGTCTCTATTGAACCTCCCATTCCAAATTTTTAAAATACTTCAAAGAAACCTATAGATGAAGAAATTTCAATGGCTCTTCAAGAAGATAAACAAGATAAGAAGCCCAATCCATTCTACATCTCATTGTTACTAAATGGATGAAAACTCAGCAATTGCATTATTGATTCCAGTGCTTATGACAACATTATGCTATCTTCAGTTGATAAAGCTTTGGGACTAACTCTTACCAAGAATTTTGGGAAATGTTATTCTATGGATGGTAAGAAAGTCCCTCTCGTAGGACAGGTGAAGTATGCACAAGCAGTGTTGGTGGCATATCCTGAGAAAAGGCTAAAATTAACCATTTTGGTAGCTGAGATACCAACAAGCTATGGGATGTTACTCAGTTAAACTTTATGTAAAGATATAGGGGGGATCAAAATGGATTGGTCCAAAGCAGTGATTTTGATTGGTGATAAGAAGGTTTGACTGATTCCTGAAGTGAAGAATAAATATATTGTATTTCCTTCAGATGATCCTAAGTCTCACATCTTGTACGAAGAGTGTCAGTTTGTGATCTAATGAAGAAATATGTCCTCCAAAAGAAGAAATGTGGAATATGGAGTTTCATGGGAGTTGTTCTAGTTCTGGTTCAAGAGCTAGAGTCATACTGATTTCTCCAAAAGGAGACATGTCTACATATTCATTCAAACTAAACTATCTTAACACCACTAATACTTCTAAATATGAAGCTTTTCTTTTGGGATTACATGAACCAAAATTGAAGGGAATAAAGTTGCACATGGTAAGAGGAGATGCTGAGTTGATTGTAAAACAAGTATGGGGTCTCTATGCTATGAAGAATGATAGGCTAAAGCAATACTAAAATCTAGTATGGGACAACATCAAGTTTCTTGAGGCATTCAATATCAAAGCAATCCTGAGAAGTGAGAATTATCAAGCGGACTCTTTAGCTATATCGACCTCATTACTTTTTCCACACCCAAAATTTGATCAGAAACAATACCAGATTGAGATGATTTATCGTCCCAGTGTACCTGACAATGTAAATCATTGGTAGGTCTTTGATAATAAAAAAATTATTGAATAGTTTATCACCTTCGTAGCTTGCTTTGCTAATTCTTATTTTGAAGGCTCTTCACAAATACTAAATGAGGATCATTTGGAACCCAATGAAGAACAAGAGATAGTTTAGCTAAAAGGGAATAAAATCCCTCATGGTTTGATTTCCCTGGAGAATATGTTCTCGTGAAAGAATGAAGGTCTCATATCAAAGAAAGATCTTGATCCCAGAATAAATAAGGAATATGATAAGATTAATGTTGGAAGTGATGATGACCCGAAATAGATCTCTATTGGAAGCACATGTTCCCCAGAGGAAACAAATAAATTAAAATAATTATTGACAAACTTTAAGGATGTTTTCACATGGAGTTATGATGAATTTAAAAAATTCAGAAATGGAGAATATCAACACCATATTTCATTGAAGTGGGGAGCTGCCCCTTACAGGCACAAATTGAGGAACTACAACCCTAAAGTGTCTAAAGCCATCCTAAGAGAAGTTGAGAAGATGTTGAAGGCCCGAATTATTTACCCCATTCACTACTCTACTTGGGTAGCTAACATAGTACTAGTGTGGAAGAAGAATGGAGAAATTAGGATCTATATAGATTTTTGCAATCTAAATCAGGCTAGTGTTAAAGATAATTATGCCCTCCCCATGATGGAACATTTTCTTCAAGTAGTGGTTGGCACTGAGATGATGTCCATGCTAGATGGTTTTTCAGGTTATAACCATATCAATGCAGCTAAGAAAGATCAACACAAAACTTCTTTCATAACCCCTTGGGGTACTTTCACCTATAATAGAACTCCTTTTGGTCTCATTAATGCTAGTGCTACCTTTCAGCAGGCCATGAATTCTTCTTTCAAAGATCTAAGGGATAAAATCATTGTAATGTATCTTAATGATTTGATTATGTTTTATAAAAAGAGGAAAGATCACTTGAAGGATTTGTCTATTATGCTTCAGAGATGTAGAGAACATGGTATTTCCTTAAATCCTAAAAAAATAGTTTTCTTTGTTGAAGAGGGAAATTTGTTAGGACATATTGTGTCAAAAAGAGGGGTCTAGATAGATCCTAAAAGAATAAAGACTATTCAACAGTTGAGTATTCTGATGAATAGGAGTGGTGTGAAGTCCTTTTTTAGACAAGTTAATTTCCTTCAAGCCTTTGTACCAAATTTTGCTAAACTTACCAAAGACATAATAAAAAAGATGAGTAAGAGGGAAGTGTTCAAATGGAATGGAGATGGGAAGAAAGTATTTGAGGAAATTAAGAGATCCATTGCACTCACTCCTACATTAGTGACTCTAGATTTTAAGAAAAGCTTCATTATTTATTACTATGCTTATAAATACACCATGTCAGGTATCCTTACACAGAAGAATGATCGGGGTATGGAGTCACCTATTGCATTTATGAGTGTGCCCTTAAAAAAACATGAATTAAAATACCCACTCATTGAAAAGAGAGTTTTAATCGGGGTAAAAGCAATGAAACAATTCAAATACTATATCTTATATTCACACTTTGTTGTTTATATTCCTAAAACTGTTGTGAAGAGTATTTTGACTTAGCAAGACGTGGGGTTGAATAAAAGGGCTTCATGGGTGGCCAAGTTGCAAGAATATGATATTGATATAAAGCCAACAAAGTTAGTAAGGGGGAAGGGTTTATGTAAGTTGATTTTTGAAAGCACTCTCATCTCACCAAAAGAGGAAGAACAACCACAAGTATTATTGGTAAGCCTCACCAGTTCATGGTTTTCCCAGGTGACTTATTATTTGAATTATGGAGATTGCCCATAAGGTATGACACCCAAGGAGAATGGAGATTTGAAATTGAAGGTTGCAAAGTATGTACTAGCTCAAGGTATTTTGTATAAGAGAGGTTTAAATGTAACATACTTAAGATGTATAGATACAATTCAGTAGAAGAAATTGCTTAAGACTTTTCATGAGGAGGTATGTGGAGGTCATTTATCTTCTTCTATCACTACTTATAAGATACTCAGAAATTGCTAAAATTTCCCTGGGATGTTTCAAGATGCTTATCTATATGTTAAAGACTGTGAAAAATGTAAATTGTTCACGGGTAAACCTCAGCTAGCTACATTACCCCTTAGACCAGTGATTGTTGATGAACCTTTTAAATAGTGGGGAATTGATTTTATTGGACCTATAAATCTGACTTCAAGTGTAGGTCACATGTATATTTTGACAGCAACCGACTATTTCACCAAATGGGTTGAAGTCATTCCAACCAAAAAAGAAAATACTCAAGTTACTTGCAAGTTCCTTATGAGTCATATCCTGGTAAGATTTGGCGTACCTATAAAAATTATTGCTGATAATGCCACATATTTTTCCTCTCGAGAAATGAGTATGTTTTTCTATAAACATGGGATCACTCTGGCACATGCTTTAGACTATTTCTTCCAAGGCAACGGCTAGGTTGAGTTACATAATAAAAACTTGGTGTCAATCATGAAAAAGCAAGTGATAATGATAAGGATTGGCATAAGAAATTGTTTGAGGTGCTTTGGGCAGACATGATTTCTCCTAATAGGGAAATAGGCATGTCTCCATTTGAGCTAGTTTATAGAATTGATGCACAATTGAAAACAATAATAGAAGATACTTTTTTTCAAACATCTCTGGAAAAAAGGATTATGTAATTGACAAAACTTGAAGAGGAAAGGAACAAAATGATAGACAGAATAATAGAACATCAAATGAGAGTGAAGAAAATTTTCAACAGGAATACGGGGCCAAAAAATTTCATGCTAAGTGATGAATTTCTCTTGTGGGATAAATGAAATGATAAGAAAGGAAGTCACAATAAGTTTGAGTCCTTATGGAAAGGTCATTTCAAACTACAAGAGGTAGTTGGACCAAATGTTGTAAAATTGTCTTAACTAGATGGTTAGAGCCTACCATATACCTACAATGGGCAAGATTTGAAATTGTTTAAGTTTTGAAGGTTTTTCCCTTTCTCTATACATATTTAGCTTAGGTTCCTCTTTTTGAGTTCTTTCTTTTCATTTTTGTTTTTTGTTTCCTCACTTTAGGTCTACCTACCTGAGATTCTGAGTTCTCTAGTTTTCAATTGAAAACCAATCCCTAGGTAGAGCTGATGTTAGTTCGGGATTTTTCAGAGTCATCATTTCTTTTGACATATATTTTTCTTATTCGCTCTTGCTTTAATTATTTATTTTTGAACCATCGGTTCTGCCTCTTGTTGGTCTTTTAAATTGAGATGCAATAAACAATTTTCAGTAGCTCATTTATAGACCTTATTCTAAGAATAATTTTCCCTCTTTCTTTGCCTATTGTTGACCAAGTTTGACCCAGGAAACCTCAATGCCAAATATATTGTTGTTGTTTCCTACTTGCCTATCCTTGTCTGAAATTGATCCAAGAATGTATCCAAATGTATGATGTACCCAGCAATAATATTCTAAAAAGGGATGGAAGTGTGTTGTTAAGTATTACAAGAGAATCTAAATCCAATTTGTTCTATCTTGAAGAACAAGAGTTCACAAATATGACCCCTACATCATCCTTGGTTAATTTTTTAGCAACTCCAGATGTCTATAGGAATGTCATTACAGAAGTTGGACTATGTCATTTTACAAAGGTGGTCCTAGGTTGTCGAAAACCCTTTAAAAAGATCATATGTCCCCACAAGTTCATGAGATGGTAGTTCTTCTACATAGGATATGTGGTTCTTTGGATGTGAGTCTTTTTGAATATTGGATGTATTTCTATATTCAAATAGTGTTGGAAGGGTCACAATTTTTGGACTGAGCCAAGTTAATTGCTAGCTCTTTGAGAAATCAACTCCAATGGAATTTGAACTTAAAGAAAGAACATTATATGTCCTAATATTTGATGTACATGTTAGTTGGTACCCAAGATTTGCAACATTTACCGCATGAACCTTAGACCAAAGGTATCACTGTGTACACTTATTGTCCTATGTTGTGTAAAGACAAAACCATGGAAAATTTCAGGAAAGTCCATGATATGTTCTCTGGGAAGCTATGTTTGAAATGAAGGGTCCTCTTCATCATAGATTCTCTCATGAATCTCAGAAACTTGTTCAATCCTACAAAAGCATATACATTCAATATCCTAAGTTTACTTATTTAAGGATAGGTGGCTTCGATGATGAACCCATGTGACTTCCCAAATATGCTTTTGATTGTTTTATCTTAGCAGAAGTATCTTGGCAACTAGTTGTTTTCATAAACAAGTTTTCCATTGAAGAACCCATAGACATTATCTTCCCGTTCAAATTAGGCAAGTTAACATGTAGAAGTATGGAAGATGTCATTTGTATAAGTTCAGACTTAACTTATGTTTTGGCTTTTACCATGCTAGGTGTGATTTTGATAATAAGGGTATATTTCATAGCCTATTCAGAACCCGTGTAAAATTTGTTCCTGCACATAATGTTGAGGACTTCTGGGAAGATTGTACAGATGAAATGGAAGTTTGGGAAAGAGAGTCCTCCAGATTTACCATCACCTAAATTAAGTTGTATTAACTAAATATGGATGAAGACATCTCAGGTGTTGAAGAATATAAATCATATCTCATTGACAATCAAGTAGCTAAGGCCCTAGTTTCCAAACATGTTGTCATAAACTAGGATTCCAAAGAGGAAGATAATATCCTTGAAAGGACAAAAGTTGTCTTCAAAAGGACAAATTCCTAGCTAAAATGAGAAAGGACAAGCATGTTCCTGAATGTTCTAATGTTACCCTTAAATTTGTAGGTAGAAGGAGTTCTTCAAGAGCTACTAGTCTAAAGGTATTGATACTTCCTCAGTACGCAAAACACGTTCCAAGAGAAAAGCTGCAATGTCAACACCAATAGGATCTAATGAAGCTATTCGGGTCAACAGTGAACCTGAAAAAGAACAGGTTGGTGAGCTCATTGATAACTGCTAATGAGTTCAGATGACAATGGACACATCTCCTCAGAGGATTGAAGTTATAAATACCCCAACTAAGAGCAATGAACCTTAGAAAGCTGCCACTTCCAGCCAAAACTCGTGAGTCACTTCAATGAATAAGAAGTGAAAATTGGTACCTATTTATTTTTTGGGGGATGATATCTTGAGAAAGTACACTACTAGGACTCCAAAGTCTAAGAGGATTAAGAGCACAACCAAGATAGTGTTTAACAATGTGACAAGAAAAAGTATAGCTGAAGTAGCTACATATAACCATAAGGAAGGGACTGATGAACTTGATCTAAGTAATTTTGAAGTTACACGCATAGATCTTAGAGTGATCAATCATGAAACTAAAGAGCATTGGGTGGAAGCGTCAACTAAATAAACTGTTTTGCAATCTCAAAAGGATGGAATTGAGAAGAAAAAGTTGAAGGCAGAGATAGGTGCAATGGCTAAGTATATAAGTTCACTAAAATGATAGAGTTCAACATCTAACAACTAGTCATGACTCACGTTTGATCCCCACACACCTGAGAATCAACAATTCATGGATGATTTGTAAAAGGGAAAATTTATGACCATTGTTGTCTATAACTAGATTGATCAAGTGGTAAGCCTAGTTGCTAAGCTCATGAGAGATTTACATAAAACCTTCACTCTGGCTGAGGTTGTGCTTAATGAATATCGCCTTTAAGTGATGATCTAGAAAGAAAAGGTTGAACGATTGTCATCCATGGTCACTCAGTTGGTAGAAGTGGAGGATTACAGTTCAAACAAGTTCCTAGAAGAGAATCCTTTGCAACATTTTGATGCGAGGTTGATTCATGTGCTGTAGAAAGACATAGCTTGGAGAGTGTCAAATTATGGTTCAACCGTTTCTCACATGCACTCCTTAGAGAAAGAGTCCAAAGCTGCCCTAGAGAGCATAAATAAAGAATTCTAGACAATCAATTCAACTCATTTTGGCCCGTTGAAAGAGGGAGGCCTTGATATTGAGACATTGATTAAGCAGTGTGAAGGGCACCTGAATGTAATTTAAAATAGTGCAAAGCTTACCACCTCTAATCTTACCAAGGTAGCCAAAGTTGAAGCAATGATAGATATGTGTAATTGACAGCTTCCTGGAAACCTTGACATAGTCACTAAGATGAAATAGGATAAAGACACATGGAAGAACTGGCTCCAAAGCATAAAGAATCCAAATACAACTACAATGTCCAAGTTCATGAGCGTGTTCAGGGGATGGAAACTGACACGAGGACCAATCAATGCAAAGGATGAAGAGGAATCACTCAAATAGCAAGAGGATAATTAGCTTTAAAAGTTTATTGTTTTATGTTTTTGAGATAAACTTTTAGTAGTTAGATTTGGGGTCTATGTACCCATGGATTGGTTATTCAACTACTTTCTTAAATTGTCTGAGAATTGAGCTTTAATGGAGATTTTAAGACATAGCTCTATTTATGCATTAAACTTGGTAGTAGTAAGGGTTGGCAGTTTTTGATTGATATAAAAACTGAAGACTTTAGTTTAGTATTTTACCTTTGAATCGTCTGCAAATATTTTGAATCGTTAGTAGCATACAAAAATGGAATGATTTTTTAATGAATGAAGGTTTCATAAACTATTTGAAGACTTTGTGCTTTGAGTTATTCGTGGTTGGTTTATTTTTTAATCAATTTTGAATTATGGAGCTTTTCTTTGTCAGTAGATACAAATACAGTGCAGATTCTGAATATATATTTGATTTGTTACTGTTCATCTTGAATATATGTGTTGATGGAAAAACTATGTATTTCTATTGTTCTATGCTTGGTTCGTAGTATTTTATTCATATTTATTTGATTTTCCCCCTATCTAAGAATAGACGGGATGAGTTATTACTTTCTGGTTAAAAGTAATTTAGATTTAATAGTGCTTTTGTTGAAAATCTGATAAGGGAGTTGAACCTTAGTAGAATTCAAAGAAGAATTTAAAAAGTAATAATTTTTCAACTATTGGGAAGTTGTGTTTGTCTTGAGAGATTGGGCATAAGGAGTTTTAATTGTTTATATTATTGAAAAGACAAATCTGTTTATCAACACAAACGCAGGGCTAAATGGCTTTCAAATGATTCAAACATGGAGTTAAAATGCTTTTAAATGATTTGAATTCATTTACAAGCAACAACAAAATAATACAACATTTTTTTAAAACAATAAAAAGTTTTTCAACTATAATAAAAAGAATCTCAGCAAACCTACCTGGAAAGAGATTTGTCTTCTAAAATCGGTTAGAATGCTCTACAAATCTACTCAATTCCACCTTGAATCACTTGCAATCACCGAAGAATGCCTCCAAGCCTTCTTCTCTCCGCACGTCAATCCTCTAGAATGCACAAATGAAACCGGTGTTGCAAAAATAAATAAATAAACTGCCCTTTATTGTTGGACCAGCGCGTGGGTGGCTGTTAATTGTTGCCTCTGCAAGTCTTTTAAAAAAACTGTACAAGTAATGGACGATTAATTGGCGATTTTTCGCTCCCGAACGAGTTAATAGTTTTTGCGAGTTTTGTCGACTACTCGACGATTGTTCCAACTTCCAACTATAATTTTACGCACCAAAAGATAACATTGTCTGACAATTTTTCCCCTAGTCGTGTAGTTCACATAGACTGAAGAAAGCGCCGAGTTTGTAGGATTCATTTTTGCATTTTCCAAATACCTCTTATAACTCACAGCTTAATTTATTTGAGGGCAATAAATAAAATAATTATTGACTAGATCTAGGATTTAATATTTGATTTTAAGGAGGGGAAGAGTGGAGTTGTATCCTACTTGATTGCTAAAGCTTGAAAGTTTGTCACAACACTCTCGACGAATATTTGTGAGAAATTTCTGATCAGATACCTGATCTACATAAACTGATCGTAAGGTTAAATTCTGCCTATAATTATTGCTTTTGAAGAAAATTTTCCAATAGATATCGATTTGCCAACGAATCTGAATATGTATGGATCCAGAAATTTGGATGAAAATCTGTTCTCTTTGCCCAAAATTGATGATTTTAGTTCTCTCTTGGTGATGACCTGCTGCAACGCAAGCAACTCGTTGTCTTCTATAAAAAATTCGTTGCTCAATTCGGTGATATTGTTGCCTAATTGCAGTGGTGATTTTGCTCTTGTTTAGTGTACAACGGGACGTAAAATCGTATTTAGTTCGCAGATTGAGTCTGCTGTCGCACTCTTCTATATTCCATTGTAACTTAAAAGATGAACTAATTTTAATTGATAAACCTTTTTCTTGTTAGCATACACAGATTAGTTATTGCATAAAGGGGAAAACTATTAGATATACAATTTTTACTTTTGCAAATTGATTAAGAATCAACTATTATATAAACATACATATTAACATTTTATATATCATAGTAATATTTAAATCATTATAAGTTTTATAATGTAATTACAATATATTTTGAGCAATAATACAATATATAAGTATGATATATTCTACATTAATATTCTAGAATAGAATTAGATAAATATTACAATGTATCTTGATATTTCTAATTCAAATTTAATTTTCTAATATTATCCATTTATTAATAACAAGTATTAGGCACCTCAAGAATTTTTCCATGATATGCAAATGTGATTTTATACATTGTTGAAGGAACTCCAAGCACAATATAATAAGTGGGATCTAAACATTGATGACAAATTTCATCTATGAAATAAGATTAAAAAAAATGTAATGTAACTAATATCCAATGGAAAACTTATTTGAAGCATTGTTACTCTAACAGTGTTTCCAGCAGTTCCCATCACGGCTTTATCATCATTTATGCAGGTATTTTTACACCCATCTCTAAAAATATAGCTGGCCCCTTTATATTGACTGCTACAAAATGTGCAGTACCCTAGAGGAACTCTAATAGTGTTTCCAGCAGTCCCCATCATGGCTTTATCATCATTTATGCAGGTATTTTTACACCCATCTCCAAACATATAGCAGGCCCCTTAATACTAACTGCTACAAAATGTGCAATATCCTAGAGGAGCCTAATCGAAATAATCTATATCTGTTTAATTCTATGTTCCCCGAGGACGCGTACCTGGCCTAAAACCCGACGTTTCGGGGACGGGGACGTCCCGAGGATGGGGGGACGGTATAGGACATCCCCCAGCCATCCCCAAAAAGGGCAAATTACCAAGGGACATCCCCGAAACTTGGGGACGGATGGAAAAAAAAAGAGGGATGGCTGGTTGTCCCCGATACGAAAAGGGGACGCCTAGACGTCCCCCAACCTTACCGAGTACAGCCAGCCGTACCCAATTTTTTTTTTAATTATTTTTTTATTTTTTTAATACAAAAAAATTAAAAAGTGAATATTAAAAAATAATTTTAAGGCTCCTTACTAGGTCACCGAGGTGGGCCCCACCCCTCCAAATCCGATAGAGGCAAAATAGGAGCAGCAGTCTGCTTCATTTTTCTATGTTTGTTTTTTGTGTTGAACATCAACATGATTATGATACATTGATACTTAATACTTTATGGCAGCCCTCTAGCCTTCGGGCGTATAGCTTTAGGCATATTCAGATTTAGATTTTCAGATTTATCATGTTTATCATTATGATATTGTTCACTGATATAGATATGCATTTTGACAATTGAGTACTGAAATTGGATATTATTTCCTAGATGGCATTCAAATGTTGTATGTTATGGTTTTATAGTGTTTAAATGACATGCATTGTGCTTAGTTTCATATGAATGACATGTATATTTGCAAATTTCAATGTATATTTTAAAATTT
This sequence comes from Cupressus sempervirens, assembly GCA_028749045.1. NCBI lineage: Eukaryota > Viridiplantae > Streptophyta > Pinopsida > Cupressales > Cupressaceae > Cupressus > Cupressus sempervirens. The sequence goes on from CM053787.1 coordinate 991,413,168, forward strand.
TCCTATATATATATAGTCATCCCCATTTGTCGTCCCCCCTCCCCCGTCCCCAAAATCGCCAAAAAAATTTGCTGTCTTGGAAACTTGTCCTGCCGTCCCCATACCAGAAACTCGAGGGAACATAGGTTTAATTTCAATCTTTTTTTTTTTTTTTATTGATGGAGGTCATCTACAAACAAGTTTTAGGTACCTGATACGGGCCCATGTGTGCCTAAAACCTCTTCGGCTAAGAGCCAAGCACTAAAGAGCATCGACGCTGCTAAATTCAGCCAGGGCACAATCCTGGCCTGATCCCTTATGATGTCGTTGAGCCTTGCACTCGTCAAGACTTGATCCCTAGTGAGCTCTTTGTGAGTCATTGAACTTCACTAGTAGACCAAGGGCCCATTGACATTTTAAGTAAACAAATATTGATGAAAATGAATGCATTTACTAAATTGGTAAATAAATATTGATTGAAGAGGAGAGTGCATTATACCACACAACAACAACAGCATGTGTTTCCCTTCATCTTTTTTGCAATCAAATCGATTATCTCTCTTCTATGAGAAAAAAAAGTTTAATCAAGCTAATATTTAAAGTGGAAGCAAGCAGTTTATTTATTATTATTAGTTCCTGCCATAGGCAGGTAACTATTGCATCTATTTGGATGCATATCAAGGCTATGGCAGGTAACTATTGCATCTATTTGGATGCATATCAAGGCAATTAATTTAGCCAATAGGGAATGAGAATTTTAAAAGCATTTGGGTTTGCCTATAGTTCAAACAATTGAATATATTTTTAAAATCTTAAAAAAGTGAATTCTTTGTTTTCTTATTGGCCGTTGCGAAATATGGTAAGGAGAAAATTAAAATTTATTAGAAAAATAAGGGGAAAAAAAATCACACTGAGACATGTTATCGTACATTTCAAATTAATATCTCAGCCAGAGGATGCTAACAAATCTAGAAAGTTCTATTATTGATGTAAGAAATATCTATCGATGCTAAGTTATTTGGATTCGTATAGCTTCACAGCTGGAGCATGTTACCATAGTCCAGAAAATTCTGAGGACTCCATGGAAGACATCGGATACCTCCAGAATCTTACCCGTAGTATCCCAAAATTTGCCAGTTGTTTGTTCACCAGAATTAACTAGGCTATCTTGATTGAAGGAAACTGCTATCAATTTTTAAAATGAAGAAGGGGAAGTGGAAATGATCAATTTAGGCTGGTGTGACAGGGGAAGAGGAAGAATAAAATGACATTGGGAAGCAAAACCAAAGTGAGGGCCAGAGCTATAATCCTCAGGCCTACGAAGGTGCAACATATAGTTCAGCCCACTTCTACATTTATTTCTTCCCCACTCCATCGCATTCTCATGGTCGACTATGGAATTGCAGGTGTGTCACACATTTAAACCTTCTAGAATGCAAGTTATATATCTATGGTGGACGTTGTCTTTTTTCTGCATAATATATTAGCATGCCTAAAGCCATACCCAAAACCAGTTGAAGAAAAAAGCCCAAACCTATTTAGGTTTGCAGGGGTTTGGCTCTCACAATGCTTGGAATTGAACCCCAAACAAGCAAGAGCAGAAAATCTAAACAAAAATATGGAGGAAAGGAAATAAGTTAAATATATTCTTCCTACCAAAGAGAACCATAGATTTAAAAAACTGACTGCTGCAGAGAAAAAAATGAAGCTACCATGGTGAAAAGTGAAGCTGTTAGGGTGAAAACCATTAAACTTTGAATTCATGAAGCTTCGTGAGTTCTTAGTGCATATACAAGGTAAAGAAGCCCTGCAACTGTTTGAGCAAATGCTACAAGCAAGTATCAAACCAAACGAGACCACCTTTATCGGTGTGATCACTGCGTGCAGTGATGTAGGCCTTGTGGATGAATAGATTTCCTACATCAAGCAATGCGCTTTCTCAGAAGATCTTGATCCTGCTTTGTTGTTTCATTGTCTACTTCTTCTCCCCACTTTTTTATTGTCACGGGGACAGCCATGTGGTCCATGCCCAAAGTATTCCTCCCTCCCACACAATCACCCCATTCTCACCTGAGCTTGAAAGAAAATTTGTGCAAAAACAGCAGAAATAGTATGTGTATCCCTTCAAACCACAACAAAAAAGCAAAAACATCATCAATTACACACTAAGAACACTGTAACCTAACCTTTTTAGGATGGCTTCCTGCCCCCCCTGGCCCATCTGTACAACACGCCCATTCCTATAAATCATTTTGATCGGCAAGTTAGGGGATTTGGTTGCATAGGAATACAACCGTCCCCTGAAATTATTATTCATGCACCTGCAAAAACTCTGCCTCCAAGCTCTTCCACTACAGTTACAAAGAACCGATTGAGATAAGGAGACCAAAGCTAAGGAGTCATGGAGCGTTGGTATGACCTTATTGCTAGTCCTCTTTCACAACTCACCATATTTTTTCATGATTACGTATGTCAGTTTTTATACAGATAAACATATATGGGGTTGCAAGCTTTGGGTTTAACTATGGAGGAAACTCTGGAGTTAAGCGCGCTCAGGCTGGAGTAGTACTGGGATGGGTGACCTCCCAGGAAGTCCCGGTGCTTCACCCCTGTGAGCATCACCTAGATCCAATGAGTGCTAAGTGTTCCATTTATTCTCATGAGAGATGGATTCATGTTGAATCACTACTCATGAAACATGGGTCATCGAGTTTGACTCAAAATCACACAGTTAAATCCTGATATTCATATCACAATTTGACTAGCTGTGGAAATTATCTCCTACTTATCAATATATACACATATCAATAAAAGTCTTCTTTTCCTCTATTTATATAGATTTTTTTAGTGTGAATTCAAAATTTACTATTCTACAGAACGCCAACAAATAGATTTATGTACCTAATATCTTCGATTTAATCCTCATTTGAGATCTTAGCTATTCGATGGCGAGGTTCCCTGATCTTCTATGGCCCTACTGGGCGCCATTTATCGTTATTAACAAACTGCAGGGTGTGCTTGATGTAAGGCCCCCCACCATTCTATAGGGACCTACAAGAACAAAGCAGAGGTAGCGCATCCATTCAACTTTGAGAGCGGGGCATAGAGATTCATTCACTTTGAGTGGAGTATGGCCTAAGAAGGAAACACAAATCAGAGAGATGAATTTTTAACATCAAAATGCATTCATTGCAAGCCTACTTCATCAGCAATAGGATTGAAATCTATTGATGGCTTGGACAAAAGAAAATCCTCTAGAGGATATTTTTGTTGGAATCAAAGAGAAAACACAAAGTTATTAAGTATAATAATGATGGTAACTCATCAAATTTGACTTTTGTAAGTGTTTGGGAAATCATTGCAAGAGAAATATTTGTTTCGCATATCTTTTTTATTTCAACGCCACAATTTAGTTCATTGAAATTCTTTATCCAGTGCTTTGAACTCACAAACAAAGATTTATTATGCAAAATCTCCACAAATGTTGATCGATGTTGTCATGCCTTAAATTTAACAAGGCAAAACACAACCAACAATTTTTTTTTTTGAATTCATATACTGATATACACATGTTATGACTAAGCTAGCATAGAGTTAGGTAGTTTTGGATAAACCTATTCCGCATACACAGTTAAGAGTTATGTTCAATAGAAGGTAGGGTGATCATAAGTCAAAATCGTTGTTTGGAAGTGAACTTGTAATTCAGCTATTTTTCATTGAGTAATACTTTTATTAGACATGAGTCACCTTAACATTCTACCTAGGTTTTAGGTACCCCTAAATAATTTTGTTTTAGAATGCCTTAATATGTAGATGAATGATTATTGATTATAGTTGGTCGTGATGTCAAATGATCTGTTTCCTTTAACTCTCTAGTGCCCCAACAAAATTAGTTGTAACGGTGAATCCAATTATCTTTATTTAGGGTTCTACACTGGTTGTTTTTTAGAAGAATGACATGTAGGGTTCTAAGCAACATAGGTGCACAGGTCTCATTCTCTGTCATGAGGATGAAATCCTTTCCCATTGTTGATATATTCTAGTTTCAACCCTACATAGTGGAATTGTTAACCTTACTTAACTCTTTTGAGTTTTACATCAATAGCTCTGGTCTCGTAACAAGAATCACATTAGGTTTGATTTGTTGTCATAACTTTATTACTAAATTCTAGGATAATCCCCTAGAGCACCAATATGTGCTTAAGGAACACACTATCTCGTTTCCAACATAACCTGATGGATCTAGGTGAAACATTAATCTCTTATGATTAAATTTAATTTTGACATTAAATTCATCATCTAACATAACCCTATATCAACTATCAAGATATCTATACTATTATAACCTATACCACCCTCTAACCATAACATAGGCACTTTACTAACCGATTGAACCACACTTAGATATTCACAATGCTTCATTAAGTCATACAAATGTGGTGAGATTTGATAACCTTACCCTATCATTACTTGCATAAAGAAAGCATAGACTGACAAGCTACCTATACTAGCATGCTTATTGACCGTTATGATGTGCTAACTAACTAATACTTTATTTATACACTTACAATTTCAAATTGGCATATATTATATCAATTTTGATGTCCTACTAATATCTTCAATCGAGTCCATCACATTCATTATCTAGTCATTATTCCCTCAAACCAAATATTAAATTTAATTTACAAATGACATTTAATGACATAAAAATCCAATATTAACACCTACACAAATTTGATATGCCCATTATAATGTACATTCAATCCTATATAATAATGCTTATCTATCAATGTTGCTTTATTAATTAAATACTATAATATACTTATGTAACTACGTTCATAACTAAATTTGAATTTTCTTTTTTTTTTTTTTTTTTTAATCCACCATCCAACCTTACACTTTTATTTATCAATTTCAACCCTAATGACTTACTTAATATCACCCTAATCAAACTACATCCCACTAACTTAAATAACATTCTTAATACTAATACAAATCTACTAATTGAGTCATGAACTAAGTTTTAACTAACATTTGCTAACTAAAATTCATTCACTTATCTAGCAATAAATTAAATTTTGACTAAGCAGTAACCTTTACTATATTCTACTACTATACTAACTAGCTAACATACTTCCTAATAAACTTATACTTAATCCATGCATTATTGGTTTACTAATCACCCAATCATAATTTTTATTTGTTTTAAGTTGGTATTTTACTATCCCTATGTCCTAACACCTACCCTCAACATACACTCCACATACCAACAACCCAATTTAATCACTACTTTCAAGGTCTTCCTTCCCAATTCAAATTCCCAAGTTATGGGGTCACGTGCCCACTCTATCCTCCTTTAATGGTGGTTATACATATGTGTCATTAGCTTTTTCCCAAAGCACTAAGTTTAAAAAGGTTTGGCAAGTGTGATCCCAAGGCATACATCAGTCATGGGTCACTTTCCCATCATTCACCTACCCCTCCCACTTCCCCAAACGCCTATCTCCTCCTTCCTAGGTGTGAAGTGTTCAGTGAGGAGTATATAAGTTTTAACAAGTTTTTTTTCAAGCATATTTAGGCGCCTGAGACAAGAGGAAGGCTTTCTAACTTATGTAAGAGGCATGACAAGCTTTGTTGATTTGATGTATTGTTTTCCCAAGTGCATGGTACACCTAGGGAGATGGGGCTCACATTTTGAGAGCCGTGACCTTGCCTTCTTTCATGGAAGACTAGACACCTAGATGTGAGTATCTAATCCTTGATTACCTTTTTGTTTGTTTTATATTTGTTTGGTGGTGAGTGGATAAAGGTGGTCAGCTAGATAAGGTATTACGAGTGTTACTTTTAGTTTTGTTTAATGTTTTAATAATATGCAAGGTCCTAAGTGGTGGGTAGTCATGTCAAGGGTGGCCTTGCTTTGACATGAATATAATATTTCTTTATTCTTTTTATTTTTATTTTTATTTTTATTTTTATTTCTTTCTTCTATGTACCATAATGATTTGTATATTCATTTATATCACTTTCAAAAAACTTGTGACTTTAGGAATGACCAACTTCTATTTAACCCCTAAGTCTTATAGACCCCTACTAGGGGTATCAAGCATATTCCCTATTATTATATTAGTCTGTATTCTTGGGAGGACATTATTTTCTCCTCCCATACATTTTTCAGAGAGGAAATGTATACCTACATCAAATCTCCTCATAAATTTGGACTATGGTTTTTCTTTCCTTAAGAAAATTTTATTTTATCCTACCATGAATTTTAGTTATTTATATTGAAGATGAAGGAGTTATCCTAGATCTTGAAAACCAAATGTTCTAATTTGCATTCACACAAAAAGAATTATCAAAGTATGGTGACTTCCTTCCATTTTATGATATATGAATTTACATTGCAACATCTATATCTCGAATTGCCCAACTATTTCTAAAATATTCTTCCACATAATTTTTATGAAATATTTCTACCAAATGATTTACAAATAACATAAGAAGAAGGATCTTATTGCAAGTTTCATCATAATACATCAAATTTCATAATGGATATTTTCTTACAAGTAAAATATATATACCATCTCTCAATCTTTCCTTTCACAATTTCTAACAATAAACAATGTTAACAATTCTCTTTTGCATCAAAATGAAATCACAATGGAAGGTTGATATCACAATACATTTGAGAGGACATGACACATTTGTCTCTTTTACGCACTTAATCTTCTTCAACTTGTCAAAAGTGAAACCTTAATACCCTCAAGAAAACCATCTTCACAAAACCTGCATACACACACAAACTAGGAACCATGGAGGCTCACCTCTCATACTAGGCCTCAAGGAGGCCACCCACTAAGCTTGGAAAAATAAGGCACAAATGGTTGCACACCTTCAAACTCACATATCATGCAAAGCCATAACAACACAACACAATAGAACCCATCGCAAGGCTTGCACAAAGATTCAACAATAGAATCAAGAAATAGTGTGAAGGTGGGCTCTTTCCATGAGGAGAATTTCAAACCCATGAATCACATATTCTCATAAGTAACATGCCCTTTCAAGGCTTAACAATGTCTTCCCTCTTCATACACCTCCTTATACCTCCCAAGAATGCAAGTAATCATGAAGTCCATATTCCATTGAAACACATCAAAATCATCTCCACACATGGGAGAGTTTCTCAACTACATGGGTGAGCCCAACTAACCCCTTCACCCAAGCATTTCTTCCCTCCCAAGGGTGAGTGATGCTTCACACCCATTTCACACAAACAAACAACATGAACAGAACAAGATTCAAGGAAGAAATCACATAAAACTTCTCACATTCAACACACATACAACAAGATTCTTCACAAAACCACATCTACACCATATCAAATCTACAATCGAATGAAGGACACCATATCAAATCTACAATGCAATGAAGAAGCACCATGGATCATGAATACCAACCTCACTCCAAGCAATGACAAATGAAAGTTGTTGTAGGGCTCCTTATCCTCTTCCTCCAAACCCTAAATGTCTCTAAAATTAGAGAGTGGGTAAGTGGGTTTCTAATTTGGTCAATCCTCTATATAAGACTCTTATTTTTGAATTCAATAAAAAATGCATTCTTTTTGGGGTCCCCTAGGTCTTCTAGGCACTCTAGTGGTCAATTTTAACCCCCTAACTTGAAGTATTATCATGGATGAGGTTTATTTTCATCACAAATACACCTTGGAGCTACTTTTTGGCCCTCATAATGCTAGGTCAAGCCCAATTTCAAATTTCCTATGGTGGTAATCTTTGTTTCCCTTACTAAGTCAAGGCAATAAGTCTAATTCTTAATTAAGGAATTTTAACTTGAGATAAAGTGGCCACATGATCTATTTTCAGAGAACATGTCATTTTCACATAATGAGAACAAGTGCCAAGTGACACACACAAAATTCACTATACATGACATATAACATGTAATACATACTACACACATACATCTCACGTTTACAAAATAAACACATCACAATGAGGTTTATGAATTTTTTAAAGATTCACCTTGGTAGTGTCATATTAACATGTGTTTATACCTTGTTTCCTCATTATGTTCCCATGGTTCCTTTCCTACACCTAAAATTGAGCATTAGTAGTCGAAAGAGGTCATATAAAAAATATGCATATAATTTCAAATTTTATGTAACTTGTATTAACATAATTCAATTAAATTTCTTTTCCCAATCATTCAAAATGTTAGAATGTAAAAATTTGCATATCATAAATCATCATAATCACATTAACATTTATCTGCATATCATAAATTATCATATCCAAATTAACATTTCACATCACATCATAATCTAATTTTATCATGTCATAAAGTTGCATCCATATGTGTTCGATCATCCCATTCACAATATTAGGTTCTATTGCACAATAAAATATATCCTTTAACACTAACATTATAATTTGACATTTCAAGCATTTGTACAAATTCAATTTTCTATTTGAAATAATTTAGAACATGAAATGGAAGTCATTAATTATATCAATTAGGTTGTAATGTGTGAATCATCTAAATGCAGATATTAAAATGACAAAACCTTATAGTCTCAAAAGTGTATCAAAATGTTGAATTAGAAGTATCATAATGCAAATGTGTCATCTATACCATGATGGTCCAGGTAAGGCCTCACATCCTCCCTCCCCCCCCCCGCAATCATGAACCTCCTCCTAGATTTCATCAAGTAGGTGTAAGTATTAGGATCTTGCCTATGTTGTATTTACCAAGGTTGGCCCAACTTGAGTCTTCTACTATTGGTGCCAAATAAGCCAATCTTTACCTTACTAAAGTCTAACCAATAAATTATTTATGCCCTTACTGAAGGTTCTTAACATAATGTTTTCCTATAGTCTTAACAAGTATAAGATATAGTTTATGCCTATACTAATAGAGTTTCCAAGAAATTTGACCTTTTTACATATTTACGGCATGGGAAAGGGTAGCGTCTTAGGGATCTTGCCTAGTAGCTTTGCAATGCATAACGATATAACAAGAAGTTTTAATAGCGTACTAATTTTCTAGATGATTTGTCAAGGATCCTCCTTGGTAAGGTCATTTCAATACAATATTCTTGCCAACATAATTCACAAGAAAATACCTCATAAGTAACTTGAACTAAAAAGATCAGTTTTACAGGAAAACAATGCAGATGTGGCCACATTGGTAAATCCCAATTAAAACAAGACATGTCCCTGAGGCACAATGGGACCAGAAATCATGAAGTCTAGCTACAAATAAATAAATAAATGTCTCATTGTTGGCAAAACATATAAATGCAGAATTTGCAACAAAGAACCAACAAGAATTCACATTGAATAACAATTTCACAGGAATAATATGGCCATACCAAGGTTCCTTGATGCAGAAGAGGAGAAACTATTGTTTATAGAACTAATGGCTTAGTAAGAAGTCTCATATCCCCTATGTCTCTAAGTGCTTCATCCATAGATCGTGGTTTACTTGGGTGCGCTAATACATCTTACACTAGGTTACAGTATCGTTTATGTTGGAACATAATGGGTTAGGCTCTTGAAACTGAGTTCTGCTAATAGTTGATCTCAGAAGGGAATTTATGCTTACGCAACCTTGCCATAGAAATATCATTTATCAATCATCTTATCGTTGTGGGTAAGCATTGTATCTATAATGTATCATGTAAGTTCTTTCTGAACCTAGATTCCCAATTTTGAATTGTATCCAAATGGATGTACATGAATAAGTAATTATCCATATTTACCATTGTACATTGAGATCACAACTCCTAGATGAATAATATCTACTTAAAGTTAAGAGTTATATATGATGATGGGATAAGGAAAATCACACTAAGGAATCCTTTTACAAAATGATTTGAATTAATAAAAATAACTATCAATTACATCCTATAGGAATATCACACCTTCACACTTATAAATTTGACCATACTACACAATGGTGTCTCGAATGGACAATTGTTAGTATGATAATTCCTCTACTATACATATCAGGTAGTCCATGAACACCTTAGTATCAATTGTTTTGAGGTCAATTTTTGCTTCTATCTACAATGTAAACAAAAATTACACTTGTATTCACATCTAGAATATTGCTCTATATAGTCACCTCGTCACGTTTTGATATTTATAATATGCTCGTTAACTATTATCATTTTCCACACCAACTAGATATTATACTTTTTACAACACCCCAACCCTTCTACATTATTAATGTACAATATTTGATCATTGTTTCACTAGAATTTCATAGTGGGGTAGCCATTTACACCCTAATGATCCTCTTATGTTTGTTATTCTTATCGATTAGTTAAGACTATATGGACAACCTAAAAGGGGCAACTAGGTTCGAGGGGAATCCGTGATTTTTTCTTAAGTATAAACTACCATTATAAGTTATGAAGTCATTGAATCCCTTTCAAATCTTAGTATGTCCCCAAAAAAATTCTTTTATGTGTGAAATGATCATGGGTCACGGAGATCGTATAGCTATCGGGGTATTATACAGACTTCCTTATTATCTTGTTATTTAAGGATTTTTAGTTTGACACACTCAACACTAACTCATATTTTACCCCTTTGAAGTTTTTGAGATATTAGACTTTATGACTAAATAATATTATTCACTGAGGTCTACAATTTACCTTTTATTTAAAGAAGACATTATCTATAATGGATTTATTATCGTAGTTGAGTATGTCTCTTTTGCCATAAGATTTTTTTTTTTTTACTGTATTATCATATCCTTGTGTTGTCGTTACAAACTCATTTTCTATCATTAATCCACTAAGATCACTTAGCCCTAAGGGGTTTTCTTAAGGGTGTTATGTTTTAAGTTGACTCCCTCATAGAAGCTACTAGCTTGAAAGGTGAGTTCATTGAAGTTTTGTTCTTCTAAAGGTAACTTTTAAATTATACATTTGTTCATGGATCCATTAATGCCTAGTGTTTCATAACTTGGCACTCTGATACCAAAATGCCATGCCCTAAATTTAACAAGGCAAAACACAACCAACAAATTTATTTTTTTGAATTCAAATACTGATATACACATGTTATGACTAAGCTAGCATAGAGTTAGGTAGTTTTGGATAAACCTATTCCACATACACAGTTAAGAGTTACGTTCAATAGATGGTAAGGTGATCGTAAGTCAAAATTATTGTTTGGAAGTGAACTTGTAATTCAACTTTTTTTCATAGAGTAATATTTTTATCAGAAAATAGTCACCTTAACATTCTACCTAGGTTTTAGGTACCCATGAATAATTTTCTTTTAGAATGCCTTAAGATGTAGATGAATGATTATTGATTCTAGTTGGTCGTGATGTCAGATGATATGTTTCCTTCAACTCTCTAGTGCTCCATCAAAATTAGTTGTAACGGTGAATCTAATTATCTTTATTTAGGGTTCTACACTAGTTGTGTTTTAGAAGAATGACATGCAAGGTCCTAAGCAACATAAGTTCACAGGTCTCATTCTCTGTCATGAGGATGAAATCCTTTCGCATTGTTGATATAATCTAGTTTCAACCCTACATAGTGGAATTGTTAACCTTACTTAACTATTTTGAGTTTTACATCAATAGCTCTGATCTCATAACAAGAATCACATTAGGTTTGATTTGTTGTCATAACTTTATTACTAAATTCTAGGACAATCCCCTAGAGCACCAATATGTGCTTAAGGAACACACTATCTCGTTTCCAACATAACTTGATGGACCTAGGTGAAACATTAATCTCTTATGGTTAAATTTAATTTTGACATTAAATTCATCATCTAACATAACCCTATATCAACTATCAAGATATCTATACTATTATAACCTATACCACCCTCTAACCATAACATAGGCACTTTACTAACTGACTGAACCACACTTAGATATTCACGATGCTTCATTAAGTCATACAAATGTGGTGAGATTTGATAACCTTACCCTATCATTACTTGCACATAGATAACATAGACTGACAAGCTGCCTATACTAGCATACTTATTGACCCTTATGATGAGCTAACTAATTAATACTTTATTTATACACTTACAATTTCAAATTGGCATATATTCTATCAATTTTGATGTCCTACTAATATCTTCAATCGAGTCCATCACATTCATTATCTAGGTGTTATTCCCTTAAACCAAATATTAAATTTACTTTAAAAATGACATTTAATGACATAAAAATCCAATATTAACACCTACACAAATTTGATATAGCCATTATAATGTACATTCAATCCTATACAATAATGCTTATCTATCAAAGTTGCTTTATTAATTAGATATTATAATATACTCATGTAACTACGTTCATAACTAAATTTGATTTTTCTTTTGATTTATTTATTTTAATCCACCATCCAACCTTATGCTTTTATTTATCAATTCCATCACCCTAACGACTTACTTAATATCACCCTAATCAAACTACATCCCACTAACTTAATTAACATTCTTAATACTAATACAAATCTACTAATTGAGTCATGAACTAAATTTTAACTAACATTTGCTAACTAAAATTCATTCACTTATCTAGCACTAAATTAAATTTTGACTAAGCAGTAACCTTTACTATATTATACTACTATATTAACCAGCTAATATACTTCCCAATACACTTATACTTAATCCATGCAATATTGGTTTACTAATCACCCAATCATAATTTATTTATTTTAAGTTGGTATTTTACTATCCCTATGTCCTAGCACCTACCCTCAACATACACTCCACATACCAACAACCCAATTTAATCACTACTTTCAAGGTCTTCCTTCCTAATTTGAATTCCCAAGTTATGGGGTCACGTGCCCACTCTATCCTCCTCTAATGGTGGTTAGACATATGTGTCATTACCTTTTCCCAAAGCACTAAGTTTAAAAAGGTTTGGCAAGTGTGATACCAAGGCATACATCAGTCATGGGTCACTTTCCCATCATTCACCTACCCCTCCCACTTCCCCAAACACCTATCTCCTCCTTCCTAGGCATGGAGTGTTGAGTGAGGAGTATATAAGTTTTAAAATGTTTTGTTTCAAGCATATTTAGGCGCCTAAGACAAGAGGAAGGCTTTTTGACTTATGTCAGAGGCATGACAAGCTTTGCTGATTTGATTCATTGTTTTCCCAAGTGCATGGTATGCCTAGGGATATGGGGGTCATGTTTTGAAAGCCTTGACCTTGCCTTCTTTCATGGAAGACTAGACACCTAGATGTGAGTACCTAATCCCTTACCTTGATTACCTTTTTTTTTGTTTTATATTTGTTTGGTGGTGAGTAGATAAAGGTGGTCGGCTAGATAGGGTATTATGAGTGTTACTTTTAGTTTTGTTTAATGTTTTTATAATATGCAAGGTCCTAAGTGGTGGGTAGTCATGTCAAGGGTGGCCTTGCTTTGACATGAATATAATATTTATTTATTTATTTATTTCTTCTCTATACCATAATGATTTGTATATTCATTTATATCACTTTCAAAAAATTTGTGAGTTTAGGAATGACCAACTTCTATTTAACCCCTAAGTCTTATAGACCCCTACTAGGGGTATCAAGCATATTCCTTATTATTATATTAGTTTGTATTCTTGGGAGGACATTGTTTTCTCCTTCCATACATTTTTCAGAGAGGAAATGTATACCTACAACAAATCTCCTCACAAATTTGGACTATGGTTTTTCTTTCCTTTAAGCAAATTTTATTTTATCCTACCATGAATTTTAGTGATTTATATTGAAGATGGAGGAGTTATCCTAGATCTTGAAAACCCAATGTTTTAATTTTCATTCACACAAAAAGAATTATCAAAGTATGGTGACTTCCTTCCATTTCATGATATATGAATTTACATTGCAACATCTATATCTTGAACTGCCCAGCTATTTCTAAAATATTCTTCCACATAATTTTTATGTAATATTTCTATCAAGTTATTTACAAATAACATAAGAAGAAGAATCTTATTGCAAGTTTCATCATAATACATCAAAATTCATAATGGATATTTTCTTACAAGTAAAATATATATACCATCTCTCAATCTTTCCTTTCACAATTTCTAACAATAAACAATGTTAACATTCTCTTTTGCATCAAAATGAAATCACAATGGAAGCTTGATATCACAATATATTTGAGAGGACATGACACATTTGTCTCATTTACACACTTGATCTTCTTCAACTTGTCAAAGGTGAAACCCTAATGCTCTAAAGGAAACCATCTTCACAAGACTTGCATACACACACAAACTAGGAACCATGGAGGCTCACCTCCCATCCTGGGCCTCAAGGAGGCCACCCACCGATCTTTGGGAAACAAGGAAAAAACAGTTTCACATCTTCAAACTCACATATCATGCAAAGCCATAACAACAAAACTCAACACAACACAATACAACACAATACAACCCATCCCTAGGCTTGCACAAAGATTCAACAATAGAATCAGGAAATAGGGTGAAGGTGGACTCTCTCCATGAGGAGAATTTCAAATCCATGAATCACATATTCTTGTAAGTAACATGCCCTTTCAAGGCTTAACAATGTCTTCCCTCTTCATACACCTCCTTATACCTCCCAAGAATGCAAGTAATCATGAAGTCCATATTCCATTAAAACACATCAAAATCATCTCTAGACATGGGAGAGTTTCTCAACTACATAGTTGAGCCCAACTAACCCATTCACCCAAGCATCTTTTACCTCCCAAGGGTGAGTGATGCTTCACACCCATTTTACACAAATAAATAACATGAATAGAACAAGATTCAAGAAAGAAATCACATAAAATTTCTCACATTCAACACACATACAACAAGATTCTTCACAAAACCACATCTACACCATATCAAATCTACAATGAAATGAAGGACACCATATCAAATATACAATGCAATGAAGAAGCACCATGGATCATGAATACCAACCTCACTCCAAGCAATGGCAAATGAAAGTTGTTGTAGGGCTCCTTATCCTCTTCCTCCAAACCCTAAATGTCTCTAAAATTAGAGAGTGGGTAAGTGGGTTTCTAATTTGGCCAATCCTCTTTATAAGATTCCCATTTTCGGATTCAATAAAAAATGCATTCTTTTTTAGGTCTCCTACGTCTTCTAGGCATTCTAGTGGTCAATTTTAGCCCCCTAACTTGAAGTATTATCATGGGTGAGGTGTATTTTCATCACAAATACACTTTGAAGCTACGTTTTGGACCTCATAATGCTAGGTCAAGCCCAATTTCAAATTTCCTATAATGGTAACCTTTGTTTCCCTTACTAAGTCAAGGCAATAAGTCTAATTCTGAATTAAGGAATTTTAACTTGAGATAAGGTGGCCATATGATCCATCTTCAGAGAACATATCATTTTCACATAATGAGAACAAGTGTCAAGTGACACACACAAAATTCACTATACATCACACATAACATGTTCTGAATTTATTCATGAAATACATACTACACACATACATCTCACATTTACAAAATAAACACATCACAACAACGTTTACAAATCTTCTAAAGATTCACCTTGGCAGTGTCATATTAACATGTGTTTATACCTTGTTTTTGTAGACACCTAAATTTGATTACACCGCTTTGGTAATCCTATTTAGTTATCTCTAAAGGCATCATTAATTAAATTCTTATTTAATTAATCCTTTGCCATCCCTAGCTGATTAATTTAATTAATCATCTATAGTCCTAATTGATAAATCAAATAACCTATTATTTATCAATTAAATCCTATTCTTCTATCTAATTCCAAAAATCCCCATTTATTAAATAAATCTATTTGGTAAATAAAATCCTCAAATCCAAAAACCCCTAACTTATCCCTAACCCTCCATTTAGCCTAATCCACCCCATCCACCCATACTAACCAAGCTTAGCCACTAACTCACCCACCCTCATTAATGTCATCCACTTGCACATCTCTAACATTCCTAATCTAATCCTAAACCCAAGCCTAATCCACCCCTTAATGATGTCACATTCCCTAAACAAGTTTAAGACTTTCCTAAACCAAACCAAAGTCCCCCCTCAAAAATCCCAACCACCAAGTCATGAGTGCTCTTACAAACCATAAAAGACTCTTACAAGCCCACTCATGACTCTTACATCCATCTTCCACACTCTTCCCCCTTCCACACTCATTCCTCTTACATCTCTCTTACATACTCAACCCCACTCATCATGCCTTTAACCAACCCTTTACCCTACCCTCTCACACTCATCCTCCTTGTGACAAGTGTCACCTTTCCATTGGTGCTAAACAAGCACAATCCATGTGCTCCCCTTTGAGTGCATCTTAGCCCTCCTTAACCATCTCCCCATCCTTGCATCTAAGCCCTCCATCCCTCTACCCCTTGGCCTATAAATTGAATCCCATCCCAAGCCATTCCAATCAAAAATCTTTGAACTAAAGTTACCATGCTATTTTGAGAACCAAAGCCATCAATCTTACCCTTATAATGCCAAATTGAGAGCTCACAAAGCTACCAATTTTCCATTACCCACCTCCATTGAAGCAGCTTTGAGCATCTTGAGCATACATCCACATCAAAAGGACACATCTACAGAATCAAGAAAGCATGGAGTGTTTTCTCTTGTGAGGTTTGCACTTTTTGTTTGCTTTTCTTTGTCTAAACATATATGTGAATTTAGTTTTGGTTTGTGAATGTTTACTTTATTTGTT
Organism: Cupressus sempervirens; assembly: GCA_028749045.1. Classification (NCBI taxonomy): domain Eukaryota; kingdom Viridiplantae; phylum Streptophyta; class Pinopsida; order Cupressales; family Cupressaceae; genus Cupressus; species Cupressus sempervirens. Next base: position 991,429,883 of record CM053787.1, read on the forward strand.
AATGTTCTTTGCATACTAAATCTTGTTCTACAGTTTTCTCGTTATGTTCCCATGGTTCCTTTCCTACACACTAAACTCAAGCATCGGTAATCCAAGGAGGTCATATAAAACATATGCATATAATTTGAAATTTTATGTAACCCGTAGTAACATAATTCAATTAAATTTCCTTTCCCAATCTTTCAAAATGTTAGAATGTAAAAATTTACATATCATAAATTATCATAATCACATTAACATTTATCTGCATATCATAAATTCTCATATCCAAATTGACATTTTGCATCACATCATAATCTAATTTTATCATGTCATAAAGTTGCATCCATATGTGTTCGACCATCTCATTACAATATTAGGTTATATTGCACAATAAAATCTATCATTTAACACTAACATTATAATTTGACATTTCAAGCATTTCTATAAATTCAATTTTCTATTTGAAATAATTTAGGACATGAAATAGAAATAATTAATTATATCAATTAGGTCCTAATGTGTGGATCATTGTAATGTCCCCATTTTAGCAGTTGACCAAGTGTGTGTTCGTTAGCCTTGTTCTACATGGTCCCAAGGGCTAACGAAGGGTTTAATGGGATCCTGGAGTGTTTTGGCCTAGTCATTTCCAGTTTGGGCCAAAACGAAATTGATTTACTCAATTTCAGGCATACTTACTATTTTTAGTAAGTCGGCAGGACACAGTGCAGGTCAATTTTGGTGATTGGATTCGATACTCCTCGGTGAGAGCTTTCTGATGAGCTATCACTCGCATTATTCAGAGTCTGATTGCTAATACATTTTAATGCCTGAAGTTTTATTAAAGTAACGTCTAATTTAATTGTAAAATATTAAAGTGTTACTTTAATATTTATTTTATGGTGATGTGTACCCAAGGGAGACATAAGGGGTATTTTAATATATGTTTTATATATTACACATCTTTTATCCCACATTGCCCATATGAGTTGAGCGGACCCTTGGAAATAGAATAAAAGGAAGCATTTGTGGCTTCATTAGGGAGGTTGAATATGAGAAGAAATTGGTGTGTGAGTTGCAGCTCTGTTCTTGGCATTTGAGGACATTTATCGTCTCTTGTAATATTCTAGATGTCATTCCCTTGGGGTTTGGCCTTTGGAATTCTTTTTTATCGGCTTCATTATCAAGCAGTTTAGTTGCATTTCCGGCTACAGGTAGATTTGGTATTTTGCTCATATCTTCTTCACTACTTGTCCGACGCTTATGCTGCTTTGAGGGAATGGTATTACAAAGGTAGTGGACTAATTGAAGGACAAAGTATTGTAGCAGCAAGTTTGAAAGCATGGGCTAGAGTATTATTTCAATACTGCTGAAGTAATTAGTGAGTTGTTAAATCTGCCATCTATTTGGTTTTAAGAATTCTAAAAATAACATTTTATTAGCAGCAGTTCATTTCCATTTGGCATATTATTGTAGTTTCTTTCTTGTTTATGTTATATGATACCAATTCCATGCACAAAACACAACAAACAAATAAACGTTTGATTTTCGGAGTTATAAGGGTTTTAAAATATTAAACGGAGAAATAAGAGGTTGCATGCAAACTGTTTGACAAAATTCCTTTCAGCAAATTGGTTTAGTTTTTTGGGACATCCAGGGGTGCCCATTACGGTGGTATTAGAGCTATAAGTCCTGCCATCCTATGGAGGTCTTATAGGGAATTTGGAACAGCCGGATAGAGGGAAAAGTGTTTGACGAAATGTCAAAACACTAAAATCGAAAATAAATAAAAAACCCAAGCTAAGCATTTATGTTTGAGCATGCAATAGGGGTCTTATAATTTTCGTGATACCAGAGCAAGACAAAATAGGATTTCAGACTTGCAAAGCAAATAGTCTAATACATCCGTATAGGTGGACATTGAATCCAACCATACAGACACAGAGGAGATATTCTTTGATCAGGACAATAATATGGGTGATCGAGATGATAGGAATACAGGATTAGGCGGAGGCAAAAATGCTGGTCTAGATCAGAGGGAGTTACTGTTTAGACAGTTACTGGATACATTAGAGCAGGGGCAGCGTATGTAGCAGGAGCAGAATAGGCAAATGGACATGATGTTGCAGCTCATGGCTAGACAGATGGGTGTCAATATTAATCCAAGTGATGCTAACAATAGAAACAATAGCAACGAGGGAAACAATAACAACAAGGGAAACAATAACCATGGAGGCCAAGGCAACAACAATGGTCCTGAGAATAACATTAATGGTAATAATGGACACGGCAACAATGGAAATGAGGCTGATAACTTTAGACACATTGCACGCCCAGCGCGGACTGCGAGCTCGAGACCTCTTCTACCCACTTTCCCACCCAAACATCCAATTCAACCAGTAAACAAACCGCAGATTATCAAGTTACAGGATCAGTTCAGGAGGAACTGGGAGGCTAGTGGACTGGAGTTTCAGGCAGATATTTCTCTTAGAGATTATATGGACTTGAGGATGAGACACATGCCTAAAGCAGGAGGGAGGAATCAAAACTTTGAGTTGAGGAAGAAAATTGGAAAATTTTATTTACCTTATTATGATGCTTCAGGGAAGATGACTGCACGAGCTTGGGTGCAGAAGGTAGATACATACTTGCAGCTAAATCCCATGCCTGAGGAGGAGGCTATCAAGTATGCGGCTATGCACTTGGATGGCATTGCACATGAATGGTGGCATTATGGCATGGTGACTTTGAGGCATAATCAGATTACATCCTATGAGGAATTCACCGAAACATTGATTGGGAGATTTGACACTAAGGATCCCGAGTTACATTTCAAGGAGCTAGCACAGTTAAAACAGTTAGGTTTTGTGGATGCTTACATTGCCAAGTTTCAACGCTTGTCTGTACTTGTTACTGATATCTCTCCTAGGAGATTGGTGGTGTTATTTTTTGATGGTCTTGCTGATCCATTATGAGGTTGGGTGAAGGGACATGATCCACTCACCTTAGCTAAAGCAACTAAAAAGGCACGAGATTTAGCCCCTTTGGTATACAAAGGAAAAAACCATCCAACAGATTCTTCCTACCGCAAGGACAAAGACAAAAAACCATTTCAGAAAGAGTATAGCAAACCCAAAGAAGGATCAAAAGGACTAGACAATGAAACCTTGAATGAACTTCGAAAGAAGAAGCTGTGCTTCCATTGTAGAGAGCCTTGGGACTTATCTCATAAATTTTCTCTCAAGGCTAAGGCAAATCAAATGGAGTATTTTTCAGCAGAAGAGTCAGAGTCAGAAGGGGAGGATCAGCACTTCGATTTAGATGAGGGTAACACTATAGAGGAGAGCAACATTCCTAAGGATGATAGATCGTTGGCACGCTTGACAGGGGTCCAAAAGGCAATCACATTTAAGGTCAGAGGTACTATCCAGGGGCAGAAAGTGATATCTCTTATTGACACTGGGGCTACACATAACTTCATAGATGCACAATTGGTAGCCAGGAGAGGGTTACAGACAGAGGAGCATGATGGGTTTAGAGTCATGGTGGCTAACGGTGATAAGTTATTATGCACTTGGAAGATATCTAATCTTCGCATTAGGTTTGGAGATGGCTACGAGTTGGAGGATCAGTTCTATGTTGTGGACATGGGAGATTATGATGTCATCCTCGGCATGACATGGATGGCTTCACTAGTTGAGTTCACACTCAATCTAGTGAAATTGGAGATGAGATTCCAGCATGAGGGAAGAACTGTGGTACTTAGAGGACTTTCAAATGGAGGTTGCAGAGTAGTGTCCTTGAGGAGAATGCCGAGAATTTTTTGTCATGATGACATAGAGTGGGCGGCAGAGTGCTACATTATGCCAACTTCACCAGAGCCACAAGAAAAGAGTCATCCACCAGATATCCAGAAGATACTTGATAGACACGATAAAGTATTTAGTGATATTCCTCATGGGGTCCTCCTGACAGAGAGATGGAACATGTTATTAAGCTCGAGGAGGGAGCCAAACCAGTTATGATTACTCCTTATCGTCATCCTAAGAAACACAAGGATGAGATAGAGAAGACGATTAAGGATTTGTTGGAGATGGGGCATATCAGGCCCAGTAAGAGCCCCTTTGCTTCAGCAGTAGTATTGGTAAAGAATAAGGATGGGACGATGCGCATGTGCATCGATTACAGGGCACTGAATAAGAAAACAATTAAAAACAGGTATCCCATTCCTAGGATTGATGAGCTGATTGATGAGTTGCATGGGGCATGCTTCTTCACCAAAATTGATTTGCGATTTGGATACCATCAGATCAGGATGAGAGCAAAGGACATTGAGAAAATAGCCTTCCGATGTCACTATGGCCACTTTGAGTTCATGGTTATGCCATTTGGGCTAACCAATGCACTTGCTACATTTCAAAGTTGTATGAACCAGGTATTCAGGAAGCAGCTGAGGAGATTTGTCTTGATCTTCTTTGATGACATCTTGGTCTTCAGTAAGACCTAGGAGGAGCACTTACATCATCTGGAGGAGGTGTTATCTATTCTGGAGAGAGAGTCATTGTATGCCAAGGAATCTAAATGTGAGTTTGGCATGACTGAGCTCCTTTACCTTTGGCATATCATTAGTGCAAATGGCGTTCGGGTTGATCTCGAAAAGATTAGAGCTATTATAGAGTGGCCTACTTCCACAAACCTTACACAGCTTAAGGGATTCTTTGGTTTATGTGGTTTTTATAGGAGGTTTGTTAAGGGATTCTCACAAATTGCTACACCCTTGACAGATCTTACCAGGAAAGGAGCCTTCGTGTGGACAAGGGCAGCACAGAAGTGTTTTGAGCATTTCAAGCAGGTAATTTCTTCATGTCCAGTTCTAGCTCTATCGGAATTCATGAAGCCTTTTGAGCTTCATTGTGATGCATCAGGTGATGGGATTGGAGCAGTATTGATGCAGGAGAAGCATCCAATTGCATTCGAGAGTAGGAAGCTTCGGGGAGTTGAGAAAAGTTATTCTATCTATGACCGGGAGATGTTGGCCATAATGCATGCATTGGCCAAATTTCGATCATATTTGGTAGGTGGACGTTTTGTGATCAAGACTGATCACAACAGTATTAAATACTTCATGAGCTAGCGTGATCTTAATGACCGGCAACAAAAATGGGTGACTAAATTGCAGGCTTATGACTTTGACATAGAGTTTGTCAAAGGTAAGAAAAATGTGGTGGTTGATGCCTTATCTCGGAGACCTCACTTATGTGCTCTGGCAGAGATTTCAGGAGATTGGAGAGATCGGATTATAGCAGAGTATGTTGGAGATGCTTGGGCTTCTGGATTGATTTCAGGTACCATAAAGGATGATCACTATGAGGTGATAGATGGATTGATCAGAGTTCAGGACAGGGTTTATTTGATTCCATCATCACATTTGAGAGAGGCGATATTGAAGGCATTTCATGATGCACCCACAGCTGCACATCTGAGGGTCTTCAAGACCTACAGGCAGATCTGAGAACGGTTTTCATGGAAAGGGCTCAAGGATGATGTTCAGAGGTATGTCAGGGAGTGTGTGGTTTGTCAACAAAATAAGGGAGAGCAAACATTTCCTGCAGGTTTATTACAGCCCTTGCCCATTCCTGATAGGAAATGGGAAAGTATTTCAATGGACTTCATCACTGGTTTACCACAAGTACAGGGAAGGGATTGCATCTATGTGGTGGTGGAACACTTGACAAAGTTTTCTCACTTCTTTGTTATTCCGTCCACTTACACAGTAGCACAGGTGGCAGATCTTTTCTTTAGAGAGATATTCAGGTTACATGGGCTGCCCAGATTCATTGTCAGCGACTGAGATAGTAAGTTATGAGTGTTTTTTGGCAAGAGTTGTTTAGGTTGTGTGGTACAGATCTTACACCTAGCACTAGTTATCATCCACAAACAGATGGGCAAACAGAGATTGTGAATAAATGGGCGGAAGGATATTTGAGGAACTATGTAACTACACAACAAAAGGCTTGGATCAGATGGTTGCATATGGGAGAGTATTGTTATAACACCACTTATCATATGTCCATCAAGATGACTCCTTTTATGGCACTCTATGGTTATGAAGCACCTAGCTTCATGGATTTAGTTTTGGGGGATAGTAGAGTGCCCAAAGCCAAAAACTTATTGTAGGATAGTCAAGACATCTTGAAAGTGCTCAAAGAGAATATACAACAGGCCCAAAATCAACAGAAATTGTATGTTGATCAGCACCGAATAGAACGTAGCTTCGAGGTAGGGGATATGGTTTACTTGAGGCTACAACCATATAGACAGTCATCGCTCAAGAAGAGCGGAGCTGAAAAGTTGAAACCTAGATTTTATGGTCCCTACAGGGTGATTCGCAAAGTGGGCAAAGTCGCCTATGAGCTTGAGCTTCTAGAGGGCAATCAAGTGCACAATGTGTTTCATGTGTCTAGGCTTAAGAAAGCCATCAGTCAGAATGTAGTGCCTTCTGCAAATTTACCCCCTTTGGATGAGGAGGGGAAGCTTGTGTTAGTACCCGAGGCTATTCTGGACACCAGAGAGAGGAAGATTAGAAACAAGATAGTGAAGGAGTATTTGGTCAGATGGAAAGACCTGCTGGAGGAAGATTCTACATGGGAGAGTGAGCAAGTTATTCAACAGGCTGGACTAAGATTGCTTGAGGACAAGCAATTTCAAGGAGGGCGGACTGTAATGTCCCCATTTTAGCAGTTGACCAAGTGTGTGTGTGTGTGTTAGCCTTGTTCTACATGGTCCTGAGGGCTAACGAAGGGTTTAATGGGATCCTAGAGTGTTTTGGCCTAGTCATTTTCAGTTTCAGGCATACTTACTATTTTTAGTAAGTCGGCAGGACACAGTGCAGGTCAATTTTGGTGATTGAATTCGATACTCCTCGGTGAGAGCTTTCTGATGAGCTATCACTCGCATTATTCAGAGTCCGATTGCTAATACATTTTAATGCCTGAAGTTTTATTAAAGTAACGTCTAATTTAATTGTAAAATATTAAAGTGTTACTTTAATATTTATTTTATGGTGATGTGTACCCAAGGGAGACATAAGGGGTATTTTAATATATGTTTTATATGTTACACATCTTTTATCCCACATTGCCCATATGAGTTGAGCGGACCCTTGGAAATAGAATAAAATGAAGCATTTGTGGCTTCATTAGGGAGGTTGAATATGAGAAGAAATTGGTGTGTGAGTTGCAGCTCTGTTCTTGGCATTTGAGGACATTTATCCTCTCTTGTAATATTCTAGACGTCATTCCCTTGGGGTTTGGCCTTTGGAATTCTTTGTTATCGGCTTCATTATCAGGCAGTTTAGTTGCATTTCTGGCTACAGGCAGATTTGGTATTTTGCTCATATCTTCTTCACTACTTGTCCGACGCTTATGCCGCTTTGAGGGAATGGTATTACGAAGGTAGTGGACTAATTGAAGGACAAAGTATTGTAGCAGAAAGTTCGAAAGCATGGGCTGGAGTATTATGTCAATACTGCTGAAGTAATTAGTGAGTTGTTAAATCTGCCATCTATTTGGTTTTAAGAATTCTGAAAATAACATTTTATTAGCAGCAGTTCATTTCCACTTCGCATATTATTGTAGTTTCTTTCTTGTCTATGTTATATGATACCAATTCCATGCACAAAACACAACAAAAAAATAAACGTTTGATTTCTGGAGTTATAAGGGGTTTAAAACATTAAACGGAGAAATAAGAGGTTGCATGCAAATTGTTTGACAAAATTCCTTTCAGCAAATTGGTTTAGTTTTTTGGGACATCCAGGGGTGCCCATTACAATCATCTAAATGCAGATATTAAAATGACAAAACCTTATAGTCTCAAAAGTGTATCAAAATGTTGAATTAGAAGTATAATAATGCAAATGTGTCATCTATACCATGACAGTCCGGGTGAGGCCTCACAGATGCCACAAGTTTTCTTTATGTTCTTGATGAGTCTTTGCAAGATGAAAACAATGGATTCAACTAGAATTCCCCTCCCCTATCTTTCTATTGTGTTGCGAACAAGAAACCCCTCCTATTCTGTGGCCCAACTAAACTATAGTAAGCCCCAGTGGGTTGCTCGCAGGGTTTCAGATATGGGTGTAGGGACCACTAATTGAACATCCGGAGGTTATGTAACTTATAATTTTGGAGAGCCCTCTGCATGCACACTAGTTGTGTGAAAAGGATCTTGATTTAAATCCCCAACCGTACCTAGAACTAGTGGGGATGTTGAATAAACTAGATCTAGGCAACCTACTAAAATAATGTTGTTGATTGAATAGTTGGGAACGACCATATCAACTAGAGGGATGGTGATTAGGTCAGATTGGTGCTAGCCCTACTAGAACCATAGTTGTGTCAAGGTGTGCATTCTGGTGCAGAAGCATGTTACATAGAGAGTCTAAAACAAACCCCCCATGCATATTACTAGCCCTACTATTCGCAATGGGGAAAGCACATCAGTAGCCAGGAGGGAGGTAAGGCAAGATGTACTTGATGAGTCTTTGTAGGATGAAAATAATGCTTTCAAGGAGGCCATATTAAATGAAGTGACTAAATTCTACAATTCTTTAACGAAAGTAATCCAAATGGCAACATGTTCTGCAATTTGGAAAAGAAAGGAGCAATGATTTTTGGGGAATATGTGGACATGTTACTATAACTAAAGCTTGATTTTCTTTTTTACCAATACATGGCTTTTACATAGGGTATGTGCATACTAGACTAGGAGGCATGTGTCAAACACGCACCTCTTTTTTTTTTAATCATAAGAGAAGTGGTAAATTGATTAGTAAGAATAATGTTCAATATAACTAGTAAATTACACTGCCTGATTCTAAAATGAAGACAAACTATTGCAGAGAAATAGTGATGATATGTGAGGGACTTGATTTTCATGATATATGTTACTATTTTTTTGTTAAAGATATAATTTTAATTTAATATTTAGATGATTTCGAATTGGAATAACAAGAGATGAAGTTGCATCATTATTTTTCTATAATCTTATTTAATTTACTAATTGTAGAGGGATGATATTTAATTTAACTATTAATTTTAAAATTTATAATATATTATTTTGTAATTAAATTTAAAATTTTGAATAGATAAAATTATAATTAAGATTTCAAAGTTCAAAATTTAAAAGAGGAAACTTTTCTTATAATAAATGGTACAATGCTAATTTTCAAGTATTTAACCTCATTCTTATTCATCTAAATTATAAAAATAATTTGTTTCCCCTCAACTCTCTACTTTTCCACTCAACCACAATTCTACAATCGTTAAGCATTAGGCAGGAACTATGATGCTTTGCATCACTTGTTTATTATGGAATCTCCCAATTGATGTGTACTCCAAACTAATAACTTCTATGTAATCAGTCATTAGTAGCAAAGTAAAACTTACAATGACAATATAAAAATATGGTCTTTCACATAACGACAACGGTACTTGCAAAGCTTCAGAGATTGCCCAGTTTGGAGTTTGCAGTTGGAGTCCAAATTAACTGCTTAGGAGTCGCACTTGCCTATATTGGAGTGGTGTGTGGCATGGATTACATATGATCATTAAAATTCATATCAAACACAATAACTTAATTATTAGAAAGGATTTGAATATTTTATTAAATTTATTTTCTTCAAACCTAATAATGAAATAGTAATATCATTATAAAAGATTATAAGATTTTATATATAAAATAATAAATAATATGTTGATATGATAATATGATAATGATTTAGTCTATGATACAAGGGTAGGTTGTGAGGTGCTTTATATTCAGAGGTTAACATCTAAAAATAGTGTGTATAGTAGAAGTTCAAAAAGTCAAATAAATTTTTTAATTTAGAAAGTTATAAGCTCAGATAGATTCTACAAATTAATAGTAGATTTGTGTTGAGTTACCAATGTAAAATGACCTTGTCTACTTTAATCACTTTATACTAATTGTGCAAAGAAAAGAACATTGTCTAGTGCTGGACAGTTGGCTAAAATCTCCATTGCTTTTTCTATTCATTTGACCAACATTGGTTGGGTACAAACAAAAGTCAAATTTTTGAAAAGACTTTCCTTGTTTTACTTTACGCCTCTTCTTCTTGTTATGTTCTGTAGCAACATTAAATCTTCCTTAGCTGCTCAATGTTTTAAGAATTATAAGCCATTAGATTTTTGGATGCTGAAATTTTGAAACATGTACTTTGGCATGAAATTTTTGTTAGGTCTCTTCTTTTCTAATTTTTTGCTCTTGGATTTTGATTTTCTATATACAATCAAAGGTCATAAATAAATAAGTTTTTGACTTTGGCTGTAGTTTTTTAATTTGTTCAAATATACCACTACTATGCATGAGAGGATTGACTTTTCAGTTTGTGTACAATGGCCAACAACTCATCTTGTGTTGTGCATCATCTCATCTTCTTAAGGGGTTTCAGTCCATGTACAATCTTCATGAAATCAAGTCTCTATACAATGGCAATTGAAAGACAAAAGGATAATACTCTTGGACTTGAGTCTTCATATTCTAGAAGATGCAAGATATCAACATTTCAATTATTGAGAAGAAAAATATATTGTACCCTTCCCCATGCTAGGCCTTACTGGCACCTTGTTGGTCTATCCTTCCATCTAGATAGCCTTCCCCATGCTAGGCCTTACTAGCACCTTGTTGGTCTATCTTTCCATCTAGATAGGCTAATGGCATTATTCTTGAGGATGCTAGTGAATCGCAAGAATCTCCTTGGTTTTGTTGGGGAAACATTTAAGTTGTGGAGCTTTTTTATAGTTAAGTCATTTTATTTTATAAAGTTGTTTCACAAAGTTACTTTATGACTTAAAGTCATTTTATAACAAAGTAACTTAAGTGACTAAAAGACAAAAATGACTTTTACCCCACATTGCCTAGTTTTTGTACTTCCCCTCATATCGAGGTTATAAAAGCAATGAGCTTCCTTGGGATTAACACCATGAAAATATGATATTGATCAAAATACAAAAAAGGTTTCTTAAATGTGATTGGATATCTTAAGGATGAAACCTCTTAAGAAGATTATGGAGACTAGACGTAGCCCTAGTTTTGCTTCTAATATTACCAGGATCAAGTACAAGTGTGCAGATTAACATATTGTTTCAGTCGAATTCACTTCAGTACTGGAGAGGTTAATGGTGGAGTCATTTGATAGTTGTGTGGCACCAATCATAGAAGACGATAACATCATAATACCATCCAACTTTAGGGTGATAGTGGGCGGTAACAATTATAGTTGGGAGTAACATCAGAACCGAACATGGAGAGGAATCTAAGGGAGATCGGGTCACCACAGGTTGAGGTTAGCTGGTCTGATCAGGCAATAGTGAATAGTGCAGTAGAGGGTGTGAAGACAGTCAACACCAATTGGGAGCCTTAAAGCTTGCATTGACAATAACTACAGGTTATTGGGAGTTTGACACATCTGTTGTTGGAGATATATCCCTACGGATAGGTCCACTGAACGTTGAAGACGTTTGATGACTATGAGTAACAAGAGCCTCCCTTGGATATAGGGTCCACTCGAGGTCGGGTCACATGAATTGTCATCTTCCTCACGGAAAATGCCAGGCTCCATACTATTTTATTGTATGTTGGTTTTTGTAAACTTTGCAAATTGAGTTCAGATGAAAATTTAATGATACGTTTAGAAATGTATAATGTTTCCCTCAATCTCTCATGAATAATAGCATTGATACATGTCTGCCATAACATGAAAGAGAAAATATGTTGAGTTAGAACATTCATTACCATTTCTTATATTATACATATTGTTGAATTAGTGTATTGTTGTTACACCTTGGTTTCGAATTCTTATAGTGGTATCATAGCCACAAGACTTGCCAACTTGTGGGTTAACTATTGAGTTGTAGGCTAGTTAAAACAAGAAAAATGTCAGATAGGTATGAATAGGAAGCCATATAATTTTTGTCACATCCAACTTGAACGCACAAGATATTCAAACTTGATTGATATTAAGGACAGTTACACAGTTGATGAGGAGCTAACCTTAGAGACAAGCATACAGGGTGAACAGGTTGAATAGGTTGAATAAGTACATGTCACTCAAATGGCTCACAATGCAAATGAACAGGAATGAGAAGTGAGGGAAACCTTGCACGCTACTAGAGATGGGCAGAATAATATCGCCACTACACTTCAATAGCTTATAGGTGCTATTTAGCACCTAGCTCCAACACATAGGAGAGTACTGAGTCATTACAATGGAGGTGGTAGTGTGACAGGATCACCCCGAGCTACTAGGGCCCCCACACAAAACACTAACAGGCCTTTGATGCCCATTTTTGTTGAGAATAATGTCAAGGAAGAGGTGGCCCAACCTGTGGCAATAGGCTTACTTCCAGATAATGTTATAGCTATGTACAATGAATGAGATCTGTTCCCTGATCCGATTAAATAGAATTTGACCTTTATTCAATACATGAATAAAAAAAGGGAGTCGGATAGGACACAGCAGGAAAGGAGACCTAGGGCACATAATAGAGACTTGAAACATGCCATGAACAAGTTATCCCTCCCCAATTTTGATGGCAGTAGCAAGACGTCTGCTAGGGCTTGGATTCACAAGTTTGACACTCCTACCCATATCAGAAACATAAGCTATTAGATTTTCCACAATGCATTTAAGGGGAGTAGCACATGATTGGTGGCATCATGGACTAGTCACCCAAGATCATAGTCTCATTACATCTTATGAGACTTTTAGCTCTAAGCTGATCACTCATTTTGACCGGAAGGACATTGAGGTCTACTATAGGGATTTGGTGCAGTTGTAATAGGGTGGATCTTTAGATGACTTCATTGATGAGTTTCAGCAGATCTCGATTATGGTTTTGGATATGACAGAACAATGTAAGGTAATGTTGTTCACATAGGGCTTATAGGACAAATTTAGAGGTTTGGTCAAGGTCCTTAAACTAGATACCTTGGATGATGTTATTAAGATCGCACATGATCTGGAATCACCTTCTTCGATACTACAATCCCCTAAGGAACCTTATAAGGAGTCTACTTCAATCCAGAAGAACAAGAATCCGCATAAGACTCCCCCCCCAGATTGGAGTTTGAAACACAAAATGAACTAAGGAGGAAGAAGTTATGCTTCACTTGTAGGGAGCCATGGACACTGGATCACAGATGTCTTGGCAAGGGTAAAATACATTATGTCAAGGTGCTTTCGGAAGAGGAGGATGAGTAGTAGAGGGTTGCGATGTTGATGGCAGCGATGAGGAAGAAAGTGTGGAGCAACCTCCTAAAGCGAGGAAGAAGGAATCCACTCCAGGATGGTCCCCTATCATTTCCCTTTCTAGCAAGCCCATAGGTCACCCCTTTCATTTGAAGGGCATAGTTAGAGGGAAGCGTATTGTATGCCTTTTAGATATAGGTGCATCTCACAATTTTATAAGTGCATGTTGAGTATCAAAGAGAAGGTTACAAGTTGATGATATACCCAAGTTCGAAGTTAGGGTAACAGGAGGTGAAAGATTAAGGAGCACAGGGAAAGTACGAAAGCTTTCAATTCACTTTGATGACTTTTTTCTAGAGGCAGATTTTTATGTTGTTGATTTGGATGGATTAGACGCAATGTTGGGTAAGCAGTGGTTACAGACTATTGGCATGTATATAGTTGATCATGATAAGATGCAACTGGAATTCTTATAGGATGGTCGACAGGTAATTCTCAAGGCCATGCTGGAGGATGAACCCAGAATGATTTCATCTTACAAAATGGAGGCTATTATGAGGCATGATGACATTGAATGGGCAACACATTGTTTCATCTCCTCTAAGGCTACATTAGGTTCAGAATAGCAGCTTCACTGTGACATTCAAGCAATGCTTGATAAACACAAGATAGTTTTTGAAGACATACCTTGGGGTATTCCCCCAGACAAAGGGTTTGAACATATCATGGAGTTAGAGGAGGGTGTCAAACTCGTCATTACCACTCCTTATCGTCACCCCAGGTACTATAAAGAGGAAATAGAAAGGACGATTAAGGAACTCTTAGACATGGGACACATTAGACTCCAACCCTTTTGCTTCATCGAAAGTTTTCATGAAGAAGAAGGATGGTACTCTTCGCATGTGTATTGATTACCCAGCTCTCAACAAGAGGACCAATACACATGGGGCAGTCTATTTCTCGAAGGAAGATCTTAGATCTGGATACCATTAGATACAAGTTCATGGGGAGGATGTGAATAAGACAGCTTTCTAATGCCACTACGAACACTATGAGTTCTTGGTTATGCCATTTGGACTCACTAATGCACCAGCCACACTTCAGTCATGCATGAATCATATTTTTAATAAGCAATTGCGCAAGAGCATGTTGGTGTTCTTTGATGATATCCTAGATTTTAGCAGAACTTCAGAGGAGCATTTGCAACACCTAGATGAGGTACTTAGCATTATGGAGGAGCATTCATTGTTTGCAAAAGAATCAAAGTGTGAGTTTGGATATACTGAGATTCTTTACCTTGGACACATGACTGGTGCAAATGGGATGAAGGTATACCAAGAAAAGATACAAGCAATCCTGGATTGGCCACCTCCAAAGAACGTATCAGATTTGAGGGGCTTCCTCAGTCTTTTCTCTTATTACAGGAGGTTTACTAGAGGCTTCTCTCAGACAACAACTCCCCTCACCAATCTCACACAAAAAGGGGCATTCATGTGGATGGATGATGCAGAGGTCGTCTTTGATAAGCTGAAGAAAGTGATGAGCACATGCTCGGTTCTAGCACTTCCCCACTTCTCTTGCCCTTTTTTCTTAGAGTGTGATGCTTCAGGGAACGGAATTGGAGTAGTTATGATGCAAGATAGGCATCCAATAGCTTATGAGAGTTGGAAGCTCAAGGACAGTGAGATTGTACTCCACCTGTAACAAGGAAATGCTAGCCATTATGCACGCCTTAACCAAGTTTAGATAATACTTGGTCGGTGGAAAATTCACTGTTAAGATAGAACACAACAGCCTACAATACTTCTTAGAACAAAAGGATCTAAATGAAAGATAATAGAAGAGGATCAACAAGATTCAAGCCTATGATATTGATATCAAGTATGTTAAGGGCAAGAACAATATAGTTGTTGATGCTCTTTCCAAGAGACCTTCGATAGTAGAGTGTTGTGCCATTTCTAAGATATCGACAGATTGGAAGTCTCAGTTACTAGTTGAGTATTCTAAGAATACACAAGCTTGTTAGATCATGGATGGGCAGCTCCAGGATACCAAGTACAAGGTAATCGACGATATGATTTTTTATAAGGATAAGATCTACCTAGTACCAAATTCTAAGCTCAAAGTAAAAAATTTGGATACTCTTCATGATGCACCATCAGCCGAACACCCACATTTCTTCAAAACCTATAGGCAAGTCAGAGAGAGATTCTCATGGAAGGGCCTCAAGGATGACAACCTTCAACATGTTAGAGAATGCTAGACTTGTCAACACAACAAGTCGGAGCATGAGTTCCCAGCCGGATTATTACAACCTCTTCCTATTCCAACATAGAAATGGGGGAGTATTTTCATGGACTTCATTACAGGATTGCCAAGAGTTCAGAGTAGAGATTCCATTTTTGTGGTTGTGGACAAATTGACTAAGTTTTCTTATTTCTATGCTATAGTAGCAAATTGGTCGGCCTCTCAGGTAGCCAAGTTGTTTTTTCGAGAGGTTTTTCGTCTACATGGTCTTCCTTGGACCATTGTGAGCAATAGGGATAGCAAATTTCTCAGCACTTTTTGAAAGGAATATTTAGATTGGTGGGTATGGAATTGACACCTAGTACAAGTTACCACCCACAAATGGACAAGCAAATTGAGATGGTAAATAAATGGGTAGAGTGTTATCTCCAAAACTATGTGGCAGGCCAACAAAGAGCTTGGGTGAAATGGTTATATCTAAGGGAGTACTGCTACAACTCCTACCACATGTCCATCTGGATGACACCGTTTCAAGCCCTCTATGGCAGCAAACCATTATCATTCGTAGATCTGGCCTTGCAGGGCAACATAGCACCGCTAACTGGAGATTAGATACCGAATCAACTAGACATTCTCAAATCTCTTTGAAAGAACATCCTACGAGCTCAGAATCAACAAAAGATGTACGTTGATCGCCACTAGATAGAGCGGAGTTTTGAGTTAGGTGATATAGTTTACCTTCGTCTCGAACCTTACAAGAAGAGCTCCTTGAAGAAGAGTGGATCTAAAAAGCTTCGACCTAGATTCTATGGCCACTATCGCATTACTAGGAGGGTTGGAGAGGTTGCTTATGAGCTGGACTTGCTAGATGGAAGTAGAATCCATAATATTTTTTGTGTGTCTTGCCTCAAGAAGGTGATTGGTCAGCATGTAGTGTCTTTCATTGGATTGCCCCCACTTGATGTGGAAGGGAAATTGGTTTTGGTTCAAGCCAAGGTGATTGAGATCAAAGAAACAAAGCTACGTAACAAATCCATCAGGGAGTATGTAGTTCATCGGAAAGATTTTCCATATGAAGATGCCACTTGGGAGGGCAAATCAATCCTACAACATCCAGCATTGAGATTGTTTGAGGGCAAGCAATCCCAAGAAGGGACGACTATAATGTCCCCTTCCCCGCACTAGATCTTACTGGCACCTTATTGGTCTATCTTTCCATTCGGATAGGGTTTTTGTCGGCCTAGGTGTTATGTAGGGTTGTATCTATTCAACCTAAGCATAATTAGGTATATATAGGAGTTTATGAGTCTTATCTCAACATCATATTGTGAAGTGTGTTCTCATTGAAGATATTTGGAGGTTGCCCCCTCAAAGTGGCCTATTACTCTCAATTATTATCAAGTATTTATATAATATTTCATATTATTTCTTCTATTGTGCAAGTTATTTCATTACACGTGGTATGAGAGCATGATCCTGGCACATAGAGGCAAGATTTTTTCTCAACATTGGGGCAATTTTGGGAAGAGCATAACTTACAAATTTTAGGGAATTTTTCGAAGATTTTTAAGGGTTTTTTATAACCTTATTAAAGAAGCTATGGTCCAAAATTTAGAGAAATTGGAGCAAATTTGAGAAAATTATTACAGAATTACTATTTCTACACAATCTATTGAGATCTATCTATCTCTAACATCCTGCCAAATTGGAGTCTAACTTGTATTAGGTTTTTGAATACACAATAGAGGAGCCTAAATTTCAAAGCTTGGAGAATTTTTTTTTTAAATAAGCAAGATATTGCAAAATTAGGAAAATTCTCTCAAGATAGCAAATTTGCTAATTTTTTTGGGATTTTTTTCTGAGTAAGCGTATCTTAGCCCTAGTGAGTTACAATTAAAAAATAAATAAATAAATTAGAGAATTTACATTTCATTTGTGTGATTTATTTCAAAAATATTGGTTTTCATCATGACGGGGCCTTCAATAAGAGGCAAAAAGAATGCTACCGCACCGGAGAAATCCTCTGATCAAGATTGGGAAGCAATAGAGGATAGTAATTCCAATGAGGAACTTAGTAAGTTCAAGGAAGAGGTTAAGAGGGATATGTTTGACCTACGAGAAGATATATCAAATATATGAAGCATGTTAAGCACCTATATGAATGAAACAAGGAAGAAGCTCTCAAGCAATCAAGGTGAAACCTTCAAGTCGACTAATAATGACACAAATTTTATTAATCCTACAGGATCTAGGAATTTTTTTTCAAAGGTGGGTATGCGCAAATTTGATGGCAAGGATCCTCTAACATGGATAAATCAAATGGAGAATTTTTTTGAAGTACATCAAATCGCATATGGACAAAAGGTCACGATGGCTTCCTCATATCTAGAACTAGATCAATTCATTTGGTATCATTGGCTTTGTACTCATAGGAGGAAAAAGGGTCTCACTATATTATGGTCAATTTTTACAAAAGAACTCCAAGCACAATATAACAATAGTGTGACAAAAAACTTCTTTAGCCAACTTGCTAAGCTTCAACAAACAATATCAATTAAGGATTATATTCCAAAATTTCAAAATCTATCCTTAAGAGTGGATACAATTATAGAGGAGAACTTGAATGATTTATTCTTGGGTGGTCTCAAGGATCACATTCAACATGAGGTATGCATGTTTTGTCCTAGTTTAGAAAACGAGTCTTTTATATTGGCAAGCAAGGTAGAGGAGAAGTTCTTGATTCCTAGAAAGCAAGGGGCTAATGTGACAAAAGAAAAAGGTTATTCAACACCTTCTCTTCCTCAACCTACTATGTTGACTTCACAAAAAATTGAGCAGAAAAGAGCAAAAGGGTTGTGTTTCAATTGTGATAGCAAATATAGTCAAGAACATAAGTGTAGTGAAAATAAATTGTTCTATATTGAAGATCCAAGTGAGGAAGATGAGGATGAGCCCATATCAGAGGAGGATAGGGAGTTAGGTGAGGAATCACATGATTCTCAGGCAATCATTTCTTTTCATGCACTTTCAAGTTTTAGTGCACCACAAACTCTCAAGGTAGTGGGTTTCTTAAAGAAGTAGAAAGTAATAGTGTTGATCAACTTAGGTAGTACTCATAATTTCATCAACAAAAAGTTGGCAACTCTTCTAAATTGTTTTATATATCCAACCCTAGAGTTTCAGGTTTTGATTGCAGAGGGGGGCACAATTAGTTTTTCAGGGAAGTGTCATAGCATCAAATTATCCATGGGAGATTATCAACTTGATACACCAATGTATGCAATATCCATGGGTGCAACAAATATTGTTTTGGGAGTACAATGGCTTACTACGTTGGGAACAATTGAGATGAACTTCCAAGAATTATTCATGTGATTTCAATCAAAAGGAAAGATAGTGGAGCTAAGGGGATTGGAGGAAAAATCCCCACAAATGGTAAGCTCTCATCAAATGCAAAAGCTTCTTAAGAAAGGTGCAAATGGATTTGTGGCCCAGCTATGTTCATTAGAAGTCTCTCAATCTAATGCTCTTACTCATCTAGATTTACAAGCAATAATTGATTGTCACTTAGTGATTCTTGGAGATATGCCTAAAGGACTTCCTCCTAAGAGGGATCATGACCATGCCATACAACTAGTTTTAGTAGCCAGCCACCAAACATCAGGCCTTATAGGTACCCACATACAAAAAAGTGAGATAGAAAAAATTGTTGAGGAAATGCTAAAGGCATGAATTATAAAGCATAGCCAAAGTGCTTCCTCCTCACTTGTCGTGATGGTGCGTAAGAAGGATGAAACTTGGCACTTGTGTCCAGATTATAGAGTGCTCAATAAGTACACCATTAAAGATAAGTTCCTATTCTAGTCATTGATGATCTTCTAGATGAATTAAATGGAGCTATGTATTTTACCAAGTTAGATCTTAGATCGGGTTATCACCAAATTCAGATTGAGAAGGAAGATACTTGTAAGACAGCATTTCAAACTCATGAGGGTCATTATGAATTTTTGGTGATGCCATTTGGTCTTACCAATGCACCATCTACATTCCACAGTTTCATGAATTCCATTTTTAAGAAGTTCTTGAGAAAGTTTGTTTTAGTGTTTTTTGATGATATATTAATTTATAGCAAGACTTGGGAAGAACATTTGCATCATGTAGATCAAGCATTACAATTACTCGATGATCATCAGCTCTACGCTAAGCCATCCAAGTGTGTTTTTAGTCTTAAGGAGGTGGAGTATTTGGGACACATAATTTTACATGGAGTAAAGGTGGACCCAAACAAAATTAAGGCTATCATGGAATGGCCTATTCCAATAACTATTAAGAAGTTGAGGGGTTTCTTGGGATTGACAGGATACTATAGAAGATTTGTGAAGAATTATGGTCGTATAGTAGCACCCCTTACCACTCTATTGAAGAAGGATTCTTTTCATTGAAATGAATCTGCTAATGTATCATTTGAGCAATTGAAGAAGGCTATGTGTACAACTCCAGTGCTTGCCACTCCAAACTTCACTAAGGAATTCATTGTGGAATGTGATGCTTCTAGAAATGGAATAGGAGTACTCATGCAAGAAGGTCGACCAATTGCTTTTGAGAGTCGCCAATTAAAAGGTAAAAATCAACTCAAACCTATTTACGAGAAGGAAATGCTAGCAATCCTTCATGCAGTTAAAAAATGGAGGCCTTATTTAATGGGTCAACACTTCAAGGTTAAGACAGATCATGATAGCTTAAAACATTTTTTGGAACAAAGACAATTGTCAGAAGAGCAACAAAAATGGGTCACTAAGATGTTGGGATATGACTTTGAAATTGTATACAAGAAAGGGAAGGAAAATATTGTGGCCGATGCACTTTCCAGGAAGGATGAAAAAGATGAAGCCTTACAGTGTGCCCTTTCAATATTATGGGAAAATTGGGTGGTAGAAGCCAAAGAAGAGTGGCAAAATGATGTTGCAACAAGTAATCTCATCCAACAGATAAAAAGTGACTCTAGTAGTTCAGATAAGTTTTGTTTAAAGGGAGATATTCTTTGGTATAAAGAGTGCTTGTACCTCTGCAAGAATTCAACTCTTAAACACAAGATTCTCAAAGAACTACATGAGTCCTCAATTGGTGGTCATTCAAAAATTTTGAAGACATTTCATCGGGTCAAGCAAGACTTTTTTTGGGAACGGCTGAAAGATGATGTTAAAAAATGTGTGGTTGAATGTTTAGTTTGTCAAAGAAATAAGGGGGAAACAATTAAGACACCAGGTCTCTTGCAGCATTTATCTATTCCTAGCCAACGTTGGGAATAGGTATCCATGGACTTCATCATAGGGCTTCCCAAATCTAAAGGTCATAATGCCATCATGGTAGTAGTCAATCGCCTCACTAAATGTGCACATTTCATTGCATTATCACATCCTTTTACAGCAAGTATAGTGGCAAAAGTTTTCTTGGAGAATATCCAAAAGCTACATGGTACACCTAAGGTTATTGTTAGTGATCGTGATCCTATCTTTACTAGTCACTTTTGGAAAAATTTATTCTCATGTTTGGGTACTCAATTGGCTCATAGTTCTTCATACCATCCTCAATCAGATGGGCAAACTAAGGTTGTTAATAAATGTTTGGAAGGATATCTACGTTGTTTCACTTCAGAAAAACAATCTCAATGGGTAGATTGGCTATCTCTTGCAGAATGATGGTATAATACTTTTTTTCATAGCTCATCGAAAATGTCTCCATTTTTGGCACTTTATGGATATCATCCTCCTTCCATCACATCATCATTAAAGGTGTCACCAAGAGTTCAAGCAGTAGAGGACCACTTGCTTCATCAACAACATGTACTTTCAAGACTCGAGAATTTAGCTATGGCATGAAATCGAACAAAACAACAAACAGACCAACATCATAGTGAAAGAAATTTTGATTTTGGGGACTAGGTCTTCTTGAGATTGCAACCTTGTAAACAAATCTCAATGAAGCAACAAAAAAAGAATAATAAGTTGTCTCCAAGATATTATGGACCATACCAAATCATACAAAAGATTGGTAGTGTTGCATACAAGCTTGAGTTGCCAACAACAACAAAGATACATCTAGTCTTTCATGTTTCTTAATTGAATAAGATAATCAGGCAAAATATTCCTACTCAAACAGTACTACTAGAACTTGATGAAAAAGGAAGAATAATTTTGGAACCAAAGTGCATTCTTCAAACGTGTATGAAGAAGCTGAGGAATAGAACCCTGACTCAGTATCTCATCCAATGGAAGAACTTACTAGTTGAAGAGGCCACATGGGAGGATGATGAGTTCATTCAAAAGAATCCACACTTGGTTAGCATTGAGGACAATGCTTCTTTCAAGAGAGGGGGCATGTTACGCCCTTAATATTGGTGTATATAGGGTTATGGATAGTCAACTTGTGGCTATCTTAATCCTTAATTAAGTCATGTTATCATTATTATATTATTGTTTAGGTAGGTAGGTTGACCTAGGTGTTATGTAGAGTTGTGTCTATTCAAACTAAGGATAATTAGGTATATATAGGAGGTTATGAATCTTATTTTAACATCATATTGTGAAGTGTGTTCTCATCGGAGATATTTGGAGGTTGCCCCCTCAAAGTGGCCTATTACTCTCAGTTATTATCAAGTATTTATATAATATTTCATATTATTTCTTCTCATGTGCAAGTTATTTCATTACATTGTTACACCTCGGTTTTGGATTCTTACAAAAAATGAGAAAACAAGGTATCAATCATATTTGAGCATTATTTATTGACGGTATGTATGCGCCTTAATCAAAGCTGCTTGTTAAATGCTTAGAAAGCAGCCGCTGAAACAAGTGTTCTTTAACCATGTGGAGATTGGATGCATTCAAGAGAAGTCTTTATAAATGCATACTTAAGAGTTTGTTAATTGGTCACCTTCTTGGAATAAAGTCCTTATACAATGGCCAATGAAAGACATCATATAATATTCTTTAACTCAAGTCTTTATATTCTAGCAGTTGCAAGATATTAATATTGTGCCTTTGATTTCTGGATTTGATTGTGTGAACAGATATTAATATTTCAAACAAATTCACACATGTAACATTGGACTTTGGGGAACAATCTGTAAATTCTTTTTTTCTTAAAAAGTAAAATAAGAAAACAAGGTATCAATCATAGTTGAACATTATGTATGCAACTTAATCAAGGCTACTTGTTAAGCCCTTGGAAAGCAGCCGCTGAAACAAGTGTTCTTTGCACATGTGAAGATTGGAAGCATTTAAAGAGCAAATCTATAAAAATGCATACTTCAAGAGTTTGTTAATTGGTCATCTTGTTGAAATCAAGCCTTTATACAATGGCAATGAAAGACAAAGGATAATATTCTTGAACTTAAGTCTTCATATTCTAGCAGTTGCAAATAATCAATATTTCAATTAATAAATACACATCTGTAACACTGGATTTTGGGAAGCACTGTAATTTTTTATCCCTAATATGTAAAATGAGAAAACACGGAATCAATCATATTTGAACGTTATTTTTTCAAGTTATGTATGCAACTTAATCAAGGCTGCTTGTTAAATCCTTAGAGAGCAACCGCAGAAACAAGTGTTCTTTGCCCATGTGGACAACAGGTGCATTTAAGAGCAAGTTGTTTTGAATTTATTGACAGCTTAAAAAATAGAAATCCTATAAAGGCTAACAAACATTCCTCCAATAGGTAGATATGACTAGGAAGATAGACATTATCTCCGCATAACAGCCATATAAAGTATAACAGAACATTGGAACCCTAGTTTCTTTTGGCCCAGCCAATAAGTTTTTCATTGTTAAATGGCACCCAATTCTTGTAGCCAGCTAGTGTGTAGTGGGCATGGATCAGGACGTCCACTCGAAATGGCTTGTTTTGAAATTGAATAAAACCATCCATTTCTCCATTTGAACTGTGAAAAAATATAAAATTAGTTAGCTTTACATTCCAGCATTATAGACTTTGTTTGAGTGACATTTTACCAAGAAACCTTGCTTTTGCATGTATGATACTTAATGATGTGAAACTCTGATGTTAGAAAACATGACTTCATAAAGTTCTTTTGGAGTTGATTATTAGAAAAGCTAAGCAATTAGTGAACATTTC
Organism: Cupressus sempervirens; assembly: GCA_028749045.1. Taxonomy (NCBI): domain Eukaryota; kingdom Viridiplantae; phylum Streptophyta; class Pinopsida; order Cupressales; family Cupressaceae; genus Cupressus; species Cupressus sempervirens. The sequence continues at coordinate 991,453,522 of CM053787.1, forward strand.
AAACTATATTCAAAGTTGATAAGTGGGAGATATTTTCACAGCAAGTCCAATTGTGATATTGCTGTCAGGATTCAACTGTGTAGTTTTGAGTCAAACTCATTGACCCATGTTAAAGACACTAGCAATGGCAGATCTATAAAATTTAAATATGAAATAAAATATTTTACGTCACCCAAAAGAAGAAATTAAATAATTTATTTTACATTGCCCAAAAAAGATGATAATTTAAATGTGAAAATAAATATTTTACATCACCCAAAAAAGATGCCATTGCAAATACTAGTGTTCCTCTTGCTAAAGCACTAAGAATCAATTCTACACAACGGAAAAAAAAGGCTTTTTGTCTTTAAAAATACTCATACACTGGACATCTACTTTCAATTGTCTTCAAGCAAAACGATATTCTGCTGAACGGAGCAGTAGAACACAGAACAGCATCACTACAAGGAGCCTTAAATTCTTGGCATGGTAAAGTTTATCCTCGCCAATCAAAATGTAATAGAAAACGTAAAAAAATAGTTGTGGGTGCACTGTTCCATTAGTCAGTAATTTAAACGTAAGTATTGTAGAGCATAAGTACAGGGAATATGGAAGAGAATAGCAGCAATATTTTATGAACCAAACTTCAATTTGATTTATAAAAAGCTTTTAAGAGGTATATGTATTGCTAAAACCAAATATAAATGGCATCGTGAGTTATTGGATAATTGGATTTTGAAAGCTGGGACTTATTGTACTTGCCGTAGGCTAGTACTATTGCATTCACTTCAACAGATTAGTGCATTAGTTTATAATATATCAACCAATCACAATGAATAAATCAACTATTTATAAAGTTTATATATTAATTTATTAATATAAATTATTATTGAAACTATTTATCTTAATAATGATTGGCTCATTTCATTTGGTCTTATAAGACCCCTTTTTTCGGATGCTCCTCCATATTGATTTATTTTTGGCTGGCTATATTTTAGGTAGCATGCTTTATTACCATTTCATATTTCTAATTCTTGATAAAATTATTTACAAATTTACCTTATAGTTACTTCTACTATTACTATTTAAATTTAGGTTTTGATTAAGATTCAATTTATGTTATTTTTTTTAATATAACCTATATTATATTATATTGTAATATTTTTTATAATACTAAATTTATACAATATATAATTAAAAAAAAATAGTGTACATCTATTTTTAAATGTTTCATTTACTATATCAATTAATTATTATAATATTGAATAAATATTTCTATTGCAATGCATTTTACGGCAAGTACATGCCACTACGTGGCACTCGTTTCAAATACATCTAAATGCTGGGTGATATCACCTGAGTTATTTTATTTTGCCTTGGAGTTATTGAAATAACATATATTTTTAATTTAAAATTTGTTTTATAGGTTCTTATTTTTATATATTTAATTCACTGGTAGTGCATATATTGATAATATTGTCAAAATTGATTAGACTAGAAGCATTTTATTATATAATTACAATAACTAACCAGAACAATATGATCTTATCAATATATTTGCTGTATTAACTTTTAAATATCTAGATTAGAAATAATAATAATAAATTTTTTAAATTACATTTAATAAATACTTATTAGAAATTATATAGGGATAACTTTTAAAAACAAAAACATGCTAAATGTGTGTTTAGTGTAATTTTGAAAAGCCAGCAATAGAGTTAGTTTTAAGGGGAGATTGAAGAGCACACAATTGTGCTAAGACTGGTGGGAGGTAGGGGGAAGGGGAGGGGTTGAATCCATAAAACAACAAATTTTATCAATTACAACTTTATTAATCGTTATAGTACCATTCACTAAATTCCAATAATCATGCACATAAAAACATTGTGACATAATTTTTTATGTGGAAACCCTCATGGGAGAAAATCACAACAAATAATCTCATTTTTGTAGCTTTGTAGGCACCAATCCACTAGAAGCACAAACTCTCACTTCTGAATTTGTAGGCACTAACCTACTAGAAGCACCAAATCCCACTGCTAAGCACGAACTTAGTGAGAGACACCAATCCCTAACTTAGGAACCCTAACATCCAAATAATAGTTCCACCTTATATGTTGCTTTATCAACATATGATATGCAACTACAATTGCTATCTCAAGGATCTCTACAATGCACTCTACCTGAACAACTCTTCTCAAAAGTCTGATTATAATTATGCATAATCTTTTACAAGATGATCAATAATGTGTTGTCACAAGTGTCCTTCCATTCTCTAGTGTAGCCACAAGTTCTTTTGTTGTTACAACATCTATTCTGCCCATTACTTTTGTAGTTACAACTTCCTATTGTGTCCACTGTATGTAGGTTTCCCCTCTCGCTTTCCCTTGCATAGGGTTATTGGACAATAATATTACTGGGATCCAAATTGTAGTAAACAAAGGAAAGGTCTTTCTCCTCTTCCCAAACTCATACTTGAGTTGTGGTTGTAAGTTCAACCCAATCTTGATGTACGTTGTGTGAAGTTTTTCTCGTGTTTTGTGAGTGGCATATGTTTTTCAACCCTTAAGGCCTTTGATGTAAAGGGTTCAACACCATAGCTCACTACCTGTCTAATTAAAAACATTTTAGATATAAATAGATATCTTCAATGGCACCCCATCTCTTATCCTTTCCTTTCAATGCTTCAAAAAACCCTCACATATTTCAATGGTCAACCATGGTGATTATTTATCAAAGGGAGATTGTGGATATTTTGTGTGCAACATTTCACAACAAAGATCTCTCTTTCATGTTGGCTTCTCTTCCTAGACTTGATTTAAACCTTGGTTCTAACATTTTGGCTGGTGTTGTGCTTGTGATTCCCTTTGTTGTTGGTGGTTGAAACTATGCAAATTACAACTGACACTATTGAGGAAGAAAAATTGTCACATCCCTTATGCCAAGCCTACTTGGTGATGTCAATGGAAGAAATGTGGTGAGAACCAGGACTTCCATCAATGTAGGGGTCTCCTATGTAGATTTGACAACCAAGGTTTCTTATGGTTTTTGTTTATCAAGTAGTTTTTATTTCTATCTTTAGTTCACAATTGTTTCTTTTTAAAGCATAGTCTTTGTTCAATATAACTACAACAACATAGATTTACCATAACACAGTATTAGAGTGGGTTGATGGGATTTCACAAAATTTGACAAAATTTATAAGAAAAGATCGAGCCTCTTTTAATTTGGAATTTTTTTCAGAAAATTATTTTTCAAATTTTTAAAATAAAAAATAGTTAGAGGTATTTTATGAAATTTGTGGTTTGTCTTCAAAGTCTTTTGCTGAAAATCACAAGTCTAGTTGAGGATTTTGATTGTGTGATTTCCTTGTTTGGGAAAAAGTCCTGATTTTTGAAGGTTGAATATATTTGCATGTTGCTTACTTGCATGTGTTGTTTTACAATGCAAAGCCTCATGTTTGTCGCATGAAGGTTTCTTTGATGGGTTTCCATAAATTTTTCCCTTCAAAAATTATTTGATGAGCTTTCACTAATTTTTCCCTCAATTTTTTTTGATTTTATAATTTGCAAAGTTGTGTGGGATTCCTTTAGGGGTCTATAAATTTTTCCTCAAAAATTATCGGTTGGATTTAACAATTGTTTCCTAAAAATGATCCTTTGTATTTTGATCCATGTCTCAATTTTTTTTGTCTAGCTTTGGTCAATTTTTAACCTAAAAAATTGTCTAATTTTCTTGAATTTTCTCCTTGAAAAATTATGGCTTTTTGCAATCTTTTTTAGGACATCATGCTCATCTACAAAGCCATTTTTTTCTCAAAATTGTGCTAGTTGTTCTGAGTGTTTGTCGTTTTGAGTGTTTTTCTTTGTCTCCAAGGAAGAGAAACTTTGTCATCCAACATCAAGTTGGATGTTTTGTGATGACTTCTGGTCAAATGTTTTTCCAATTCTAAGAGGGTAATAGCAAGGCTCATCTTCGTGGCAGAGCTCATCTTAGAAGCAAAGTGAATGACATAGTCTTGTCTCTTCTTGCAAAGCTTTCTGAAGAAGGGGACACCCTTCTTTGTTCTTTTTTAGATGGATTTTTGGCTTTTTGGTCATTTACATTTTACATTTTTTAGATGGATTTGGCTTTTTGGTCATTTACTGGTACGAGTGTTCAGGCTAGCCAGCCTCAAGGAGGCCATTGATGTTACATTTAGATTGGACACCCCTCCTACTCCTTATTAGGCAAATAAGAAAACTTTCAAGGATTCTCAACCTCCCCAAAAGGCCAACACTTCCCAAGGCAGAGGGGGACCACCTAGGATGGACCAAGAGTCGAGGAATGTGTAGAGGAAGAAGAAACTATGCTTCTCCTGTAAGGAGCCGTGGGAGCCTAGACATCAATGCCTTGGTAAAGGCAAGGTTCATTTGATAGAGGTGACATCTAAGACAGGCGATGAGGAGATACCTAATACTGATACTGAGGATAGTCTGGAGGAGGTTGAGCAGGAACACCCACAATTAGAGCTAGACACTCCAGAGCCTTTGGCGTCAGCTAAAGTGACTATGGCTACTCTCCAGTTATCCTAGATTTCATGCCTTTCATTTGATTGGTACATTGAGAGGCCAGTGGGTTATGAGCTTTAATAGACACAGGTGCCACGCATAACTTTATTGACCAGAAGCTAGTTGATAGGCATGGGTTCGAGTCTGAGTTTGTTGATTTTAATATGAAGGTTGCAGACGGTGCCATTTTGAGCTGTACTCGAAGGATTCCTCAGCTTAGCATCTAGATGGGAGACTATACTCTGAGAAATGATTTTAATGTACTACCGCTAGAGGATTATGATGTAGTTTTGGGCATACAATGATGATAGGGTATTGGGTGATACATAGTTGACCACCATCGCATGCAGCTGGAGTTTCTTTCTGGAAGGAAGAAGACTATCTTGAGGGTGGCTTCAAATGGTGGTCCTAAGGAGGTAACTTCCCGTAGGATGGAAATTATCATTCGTCGTGATGACATACTTTGGGCTATACGTTGTTTTGTGAAGTCCAAAATACCTACACCTTAGGATGGCAGGGCCTTTCATGTAGACATACAGTCAATGATGGACCGGCATGGTCGTGTCTTTGGTGACATACCTCCTGGTGTACCCCCCGATAGAGGTTTCGAGCATGGGATAGAGATGGAGGATGGGGCTAAGCCCGTGAACATACAAGGATGAGGTTGAGAGGACCATCCATGAGTTACTGGATATGGGATTCATTCGCCCTAACTCTAGCCCTTTTGCTTCTTCTGTGGTGCTTGTTAAGAAGAAGGATGGGAGTTTACGGCTGTGTATTGATTATAGAGCCTTGAACAAAAAGATAATCAATAATAGATACCTCATTACACACATTGATGAGTTGTTAGATGCGCTGAATGGAGCTATCTACTTCTCGAAGATTGATCTCCATTCAGGTTATCATTAGATTTGTATGTAGGATGAGGACATGCACAAGACTACTTTCCATTGTCACTATGGGCACTATGAGTTTCTACTGATGCCTTTTGGGCTCACTATTGCACCTGCCACCTTCCAGTATGAACCACATCTTCAACAAGTAGTTGAGGAAATCGATTCTAGCGTTTTTTTATGACATATTGATTTACAACCGGACATGGGAGGATCATCTCAAACACATTGAGGAGGTGCTTGGCATCATGGAGAGTCAGTCTCTATTTGCTAATTTGTCCAAATGTGAATTTGGACTCAGAGAGATTTTATACTTGGGTCACATGATCAGTGCAAGGAGAGTGAAAGTGAATGAGGAGAAGATTCAGGCGATTCATGATTGGCCCTCTCCTAGGAACATTACGAAGTTGTGTGGGTTCCTTGGTTTATGTGCCTATTATAGGAGCTTCGTGAGGGGATTCTCTCAGTTAGTAGCACCTTTAGTAGATCTCACGAAGAAGGGAGCCTTTAGATGGACAAAGCCGACGTGGAGTCTTTGAGAAACTCGAGGAGGTTATGAGCACTTGTCTAGTTTTGGCACTACCTGATTTCTCACAGCCATTTGTACTTGAGTGTGATGCTTCAGGTGAAGGCATAGGGGCGGTGTTGATGCAGAACAGACACCCCATTGTCTACGAGAGTAGGAAGCTGCAGGATAATGAGAGGTTGTATTCCACATATGACAAGGAAATGTTGGCTATCATGCATGCATTAGCTAAATTTAGATAGTATCTTGTTGGCTTCGTGGTAAGGACAGACCATAATAGTTTGAAGCATTTCCTTGATCAGAATGAGCTTCATGATAGGCAACAAAAGTGGGTAAGCAAGGTGCAGGCATATGATTTTGACATAGAGTTCATCAAGGGAAAGAGCAATACTGTTGTTGATGCACTTTCCGAGAAGCCATCATTTTTAGCCCTATGTTCATTGAGCAAGATTTCGGCAGATTGGAAGACAAATTTTAGTTAAGTATATGGGTTGACACAGGATAATGGATATAGTATAGTGGATGATGTCATCTACTACAATGGTAGGGTCTACCTTGTTCCTGAATCACAGTTGAAGGAGCACATTTTGCATGCTTACCATGATACTCCTACAACAAGGCATCTAGGTTATGGTAAGACCTATAGGGCGGTATGGGAGAGATTCTCTTGGAAGGGTCTCAAGGATGATGTCTTATGCCATGTTCGTGAATGCATGACTTGTGAGCAGAACAAGTCAAAGCATACTTTTTCGGCTAGATTGTTCCAACCTCTGCCTATACTGGAGCAGAAGTGGACAGGGATATCTATGGACGTCATTACAAGTCTTCCTCGAATTCAAGGGAAGGACTGTATTTATGTTGTGGTGAATAGGTTGACTAAGTATGCCCACTTCTTTCCTATTGCAACAAACTTCACAGCTTCATAGGTAGCTGAGTTGTTTTTCATAGAGATATTTAGACTCCATGGTCTCCCCAAGACCATAGTGAGCGACAAGGACAGCAAGTTCATGAGTTCCTTCTAGTAGGAACTTTTCAAACTAGCAAGCACAAAGTTGACCCCCAGCACTAGCTACCATCCTCAAACGGATGAACAAACTGAGGTAGTTAATAAGTGGGTGGAGGGGTATCTGCACTACTATGTGTTAGGACAGCAGAAGGCATGGGTGCATTGGTTGTATTTGGGTGAATATTCTTATAATACAACGCACCACATGTCCATTGACATGACTCCCTTCATAGCTCTTTATGGCTACGAGGCATTATCTTTTGTTGATTTGGCTTTCAATGATAGCAGAGTTCCCTTGGCATAAGATTAGTTGCAGGACAACCAAGATATCATGAGATCTCTCAGGGAGAACTTGCAGCATGCTCAAAATCAGCAGAAGATGTACGCTGATTGGCACAGGACAGAGAGAGCATTTGAGGTGGGTGACATGGTTTTCCATTGTCTACACCCTTACAAACAAAGCACACTTAAATAGGGACGAGCTGAGAAGCTCAAACCTTGTTTTTATGGACCTTACAGAGCACTCAAGTGAGTTGGAGAGGTGGCCTATGAGATCGAATTACCACCAAATAGTAAGGTTCATAATGTGTTCCACATGTCATGCCTAAAGAAGGCACTAGGGCAGCATATTACAACATCAAGCGATTTACTCCCTTTGGATGAAGAGGGTAAATTGACTTTAGTCTATGAGGAGATTTTGGAGGTCAGGGAGAGACAATTGAGGAGTAGAGTGATTTGGGAGTACTTGGTGAGCTGGAGAGGTCTACCCATAGAGGACGCCACCTGAGAGGGTGAGTCCATTTTGCAGCATCCAGTGTTGCAGTTCCTTCTGGGCAAGCATCTCCAAGAGGGGAGGACTGCCATGTCCCCTCTCTAGTCTAACTAGTAAAGTCATGAGAGTTGGCTTATTATTGGAGTCTCGTAGGCTAGCAGTGGTGGATAGAGACTCGTACTGGATACTTAGTGACCAAAGTTGGTTCTACAGTTAGTTTGAGAGCCGGTCAAGGCAATTCCTTAATTTTAGGGATTTCCCTAAAATTTAAGAGATTGTGGCTATGATCAGATTTGAGGCTCCTTAGGACAAGTATATGGTTTCAGTTTTAGGGTGACAAGGTATATTCCCTAGTTTCTAGGAGCATCCCTAGTTTTTTAGCGATGGGACTGCCAATTGGCCCACATTGCCCGGCATCAGTCACAAGTAGGTGACAAGACCAGTTCACTGGTTATTTGGTTGGTTTGGCTTTCCAGTTAAATAAGAGGAAATATTTTTATATTTCCTATGTTTGTGTTTCAATAAATTAAAATAAAGCTTTTTATATAGGTAGGCCTATGTGTTATAGCTCGTTGGAAAGATCTTCAATTATTATAACTTATTTTCATTATCCGGAGACCTTCGAGCACCTAGAGTTATGTTATTTAAGGAAAGGGTGTTCTTCCTATACATAAAGGCTTTTTAATTGAGAAGATGCCATTTTATAATAAAGGGAAAAACATATTCTCCCTTTAGGGTTCGATTGGCTTTGAGAGGGAGATAAAAGGAGATGTTGGCTCATTCTTTCATCATCTTTTACATCTTCATTCTTGGTTTTTTTATTTTTCTCTAAGAAGCGATTCTAGAGGAGTGGAATGCAAACTCTAGAGCCTGGCTATTGGGATGCAAACCCTAATAGATGGTTTCAACAACATTTTACAATATTGTTTCAGCAGTTGACAAAGACTGTTAAGTTCAACATTTGGGGGTGCTTGTGCATTACATGTTTGGGGTCTTGTTTGGCATGTTGGGGTCTTTTTGCTGCCTTGGCGTGACTATAACAGCCATACGGTTGTCTTTCAGCTGGCACGTGGTTTGTTGGTTGGCTTACATCAGCCATCTCTACCCTTTTGGTGCGTGGCTGGTCCATTCTTGCAGCTGGCATCATCATTCCTTGTTTGTAAACACCTTTAGTGGCATATTGATTGCATATCTTGTTTGGTACAATTTGTAGCTATTTTAGTTGACTAAATATTATATTATTGCGCATTGTTTCCAGTCTATTTCTTAATTGTTGTTGTTGTTAATTATTGTTTTACTTATATCTAGGAAATACAAAAAAAAGAAACAATCCTTTTGCAACTTCTGTCTAATTCTCTAAGATCACAAGGAAAGCACAAGAAAGTCTATTATTTTAATTAAAATTTATAGAAATTTAGTGGAAGGATCCTTTTGGGATCTTTCAATATGTGTGTGTGTGTGTGTGCACATTATATATACAAAAAAAAAGAGAAATGTGCATAATTGCAAAACTTAGTCATTTCACAGTATGAATATATGTTGCTTGATCATTGATCAATGCCAAATGTCAAAAATAAACATCAAATACCCATTCATTAATATATGTTCATGATTGTAAAGATAATCATACATTGAATTAATAAATTGCAAAACGAATTTCAAAACATAGAGTAGTTCATCAAATAATGAAGCTTGAAACATAATGATAAATGACAAGTGTTTAATAGTTAATCAATGATCATAGTATCAAATGCCCTTCAAAGATCAAATCGATCATTAAACAATGCGGGATCAATGGCTTCATCCCCAGATGCAACTATATCTAGATCCTCATCGTCGAAACAAACAATCTCTACAACCTTCTCTTGAACTTGCAAAATGGGTACACCAGAGAAAATGAGAGATTAAATCATGTTTATTATTAGGTTCCTTTTAGGGTTGCATTAAAAAAATAGTTTTTAAAAACATAATTTTAAGTTGTTTTATTTCATTTTTTTGGATCCTACTGTTGCGGTTCCTCTTGGGTTCGCTCGGGTTCGTATCAATAAGAATTCGAATGGACCCATAGTCCAAAATCCGGACCCTATCCAAACTCGTAGTAAACTCAGATGCAAATATGGACCCAAGCGAACCTAAACCTGAATCCGGGTTGTAGGGTGCGAATCCAATAACAGAGAGTTTTTATATTTGTCTTTAGTTCACAATTGTTCTTTTAGAAACATTGTATTAAAATATTATTATTTGTTTCTCTAATAGTTATCTTAGTTAGCCTTTAGTTTATTAGGTAGTTTTTACTTCCATCTTTAGTTCACAATTGTTTCTTTTAGAAACATCGTCTTCAATATATATAAGGAGCTGTCATCTCCTTTGTTTAATACAACAACAACAACATGGATTTACCATAACACATTGAAATATCTAAGACTCTTCATAGGAATATGGCTTTGATTGTAAGGAAAAGGCTTTGGACTCAACCTCTTGAAGGGTCTCCCTTTTAGATGTAAAAGATGCTTATCCATTAGTCAAATGGATACAAATTGTCCTCTCTCAATGAAGGGCACTACTTTGTGGAAAAATGCTAATGAAGATCACTTGACTATTCTCTGTTGGATAGCTTCTCCCAAGCTAAGGATGATCCCATGGCTTATAGTGTGGCTCTAACATGCCCTTAGAATCTTATTAGGGAGCCTCCCACCCAAAGCTTGATATTGTCTAAGTGGAATCTTGAGTTCCCAACTCTTATCTTTTATATGTTGTTGTATTATGCAAATAGGATGCAACTATATCTCTCTTTTGGCATACTATTAATCTATTGATTTTGCTAGCTTTGGCATCTTTTAATGTGCCTTATGGTAGATTCCATAAAAGGTTTTTTCCCATCAAAAGAAATACTTTATTTTATAATTTTAAGTTGGCATTACAATAAAGTCATTTTATTGACTTGTGACTTCTAATAATGCTTATTTTATTGGAGTAACTTTTAATCAAATTAATTAAAATAAAGTCACCCTCTTAATATTTAGTTTATTTGGACAACTTAAAAATAACTAACCTACTTAATTTATTTTGTCTAAATTTGTGGACATTACAGTCCTCCCTTCCCAGAGATTGCTTGCCCTCAAGCAACCCACACTTGCATGTTGAAATCATATGTTTGGATCCCATGTCAACCTCATGATCATTGATTTGCCAATCCATTGCACTCCTTTGATAATAACAACATTACCATGCCTAGAATAGTGAAGCAACTCATTACACATGCTTTGAATCCTCTTTACATCTTCTATGTTATGATGCACAAAATCTGCCCTCTTACTAGTTGCATCATCAACCCATGTCTCATGACTATCTGTGTCATGTCCCCATTTTGGAGGCAATTTGATTTAATTAATTTAATTAATTAGGTTGTCCAAAATAATGAATATTTTATGAGGATGACTAATTAATTATTTTAATTAAATAAATAAGTGATATTAAGTTAATTATTTATAAAGTTATCAAATAAATAAATATTAAAGTGACTTGAATTATAAAATATTTTATAAAGTCACTTAATAGATAAAATAAAATAATGTTCTAGAAGCTTCTGGAGAAAGTGGAGGAAAAAGAATAAATAAAGAATAAATAGGCACCCCGGGCTTCATTCTAATGATCCAGATGATTTGTTGTTGATGTTGATGTTTGTTGATGTGCATTGTGGAGCCTAGGGTTTCTGCAGTAGTCACAACTGGCCATTGAGAACGAAAACTCTCAATTGGTATGCAATTTTGAGGGTGTGAAATATCACTTGAATTATTGCAGCTGGGAGGAAGATACTTCAGTCTTCTATTTGTGCTACATTGAGAAAAAAGCAGTTCAAAAAAGCAGTTCGAAAAAGCAGGCCGAAAAAGCAGTTCGAAAAAGCAGGCCGAGACAGCAGTCAAAAAAAGCAGGCCGAAAAAGCAGAACCGAAAAAGAAGGCCGAAAAAGCAGGCCCGGAAAAGCAATCCGAAAAAGCAAATTCGAAACAGCAAAGAAAATTATTACAGCCATCTACAATCAGGGGCAGCAGCTAGAGAGGCACAACTTGGGCACTTGAGGAGTTTATTTTCTGTTCAATGGTATTGCAATACATCTATTCTCTAAGGCGACTTCATATGCTAGGTCTGATGTGTATTTTCATAGTTGCCTTTCACTATAGAGTGTTGTTGTAATTGTCATTTCGTATCAGACCTATCATTCATTAATAGATATATCATTCATTTTTACATTCCTCACAATAGTATCAGCAATCCATGGCTTTAGTTGTATTTAATCATGCATGTGATTAGCGTACTGCTGTAAGGGAGTATTGAAGTTAGATATTTAGTATTGCATTAGTTTTCATTGGCAGCTGTAGGTGCATATTACTTTACCAACAATCATCATATTTTGATATCATTGTAAATGCCAAGAGTCTTGGCTAACTTAATATGAATATTGTATTGGATACTCATTCTCAATCAAGGAGATACAATTGCTGGTCATTAATAGTTGTCTTTGAGCATTAATATATCATTTTTTATCAGCCAGTTAGCTTGCATACCAACTGTTTGTTAAAATACCAATTGGCTGTAGGTGATCACTTTCATGATTAGAACTCATATATGCATTCACTATTGCCAAAATTAGTTGCATATTTATGTTAGGTCATTGTTTAGACAATTCAGAGTCTTTTGTAAGCATTCTCTTTGAGGCAAATCCAAACAAGAATCACTGCAACACTCTGAAAAGTTATATCAGTCATATGACCCCTTGCTTGCAAAGTGTTTGACGAAATGTCAAACCACTGAAGCATAAAGATTTTTGGTGTTTGAAGAAGTTATAACCTGTTGGGGTTATTACAATCTGCCCAAACTTAAATACCAAAATTGGTTCGCCAATCTGTTGCTCTCCTCTATTAATAACAATATGAACATGCCTGGAATTGTGAAGCAACTCATCACACATGCTTTGAATACTCTTTACATCTCCTATGCTGTGATGCACAAAATCTGCCATCTTACTGGTTGCATCATCAACCCATGTTTCATTACTATCTGCCCAAACTTGAAAACCAACATTAGGTGACCCCAAAACATTGTCTTCTCTATAATTATGGGCTGCATTGATGTCATGTCTTCAAATTTTACAAGCACTTCTTCATTGAAAACTTCATACTCAACACTCACGGACTCCTCTACATTAGTTATTTCAAGTGTAAGGGTTGCAAACGCATGAGATGATAAAGTAAACTATTGCAGTCCCAACTCATAATTTTGACTTCTTTGCTTTCTTTGGAGTCATCAATCACCATTGGTCTTGCAAATCTTTCCATACCGAAAGCTTTTATTCCAGTTTTTCAAATGTCCCTGATTACCATGTCGTGCATTTTCTTCATGTGTACAAATTGTCTCATTATTGAAATCAACTATCACACTAGAAGATGAATTGTGATCATCCAAATAATCTATATCAATCTCATGCTTAACATCAAGAGAAATTTCCCTTATAAGATCTTGTGAATCTTTTCGCAAAGATGCTGAAGCCTTATGTCCTCATCAACCAAATTTGCATGTTTATTCAAATTCTTCATGTAGATTTTTGCATACCTCCTTTGAATTTTCTTTCCTCTTATGTTGTTTAGAACATGTTGATGATTGTTCTCTTTCTGGTACAAAAGTAGGTCCAAGTGGTCTGTCTGAGATTGTTGTAGTAGCTCTACCAGTACTGTGCCTTCTACTATTCTCACTTCTTGACCTTCTTGATCGTGAACGATCCAATCTGATTTGACACATGGCTTCAATCATATGATCTTGTAACTGCTGCAACATTTGTTGATGTTTTTTTTGGCAACAGTAGTCAAGAAATCATTAAGTTGATTATTCAAGAATCAATACCCTTGATAGGCTTTCTTCTCTCCTTTCATCCATTTCTCCCATGACTCCCAAAATGTGTTTTGCTCTACTCCTAGTGTAATACCTTTGTGAACCAATCTTTTGAGGGTTCACAAACCCACAAATAATAATTTTGACATAGTGAAAAATCTAACAAGCAATTGAAAAATCTATTTGGCAACTAAAAACGATGACATGCAATTGAAAAACCTGCCATACAACTAAAAAAGCTGGCATACAAAGCAAATCCACTAACCAAGATAACTAATAAATGATATACAATGGTATCCCTCTTCATAAATTGCATCTAAACTAACATGCAAGAGCAGCAAACTCACATGCAACCATTTGTCTTGATGTGCAACTGAAATCATGATATGCAATTGAAACCCTCACAGCCTACTAGGGTCACTGTGCTCTGATACTACTGAAATATCTTGAACCAATATATCATCTCAAATTGGTTGTGGGTTTCAATTCTTGACATGTTTTGCATCATTTCACTGCAAAATAACATGCAAACATGTCAACTAAACATGCAAAGGAAATGATACAGATTTCCATGATTTCAAAGATTATCAAAAATGGTTCTAATATAAAACATCCATGGTTGTTACATCAAATATGTTGTTATAATGCTAGAACTTCAAAATCATCAAAGCCCCTGTGAGATATGATCATTTGTAGTGGGATAGACATCCACAAAACTAAACAATGTAATGCACTTGTGAATCCTTAAGCAAATCCAAGGGGGTTGATTTGGGTTCTCGTCCAGATCACCAAACCATCTAGGGTTTTCCTCCTACAGATTTACTAAGCCTTCAAGCAAAGCTTCATGCTCACAGAGAAAAATACTCAAAATAAAAATAACGATCTTTGAAATGTCTTCACAATTCTCTTTTTCCTCCTTTTGGAATATAGCCTTTTCCCTATTCATGTCTTTTATTTCATTTCCTTCTAAAAAACAACTTTATATTATAATTTAAAGTTGACAAAATAATAAAGTCATTCTGTAAATTTAGTGACTTCTAATAATACTTATTTATTGAAGTCTTTTGTAATTAAATTAATTAAAATGAAGTCATCCTTTTAATATTTAATTTATTTGGACAACTTTAAAATAATTTACTTAAGTTATTTTGTCCAAATTTTGTAACAGTACACTTAACCTAACAATGACTGCTCTTGAACCTCAAATAATTTAATAAAGTAAAAGATAAATAAAGAATGCAATCTTTGCAACAAAACTTTTTAAGTTTTGTGATCCATTTTAGTGGTGTTGGATTCAATTTCTACAAGCTCATGATGTGGAGGAACTTGTTGCAGACATGGTTAAGAAAGTCAAGGTATTATCTTAAACCTGCTCAAAATAAAATCATTTTATGGGTGGTAAATGTTGAAGATTATAGCTGTGATAGAGATCTTTATCTCTCAAAATCTAGACGTTATTATTGTTATAGTCACCTTCATCTGAAAATAACATTTATTGTATTATTAACTGTAAATGACATGTGTCATTTGCATGCATTGAGGCATGAATATTCGAAGAGTTGCAAATTATTATAGGAGCTACGGGAAACTGAAGAAACTTTAGATTGTTATGTGAGGGGTCTCTTTATTGGTTATATATTTCGCTTCAAGCAAAAGGATTGTACAGTAGAACTTTTATGATCAATAAATGATATTTTTGTTGTGTGATTGGGTTTTTTTCTTCACTCTAGAAGGTTTTCCCAAGATATTTCTAGTGTTTATTGTTTCAATTTTGGCTCTTTCTTATTGTTGTTTATCATCATTGATGTCTAGGCTCTATCTTTAACATAGTATTAGAGCTTATCTTGATAACAACAAAGAAAGGAAATTGTGTATTGGTTATTGTGCCCCTATTTGTGTCTCATTTTATTGCATGCATGTGATAATTTGTTTTAAGGGTTTAATCCCAGTTGATTATTTTTTCATTATTTTTTTGATATATTCTCGATATCAGGAATATGTGGGAGTCATTTTTAATTCAGTCTTTTTCTTTTCTTTAATGGCGGTGGTTGTTTCATCCAAGATTTCAATATCCAAGATCATGTTGGTTTGAATTGAGAATATTTGCATAGTTGATTCAAATCTCAACAATCTTTGAATAGGCGTCAGTTGTCTTAATGAAACATGGCATCAAAGACCTGATTCAAGACTCTTTGTTAATCTAATGTGATTTTGCTTTAATGCTTGTTGGGAGTCGTTTTTCTTGTGTTTAAAATTGTAGGCTGTTATTTTTGCATATCTTGGATGACGATTCATGGGCTAGATCTTGAATAGGGACTATTGATTTCTTCAACATATTAGCACATAACATGAAACATTCAAGGTTGAGAGTTTTCATAGAGGTCAAAATGAAACAGTTATAATAATGGTAGCCATGGTAGAGATTGTTGTCGAGCCGATCCAGATTCCTATTGCAGCCCGCGACGTTATGGAGAACTGTATTGACAATGGTGGTCAAATAATTTCCCATTGCAGAAGTGCAGAAGGGCACAACGATCACCATGTTGCGCATATTGAGCATAAATGAGTCATAGAAAATCTCCAGATGACCTTCTGTATCAAAAGCCTCTCCAAGGCCCGCAATATAGAATTGGGGAATGAGTGAGAAGGGGGAAATGAGAACTATGGCTACAAGTTCGATTATATATGTCTGTCAAAGTCTCTGCATGTCAGGATTCATTTTATCTATCCATGCATAGTTAGATATGAAGAGTCATTTTGGGTGCATCAAGAGTCATATATTGTTGAGTGTTTCTTTGCATGTTTGATTTTGTCATAGATATAGCCCCAATAGAAGAAAAGTTTTTTTATAGTGTTATAGCGATAAGCTTATCGAATCTGAGACAAGGAATAGTAATGCAGAGTAATAAGTCTATGAAAGCAAGTTGTTATTGCATGACTTGGACTCCATCATGGGTAAAGTTGGACGACATTTAAACAAGAGATTCAAAGGGGGCTAAATATCTCCTTACTTGCGTCAGTTTGTTGCTATTATATCACAGTGATATTACTTTAACCACATATCAGTTTATTTCCTTATATTTTGAATTGCAAATGTGGAATTTCAATGTCTACTTTAATCTATGTTCGGATTTTGGGTTTTTTAAACAGGATGGAAATTATATTGCATGATCTTTTCCTGGAGCGGGAATTTGGTTTTGCATCCTTTGTCGTTCAGCTGAAGTGTTCAAGAATTTTATGAGTCAAGATGGAGCGGTATCATGGATGCCCTTTCTACTAAGTCTACTATCTTTCTCAAACGTCCTCTAAGGAGATTACTGTGATTATTTTAAGGAGGGATGATTGTTTCTTCTTTCACCAATGATTATTCAATAGTATTGGTTTTGTTAGCATCATTCTTCAGTGCTATCATCTTGCTCTAGTTTGAATTTGGTGACTTGTATTCTCAAATTTGCATGATGTTAAGTTACAAATCTTCTTTACGAATGAGCTGGTGCCTTACCTAAATTTTCTCTGAGTTCATTGGCGGACCTCATCTTACAGAAATTGCAATGATGTGATAACTACTAGCGAACATTAACTGTCACTCATGTCTGGAAGAAACAAATCCTATTAAGGAGCAACATCAATTTTTTTATTTTTTTTTTAGACTGCAGGAATCGGTGCAACATGGCCCCCCTATAAACTGCAGTGCGCCTAGTAAACTTTTTAACGTGACCGGTAGCGCTGGCGCGACACGCCCACCAGTACCACGAGGACGGGGGAGACTAGAACCCGTGACCAACCCCCTGCAACAGGGAAGATTTAGCCAACCGAGCTAGGGCCCCCGCCCAAGGAGCAACATCAATTATCTTGTGAGGTGCATTTTGATTATGCATTGGTGTTGATGCATGACTTTGTGTTCTAAGATCCTTCTTGAGAAAGATTAACCTACATACGTATTCTAATTTTGTACGGTTCATAAATTTTATGTAACTAGAAATAGTATGCCTTTGATATTGATATTTATGTAAGATTTATTTCTCTTGGTTATAGGATGCAACAAGATAAGGATTATAGTTCCACAGGGATATGTTGAGCTCTAGAGGGAGATTTAAGCTCTAGAGGGAGATTTAAGCTCAGAGGGAGGCTTTATAATTAAGAGGGGGTGCTTATGGAATCCACTTCATTGTCATACATGCTTGTGATGATTGTGGTATTTGTAAAATTTAACATAAATGGAACTAAGTCTTATTTTGTTATGCCTATTTCAATTCTTCTCTGAATAAATGAGATTGTATGATCAGCTATGATAACTCTTTCACAATGCGATAGTGAACATTATGTTGAGAGAGTCCATAATGTCATCATGTTGAGAGATTCCATGAGAATATCACATTGAGAGAATCTGTGATGAAAACTATTTAAGTTTCTTACATTGTATTCATATTGAATGAAATTTCATGAATTATGTTTTGAATCTGTATGATCAGAATTTATCATTGACATTTTTGGTTGCATCTTTGTGTGACTGTTCAGCTAAAGATCTCTTTCTTGCTAAGAGGGACAGTAAAGATTATAGTTGTGATAGAGATCTTTATCTCTCAAAATCTAGATGTTATTACCGTTATGGTCACCTTCAACTAAAAATAACATTTATTGTAATATTAACTATAAATGACATGTGTCATTCACATGCATTGAGACATGAATATTCGAAGAGTTGTATACTCAAACTTTTATGATCAATAAATGATATTTTTTTTGTGTAACTGGGTTTTTCCCTTCATTCTACAAGGTTTTCCTAGGATATTTCTAGTGTTTATTGTTTCAAGTTTGTCTCTTTCTTATTGTTGTTTATCATCATTGATTTTTGGTCTACTTTTAATAGTAAAGCTGGTACGACTTGATCATGTACATTTCCATGTTTAAGTGACAATAGGATTTCGTATATAAGTGAAAAATAAGAAAGGACATGAGATGTTTAAAGACATGTTTAAGCTAGCTAATGTGAAAGACATATATATAAGAATTCACGCAAGGTAGTAAAAGGCAATGAGATTTTTCTTTAAATGATTTGAATATAAAATGACTGATGTAAAGAGAAGATGTCTATACATATATGCTATAAAGATGAAAAAAGGACAAAGTCATATAACTTGATGAAAGACAAATATGCTATGAAGATGCATAAAGGACAAAGATACTGTTGTATACATAATAATGAATATTTCTCAATTGTACCTGATGGTGATGAGACACTCATAAGACAATATAAGTATATACATCCTTTACTGTGAAGATGAATCCTTTCATTAAGCACGAAAGTAAATGGCATAAATCATCTCACTAAGTACATAAGCTAATAGTAGATTTTTCTTAAGGAAATATATGCAATAATGGAACACAACCCTTGTACTAGATCAAATGAAGTCCATGATTAACAAGGTCTATATAAAAGACGACATCAAAAAGAAACGATAAGGATTGGATAAGGGATTGACTTCAATAGAATTTTAGACGTCAAAAGCATACCATTCTTTGACATGTCATGTTCCTACATCACTGTATGAATGAGTCAACTTCAAAAGTGTACTATTCTATGACAACTGATTAATTCCTTTCTTTCACTATTTCAATCACCATCAAATGATACCAAAGACGGATTCTCCTTAGTCTTTGACACACCAAATCCATTCTACCTTAGAGAACATTAATTTGCGTCAGTTGAACGATCCTTCCAAACCGAAAATTTCTCCTACAAATTGCCTTGACACTGGGAGTTAAAATGCCCTAGTTGATAAGCATATCTATCTATTTCTTCATCATGAACAACAATTCTTTCTTCACATTTGCCCCATCTTGAATTAATTACAATCTGAGTTGGTAATGTTTTGAGACTATTGACTAGCACACATACTTTGATTTCTTGCAAAGGGATCTCATAGGGTATAAGATCATGCTTCATAAAAATGCCTAGATTGGTCACAAGCATTTCAACTATCTCCTGATCCCGGTATTCAAGAGGAAGCAATGGAAATTTGATCCATCTTGGATTAAATGGGAACAATACCAGATCTAGTTAAAAATTCATCACCTACGAGATAGTAACCAACCCAAGCCCTTTATAAAACCATCCCTTGTATTTATGGACCTCATATCTAAAACTCATAGCTTCAAATAATGTGATTAAGATTTTTTATTCAGAAATGATAAAAAATAAATCTTTAAAACCTTGCCAATGCACTCTCATCCAATATTTAATATCTGACAATCATGAGATAGGGTTTGAAAACTTACCTATGAGCGCAATTGTTTGTAACAAAGAAATATGCACAAGAATAATATGGTCTACTAAATGAATTTGAAACCCTTCCTACAAATCCATATTGGCATTGTGAATTACCTGTTATGTTCAAGCGCTTTCATTTGTTGTCTTTTTCTTCCAAATTTTGTTTGATAGGTTTGGATTAAAGGGTGCTCTTGTATTTCGACAGAAATGCTTGGGATTAGCTTCTTACTCTACTATAGTCAATGGGATATTAGTTTGACCCTTACCACTTATCTGTGCAGATTTATCTTCTTCCTTTTTATCATATGCCAAACTTGCATTCTATTACAATAATAGATAAGCTTTTATTATTAGTTATTGGTTATCTATTTGTAATCTATTGTAAATATTAGAATGTTTCTAATATTAGTTAATCTATAGTTATCTATTAATTTTCTTTAGCTTTTTTTTAGCTAGAATAGAATGTTCCTATTCTTTACGATTGTTTCCTAAGGAAACGTCGTTTTATTCTTTTGTATATATTGACATCTTAGTCTCTGTTAATATTAAGCAAATATTTATCAATTACTTCGTAATGTGATATCAAAGCCACTTCTTTAAAAAAAAATCGAAAATCATAATTTTAAATCTGAAATTATCAGACACTATTATCGAAATTATTTTTCTAAAATATTTGCTTCAAACTAGGATTTGTCTGAGAATATGACCATCAATATTCACATTTTTTTTTCTAGTTGTTTTTTAAAAACGTGAATATTTTTTGGACATTTTTGTCCATTTTCCTATACATCTAGGGCTAGGAGCGACGCCAAGGGTTTCTTAAAACCCTCAGTAATAGATTCGTGCCCAAAAACTATGTTTTTCCCTATAGATTCGCCATTGATTTCAAGCAAAATTTTACCAATTACTTCATAATATAGTATCAAAGCCAATTCTTTGAATTTTATCGAAAAATATTATAATTTCTTCTTCAAAATTACCAAAGCAATACATTTTGAAATTATTTTCTATGATATCTGCTTCTTATGTCCATTTTTCTGCAACTACCGTCTATTTTTTTGGCACATTTCCGTCATTTTTTGTGGTTTTTTGCAGCAAGGTTGTTTTTGTTCAAAACCCTAATTTTATGTACCAGATCAAAAGAAAATTTATAGGTTTTTGGAGGGTTTTTCATCTTTTTTTTGGTGCCTTCATTTATGTGCCTCAATTTTTGAGCCAGCGGATTCAAAAATTGACAACATATTCTTTCTAGGTTTTTAAAGCTCTCTTCTAGGTACCCTTTCAAATTTTGGGTCTTCCATTGTTTTGCCTCAAAGTACGTGCCTTCACAGATTTACAATAAGTATATTAGTGATCAAGGCTTCTAGAAGAGTTCTTCAGACCCAAATTTGTACATCAAGACTACTGAGGGTGACATCATCCTTCTAGTTATTTATGTGGATGATTTGATCATCATTAGCAGTTCAGCATCTTTGATTCAAGGAATCAAAAAAATATTATGTAATTTTTTTGACTGACCTTAGGCTCATGCACTATTGCCTCGGTGTTGAGGTTTGGCAACAGTCTTCTGGTATATTCATCTCTCAGTCCAAATATGCCAGGGCTCTGTTAGACAAATTTCGTATGCAGGATTGGAAGCCTACATCTACACCCATGGAGAAAGGTCTCAAGTTATCAGCCAAGTCTGATTCTCCTCCAATTGATGATACTACATATAGGCAATTAGTAGGCAGCCTCATCTACCTCTTTGCTACTAGACTTGATATCAACTTCGCAGTCAACTACATCTCACGCTTTATGACAACTCCCAAGGTTGATCATTGGATAGCAGCAAAGCGTGCACTTCATTATGTGAAGGGCACTTCAGATTATGGACTTCTTTACTCTCGGAGTTCTAATCCTAGACTCAATGGGTTCACAAATATAGATTGGACAGGCTCTATTGATGATAAAAAGTCAACTTCTGGATATGTGTTCAGTTTGGGATCCGATGTTGTCACATTGACCAATAAGAAGCAACAGGTGATTTCTCTCTCCTCCATAGAGGCTGAATACAAAGGGACAATTAAGGCAGGTTGTGAAGTTGTTTGTCTTCGTCAGATGCTCGAAAATATGCAGATGTCACCAGCAGGACCGACCACTTTGTTTGTTGATAACGAAGGCGTTATCAAATTAGCACGAAATCCAATCTTCCATGAATGAACCAAGCATGTGGATGTTCACTGTCACTACATATGATAGCTGGTTGAAGACAAGATAATAGACTTGCAATATGTTCCTACCACATATCAGACTGTAGACATTCTCACCAAGCCTCTCGGTCCTAATATGTATGTCAAATTCAGAGGACAACTTGGTGTTGTGGATAGATTAACCATTAAGGGAGGGTATTATGATAATAGATAAGCTTCTATTATTAGTAAATGGTTATCTATTTGTAATCTATTGTAAATATTAGGATGTTTCTAATATTAGTTAGTCAGTAATTATCTGTTAGCATTCTTTAGCTTTCTTTTAGCTAGAATAAAATGCTTTTATTCTTTACGATTGATCATTTTATTCTTTTGTATTTATTGACCTCTTGGTCTCTGTTAATATTAAGCAAATATTTACCAATTACTTTGTAATACCTTCGATAGAGTAGTAGGGAAGTGTGGCGGTGTACCAAAGAAAATGTTGAAGACTGGTTGTTTTGTGTGAACCCATCTAATAGGATGATTCATATTTCTACCACCCACAAATCTCCTAGTCAACCTCCTTCCAATAGCCTTAGGTTTTTCACCCCCTTTAGAATCAAAACCCAGTTTCATCCCATGCAGCTTCGAGTACTCTGTATCAACAAAGTTTTCCCACTCAATCTTATTTTGAATGTTGATATAACGAGCTGACCTCATGTGCTTCCATCCTTGGGTACCAACCCTCGAATCTTGATCTACTATGTCTATCTTGGCCCCTAACGATTCTCCTATCTCATATGAATGAATAGCTTGGTTGGTAGTCATCGGATTAGGATTTAAAAGACCCACTTGGCCAAAACCTTTCAGAACCAATCGGTGACCTAACCTACCTTTAGCATCCCTATCTGCAATACTATATGGCGGATCTACCCACTAGCATTTTTGGTGTCTTTGCTATTTCAAATGACAAATATGAAACCTAGGGTTACAAAAAGAGGCTTGGCCGGTTGTACTATTGCTTTGCCTCTGAATATGTTCTGAAAATCTCTGGCTTCACCCAACCCGTGTAATCCACCTTGTTCTTCTCTACAAACTTGAACCTCTGGAATCATTCTTGGCACTACTCCATGGGCGTCCCATCCAACAATCGATTACCCTAATTGAAATCAAAATGAGGGACATCTATTATAAATAGTACAAGCGAACAATCTTTGTGTCGCAACACATTGATTACAATGTTACTGGTGTAAAATATAGTCTTTAATTTAATAAATCCAAATTGGATCAATTATATAAATAATAAATATGCATCAAAATAATAGTAATAAATAATAATATATTATCAAATGTTAATCATTATATACTAATATGTATGATAGAAAATAATTAATATTTAACAAATAATAATGATGATGATCAATATAAATAATATTTATGAAATCATCATCGACATATGAAATGGGGTATGTTAATCGTATCGATTGACGTAGAGGGGGTTATGTCGATCCCACACACACACACACATCATTTTGAAGGGAAATATGGAGATATAGAGAAAACAATATAAGAAGGAAGGTTGTAGATTTCCCTGCATACAAATTGAGCAGAGGAAAGACGATAGGTGATAATTAAGTCACACTGGGCATTAAAAGTAATGCCAAGCAAACCCAAACAATATTGCCACCTTGGAAGACAAGAAACATAAAAGTAAATCGAACTTCCCTTGAGTACTAATCATTGCCAAGTTTGGCAAAATATTTAATTGCTTGTTGGATCGGTTACAAAGCATTATTTAGACGAATAAGGAAGCATGAAGGCTGCCACGGGGATAAGGGGAGGCTTGAGGGTAGTGGCTCCCAGTCATTCAAATAAAATGGAGGTTGTACTGAAAATAAGCTTTAAACTGTTCTCGTACCTATATGTTTCCCTACCATTACATATTGTTATTAAATATTGTACACCGAAAACCCATTACAAATAATATATATTGACAAGGATGATATATAAATTAGAGTTGATTTAAATCATATTAACATTACAAATAAGCGAATAGAAATTTGATTAATAAATATGATATACATATAGGTGCTTATGGAACACACTACGTATGCATAATCTCTCTATATATAAATAAATGTATATAGAATACATTTATATTCTTTCTATACGAATGTATATAACTTGTAATGCAAAGGAACTAAAAGATGTTTATAGTCAATTACCTTATTTTCTTACTATGCTCCGAGGAGTTGATAGATGGTGTTGTTTAGGGAAAGGCAGAGTACAACCATAAAATATATTGGTGTCAAGTGTCCTACGACAAGTAAATAAATGCTCTCCTTAGGATAGGCATAGGAGGGAAGTAAGGAATCAAGGTTAAAACATGTTATTACTAGAAGCACTATGTGTGTGTGTGTGTGTGTGTGTATTTTATAACTAATTATGTTGTTTGCGTAGTAATGGATGTTTAATTTTGGTTATTGACAACCTCCGAGTTGGGGTCATCACATTTAGGGTTTTGCTACCATTTATATGCATTTCATGACCTCTAGAGAAGTGATTGAAGATTGGTGTCCACGCTACATGTGCTACTATGCTGATTTCACTACCAATTCAGTCTATGTCACATTTTCTAGGTATGTTTGAATAGATATGGAATGCTATTTGATGATTTGGGTTGCTCTTACATTTGGGAAAATAGGATCAAAAATAAGATTTGAAATTTTATCCCTCATATAATTATGAGTTTCGTCACTTTTCTAAGTTGTTAAATTGCTACAAGTTACTTTGTTCTCTACACTTTGTTTATCATTTCAAAAACATTGCAAAACACAAAAATAAATAAAAAATTCATCTTGGAAACCATGAATATCCCATTCAAAAGTCTCCTCAACTAGTTTATCAACCATTAAAGAAATATGCAAAATCTTTAATGAAGTCTGCCACAAGAATGATACAAAATGAAGCCAAAACCATGCAAATATCAAAACCCACTTTGAATCCCAAGTTGGACACCCAAAACCAACATTCAAGGAAGAAATTTCTTCAATGCATGTACTGGTGCAAGGGCACCTAGGTAGGCTCATGGAAGACCTAGGGCTCCTAGGATATTTTGGCTTTTAGTGGTGCTAGCCACACCACTAGGTGAATAATAGGGCTAGCCTAGTCCTAGGTTGAGGTGAGTTAAGGTGAGCAAGCCTCATAAGGCCTAAATTGCTCATAGTTGCTTAATTAGGTCCAATAAAGCATCTTTGTGTTTTGGAGGGTAGGATGGCCAAAGTGATGGTTTAAGGTCCTTTTTACTTGTATTTAGTCCATTTAAGGCTTTTGGTAAAGTTTAGTAGCCATTGGATCAAGTTTGAAGGTCAAACTCCAAAAGATGTAAAAATTGCTCAAAAAGTGTCAATGTTGTCATTGACAACATTGACAACTTTTTGTTGCATTTGAGCAACTTTTCCGTTGGAGCTTGGTAACTATCTGAAGCAATTGGGATAGGATTTGGGATGTGTTTACAAGGCCATCCTCGACCTTTTTGCAGGGTTGGAAGTTGGAACAATTTTGGGTGTACAGACTGAACAAGTAGTTTATTATTACAGTTCTTGTTTTATGAGCATTTTTGGTACTTTTATGGATTGAGATTGTATTGGTAGTATGTAGATGTGTTAAGAGGGATTCATTCTAAGGTTCTTTGCATCATTAGTTTGTGATTTTGTAAGTTTCTTGTTGCCTAAATAAATTATTTTGTTTTCTGTCTACCTGTTGTTCTGAATCAAGTAATAGAGCGAAATGGGGTCATAGCTCCTCTTCCCACTGTAGGATCTATACGGTCTCTTGGGATTAGAAGGATGATTCCTTGTACATACTGTACAGTGAAGAAGGTGCCCTGGGAAGCAAGGCAAGTGTTTTTGTGGTGATGCCCTAGGTGATCCAGTGATGCATGGCAAGGGATCACAATACGCAACAGAGGCATTTGCAGTGATTGAATGTCTGAAATACTTCAATCAAAGTGTGGAATGTGATAGGAGAATGTGTGTAGAAACCCCAACTGAAGTGGGAAGCATTGGTGAATAGTTTAAGGTGGGTAAAAACTCATTTCTTGCCAGACTGGTTCAAATTCTTGCAAAACCCTGATTTTGAGGCACTATTATAGGAAGTGTTGTATGGACAACTTGGGAGCCTGAGACCACAAGAATCTATTAGTACTCTGAAAAGGGTGTCTGAATCCATGGTTAGTTCATCTCCTCATTAAGGACTTTTCCAAGATATTCTTGTTTTACATCAAATGGAGGGCTAATTGCTTGTAGCCTTTTTGGAAGCAATTTTGAGCAATTTGATGTGTTTCTTAGAACTCGATTAGGGTTTCAGTTCCAATGGGTGTGGTAAGTCTTGGAGAGTGTCCTGGTGCCTTGTCAGATGTTCATGTCTTCATGTGGGATGTTGGTTATGAAGTTGGGGTTGATTGTGGAGTTAGAGAAGAGGAAGCAATAAGGCCAAAACAAGATCAGAATGTTGTAAAGGAGTGTTTGTTCTACCTAGTTGGTGTGCACTAGTTGAATGGATTACGACCTCTTAGTTAGGATCCTAAGGTGAGTAGGGTAACCAGCAACCCTATTAGGTCAAGAGAAAGACCTAAGGAGACCCTAGAAGAAGCTAAGGTAGGAGCAAGACTGGTTGTCACATCATGTACATCCCTTGGCTAGGTCCTATGTTTCTACTTCATAGGGAACCTTGCCATTTCAAAACTGCCAAAAGCCACATAAAGCCAAAAAACATTCCAAAGGGGAATCCCATGCCCAAGTAGGGGAAATTATTAATATTAAATGTATTTGGTGATGGTTTCATAGTTCTTGTATAGAAGAACAATTTAATTATTTTAAGAAATCTCTGCACCTCCCAACACGAATTTGCCACTTTTCACAGTTGAATTTTCTTTGCACAATTTTAAGTTCACACCTTGCAGATTAAGCAAAACAATAACTGTAAACCATTGGAAACAATTGTTTCCGTGTAATTAATTTTAGATATCGTTCAATCTGATGAAGACCAGTTGATTGATTTGATAACAAGAATATAGAATAAGAGTTAACAAAGGCGAGTAGACAATGTCTAAATGGATGATGGTTAAAACCAAAATGATCTTCAATAGAAAGTTACCTCTTTCAATGCAGTTGGAAAATTGGCAACTGTTCGTGAATAAGCACAAAGTCTCTCTTCCAAACCTGGATCAAAAGATATTTCCTTCTCAGAGGCAGCAGCTGATGCTAGTTCCTTGATCAGGCTGATAACCTACAAAGTAAATATAATATATTGGCGAATATAAATAAAACATTGATTATAGGATACTTGCAAGCAAATGCATGAGCACATGATAGCACCAGGCAATCATTAGGATTTAACAAATTGTGGTCAAAATTCCTCCGTAGCTTAGTCCTTGGCTAAACTTACATATAAATCAAGAGCAGTCACAAGAGTAAAATATTCGTAACAAACACACAGAGAATCAGGAGGTCAGGAATCCAAACATTGTAATTGAAACCAAAAATACAGATGTGGCCAAAGGGAAGGATGTGAGGGAGAGAAGGTGTGTTGAGGAAGCTAGATCTATTGGTAGAGCTCATTTCAATTGAGCTTCCAAGAAGTTGAAATATCTTGCCAAGGGTACCTTCTATAAGATCATCCCTTTAAAACAATTTGTTTCCAAAACACAAGCAAACAAATCTAATACTTCAAGGAAGCCCAGGCTGTGATAATATCCTTTTTGTGGCCCTTAATTCAAAGGTGGGATTATTAGAGTTAATTGGAAAAGAGGCAAGTTGTCACTTGGAAAAAGGGTAGCAGTACAAAGATTGTTTGGGAACATATTTGGGCATCACATGCCATTTTCTATTATGACTGAGAGTGCTTTTGGCACTATTCAACAACCACAAGTTCCTATTTTTTCATCTAGCATCAAGACCTAAGAGGAAATGTAGGGTTACAAGTTCTTCTCCTGGCTCAATGGAAAATATATCTAATGTACTATTGGGAGACGAGGCAAATGATGCCAGTAACAAATTCCCATTCCACATTACTCATTTTCTTTATTAAAAGGTGGTTGTGGCTAAGATTACAAGAGTGGGGCCTTCATATGTACCAGCCAAGGAGATGAAACTAAGGACCACTATCTTGCGTAAGAACTATCCTAGCATTCACATTTTAGAGGTTGTGGCCAACATTATAGAAGCAGAACCTCCATATGTGCCACCACAGGAGAGAAATTTGGAAACTCCTATCTTTGATAAGAACTATTCCAGAACATTCTTGTGGAAAAAATGAAAGGTGAATAGGTCATTATTATAATGGAGGGGTGGTCAAACATCAAGCATTCTCCACTCATCGACATCATGGTGACATGTATAGAAGGCCCTTCCTTAGGGTTGTTGATTGCTCAAGACACCACAAACATGTGAAGTTTCAATTTCACAACCTTGGAGATGTTATTAAGGAGGTCAGCCTTCAGAATGTGGTGTGGATTGTTACAAATGTGACCTATATAAGCAAGGCAAGAAGGAAGTTGGTTGAAAGGACTTATAAAACATAAATATTGGACCCCTTGTGTGTGTTCCATAACCAATGCACTTAAGAGCATGTTGTAAATAGATTAGAACAAACAAGTCATACTTGATGCAGGAGCTATGCACATGCTTGCCTGCAATCACTGCACACTGCATGCACTATTCCATAACTTCTTCAAGAAGGGATTTCATAAACTTGTTGAGACCAAATATGTCTCATACTTCTTTGTGTAGTTAAAGATAAAATGTCAGTCTCACCTCTATGTAGACCAGTTTATGTAGACTATATGATTGGATGGATTCAGGCCCATTCTAATAACTTCTTGATTAAATTTTAAATTAAAAATCACCTTTGAAGGTCTGCATCTCCCAGAAAGAGTTTCTGTTCAAAGATAATCCTTATATTATGTGATCGAGAATCATGACCCAAAATTGACTCATCCAATTCCATTTTGTTTTGAGCATAATGTTTGTACAGTCACTGTTATTGCTCTGTCAGAAAAAAACATATTAAACAAAACACGACTATAAAAATTTCTTGCTATTTTGACAATAAAAACTAACCTCATTGCGATACACTTTTTCCACTATCCCCACAGTAGCACCTGGGTGACGAGCTCCTACTAGCATGAAAGCTGAAATCCATATAAGCTTCTCCAGCATCAACTTTTCAAAATTCTCCTTGTCCGGAACCTGAAGTTAAATACCATTTAATTTAATCTTCATCCAAAATTAAAAGATGATATGAGAAGTTGTCTACAACAACTAGAAATGTGATATCACATAAAAATGTTGTTGCCCATACGTTCTTTCTAATATTTAGTCCTAATTATTCAAGACAGTTAAAATTCTATTAGTCACATCTTGAAATTGGTATTTATTTGCTCTATAGTGACATCTAATTAATTGACTCTTGCTACATATAAATATATTCAATCTTGGAACAAGGTATAAGATGTTTTTTACCAAATTGTATGAGCTAAGCAAAGATATTAATGGCCACTTACTGATAATGGGGCAGATTTGTCATTATAAAGAGACTGCTTATGTACAAGACCCAATTGCTTGAGACTGTCAAAAGTCCTTCAAAATAGGATAAGAAAAAGTAGTGAATTCGCTCAGAACTTTTTGGGAGGAAAATGAAAAAAGATTGTGGTAGTTTCAAGTCTTGGTTTCCATTTCCTCAGGATTTTGATTTTGATCTGTGTAATGTCCCCCTTTTAGCATGGCCATGATAGTGGATGGATTTAGCCTATTATTGGGTTCTTGTACCTTAACACTGGTGATTAGAGGACCTTGTTGAGGCTTTTGGCTCTATTTGGTGGGACTTACTATTTATAGTAAGTCAATGGATGGTTCCAATGAGCTTAGAGGAGTTAGAGGAGTTGAATGATGCTCTCAGTTTTTATTTTTGGCTTGTGGTTTGGGTAAAACACTTCATCAGGTCCATTCATCGTCTTTCTTCATTAGGATCACTCATGTGCTGTCAAATTTCGATTCTAATGCTTCTTCAATCATTTTTGTAGGACGGGTGAATTATGATTATTATTTAATTAAATATGTTGAGGTTGCCATTTTTGCTGGTATTGTATATTGGCCACATTAGTGTTATAGCTCAAAACCAGGTTGGAAAGTTTTAAGTCTTGGGCACAAGAAACAATGACCTTGTGTGTAAGAATATCATAATATGGTTGAAAAGGTCATTTTTCGAACCAAAGGAAATTAATAAATTGTATTATTCAAATATGTACCTAAGTATAAAGCAAAGGGATTTTAAGTGAAAGGTGTCTTGAAAAAGTCATCTTTTTGTATTATAAAAGAAATGCTTTGTGAGAAAGGAATACATTAAATTTCTTATGTTATTTGATAACTTTGTGCTTGGAGGAGATTGAAACAAGGGTTTCAACATTGTTGGAGAATTGCAAGTTCTTCACCATTCCAGCACATTGAATCTGTAAAACACCAGGTGAAACTATGTTTTATCTACTAAGTATTTGATCTGCATTCTTTTTCAGAATTAAATGGTGTTGATATATATCATTCAATCATATCTACGACTATGTTGGAGGTAGAAGGGTTTTAATTCAGCATGGATATTTCTCTGCAAGCATACCACAAGTTTTAGTGTCATTTTGAAGAGGTTTGCAGTGGCAGCAATCTGCATTACATAGCTGCAATTTCATTCCTTAGACCTGCATTCCAATCCTATGTGTTGCGTTTGGTTTGTTGGCAGCATTCACCATTTACTGGCTGCATATTTCCTACTTTTGTAGCAGCGTTCCATGCATTGGGATCTGAAATCTTCAGAATAAGGAGAATGTGGTCTATCCTGAAGTTGTGATTAATAATTTGGGTGTTATATTACAATTGGAGACTATATTAGTTATTGCAGGTCAATTCCAGCTTCAAGTTGAATCTCCTATATGATCCAGGTTCTATAAATAATTAATTTGTTGGTAGAAGTATGAGCTTTGTCAATATCTGTTGTTGACCAATTGCAAAATGAAGCTAGTGCACAAGTTAGATTGCATGCCAAATGTTTTGTAAAAATGTCGTTTGTTGTAGATGGATATTTGTTTTTCCTAGGATGCATGTGAAGTGTTTGACATAATATCAATTCATTGCTAAAGCTGATTTTAGTCACTCATATGTATGAGAAAGGTTGAAAACAAGATAGAATATTATCTCTACTACATTGTTAATCAATTGTGCATCATTAGAAGTATACAGAACACCATTTGCAGCATACAAACTCATAACAAAACAAACTTAAAAAAAGAACAGTAGGTAAAGACTTTGTAGGACAACAGTTTTGGAATGAAAAAATTTAGATTTGAGTTTCCAGAGTTAGAACCAACAATGGTTCTTACAGTGGTATCAAAGCGGTTTCTTGCATTCTTGTGCGGTAAGAAAAAGATTATTATTTGGTCCTGTTGGTGTTTATTCATTGACCAGAACACTTGCAATTATTTCAGTTATGGACAAATACAGGAAATCCACTCATATGGAAACCAACTGAATAGAAGGGGTAATCTCAAGGAGCAAACAAATGCCCTGATGGAAAGTATGGAAAACTTAGACAAAATCAGAAAAGGACGCATGCATTAATCTCGAATCCAATAACTCTAGATAATTGTGCAAGGTATATGGTTTCCATTTTTTAAAAGTCTGCCGCACTAAGAATGCAAGAAGAGAAATTTGAGTTTTTCACAGGTGAGACATCAAGAAGTCTTCACCATGAGTTTTCATCAGCTGGTGATCATGGTGAAGATGATCCTATGCTTAGTGGGGCAGCCACGAGTCCATCTTGCGTACATGGTTTTGGTGACTCTTCCCAATGACACGTAGATATGACCGATTTTCTACAGAAGAGCTACACCGAGTCTCAGCATCTTAATGAGACCAAAGTTAGTGAAAAGGAAAATAATGATGACATGTTCCCTACCATTAATGGCAGCCTCACTCCAATTAGTGGTTATGATGGCAACACTTGCTCACCAATGAGCATTCAACCGAGCGGTTCAAGCTCCTACCTTGATATTCTCATAGAATGTACATGCCAATATTAAAGATATTTGGATAGGTTGATTTGGATGCAACATCTCCTTTCTATAGGCTATGTCGACACTTTTCAATGTTAGGCACGTGCAACACGACAAGCATTGCCACTAGAATGATAACCTATTTCTGTCACATTTTGTCAAACAAACGTGCAAGCTTTAATTGGCAATGATGTTTGAAGTGATTCTTGTTCAATTTGATTGATCTTATGATGAAATCGCATTTCTTGAAGGGGGCATATGAAGACATTCCACGTGCTTCAATTATGCCTCTGCATTAGTATGAACATTGGTCATGATTGGATGGTCTCTAATCAAAGACCATTGACCAAAGCTTGATAGGTGCCAATAATCCAAAGAAACGTGAATTGGAATCGGAACGGAATCGGCAAGGCCGAATCGAATCGTGAATCAGCAATGAATCGGCGATGAATCGGCAAATTTGAAAAAACCCTTTAAATTTAAAGATTTTAACAATTTAAAACTTATTTCATGCACCCTTTATTGAATATAACTTAAGCACACTATAACATCATCAAATAGAAGTTAAAACTTAACATACATAAACATGGAACATAAAATCCATCACATACGTAACTATGTTATCTAAAATGTAAATTATAGGCTAGCTGAAGTAAATAGAAATCAAATGATCATAATGATTTAAATCATAGAATGTATGTAAGATGATCCATAAGACATCAAATCATAAATTTATGTAAGAATCTAAGATGAAGATCCATGAAAGTTTGAAACATATGTCTATCAATGATTCAGTATCAATATCTGTAAACAAAATATAAAAACAAGGCTCCAGCTCAAGCCTCAGGCTCATAGTCATCATCATCCTCAACATCATCCTCAAGCTCGGCTACAGCCTCAGCCTCAGCCTCTAAGTATCCAGTCTGCCTAGTAGCAAGGCGTCTAATGTAGGTCCTAGAGGACTGTCGAGCCATATCTCCCGCATATAAGATGGGCTCACGAATGTCGCTAGGGCCTGTGTCTGTGCATGCACGTGTGCGTCTACCAATGCCTGAAGAACGTGCTCTAGCTGCCTCAGCCTCTATATCCACCTGGTCAATCCACGCACGGTCTTCCTCAATGAAGACTGGATCTACAACCTCTGTGAGCCACTCTGATTCTGGATCAATCTCCTCCAGAATGATCGGAGAGGAGTCAGTGCCCAAAATCTGTTTGATCCTAAGACGGAGGTTGTAATGAACGAAGACAAGATCATTCAACCTCTGCACTGTCAACCTGTTTCTCCTCTTCGAGTGGATGTGCTCGAACATGGACCAACTACGCTCACATCCAGAAGCGCTGCTTGGCTGACTCAGAATACGAATGGCAATTTTTTGAAGTTTTGGGGTTGTGGCCCCAAACATTTGCCACCATCTATCTGAAATAAGGGAAAATAAAAATAATTAATCTCATTTACAAATTACAAATTACAAGTTAACTCTAAAATTACATAATCAACTTTAAGTTTAGAATCTAGATTCATGAACATTGAATATATTATTTAATTTTTACCTGGCTGTATTGTTTCCCGAGCATCTATGGCTTCCCTGCTAGAGAAAAGTGGCCCTTCTTTATTATTGAACTTATCAAGCTCAATAATTGCAGCACTACTATCCTCATCAGTAGTCAACCTCTGGATCACTGTATATAATCCGGTGAGAACCTCCTCATCCGCCTTGAAGTCAGGACGGAAACGAAATGCCGAATTCAAAAAGTAAGCTGCTGCATGGATGGGTCTGTGGAGCTGATTCTGCCATCTCCTACCAATGATGTCCCAAATAGGGGCATACTTCTCCTGCACTCCTGCATACTGAGCTCTAATGGCCTCCTTGGCCCTATCCATGCCCTCATATATGTAGCCCATAGAGGGCTTCTCCCCATCAGCAGTTCGTAGGAGAGATACAAGAGGCTCAGTGGCCTACATATAAAGTAAAACAAAAATTTGAGTCAAAACTTAAACATAGAATAATTCATTAATATAACTTAAGGTAAAACTAAATCATTAAACAATTAGCATAGTAAACTGTAAAATATCAAATGTTAAATTGCAATAAAATTACCTTAAGGATTTCTCTAGCAAGTTTCCAAAAACCATCATCATCAAATATGCAATCCACCACATCTATCCTTGCAGTGGTCGTAGCATAGGAAGATGAAATCCACTCCTGCCCAACAAATATGCTCCTCAAATCATCCCTTGATGTCAACAAGGACTGCAAGGTGATGAAATTCGAGGCAAACCTCGTGATCCCTGGACGAGCTAACTCTTTGTCTCCTGTGTACTTCCTCATTGTGCTAAGGACAAATGAATGATTATAAATAAACTTGCATATGTTTTTTGCTCTTTCCACACATGACTTGACCCACTCAAGTTTGCCAATTTCCTCCAACATGAGGTCAAGGCAGTGTGCTGCACAAGGGGACCAAATTATGGTGGGGTGCCTCTCCATCAAAAGTTTGCCTACAACAATTTTAAGATAATTAGAAATTCAAATTTCAAACATGTTAGAACTTAGGAAACTTAGAAATTCTAAGTTAGAATTAGAAAAAGTTCAAAATTCAAATAAATTTATTTTCAAAACTTAAAAAGTTAAAAGTTTACCTGCAGCAACATAACTTGCTGCATTATCCGTCACCACTTGCACCACATGTTGTTCCCCCACCTCTGCTATAACTTCCTCAATAACCTCACATAAGTATGTGGCA
Organism: Cupressus sempervirens; assembly: GCA_028749045.1. Taxonomy (NCBI): domain Eukaryota; kingdom Viridiplantae; phylum Streptophyta; class Pinopsida; order Cupressales; family Cupressaceae; genus Cupressus; species Cupressus sempervirens. The sequence goes on from CM053787.1 coordinate 991,488,422, forward strand.
TTTTTTACATGAGCAGAAGCATCAATGGATTTGAGGAACATGGTATATCCTACAAGTAACAAAACAACGAATTATAATTACTATTAGCAATCAACAAATCAAAATTTGAAATAGACAATCACGATTCAAAATTATGTATGTAGGAAAGTAGAATGATCAATCACCTCCATAGGATACAAGAAAATTGAGGAGTGTTCTTCCCCTCCTATCTGTCCAACCATCAGTCATGATGGTGCAACTCTTTTCGATCCACTCCTTTCGGTTGCCCTCAAGCTCATGCCTCATATCCTCAACCATTTCCTCCAGGAGGTATCCACTCAACTCAACCTCAGTTGGGGCTTTAAACCCTGGACCACAAATGGTAACTGCATCTATCATGTTCTGCCAATAAGGAGTCCTGTCACAAATAGATAATGATATTGATTAGAAATTTAGATGTCAAAAACTAAAATCATAAAACAAGTAGATATAATTAAAGTTTTACTTTTACTTTTAACTTTAACTTTGAAGATAACAAAGAAAAAAGAATCAATTACCTGGCTGCAATAAATGGAATGTTGCAAAAGTGCCAGAATTTGCAAATCTCTTTTCTGGCAGCATCATGAATCTCCTTGTTCAAACCCATGCCCTCAAGCGTGGGTTGGGAGCCAGGAGTAGTGCGGGGCACAAAGTAACTATCCATTCTGCTTTTCCGCACTCTAGGCCGCAATAGGTTGGTGTTGGACTCTGTCTCAGTATGAGACCGACTACCACTAACACTCACATGAGCACTAGCACTAGGATGAAAAGGAGGCCTAGAAGAACCCTCTCCAACACAACCTACGGATGCGGAAGCTGATGCAGATGCACTTGCAGATGTAGATGCAGTTGCGGATGTGGGAGCACGGGAGCCAATACCTCTTAACCCTTCAAGTTGCATTTTCTTAGTCAACTTGTCTTGTTCAATTTTTTCTAATGCCACTAAACAAAAGCGTTTTGCCTCAGCGGTTTGATGAGTGCAAACTGTGACATCATGGCCAGGTATGCCAGCAATGTGGTATTTCAATCTATAGATACCTCCCGAATTTATTTTTTCTTTGCAAAATATACATTTTGTTTGATATTTGGTTCTCCCAAGAAACTCTTCATTATATTTCCAGCATTCATCTTTTTTACCCATTGTGGAAATTGGAAAATGAAAGCAAAGGGCTGCTGCAATAAAAAAATTCATGTAAAAAATCAAAGTTTGCAACTAATAAACAAAAACTACAAAACAACAAACCCTAGTTTGCAATTTAGTAAAAATAAAAAACATTCAAGATTTGGAAATGAACACTAAAAAAATTTAACAAAAAATGCATACTACACTAACATGCAAAAAAAAAACAACACTTACCTCTTGCAAATGAGTTGAGGAGTGTTGATATTGACTCCTTAATGCTCCCAATGCAATTTATGGCCTCCCCAAATGGACTTTTGATCTCTTTGGTGCTCTTCCTTCTTGCCGGTTGGAAACCTATGGATTCTCTTTTCTCTTCTTCTCTCTCACTCTTCCTCTCTTCTACTCATACTAAGCAAATAGAAGGCTCTTTAGGGTTATAACAAAGAGGAAAGTCAACTTAGAAAGCAAATAAAACATGGGTTTTTTTTTTTAAATTGAACTTTCTATCCTTGCTGCCGCGGCCGATTTCTGGAGATTCACGATGGCGATTTTGGCGATTTTTGCCATGAATCGCCGATTTTGGCGATTCAGGCGATTCACAAGAAAAAATCGCCACCAGCGATTTCCGATTCCAAAAAAATCGGGAGCCATGAATCTTATCGTGATTTCGGCGATTTCATGGCGATTTTTGGAACTATGCAATAATCTATGATGAAGCCTTTATCCTTCATAGGTCACGAGGCAGGAGATTACCACAATGGTCAATCAAACTTTTCATCAAAGTTGTGTTATGTGTCATCATTGGTTGTATTGTGTTGTTTCAATATTGACAAATCTAATATTTAAGATAATCAAGGCTTCTAATGAAAGACACATAAGACCGTCCAACTCTGTGAGAGAATATCTGAAAGATCACTACCATCAATAAGAGATGTCTTCCCTAATCAATTCCCACTATTACAAACCTTTTTCTCATCACGAGGTTGGTCATTAAAATCATTTCATTGCAACAAGCATTCTGAGAATTATAATTCAAAAAACTAATGAGTTCATGTAACCGCTTCTTCAATGTGGTGATATAAGGTTTCAAAAGCTTAGTTTTAGAGCATTCAAAATCAGTTTGCTTGATATTTTAGCACAAATAACCTTCAAATTTGTTGATGTTTGGTGGCTTCAGTTGGATAAACTCATGAGACTAAATTGAAGTTACATATATGTGATCTATATGTGTGTGTGTGTGTGTGTGTGTGTGTGGTTAATTACATAAAAAAAATTATATATATATAAAATTATGTTGTTATCATTTTAATAAATAGACATGTCCCATGAAGGGATATGTCTCGTCTTAATATAATCTCAATAAATAAGAGGTCGCTGCCATTTGGAAAACACATTCCAAACATTATAGCAGTGCTATTAGATTTGCAGCAATCCTCAAAAAAATAACATGGTATCAGAGCCAGGTTGCAAATGTAAGAAAGAAGAAAAGACCAAATTATTGATTTGGCAAAAACATAAACGAAGATATTATACATCCAAGAGAAGCATTTTTGTGGGCCTTTGCTCTAATATCCAAGAAAATTTGCACTACTCTATCTTCGCCAACAGGCCTCGCAGCAAAGACAATACTGTTAATTTGAAGCCCATGATGAACTTAGATTGATATTAAGGAATTAAAGACTGCGAAAGAACAATATCTGGAAATAGAGAAGTGTAAGGTACGTATCATCAAGCCAAGTGATAGGTTTCTTTAGGTTTCTTTTTTTTGGGATAGGAAAAGCTCGCAGCAAAGAATAAGTGTTTTCCTTGGTTGTACGGGAAAAGAAACATTTTCCCAAGATTCAATGGAGGAATTTACACAAATGTGAATCGTCACATCATATTTTGAGGGTTGTCAAAATTTGTAATGAGCCAATTGATGTAAGAGAAATGGCTGCTTGTTCTCATGAATATAGGCTTTGTAACTCATGTTTTGCTTCGTCATTATCTGCCAAGTTTATCGAGCATCTTACATGAAAGGAGTCAGAAGCGGAAAATATATAAAGGCCAACAACAACTTGGCAATTGGATGAGGAACACAGGGATGGATAAGAAAAAAAGAGTTTTAACACAATGACATTTGCAAGGTCATGGATTACCAATCATACACAGATCTTATAGGAAAGGGTATTGAAGAATAAACTTGATATACACATCAAAAGAGTTATACAAAAGAAACAATATTGGTCTTGAGAAGCCAATCAATCTTGAAGGAGGAAGGACAAGCACTGTGTACACCATTAATCGAAACACGAGGATAGTAAGGCCGATCACAAGAAAACCGTGTGGACAACTGATTTGAAGCCCAAGATCATTAACCTGTCTAGGGTGGTCCTTATAATAGTAATATCCAATCATCAGACCCCATGCATACTAAGGTAAATTATGGTAAGTAAATTAAAATTTCCTTGCATTATTGAACTAAAATATTAAATGAAGGGCGAGCGCTTGTGATATTCCAAGTCACCAAAAGGGGTAGCATGTAAAAATGCCACATGTATGAGAGGAACCCATCAACCAAATAAGAGGAGGTATACTTTGAGTTATTAATTTTATTTTATTGTTATTATAAATATGGTAAACTAATTTAAGTATAAGAAATAATCGATGTGATTATAACAATATCTAAAATACAATTAATTCATCATGAATCAAGTATAGAATCAAAATTCTAGTGTTCTTCATAATATTAATATTATTATTGAGAATAATTATTAAAGGTGATTTTTATTAAAGGAGTCCGTCGACCACAAACATTATGTCCGTTACAAACTATCTCCCCATCGGCTATAGAATACAGAAACACCGACGACAATCATCCCGTCGGCTACAGAAACACCGATGACAATCACTCCATCGGCTACAGAAATACCGACGACAATCCAGTCAGCTGACATTACTATAAGAGCTATTTGCCTTGATCTTTTCCTCTGAGTATTTTCTTGAAGAAAAAGGGAGATTGATATCAGATTTTGAGGGAGTCTGACACTTTTTCAAAGATAACTTTGGATGATCAGCTTAGATGATTGATATTCAGAGGGAGTTCAACAGTCCATGTATGTGATTGCATGATTTAATGGACCTACCCTCTGTGTACATCATGAGGAAGTGACGACTTCCAAATGATTATCAATTGTATTTGGAGAAGTTATTGAAAGGTGATGATCTTACAATAACTTAATTTTCTATGATGATGGATATCTTATGATATGCAGATCATGATAGATTATATTGTGCATGATAGATGTTTATATGGTATGCATTATGAGAATGTGTGTGCAAATACCTTATAAAAATTTTGAGTACATGGTGAATGTGTAATATCCCCATCATAAAATAAATTATTAATCAAAATTTTGTTAATAGGCCGATTGATTTAGTATATCTCGGACCCAATTTTGTTTTAGTTTCCATTGGTAAGTGTTGTCGTCCGCTATCTTTGTACTCCCCTCGAAAAGGTTTTTCCCGACGAGTATTTAAGCATGGCTTGTAAGTAGTTGTAGGTATGTGATTTTGATTATTTTCTTTGTACTACGAATTCCTGTCGAAGTTCTCTATTGTTCGCCATTTCAGAAGTGAAAGATCTTTCCTACTTGGCTAATTCCAATTTCGGTGGGATTCAACCCTCACCCTATTTCATCGCTTGTAATATTTCGCTCAGATCTGGCACATCGGAGCACCATCATATTGCGAATTGGAAAAACCATTGTGTTTAATTTGATCAACTCTCTTGTATTGAGTAATTCAATCTCTTTGTTTATTTGCATTAAATCTCTCTGTTGTCACAGCATCCGTTCTACCCCCTTCTCCATTGGTCTACAATCACCGTACACCCCCAGATTCAGAAATCACCCCGTATGGCCTCCTGCCAGCATCCATATCCAGCCACTACCAAGCCTACAGTACGGCCTTAGCATCTCACCTCCATGTATGGCCTTAACCGTACGACTTGCCTATTACCGTCATCACATACCCTATTACCCTCATCACATATCATATGGCCTCCCTGCAACCCCTTTCGTACGCCATTCAGCATTCTGTAACTTGCAATCAAATACACAGGACAAAGGAAACATTACAGTGGTATCAGAGCTTCAATCCTGCCAGCTTATGGATAGTGAATGAGAGTTTATAGCCAGAAGAGAAGAAGATCTCATTCGATTGATAGAATGGCGGAAGAACTAGCACCCACGGCTGTCGAACTCGTGGCGCTACTAAGAGAACTTGAGAGGAATCAGGCACAAATCAACGATAGTCAGCGACTCATGGAAGAAACTCTCAAGAAATTGCTAGACAATAAAGTATCGAATGAACAAAATGGTCACAATGCGGACTCAGCGTCAGGTAAAGCAAACCCCCATCTAGAACGCTCATGACCTTCCATGTCATCTTTTCCCCCTCAGACGGAGGCACCACACGGATGGAAGCAGAGAAAATTTGAGGAAGTTCAGGAACAGTTGAGAGAAGACTAGAAGAATGTGAATTTTGAGGAAGATATATCCTACAAAGACTACGCAGATCTGAAAATGAGATATTTGAAAGGCAGAAACTGAGGATATTTTAACGATGATCTTAGAAGAAGGTTGAGTAAAGTAAATTTGTCTCCATTTGATGGATCCGGATCCATATCTGCGCAAGCATGGGTAAGAAGGCCGATACTTACTTCCAGCTTAATCCTATGCCAGAAGAAGAAGCAATTAAATTTGTGACATTACACTTGGAGGAAGTAGTGCATGAATGGTGGCATCACAACACCATCACACTAGGGTATGACCAAATAAATACCTATGCAGAATTCACTGAGAGATTGATAGATCAATTTGATGGTAAAGATCCGGAACTTAATTTCAAAAAATTGGCACAACTGAAGCAAATTGAATCGGTTGACTAGTACATTACGGAATTTCAGAAACTCTATGTTTTGGTCACGGACATTTCTGAAAGAAGACGGATAGTGTTTTTCATGGATTGACTGACAAAACCACTGGAGAGTTGGGTTAAAGGGTTCAATATTGCCACCCTATTGTAGACCATCAAGAAGGCTCGGAGTATGGCATCATCAACGACGTCATCCTCTCGAGGGTACTCACATTCCAAACCGTCAGTGTTTCCGAGGGACAAAGATAATAAATCTCTACCGCAGAAGTTGTCATTGGATGAAGCTACCAAATAAGAGCTCTGAAGGAAGAAATAATGTTTCAAGGGACCATGGGAACTTAGGCATAGATACCTTGGGAAAGGAAAAATTCACTACATTGAAGTCGTGTCCGATGATGAGGACGAACAAGAAGAACTACCCTCTGAAGACAACCATCCCCATAAGGACACCAAAATGGTTTATCTAAATTGTATGGAGAGTATTGCAACTTTGGTATGACGCAAAGGAACTATCGCCTTAGCCAGGAAACCAAGGTGTACTGTGTTTCATGTACCCTTCAAGGACAAAGGGTCATGGTAATGCTCAATAGTGGAGCCACTCTAAATTTCATAAAGTCATCTTTGGTGAAACGGAGAGGTCTACCTACTGAGATGCACACAAGATTCGAGGTCAAGGTCGCCAGAGAGACACTTGCCTTGTATTCACCTTGTTCCCCAACTGAGTATCATTATGGTGAACCACACTATGGCAAATGATTTCTTTATAGTAGACCTAGATGATATGGAGATTATTTTGGGTATATAGTGGATGGAGACACTTTATGAGTACACTCAGAGCTTCAATCAAATGGACTTCACTTTTGTTGTCAATGTGATGAAGGTTGTTCTATGTAGAATGGCCAATGAGGGACCAAAGGAAGTTTCAGCAAATCGGATGGAGGCAATCTTTCAGCATGATGACATTACATGGGCTGCACACTATTTTGTTTGGACAGAACCCGTAAAAGGACAACGGACACCTCACCAGGATGACGATCTTCAAAATATCTTTAGTGCTCATGATGAAATTTGTATGGACATTCCTCACGGCATACCCCCCCATCATCAGTTTGAACATACTATCGAGTTAGAAGTAGGCGCCAAGCCAATCATAACCACGCCCTACCATCATCCCAAGAAATTCAAAGATGAGATTGAAAAAACAATTCAGAAACTGCTTGAGAAAGGACGGATTTGTTCTAGTTCTAGCCCTTTTGCATCATCAGTGGTATTGCTTAAAAAGGACAGGATGATGCGCATGTGTGTGGACTACCGTACGTTGAACAAAAAGACGATAAAAATAGATATCCTATTCCGAGGATCGATGAGTTGCTGGATGAATTACATGGCACGGTTTATTTTTCAGAGATAGATCTTCGTTGCGGATGCCATCAGATCCGCATGAGGGAAGAAGACGTGGAGAAGACGATCTTTCGTTATCACTACAGGCATTATGAGTTCTTGGTCATGCCATTCGAATTAACAAATGCACCCACTACATTCCAGTCATGCATGAATCGCATCTTCAACAAACAATTGCATAAGTACTTACTGGTATTCTTTGATGATATCCTTATTTATAGCAAGACATGAAAAGAACACCTGAAGCATCTGGATGAAGTCCTAAGGATCATGAGGGATCGGTCTTTGTTTGCCAAGCAATCCAAGTGTGAATTCAGTGTGCCAGAAATATTGTACCTAGGGCATGTTGTCAGCAAATATGGAGTTCAGATTCATCTGGAGAAGATTCAGGCTATCCTTGATTCCCCCCCCCCCCCCCCCCCAAAAAATCACTTTTTGAGTTGCGAGCATTTTTTGGACTGTACAGTTATTATCGGAAGTTTGTAAAAGGATTCTCTCGACTCAACACACCATTAATAGATCTGACAAAAAAGGTTTCCTTCCAATGGAATGAAAAGGCGCAACGCACTTTTGATAAGTTGAAGGAAGTAATGAGCACGTGTCCAGTACTCACCTTCCCTGACTTCACTCGACCATTCATTCTGGAGTGTAAAGCATCTGGAGAAGGCATTGGCATGAAACTGATGCAAGATCGACACCCCATAGATGAGAGTCGAAAACTTACACAAGCAGAGTGTTTATATTCCATTTATGACAAAGAGATGTTGGCCATTGTTCATGCACTAACCAAGTTTCGTCAGTATCTGGCAGGTGCCAAGTTTGTCGTCTGTACTGATTATAATAGCTTGAGATATTTTCTGGAGCAACAGGACTTGAACGAAAGGCAAAAAAAATGGGTAAGAAAGATTCAGGCTTTTGATTTTGACATTGAATATGTCAAGGGAAAGAACAATGTGGTTGCAGATGCTTTGTCCAGGAAACCTGCTATCTAACTACTGACTCAGATATCAATTGACTGGAAAGCACATTTGTTGGTGGAATATTCCAAAAACACATTTGCCTATGAGCTAATGGATGGCAACACTTAGGATGATAGGTAAAAAGTGGTGACATCATTTACTATAAGGATCGAATATGCTTAGTTCCTGAATCCAAACTGAAGCAAAAAATCTTGAAGGAGATACACGAATCACCCTTGGCTGGGCACCCAAGCTTCCACAAAACTTACAGAGAACTCATGGAGAGGTTTTCATGGAAAGGTCTTAAAGGAGACATATTGCAGTATGTAAGAGAGTGTGCAATCTTCTAGAAAAACAAATTTGAACATACTCTACTCGCTAGGTTACTACAACCTCTGCCTATACCATAACAGAAGTGGGAAAGTATCTTGATGGACTTCATTATTGTACTCCCTAAGGTGAACGAGAAGGACTATATCTCCGTGGTAGTGTTGATGCGAGTTTTGTATCACTTACATAACATATTAGTAATTGGATATTCAATATGGAGTATCAAACATACAATTCCTCTCTTGAAAAGTTATTGCTCATGGGATATAAGAAAAACTCCAATGTTCATTACTCTTGTGGATACTCGCTCAATTTATCGATGTGATTTGCTGGTAATCACGTAGGCGGCCTTACGCTATTCATTCAAGGATGACTTGGACTTTGGTGGAATCATGGAGATGATGATGGGTTTGTGAAGTATGCGGGTGGCAGATAATGTTGATGGTGGTGGTGATGGAGGATGTGTCTGCCAATGATGATGTTGGTGGGAAAGCGGTGGTGGTGGAAGGTGAATGGATGTGTTCTGATACTTAACTTCTCTAACTTTCTTCTCTAAACTTCGACTACCCAACTACTCACTATTCAACTCCTACTCCTACGAATGGAAGGTTAGCAAATGGACGGGGATCGAACCTAATGAGAGCTGACCAACGGCCTCACTTCCACAAGTGCAATGATTCGAAGGAATAATAAACTAGTTTGTCACACAAAGCTTCCCAACCAGCCGCTAAGATGCTAGTGGTCTAGTATTGACCCCTATCAAACATTTACCAAAGCTACCATACAACTATCCATCTACTTCACTCTTTCTTAAACAACTTGAAATGAAATTTTCTTCAACAAATTGAAAAGAAATCTATGTGGAAGTAGAAAACATGCAATAACACCCAATGTTCTTAATCAACATGCAAATCACAACAATGAAGAAGAGAGCAATTTTGGTATTATCTTCGCAACAATTTCTCCAACCACTTTACAAATGAGAGCAAATGGCCTTTTATAGGGGCCAAAAATACAATGGACGGTGGATATCAAAACAAGATCAACGATCCAGATTGGATCCTAAAAACCCTAATTAGGGTTGCCACCCCATCGGCCAATGAGAAGATGCCACCTCATCAATGGACCAATGAAAAAAGTGCAAAAAGTGGTAACCAATGAGAAGGCACCAAAATGGTGGCCAATCAGAAATAGGCACTTGTCCTATTCTAGAAAAAAGAGAAATTGCCACTTGGGCTTACATCAAATGATCTTCTAATATAAATCTTCCCTTTTCTTTCATTTTCTTAGCTAAGACAATGAACTTAGCTAGCCTATCGTTAACTTCTTCCATAGGAGGACAAGGTGTGTGCTTCACCCTGAGTTCTACTAACTTTACCACACTGCTTGCTGCTTGTAGTATCCTTTCATGATCCTTCTCATATTCTTTTGCAAATCCAATAAAAGCACTGAGAGTAAAGGGTGCCTAAATGTTTTTTCTTGATAGCAACCTTTCCCAACTCATCCAACCTCGATCCAAAATCTGTCTCGTTGACATCCTCTTCTCTGATATCCTCAAAATCAAGTGCCACCCCAACGTCGATCATCATGGTTGAAATGGAAGTGTCGACGCTTGGGCTGTGCTGTGCAATCTCATTATGTATTTCTTCAAGTTTTCTAAATCTAGTAGTCAATGCAACAAACCAAGATTCAACTATACTCAATCCTCTCTCATCAACCAACCTGACCCTTTGCAGATATGCCTCTGGTAGCCCAATGAACGCCTGTAGCTTAAGAATAGCCAAATCTCTGATGGGAAGAAAACTTTTCCACTCCTCTTTGAATAATCTAAACCTGTTTCTAACAGCCACTAATCACTGGAATGTCGAGATGAAGGCAAGAAATTTTGCCCATCTTGGATTGTATCATGGATCCAATCCCTGACTTCATGTAGCTGAGCTGATATCTCTTCCAAATTGGTCCCGCTGTCTTGAGGAAGGGTTGCCTAGTGCAACTGTTGGATGGGCTGGCAATTTTTTCAATATTTGTTCTTGACCTCCAACTTTACTATTCTTTCATTTGCCTTCCTCAACCTTTCTCTGATTGATGCTATACCTTCCTGGACCTCCTCACACTCCATATCATCTGTATTCCTTCCTAAGTTATGTTCCACTATCTCATATTCGTGGGCCACAATCTCATCCACTGCCTTGTTGACTGTTGGAATAGCAATCTGAACCTTTCGGTGACCATCACTGTCGCTCATGATTACCCTTGCCACCGTTTTTGCCATTTGCTTTTGGTTCTTGCTATCACCTTTTTCCATTAACCCTTAGATGTCCTCAACTGTATGGACCATTACCACCTTGCGTCTTGGCATAAGCATTTGCCTTAACCATAATGGTGTAGTGCATCTCCCCAAATCTGGATTCGGTTCGACTAACAAAGCATCACCAATGGCCTCGATGTCGATTGGTCCATCTTCTTCTCTACTAGTTTTTGCCATATCCTTTCCTTGTTGGTTCTCCGAGAGAGGGGAGTACTCAGTGCTCTCACTATAGCCACTTGATTCTGAATCAGAGCTCACCTCCACCGTGGCTCCTTTATCACTTGAATCGACCTCTTGGCTTCTAGCCTCAATTATACTCTCTCTTGATGGCAATGCGTGCTGTCTCTTGGTTGGAGGTTCTGGATGTTCTTTGCCTTTCTCTACCTCCAAAACTTTCTTCTTGCCGTTTCTAATCATTTCCTATTGCCGGCTACTTCATTCCTTTGCCCAACTGACTCTACTTGTCTCTCCTTTTGCTTCATCATCTCATAGGTAAGGGGAATCCTTTACCTTTGCAGCTTTCTTAGTCTTTCATTATACCACGACTCAGTATGTAAATCTACTACCCTTGTGACTGCCTCCAAAGAAGGATCTTGATGGTCATCCCAATCCACTGGATTCAATTATGTTCCTTCTATTGTATCATACTCTTCTCTCAGCACATTTCCATCATCCTCCAGTTAATCCGGAATATCAAGGCCTCTCCATCTAATAGCCCTCATCATGTTCACTGACAACCTTGAGAAAGCTAGCTTTCTCACATGAAAGTCATCTTTGGCGTTGGTCCAAAAATCTTCTATGGTGGGAACATGCTTGAATTCATTTCCATGAGACACCTTGATAAGACCCTTAGGATCAAATCCTTGCCTTGCTCTATACCATTCTAGATGATACCATTCTAATTCCTTTTCCGTAGCTTCAAAGGAGGCCCAATTTGGGCAACTATCATTGCCAATTATGATTGAGAATGTAACGCCTATTTTCCCTTCATTTCTCATCATTCTATCATAGTGCTCAAGTTGCCTAGCCAATTCCATTAAAACTACCTTGTCGAGTGGGTATCTTGGAAGCCTCTTAGGACAAACTGTACTTCCTACCACTCTAATGTATGTAAACTGTGGGAATTGGATGAAACAACTCCCATACTTCTTAATTCTTGCTTCTACTTCCGGTGAAAGTCTCTTAGCAAGTGTCCCTTGTAATACCCTTATTGTCTTCATGGCGAAAGCATCACAAAATATCTTGTAATCCTTGTCATTGTGCAAATGGAGCTGCGGATAGCATTCATGTACCAAATATTTTTCCGGTCCACTACCAACTTCTCCTAAGGCCTTTAGTCCCAGACTCTTGTACAATCTAGCAATTAGGTAGAACAGATAGGAGCCCGTGTAGAATTGCCCTCGCTTATGATCTTGGCCCAATCAAACCTTTTCCCCTTTTCAATCTCATCAATGAAGAAGTACATCCAATTTTCAAATTGCATCCCTTGAGCTAGGCCCATGATCCAACTGAGAAGAACAACAAGATCACCATATTCTAGTTTGAAATCTGCCATTGTGAACCTTGTTGATCTGCTAACACCTTTCTTTCCCTCGTGAATCCAATTCTGCTTTAGATGCGTGAAATAGGCCTCTTGGTTATCTTGAAATGATTTGGTTGCCTGATCCATCATCACACCCATCATACCCTTGTATTGGGGAATGCTAAATGTTTCTTCGATTGCTTGTTCACCAATGTTGGGCAACACTCTCTTCCCTTCACCAAAAACAATGGATTTACTGTTTAGATCAAATCTGGATGCACACTCTATGATCAACTCTGGACACGGCAATGTAGGAGGAAAAGCAGCTGCATGTACAATTCCGCTTTTGTATATCCTCTTTGCCAAAGGGGATTGTCCTTCCTTTAGTCTTTCTTTCATCCATATCATGTCCATTGTACCGATATTGGTGTCGGTTATTCTCTTCATTTTTGAGAAGAAGGGCATTTTGGGCATCATATCATCTTTGTCTTTCTTAGTGTTTGTCCGCTTGGGATTCTTACTTGCACTAACATCCTCCATGCTCGTCACCTTATTACGGGATGGTAGAGTGGTGGACCAGAAGGAAAGTAGAACCAAGGGAAGCAATCCTAAGACTAGAACGAAAGAAGGATGTCAGCTTAAGGACCCCTTGCAACTCTAGATGATGAAAATTCACCTTAACCAATTATCTTACGGCGACTTTTCGGAATTAGGACTTGACCTTAAGAACTTCAAACCCTTTCCAAATCAGAAATTTAAACATCTAATGCTATCCTCCCCTTGTTCACAAAGCAAAAATCAGACTTTCTCATGTGTCTTCTTTCCCAACAAAAATTGCCTTAAGTCTGATATGAAAAGTGCAGTCCCTAAATGGAGAAAATCAGACCCTTACACAAATAGCTCATGGCACACAAATCAGGTCTGCTCTAGCAAAAATTGCCAAAAAATGGAAGAAATCTGCCCCTTTGCAAAGTCTTCAAATGATGAGAAATCTGTCCCAAGAGGAAATTCACCTAAGCATGGAGAAAATCTGCCTTGAAATTAAATCGCCATTCACCAAAAATCTGCTCCCAAGGAAATTCGCCTAAGCATGGAGAGGAAGAAATGAAATGTGAAGAAGAAATGGGAGAGAGGCCTCCTCTTATACCCAACTTCCCACCCCTCTAAGCCAGCCAACTTGGTCCTAGAGGAGAGAAAAAATAAAATTAAAACAAAATTAAGGCCCACAGTTAAATGCTTAGCTTAAAATTTAATTTTGCCAAAAGGGAAATTGCACTTTTAAATTGCCATTTACCTCCAAATTGCAAAAAAAAATTAAATGATGCCTTGGAGATGTTAAATATTTCCATTTAACAAGGATTTAATAATTAATACGTCATTAAAATTAGATTTTGGCTAACCAAAAGCCATTTTTAAATATTAAATTACCAATTTCATTAAAGGCAAAAAGTTTTCAAGGCAATTTAAATCTATTAAAGCCAATTTTTGCAATTTTTCTCCAAATCGATTTTGTTATGCCAATTAGAAATTTTTTGACAAAAATAAACTAAAATTGCTTCTAGAGCCAAAAATCGATTTTTGCAATTTAGCCCCATTTCCACAAAATTAAAATTTTCACCAAAGAAAAATAATTTGAGATTTTCCAAAACTTAAGTCTAACAAAATTTCTTCTTTTGAAAGATTATTCAAATTTACACAGTTATATCCGGATTTTCAAAATAAAATGTCTAAGTACAAATTTACAATTTTATCTTGCCAAATATTGCTCTTTAAAATTGTTCGGCCCAAGGATGAAATTGGTTGCTCTGAAAAATCAAGCGGAACCGGGTGAAAATAAGCTGTGTCTCTCCCACTGGCCTGAAGGTGTCCAAGGCTCAAAAATTTTCAAAACTCAAAACATTTTGGACAACCCAAAAATTTGCCGAGGCAATCAAAAAAAGGGGTCTCCAAAGAATTTGGGGCGATGGTGTGAGAACCTCACAACAGGTAGTTGATAGACTGACAAAGTATGCACATTACTTTACCATCCCCTCAGATTTTCAAGCCGAACAAGTAGCCGATCTATTTTTCAGAGAAGTCTTTCATCTCCATGGGTTACCCCAAAACATTGTTAGTGATCAGGATGAATGATTTATCGGTATCTTCTCGACAGAATTGTTTCGGTTGGCAGGAACAGAATTGTCGCCAAGTACTAGTTACCACCCTCAGAGAGATGGGGATTGTGAACAAGTAGTTAGAAGGCTACGTTCGGAACTACTTTTCAATACAACAATGGTCGTGGGTCAAATGGATGCACCTCGGGGAATATTGTTACAATATCACCTACCACATGCCCATCGGAATAGCACCTCCTTCAAAGCACTATACAAGTACGGACCCCTTTTATTCATCGACACAATACTAGGTGACAGTCGTGCACCAAGGGCGAGGGACTGGCTTCAGAAGGGACAAGACATCCTAAGATGCTTGAAGGAAAACTTACAACGAGCGTAGAATCAACAAAAGATATAAGCCGACAAACACCGAATAAAGAGAAGTTTCGAAGTAGGCGACTTGGTCTATCTCAGACTTCAGCCATATTGAAAATCTTCATTGAAGGAAAAGGGGAAAGAAAAACTGAAGCCACAATTTTATGGCTCTTATCGTGTAGTTCACCGCATCGGTGAAGTCGCCTATGAGCTAGAACTTCCAGGGGGGAGCTGTATTCATAACGTTTTTCATGTCTCTTGCCTTAAGAAAGCTGTGGGACGAAACATCACGATAGCTGCAAATCTTCCGCCGCTCAATGAAGAAGGGAAGCTCATATTGGAACCGGCTGAGATCATCGAAGTACATGAGAAGACCCTGTAGAATTGCACAGTAAAGAAATATTTTGTACGCTGGAGACACTTGTCATTGGACGACGTGACGTGGGAAGGCGAGCACATTCTACAGCATCTGGCATTGAATTTTCTTGAGGATAAGCAAAATTTGAGACAGGAGGGCTGTAATATCCTCGTATAAAATAAGTTATTAATCAAACTTTTGTCAATGGGCCGATTGATTTAATATATCTCAGACCCATTTCTATTTTAGTTTCCATTGGTAAGTGTTGTCATCAACTATCTTTGTACACACTCGGGAAGGTTTTTTCCGACAGGTATTTAAGCATGCACGACTTGTAGGTAGTTGTAGGTATGTGATTTTGATTATTTTCTTTTTACTATGAATTCCTATTGGAGTTCTCTATTGTTCGTCATTTCGGAAGTGAAATATCTTCCCTACTTGGCTAATTCTGAATTTGGTGGGATTCAACCCTCACCGTATTTTGTTGCCCGTAATACTTTGCTCGGATTTGGCAAATCGAAGCACCATCATATTGCGAATTGGAGAAATCATTGTGTTTAATTTGATCAACTCTCTTGTATTGGGTAATTCGATCTCTTCGTTTATCTATCTTAAATCTCTCTGTTGTCACATCATCCGTAGGTCTGCATAGGTCTGCAATCACCGTACAACCCCAGATCTGTATATCACCCCATACGGTCTCCTGCCAACGTCCATTTCCAGCCACTACCAAGCCTACCATATGGCCACCAGACACTGTATGGCCTTAGCATCTCACCTCCACGTATGGCCTTAACCGTATGGCCTACTTGTCACCCTCATCACATACCGTACGGCCTCCAAGTTATCGTATGGCCTCCCATTTTTGACCTACAACCTCCACATCATCCTCCCAAACATCATACGGCCATACTTATTACCGTACGGCCTCCCTACAACCCCTTCTGTATAGCTATTCAGTGTTCTATAACTCGCAATCAAATACAGAGGATGAACATAACATTATAGAATGTTATGCCAATTGATATTCTAGAGGCCATTACACAAAGTACTTAGTGAATATCATGTGACTTGATGTTCATTAGGCCATTACTCACAGTAATTGGTGAATATCTTGCATCTCGACATTCTGGAGGCCATTACTCAAAGAGTATTTGGTGAATATAATATGTTGATATTCTGGAAGCCAATACTCATGATATCAAATGTGATATCAAACCTTATTGAGTAAATGATGAATATCATATGTTGATATTTTGTAGGCCATTACTTAGAGTATTTGGTGAATATCATATGTTGATATTTTGGAGTCCAATACTCATGTGATTTGAAAATGGTGAATATCATGTGTTGATATTCTGCAAACCATTACTCTGAGTATTTGGTGAATATTACATGTTAATATTTTGGATGCCAATACTCATGATATCAATTTATCAAATGCAATATCAAAATGATAGATATCTTCAGATCAAAGATATCCTTAAAAATTTGCCATTCCTAATATTACCAATGGTGTAATATATGTCTTATGTTTATCCTCCCTAGTTAAGAGGGACTATTGATATTTGGTAGCTTCAGTTGGATAAACTCATGAGACTAAACTGAAGTTACACACACACACACACACATATATATTTGTGTGTAGTTAATTAAATAATAAATTATATATATAATTATGTTGTTCACATTTTAATGAATAGACTGTTAGAATCTGATAAGATTAATAACCCAGAATACTAGTGCAAAGAGTAAATATCTAAACTATGGATGCAAATGATACAAAATTAAAATAGCATCATAGAGTTAGTCTCCAAGAGAGTAATGCAAATGCTGGAAGCAAAATAGCATTAAGAGGATGCAAAAACAAGAGATACAAATACAAGCCAGGTAGCATGCTTATATAGGCTAGGAAGAGGGAGGAGGTGGCAACACCAACCAATGAGGAGCAACCATCTATCGGACTAAAGATAGCAAAGTATCTTCCTAAGATAGCTAATGGATGCTCACATGTAGGAAGGTGACACCTCACAACCATTCACCTAACAAGACATGCTTTATTAACCTAAGCGAGATTATTAAAAGTGTAGGAAAAACCTAGCAAAATAGGAAAGAAAAAAAAAACTACTCTAACACCCTCCATAAGCGAAGCTTAGGTGGATGCTAACCCAGCAAAGCTATGAAAGCAAGAAAATGGGTCCCGGCAACAAGGCCTGATCAGGTACCCAATACAAGAAAAAGAACTAGATGAAGGAAACTAAGCCTCCAATCTAGGAAATGTCCCAAAGAGAGGAACAAAAAAGAGCATGAAACATCTCCGAAGCATGAAGCTGCAAACTCTGTCAAAATGCTAATCTGTAGAACCTCCATGGAAATAGAAGGCACGAACCATCAACCAAAGAAGCATAGAACAACAAGTGAACCCCCCCATAATGTTGAACAGGGAGAGGGGTGACAGGAACACTGAAATGCAATGCCAAAAACATCTGCAAAAAAAAGAATCAGGAACACCAATAGTGCAATAGAAGTACAAGCACAAGATAAAGGGCGGTGTCACCGACACACTACATGGGCTAATGTCGTGGAAGAAAAATTCACTTGACAAAGGTGGATGAGCACAAAATGGCAAAACATCATGACCCCCCATGGCACTTTATAACTGAGTGCGAGTACAAACAAACACAAGGTGTACAAGATCCCAGATATGCAAAAGTAGGCACTTTATCTCAGTGCGTTTACAGAAAAAGGAATGCAACAGAATAGAAGCATACAATGCTTAGAAGTCAGAAAGAAGAGTGAGCCAAAAGAACAGAAGAAGAGATTCCAAGACCTGTAGAATCCAAGTAATCCGCCAGAGTGCGAAAGTGCAAAACTCGAAGGAGAAAGAACCTGGAACAGAATCTGGATAAAAGACCTCTGCAACTGAATAACTCGTAGAACCAGCTTTCCAACGATATCTGGCAAGCCCAGAAAAGAGTCTGAATGAGCGAGATATAGCTCCTGGAAGGCAAAATAGAACATCTGGCTTTGACTGCCAAAACAGGCAACCAGACTATAGCAAAAATTAAAAAAACCTGTACCATTATCTCCGTCTCAGAACCAGCTTTCCGACGCATTTTTTGGATCAAAAAAATACGTCTGTATGCTCAAGTTATGGAAGAAAAACTGACAGGGCCTCCTCATGAAGAGCATATGCTAAAAGTGAAACTTGGGCACAATAATCAAATAAACAAATAGCACTACTGCGATCTACTCGAAAAATCATGCACTTTCAAAAAAAAGAATCGCCTCGATACGAGGTCGTATGAAAAAGTTATGATCCTCCGAAGTTTCCAAAACGAGAACTGTGCATAGTCATGGCTGAGAATCTGCAATTTCTGAAAAATTCATGCATGAAAATCAAAAAACAACTCCACTAGTGGATAGAGCACAAAAAAATAGCCAAGTTCATAACAAGAATCATCAAAATCGGAGTCCGTATGAGCAAGAATGAGACATTTGAAAACTGCGTTCAAATTTGCGACTGCCAACGGAGAGGGGTATGGTTGTAGCTTTGCATGCTCAATTCTGCAAAATATACAGCTTGCATGCAAAATCTAAAAGATACCCAGATGGTTTTTCGGGGCTGCGAACAAAACCCAGAAAGCGTTTTTCTTGTTCATGTACAGAAGATGTTGTTGTAGTGTAAATCAAACACCTTTAACAGTAAAAAACAGCTCCAAAAATTTAAAAACGACCTCAGCAACCAGAATATGACATGCAAATGCTGGATCAGCTTCCTAAGTCCATCAATGGCATGTTGGAACCTGCAATACTGATTGAAAACTCCAAATATGCAAGTTGGTTGTCAGATTTGAGATTGAAACCCCAGAGAAAAATCGTTTTTGTCAAAACTTTTCTAATTCTCAGGATCATCCAAAGATGCAAGAGAAGAGCATACTTCGTTTTTCAAAAAACTACAATAAAGTTTATTTGCCCCCCCCCGAATCTCTCAAATAAGGAAACTAAAATCTACTCTTGCACATAGAAAAGCTCTGATACCATGTTAGAATTTGATAAAATTAATAACCCAGAAAACTAGTGCAAAGAGTAAATATCTAAACTATGGATGCAAATGATACAAAATCAAAATAACATCATAGAGTTAGTCTCCAAGAGAGTAATGCAAATGTTGAAAGCAAAATAGCATTAAGAGGATGCAAAAACAAGAGATACAAATACAAGCCAGGTAGCATGCTTATATAGGCTAGGAAGAGGGAGGAGGTGGCAACACCAACCAATGAGGAGCAACCATCTATCGGACTAAAGATAGCAAAGTATCTTCCTAAGATAGCTAATGGATGCTCACATGTAGGAAGGTGACACCTCACAACCATTCACCTAATAAGACATGCTTTATTAATCTAAGCGAGATTATTAGAAGTGTAGGAAAAACCTAGCAAAATAGGAAAAATAAAAAAACTACACTAACTACATGTGCCTTCATGGGACATGTTTCCTCTTAAAATAATCTCAATAAATAAGAGTCACTGCCATTTGGAAAACACACACCAAATATTATGGCAGTGCTATTACATTTGCAGCGATCCTCAAAAGAATATCATCCATAAGAGACGTCTTCCCTAATCAATTCCCACCATTACAAACGTCATTGAAATCATTTCATTGCAACTAGCATTCTGAGAATTATAATTCGATACCAACCAATAAGTTCATGTAACTACTTCTTGAATGCAGTAGTATAAGGTTTCCAAAGCTTAGTTTTAGAGCATTCAAAACCACATACTAGTTTTGTTTGCTCAATATTTTAGCACAAATAACCTTCAATTAGTTTTGGATATGACTTTTATGAGCTCATCGGTTTCTAGTTTGACCTTTTTGAGCATTTTGAAAGAACTAGCTATGAGTGCTCCATTTTTAAGCACAAGGAACTCGTAAAGTTTTGTGCACTTGATTTTTTAGTACCAATAACTAGAATAAGTTATTAATTTGACTCTATTGAGCATAGGTTTTGGGTTTTGCCATTTTCAACCATCCCATAGAGGTAGTTATTAATGCTCATTTTCTAAGCATTAAAAACATTTTCATTTTGATTGCTTGAATGTCGAACATCTTGAACTTTTGTTGGTTGTGAATGCTCAATTTTTTTAGCATTTCTAACTTTTTAAAGTTAGAAATTTTAATATTTTGAGCATCTTATGTATTTTGAAAACCTTTTGATTTAGAACTTTGACATTTCAAGCAACTGGGCATAACTTAGGCAAGTCCATTTTTGACGCAAGTAGATTCATTTTGAAGGTGATGATGAGGAGAACAAATAACTACATTAGAATTATTCCAAAAATAAAATTTGACCTCAGAATTTAAAAATTGTGATCATGCAAGGGACCGGGCAACACTTGCCAAAAGCTGAAAATACAAAAAATGTAAATCCCATGGCCTCTTGCAACCCTTATCAATTCCAGATTAAAAATGGGAGTCAATATGGATTTTATCACGGGATTGCCTCGAACATGAAAAAGTCATGACTATTTTCTTTTATTGGTAATCAACCGAAGCCTAGATTATTTTATTTAGTTATTATTATTATTTGTTCAGAATAATTATTTTTGTGTGTTAAGTTCTGGTAGATTCGAACTCAAGGCCTCTTAGATAAGAGGCTCACAATTTACTGTTGTGTTGCACACTCTTGCCTAGTCATGACTCTATCTATTACAATAATAGATAAGTTGTCTATTATTAGCTAATGGTTATCTTGTAAATATCTTAAGCTTTAGTTTGCTTTCGTTTTTTGCTTTCTCTAGAATAGAATGTTTCTATTCTTTATGATCGTTTCCTAAGGAAACATCGTCTCATTCTTTTGTATAAATTGACCTCTCGGTCTCTGTTAATGATAAGCAAGTATTTACCAATTACCTCGTAATATGGTATCAGAGCCAATACTTGAATTTTTTTGAAAAATTTATAATTTCATTCAAAATTATTTGCTAAAAAATTTTCAACTAATTTCTGAGGTTTTTCTCAACAAGCCCATCTAGGGTTTTTGTTTTTGTTGAGAAATTCATCTATGAAAAATCATAGTTTCAACTAGGTTTTTTCTTCTAAGAATTGCAGGGAAATTTTGGAGTTTTTCACGTGCAAATCGCGGGCAGATTCTTGGCCTTTTTTGGGAAACCCGTGTGATTTTTCTTAAAAACGCATGGAAATCGTGGCCGAACTCTATAACATGATTTTTTTTGTGGGCCAAACTCTGCAACACAATTTTTTTTGGGGGCCGAACTCTACAAATCGTGGCTTAATCTTGGTCGGCCTGCATCTACACTTAGAAGGCGTCATCCGATCTTGCAAATCCAACTGCAAACACCTTGCATTTTGCTTGCAAACCCGTGACTTTTTGGAGCTCCGACGTCTGCAGGTTAATGGTCATTTTTTGCCCATTCACGTGACCTCCAGGCGTCGTTTTTCTGAGTTTCTCTGAGTTCTTTCCTCCTCCATCTTGCCATGACCTCCTTCCAATACTCAACTGTAAAACCACAATTGTTTTTGCAAAATCAACCTTCAAAGCCAACGGCTAGGGTTCTGCCCGAAACCCTACTTTTTGGGTCTGAAAAAAAAATGTTTGCAGATTCTTGGTGGGTTTTTCGAGAGCTCAATTGGGTTGTCGTTTGTTTTTTCTAGGTGCCTCGATTTTCAAGCCAGCAAATCCAGAAAATGACAACAGATTCCTTTTGGGTTTTTCAAGCTCTTTTTTGGGTCACTCTCTGATTCTTCTGGGTCTTCCGTATTTTTGTCTCAAAGAACGTGCCTTCACAAATTTTCATAGTTTTTCATTGAAAAACATGCCATGGCTTCTCTAACAAATATTCTGCTTGAGCATATCTCCAAATTCAATGGTCACAATTATGGAACCTGGAAGCAGCACATCATCACAATCTTTGAATATCGGAACACCGACCAACTTGTTCTGGGTGTTACGAAGCGTCCAACTTCTCCCAGTCCTGATCAAGATACATGGGATCTGAATAATCGAGAGGCAATGATGCTTCTCAAATTATCTATAGTTGATGATCAGCTTTCTCAGATTCCATCCGACAAGACAGCTGTCAAAATCTAGACACACCTCAAAGGTCTTCATGAGACTTCTGACAAGAGCATTTTATCGAGACTCTCAACATCACATCTACTGGTGTTGATCTAAAGTTCACTAATCTCTGCACCTTGTTACTTCAGCAAGATCGATGGAAATAGCAGTTCGGTAGCAGCTCCAGTTCCACCTCCACTGAGCAAGCCTTTGCTGCAAAATCCTTTCAGAAGGATAAGTACAAGTTTCAGCAACCATCTCAGTAGAAGTCTTCTACTCCAGCATCCAATGGTACCAGAAAGAAAAACATTCAATGCAACTACTACCAGAAGTTTGGTCACATGAAGGTTGAATGTCGGAAATGCTTAACTGCCTAGTCTAAGCAATCAGGTTCGCAGCCCAAAGCGAACAGTGCAGAGCACACTAAGCAGGCAAAATTTTCCTTTTATGCCTTCATGGCTAAAAGACTTGCCGATCATGTGAAGTCATCTGCTTGGTACATTGATTCAAGTGCCTCTCACCATTTCACTCACTGCAAAGACTGATTTACTAACTACCAGCCTTATTTAGATTCTGTTATTTTGGTGGCGAAGAAGAGTACACAGTTGTCAATAAAGGCAACATTCAGATTCAGTCTATTGGGAGGAATCTCATATTCCCTGATGTGTACTACATTCCAGGGATGGAACTATATTTACTCTCAGTCAGTCAGTTACTGCGACATTCTACACACTTGGCAGTCACCCTCAGTTCACATCAGTGCACCATCACTGATCGGGCAACTAAGTCTACTGTTGCAGTAGATCTTGAGGATCATGGTCTTTTCAGACTTACTGATTCTGGTGATTCTCAGGACTTAGCTATGGCTGCTCGGCGATCTCCTGTCAACACAGTTTGGCATCAACGATATGGGCACTTAAATGTGCATTATCTCTCACAGTTTGCTCACGATGAGCTTGTTCTTGGTTTACCAGAGATTCAGACTCAACACCTTGGAGTTTGTGACGCATGTTAGCCTGGGAAGCAACATTGCACACCTTTCACCAGTGGCAATTCTTGGCGAGCTTCTCAGGTACTTCAGCTTGTTCATGTTGATATCTGCGGCCCTATGGCCACTCCTATTCTTGGGTACAAGTATTTTATGTTGTTTGTAGATGATTTCAGTAGAAAAATGTAGGTGTATTTCCTTTAAAAGAAATCAGATGCATTTACTGTATTTTAGAAGTTTAAACCCTTAGTTGAAAAAGAGTCTAGGAAATCTATTATTACTCTTAGATCAAACAATGGGGGGGAATTTTGTTCTAATGTTTTCTCCAACTTTGTGGATTCACATGGCATCATACACCAGTAAACCACACCCTACACGCCACAACAGAACAGTGTAGTTGAATGTCGGAACAGGACAATCACCGAGATGGCTCATTCCATGCTCGAACACAAACATGTTCTGAAGCAGTTTTGGGCAAAAGCAGTTAACACTGCAGTTTATCTATTGAACTGGTCACCCACAGTGACGGTCAAAGGTAAAACTCTGAAAGAGGCCTGGTCAGGTCGCAAGCCCAGAATCAGTCACTTGAAGGTTTTTGGCTCTCTTGCTTTTGTTTGGATCCCTGATGCTTCATGAACCAAGTTGGATGCTAAGAGTCAGAAATTGATGCTTGCTGGATATAGTAGTCTTCACAAAGCCTACTACCTGATTGATATTGAGACATCTCATCTCATATACAGCCATGATGTAGTCTTTGATGAGCATCGAGGACCATTCATGCTTGTTTCTCCTGTTCCTCATCCAGCAAACCAGCCTATGCAGGCTCATGATTTGGGAGTTCGGCTTCCATTAGGTCCACCTAATGGGAGGGCTCCAATAGCTCCTGCAGCTCTAGTTCTTCC
The DNA here is from genome assembly GCA_028749045.1 of Cupressus sempervirens. Classification (NCBI taxonomy): domain Eukaryota; kingdom Viridiplantae; phylum Streptophyta; class Pinopsida; order Cupressales; family Cupressaceae; genus Cupressus; species Cupressus sempervirens. The sequence goes on from CM053787.1 coordinate 991,512,797, forward strand.
AGTGATACTTGTACAGACTTCTCCGGCTTCTCCTGCAGGATCACCTCGCTTTGTAGATGCTTCACCTGAGTTTGATCCAACTTCTTCTAATGAGGATCCTGCTGATCAAGCATCTCCTAGTACTATTGTTGGTCATTCTCCTATCCGGCCTAAGTGGTGGACTAAGACACTTGCTGATCTTCATGATGATGAGTTCATTGATGGGAGAACTGCTCAAAAAAAAAGCAAAACTACAAATTCTATTAACTTTGCTCTTATGGCCAACATTCGCAGTGTGTTTGAACCTCAAACATATTATGAGGCTAAAGAAATTCCAGAGTGGGAACAGGCCATGACATCTGAACACTAGAGCCTGTTGAAGAACCACACTTAGGTCCTTTCTGATCTTCCACTAGGGAAGAAACCCATTGGCTGCAAATGGGTCTACAAAATCAAATACAAATTGGATGGTACTTTGGACAAGTACAAAGCTCGTTTAGTGGCGAAGGGCTTTTCTTAGCGTCAGGGCATTGATTATGAGGAGACCTTTGCTCCTACTGCAAAGATGAGTACCATCAGATCAAATTAGTCCTAGCCATGGCAGCACAGTTTGGCTGGAAGGTCCATTAGATGGACGTAAAGAGTGCTTTCCTAAATGGTAATCTCCATGAAGAGGTCTACATGATGCAGCCTCTTGGTTTCAAGGTTGTTGGTAAAGACCATCAGGTTCTTAGATTGGTAAAAGCTCTCTATCGCTTGAAGCAAGCCCCTCAGGCATGGTACATCAAAATTGATAAGTACCTCAGTGATTAAGGCTTCAATAGGAGTTCTTCAGACTCAAATCTGTACATCAAGACTACAGACAGTGACATCATCCTTCTAGTTATCTATGTGGATGATCTGATCATCACTGGTAGTTCAGCATCTTTAATTCAAGGAATCAAACAAAACTTATGCCAGTCTTTTGATATGACTGACCTTGGTTTCATGCATTATTGCTTAGGTGTTGAAGTTTGGCAACAGTCTTCTAGTATATTCATCTCTCAGTCCAAATATGCCAAGGCCCTATTAGACAAATTCTGAATGCAAGATTGCAAACCTGCATCTACACCTATGGAGAAAGGTCTCAAGTTATCAGCAAAGTCTGATTCTCCTTCCGTTGATGATACAACATACAAGCAACTAGTCGGCAGCCTCATCTACCTCTCTACTACTAGGCCTGATATCAACTTCACAGTCAGCTATATTTCACGCTTTATAACAGCTCCTAAGGTTGATCATTGGATGGCAGCAAAGCGTGTGCTTTGTTATGTGAAGGGCACTTCAGATTATGGACTTCTATACTCTCAGAGTTCTAATACTAAACTTAGTGGGTTCACAGATTCAGATTGGGCAGGCTTTGTTGATGATAAAAAGTCAACATCTGGATATGTGTTCAGTTTGGGATTCGGTGCAGTCACATGGACCAGCAAGAAGCAGCAGGCAGTTTCTCTCTCTTCTACAAAGGGACTGTTAAGGCAGGATGTGAAGCTGTTTGGCTTCGTCGAATGCTTGGGGATATGCAGATGTCACCAGCAGGACCGACTACTCTATTTGTTGATAACGAAGGCATTATCAAGTTAGCATGAAATCCAGTCTTCCATGAACGAACCAAGCATGTGGATGTTCATTGTTATTACATACGACCGCTGGTTGAAGACGGGACTATAGATCTGCAGTATGTTCCTACCACAGATCAAACTGCAGACATTCTCACCAAGCCTCTTGGTCCTGATAAGTTTGTCAAATTCAGAGGACAGCTTGGTGTGTTCGATAGATTTACCATTAAGGGAGGGTATTACAATAATAGATAAGTCGTCTATTATTAGTTAATGGTTATCTTGTAAATATCTTAAGCTTTAGTTTGCTTTCGTTTTTTGCTTTCTCTAGAATAGAATAATGTTTCTATTCTTTACGATCATTTCCTAAGGAAACATCATCTCGTTCTTTTGTATAAATTGACCTCTCGGTCTTTGTTAATGACAAGCAAGTATTTACCAATTACCTCGTAATACTATCTTAGACATAGTGGATTGGTTAAGTAAAATGGCACACTTTCTACCCATAAAGTTGAAACCCTCTTCTTCAAACATTGCTCATATTTTTCTCAAGGAAATTGTTAGATTGCATGGACTTCCAAAGAATATTGTTTCTGATCGAGACCCAAGATTTACATCATCTTTTTCGAAATCATTTTTTTATAAGCTTGGTACTACTCTTAATTCCAGTACTGCATACCATCCTAAATCTTACGGACAAACTTAATGACTTGAGTTCTAGAAGTTATTTCATGAATGTATGTCATGGATAAACCTGAATCATGAGAAGATTACTTACACTTGATTGATTTTGCATACAATCAAGGATATCATTCAACCATTAAAATGTCACCTTTTAAAGCACTATATGATCATAATTGTAATACACCTATTTCTTGGTCTAGCCTTGTGATTTGGTATGACAATTAAAACTTGTTAGAAATGAATGATATTATTAACAAAGCCAAACAAAATATGAAAATTGCCCAGGATAGATACAAAAGTTGGACCAGTTCCAAAAGAACTCCTTGTTATTTTGATGTTGGTGACCAAGTCTTTCTACGAGTCAAACCTAAAAGGAGCTCATTAAAATTGGGTAAATATTCTAAAATAGCTCCTTATTTTTGTGGGCCTTTTGAAATTTTAGAAAAGGTAGGTGATGTTGCCTATAGACACGTCTTTCCACCTCAATTGAAAATTCATAATATATTTCATGTAAGTTTACTTAAGAAATATGTGCATAGTACAAATCATGTTATTGATTGGAAAAAGTATTTCTATTGAGCCTTCTTGTGAATTTAAAATTGAACCTGAGTTAGTAATTGACAAAAGTTCTAGAACTTGCAGAATAGACTTACATAGAAGTTAAGGTTAAATGGAGTCACTATGATATTGATAGTGCTACTTGGGAAATTTTTTATTTTATTAAAGCACAATAATAAAATGTACTTAACTGAGATTCTTTTATGAACTTTTGATATAGATGCCCCCCATGCTCCTGGGGACAGCAGCTGAATTAGATGGGGGTAAATGTTACAGGACTTTTTCCATGGAAATAAATTATGATTAAAGGTAAAACTGAATGTAATTAATTAAAATAGACTGTCATTGTTATGAAAAGGGTGTAACCTTTGTAACTACCTATGAACAATTATTTATGTGGGAATTAATAGAGGAGAGGACACCAAAAAAAAAAGGAAAGATTTGTTACAGTGGGTACACATGTGCCTAATTAAGGTCTTTGTTGGGCTTTGGGCATTGGAAAAGGGACACGCATTGTGTGTCCTACTCAGACTACATCATGCACCTGGAAGTGTCTTGGCCAGGGTTGTGTTATTCATGTTGTGGGGCATGTGTTTCATACCGTGAAGGTATCTGGGGTTCTAAGTAAGAACCATTTCCTCTTTGGAATTCTTAGTTTGCCTAAAGGAAAAGGGACACACATTGTGTGTCCTACTCAGACTACATCATACACCTGGAAGTGTCTTGGCCAGGGTTGTGTTATTCATGTTGTGGGGCATGTGTTTCATACCGTGAAGGTATGTGGGGTTCTAAGTAAGAATCATTTCCTCTTGTGAATTCTTACTTTGCCTAAAGAGCAAAGACCTGCACTGACTCTCTTGTGTGCCTGTCTGCAAGAACTACCAACTTCTCACAGACATGTATTAAATTTATATATATTTAAGCAATGGATTTTCTTTTTAGAGTTTTAGAGGTTAATTTATATTATCAATATTATTGAGAAAATTATACCACTTATTTTCACTATTATTAAAAATGCACAAATGGAATAATATACTTCTATTAACTTTAGCATTTATGCATAAATAATTAACTTACTTTAAATTTATTTTAAAAATCATTTACCTTGAATGATAAAACACATTCTACTTAACAGAAATTTTGTGACTTACATGTGAAGAGTGTTTTTATCAATGGTGCTTGGCAAGAAGAGCTTTACATGACACAACCTCTAGTTTTTCAGGTTGAAGGTAAAAACATTAGGTTTGCAAATTGGTAAAAGCTATCTATGGCCTCAAACAGGCATCTTGTGCATGATACATGAAGATTGATAAGTATTTGATGGATCAAGCGTTTTAGCGGTTGTGAAAGGGTTGCTTTGTGAGAGGGCAGGTGTTGTTCCCCATTGCGTAAATCCACTTCTCGATGCTCTGCCTGTCGTAGATCGTACCAGTGCAGAGCGTGACGGGGTCATTCATCAGTTGCATAAATATCAGGCACAAGAAATACAAAGGGATTTCTAACTCTGTGGAATCCATACACTTCCACACACCAAATTAATGGGCACTAGAGCCAAGTGTTAGGTTTTCTGTACAAGGCCAAGCAATTGTCGAGTTGAAATGTGGTGTGGTGAAAGAGGAGGCCGCATATGCTTATATATACTTGTTTCCAGCTAGATCTGTATGTTAAGAATGCATTCTTTTTCTTGTCATCTATGTTGATGATCTGATCATTACTGGTAGTGTAGCACATTTGGTTGAGCAGGCTGAACATTATTTGTGCCAGACATTTGACTTGACAAATTTGTGACTTCTCCATTATTTTCTTGGTGTAGATGCTTGACAGACAGATACTTCCATTTTTATTTCTCAATTAAAGTATGCCAAAAGTTTGTTGGAGGAATTTCGTATGTACGACTACGCCTATAGACAAATGGCTGAAACTTTGAGCTAAATCAGATTCACCAGTGGAGAATGAGTCAGCATTCAGGGAACTAGTGGGCAGCCTTATCTATCTTACTGCCACTAGACTTGATAATGACTATGCTGTTAGTTGCATTTCTTGCTTTATGACAACCCCTAAGCCTGAACACTGGGTTTCTGCGAATGTGTTGTGATATGTGAAGGACACTCCTGATTTTGGCATTCTATGTGGCATAAGTCAAGTCCTCAACTCATTATACAGACTTTGATTGGGGTGGTTTTGTTGATGTTTTCAGTTTGGGCACAGGTACAGTCAAATGAACCAGCAAGAAGCAGCAGACAATATCAATCTCCTCTACCGAAGTTGAATATAGAGGAACTGTTAAGTCAACTTGTGAGGCAGTTTGTCTTGGATGCTTTCTAACTTGCATATGCCTCAAGTAGGACCTATTCTCTTGTTTTGTAATAATCAAGGAGCTCTGAAGTTCGCCAAGGATCCAGTCTTCCATAAAAGGACAAAGCATGTAGACCTTCATTGTCATTGCATCCGCCAGCTTATCAAAGATGGATCCGTTATGTTGCAGTATGTATGCACTGAGGACAACACTGCAAACATCCTCACTAAGTCTCTCAGTCCAGAAAAGTTTGTCAAGTTTAGGGGGCAACTTGGTGAAGTTAATAGAATGGCCATTAAGGAAGGGTGTTAAAATATTTTAAATATTTTTAGTCTCCTAGATTCTTGCTATGCTTAGCTAGTTCTAGAATCTTAGTGAATCCTAGTTGTTCTTGCTTTCGTTTTTTATTGTCTTAATTCAATCTGTTTTTAGACCTTGTCTTTATTTAGACAATTTGCTTATTGGTTCACACTATTTTTAGCATCTATAAAACTCTATTTATGTGGGCGTTATTAATACAATTATTCATTCCCTTTATTAAAAGTTTCGCAAATTATCCTTAAATCTTACCCAAAGAGTGATCCCAAACCTTGTCATGTGGCTTAAGTACATCCCAAAGGTACTGAGATTAAAGAAGCAGATTGGGAGGTGACCTTTCGATAGAGAAAGGGTTTCCAAAAGAACCTCCTAGGAGAAAATAGAATAGAATCCTTACCATTTGAACAACGTTTTTTATTAACCAAATATGATCAGATTATAAAAACATTAGATACATATAACACATTTTAAAAGACATGGCATGATGTTTACAAAGAAATCTCAATATCCCACTCTTTCCATTTGGACAGAAATTTATGTAAGCGGTATTGGAATATGACCCTGCCTAACTGTTTTAATGATCACAAACAGAGTCATGTGATCATTGTCGTGAGACCAAATTTTATTATCTGACAGTGTTACCTGCTTTACGTGAAACTTGTTTGTTTCTTGTTCAATGTTTTGAAATGGTGATTGGTTTACATTCATACTATGTTACTATTGACTTGAAACCCAAAATCTGCTGATCTGACAATCTCAACTTTGTGAAAATTGGTTGGGTCTTATTCATGATTGTGATTTTCAGGTCTTGGTCCCTACACTATGGTTAGACAGCTTCTCTATTGCTAAAACACTTCAAGGATTCTGAACAATCCAATTTAAGACAAGAAAGCAGATTTAAATTATTAATGACTGATCACAGATTCACAACTAACCTTGCATGAAAGACCTGCTAAATGCAGACGTGTAGCTATTGCAGAGGCCCATTTACCAGAAGCTGCTGTAAGGCCTTCAGGATTTGTTTCAGTCTTTCCATCTATGGGTGCCTCACCTAATTTGGCAACAGCAAAATACACCAATACTTGGGTTGCACTGATCAAGCCTTTGCTCTCCAGCCAGGGTTCCAGCATACCATTCTGGAAAAATACCAAATCTGCTGAAATGTTATAATCTCTTTAGTATTAAGATAAAACCAGATCAAATTGCAGGCCTAACTGAAAGTGAACCATGATTTGATGTTAATCCAAGATAGTAATTTTTTTAATTTCCTTTAATACTCAAGCAACTCCTTACTACACAAAACCAAAGGTAATGACTACGTGAGATACATTCAAGTTGATGGATTAAAGATACAGGGAGAAAAATTATAAGCTTGCATAGCTTTTTATGGTGCAAGTGACCCATGTAACTTTAAATACTTTATAGTTTGTAACTTTATCCCAAAATGGTGGAGCAGCTGAACCAGCTCCTACTGAAACTCAAATTTACCATATGAGTGCACATTTTTTGAGTTCTGCAGTCTTGTATTTATTTATAGCTTTTTATCCAATTTGTTTATTGATAAAACTTCACTTACATTGAATTTGAGAATTGACTCAAAGCATATAAAACCAGATCAAATTTCAGACCTGACTGAAAGGAATCCATTATTTGATGTTAATCAAAGAAAGCAATTTCTTTTTGTTCTTCATTTAAAACTCGTAGACAGCTTCTTAACAATTCAAGAAGCAAGGTAATGACTTTTATAAGGTACACTTAATATGATGGACTAGAAATATGGGGAGAAGAAAACATGGTAATCATGTTTAAGTTGCTTAATTTTTTCATGTGGAGGTGGCCCCATGTAATATTTTTTCATGCATGGTTTGGAATCTTCTCCTAAAATGATGGAGCAGCTGAACTTATTCAGCCCCTGCTTAACCTCAAATCTACTATATGTATTCACATTTTATCTCTCCAGTTTTACATTTATTTTTAACTTTTACCTCCAAAATTTGGTAATTAAAAGAAGTTCACTCTGGTTGAGTTTAAGAATCAAGCCATGCAGATATTACCAGATCAAAGTTCATGCCTAACTGAAGGTGAACCACAATTCAATGTCAGTCAAAGAAAGCATTTTTTTGTTCTTTCATTTAAAAATCATAAACAAAAAAAGGCAACTTCCATAAGTCGCATTCAATATGGACTTGAAATGTGGATTAAGAAAACATTGTTAGCTTTCTTAACTTTTTAAGATGTGGGCAGTCCCGTGTAATTTTTTAATTAGTATATGGTTTGGAATCTTCTGAAATGGGAGAACAGCTTAACTTATATAGCCCTGCTTAGACTCAAATTTAACATATAAATGAATATATTGTCTTTCTCCAGTTTTATATTTCTTTCCAGCTTTTACCTCCAAAACGTGGTGATTAAAAAAGTTTGCTTGGGTTGAGTTTGAGAATTGACACACACATGCATAAAATGTTTAAGCAGAGCCTGCCTAAAAAAGTAACTAAAGGTATGGTTCCATGTAGAGAGCTACCAAAAATATTTCAGCAGATGTTAAGAGATTTAGCAGCCATTTACAATTAGGTGGCCCTATTTTATGGGAGCAGCCAATGGTCAAAATTCATCAGAGAACTTTAGGAAACAAATGGTCCCATAATTTCTACAAACTCATATACTAAAAAAAGATAAATTTTAAAATGGTATGTAAAATATGAGACTGTTTTGTTACTGTTAAAATTTTGATCAGATTTTTTAATGGTGAATTGTTGATGATATTTACCAGAATAAATAAATTCAGTACATTATATATTATACTCTTAATTGTGTCTCTGTTTTCTGCTGTGAATACTGATCTTATTTCTACCGAAACTGTATACATATATTCTGCAAATAATTGTATTTGGCTCAAATGTGATAGCACTGATCGTGTATGAGATTAGAAGACTGATGTATTTGATGTGTTCATTGTATCTCAATACCCATTGGTTTCGACTATATGTAAGGGGGGGTGGGGACATGTCCACGGAGGGACATGACCCCACTTCATGTGGAGTCATGTCCCCCGTGGACAAGTCTCCACTCTAAACAAAAACAGACTCCCGCCGTTCGACAAAACAGTCACTTAATAGAGCTTACCTTAAAACAGCATGATACAGTATAATATGATTTCAGTTTAAAACTTTAAATATATAAATTAATATGATTATATATATATATATATAATCTCTGAATTACAATTTCATATTAATTTCTTCACTATTTAAACTTTAATATATAGAGTACCATAATATAGATAGTTATATCTACAAATGAGTTTGTGTTGTAATCAGTGATATTTGATTTTATCCGACTGAAGCTATAATACATCAACACTTCCTCTCAGCTTAGGAGGAAAATTTATATGTTAACACGAGGAGATATTACCTCAATGTAATATCATGTTTAATGGCATGTCAACAGATATCTTTGTTTTAGGAGATACCCACCATTATGATATCATCTCATGATATCAAGAGTAATGGCCTACAAATATCAAGTCTCGTGATATTTACCAAGTACTCAAAGTACTGATCTGCAAATATCAAGTCTCATGATACTCACCAAGTACTCAAGGATGCCCATAAGGTATGTGCACACATCACTCATCAATACTTACCATAGGGACTTTATAATCATGGTTTGTTCACAGATATTAATCATCCCCCATGATATGTCTATACAATACAACTTATAGATATCTATTTGACGATATCTATCTTTCAGTTGATATAGATCTACAAGATACAATCTATCATGATCTAATTAGATATCGATCATATGATATCCATCATGATAGAAGATTAAGTTTTTGTAACATCATCATTTTGCAATAACTTTTCAAAATACAAATGATAATCATTTAGAAGTTGTTACTTCTTCATGATTACACAGGGCTCAAGGAATCATGAAATAAAACTCATGATAATATGGAAGTATTTTATTAGCGCAATAATCAAGGATGTTGAGACTTATTCTCAATAATTACAACCATACCAAGTTTACCTATAAAGTATTCCACCTTTGTTTTCAAAAGAGGTTTGCTGAGGATGTTTGTTGTTTGGTTATCTATACTGACATACTTCAGCTCGACTACATTCTTCTCCACGATGTCTCTAATGTAGTGATACGGTATCTCAATGTGTTTAACCCTGTTATTAAGTGTAACTGTTTTGGTTCACAGATGAACTGACTAAGTGCACTCATTGCATAACAAATATCTTGAGCCTCCCTCTGAATCTCAATAGAGCGATCCTGTTGAGGATCTTCATCATTTATTTCATTTTCATCTTTAGATCTTTTAATGTAAATCTTCTCAAATATCACAATCTCTACTTTGTTCAATATGTCTTTGTCCAGGGATCTAAGTTTTGTAAGCTTTTGAAGTTTCACTATACTTAACAAGAATTCCCTTCTTCCCAGAAAGTACTAACTTAGATCTTTTCTCTTTTGTAAGATTTTGAAGTTTTATTATACTTAACAAGAATTCCCTTCTTCCCAAAAAGTACTAACTTAGATCTTTTCTCTTTAGGAATGTGAATGTGAACTGGACAACAAAATATTCTTAAATGCCTTACGTTTGGTTTAATTCCAGCGAATGATGCTTTTCAGAATTTTTTTTCCTAGATGAGAGTGTGAGCATCTATTTTGGATGCATACAACAGTACAAGAAGATTCAGTTCAAAGGTAAGTTTCTAAGTTTTGATCATGCATTATGGCTTTGGCAGCTTCAATAATAGTTATCTTCTTTCGTTTCGCAACTCCATTTTGTTGAGGATTGTAAAGAATGGTGAACTCCCTCTCAATCCCAGTATTTCACAAAAAAAAAAATTGTGATATTTTGAAGTGTATTCCCTCTCATTGTCAATTCTTAGAGTTTTAATCTTCTTCCTTGATATGTTTTCTACTAGAGCCTTAAATTCTTTGAGCCTTGTAATAATTTCTTAAGATTCTTTACATTTAGAAAGTATATCCAAGTTTTCCTAGAGTAGTTATCTACAAAGATAATATAATACAAAAATCCTCCTACAGAGGGAACAAACATAGGCCCACAAAAATTAGAATAAACAAGTTCTAGTATAATTTTAGATTTATTTTCACAGTTGTGAAAAAAATGCTTTTAGGTATTCATCCCTAATGTACACCCTTTGCATGTCTCTTCATGTTCAATTTTGAGTTTAGGTAGCCTTGTTACCAACTTCTCTAAAGAGGGTAAGCCAGATTTGACTTGCAATAGTTGACTTGTGGATAATGTTGAAAAGGAGTACATAACTTGAGAGGCATCCATGCTTTATTCCAATGGGATGAGCATTCTTGATAATTGAGTTATTTGGCCAAGCTAATACTTTTCCTTCCATGAAGGTGCTTTGGTATCCTTTGTCTTAAAGTGCTGAAATAGAAACTAAATTTCTTTCCATCCTGGGTACATATGGTACTACTGTGAGTTTGAGTGAGATGCTTGATTTGAGATTGATAATGCAAGTCCAAGTTTCCTTTACTAGATAATTTGTATCATCTCCAATAGTCACTTCGTCATCATAATCTTCTTCTATAAAATTTAGATGTTCTTTGAATCCTATTATGTGTCGAGAAGCCCCACTATTTATCACCCAACTGTTTAATCTATTTGAGACTTGACTCGATAGGGCAGACTAGAATAAAATTTTCTCTGAATTCATAATCATGCTTGTTTTACTGACTTAGTGAAGGAGGCTTGGGGTTTGGGTCTATTAAGACAATTCATTACAAGATGACCATATTTGTTGTTGAAATTCAAGATTAGATTTATATTAAAACTTGCTTATGTAAATATCCTTGCAATATATATTTTATACTATATAAAAGTTGAAGCAATTAAAAAACTATTTATGCCGCCACCCTTTAACATAGAAGACTTTATATTTTGTATTCGATGTCATAGGAATCGACATGTGTTACATCCCAAATTTTGCCCTAAGTTTTAAATTGATCATAGCCGTTGGTTTATCCAATTATTTCTTTCCTGATCATGTGAAGTAGTTAATTATAGATGTTGTATCAATTTATTTCTTTCTTGATCATGTGAAGTGAGTTAGTTAATTATAGATGTTGTATCAATTTATTTCTTTCCTTGTCATGTGAAGTTAGTTAACTATATACATTGCATCAACTAATAATGAGTTATCTCATTCATGATCATGTCAAATGAGTTAGTTATTATAGACGTGGATGAAATCTATAACTATCACTAGATGATCGACAATGGTTTTGAATTAACGATTAATATATCTTTGAATTAATGTCTTGGCGAGAATGTTTTGTTTGGGTGATTGCAGGAAGAAGACTGAATAGAGGGGAAGCATTGCTAAACAGGATCATTGGAAGGGTATGGTCAATTGGTCCAGTCGTCAGAATCGACAAGTTTGACCTAAGACTACCCTGATAAGGATACTGAGACTTGACAACATGATGCATTATAGGACCGCATGAGCTATTAGAAAAACAATATAATAAAAACTTAAATAATCTAAATTAAAAATATGAAATTCATACCTTTGAAGATTTATTATTTGAATTTATTATTTAATCGTTATTATACACCCTCAAATACGAACACATGTATATAAAAATAAAGTGACGCCGATAAATTATAAGCTTATAATCTAATGATGCCACTTTATCAATATAGACACATAAAACATTTATAAGAATGAACAATAATAATAGAATAATAAATTCAAACTCTTCAACTTCTTATTCTTTCCCTCTTATTTCCTTCTTTTAAAATTCGATTTGAGAGGCATTCGAATGGCCATCTTTATAACTGAAGGTAGTCGAAGAGCCAAGCAACCATATTAAAAGAGTCTCCTTGATCGTATTTGATATACCCTTTTTCATTCTATGTTCCTCTTTATTCTCCAAGAAATCTGCTACGTTTTTATGAGTTTTTTCTGCCTCATATTAAACTATTTCTATCCCTGCAAACTTGAACCATTCCTCTGATTCTTTTCATTGAGACCACCGTAAAAGAATCGCAACAAGGCTATACGTGGCGAAAGTCAAGGTTCTCAGCTGGGCGAAGCGAGAAACTAGAGTCGGGAATCAGGTTTTGTTTCATGATTTTAATTTATTCAGTCGTATATCCTTATCAATCAGTCCAATAACTTTCAGAGGTCTAATGAAGTCGAAGAAATATGTCTTTGATATTGTAAATGCCACTGAGCTGAGTTTATAGTTTAGTCGATTGTCCAAGTCGTGTTTTCTTGTCTTATATCTGTTATGGAAGACTGAGAATATGAAAGAGTAGTAGTCTTTTTTAATTTTCCATGCATAATTTACTTACCATAATTCATCTTTCTCAATCTAAAAGATCTAACCTCCTCAGTTAGATAAGACTATAATAGCAAAAATAATCCACTAACCATCTGATATATAAAGAAGTATTCATGTTTTGTCAAATAACAATAATACCCCGAGTTCACATCAATGATTTAGTTATATTTATTGAACCCGAATAATTTGGAAGGTATCCAAATGTTGCAAGCTTAAACAAGCTACCTTGCATGGAATTGGATTATAGTGACACCAAGGAAAATTCACCTGGCAGAAAGGCCAAAGATTGGTGAAGAGGTGTAAAATCTAACCTGCAAGTCAAAACAAAAATGAGATCAGATAACAAGAAATAAAATACATATGATAGCTCATGCATGTCCTTATGATGAAACTAGTTGTCAAGTCGAATGGTGGAGATCGGGTTTACGAACCCAACTTTGAAATCCTTGGCCAAGGTAGTTAAAGGCAGATGTGCCGAACATGAGATCTTTATTTGTTTTTCCAAATGCTTCAGTTATTTTCGAAGAATAACTATTGGGACACTCAAACCACCTGATTATTCAGATGGTTGGACTTAAGAACATCCCAAAACCGATCCCGAGGTAGGGAGGGTCATTCTATTAAGTTAAGATGTGTGGGGATAAGTATGGTCCGCGGTTGGGAGGTTAAGCCTATGTCAATGCTTCTCCTCTCACCAATGTCGAGGCTTGGACAATAAGAGAGAGAATTTTCCATCATATCTATAAGTTCTTTGCACATTTATTTTATGAAAGCTTAATTAGGTAGCATAGAAATATATGCATGTTTAAAAGTAGTAGTTGTTACTTTTTTTTCAATTGAGCATGTTAGATTGATTCAAATGATAGTAAAGTAATCATTTATTTATTTCCTTACATTCATTAATGTTAAGATGCAATAGATTTGGTATCAGTTACTTCTCTCTAGTTATAGTTAGTTAATTAAGATCATCGTCTTGTGAAAGGGTTTTGTTGTTAGATAAATATTTGTTTTACAACAGTTATAAAAAATTGGTATGTTACATATGGTATCAGAGCGCTGGGTTCGACACTGAACCTAGGGCACCCTACCTTCTTGAAACCTAAAAGAATTCTAGGTTGACTATAGGATGGAAGTACGTAAAACACCCCGCAAGAAAACTCGACACCCCATCTTTTCCTATCTCATTAAAGACATGACTAAATATGACTACACCTGTTGTTCTATACCCCGAGATAATGAAACTCTGAATCAAGCAATTCAGTGGATGAAGAAGGAAAGAGTCAGGTGGACTCTTGCTAGCAAAGTAGCATATAGAAACAAGCTGATTCAAAGCTGGAATGCTCGGCAGAGCAATCCTCTCTTGAAGTTTCATAGATTTTGGATGGTGCGAGATATGTACCAGTCTAAACCAAAATTTAGTGTTGCAAAGCAATATTAAATGTTATGTTGATGTAAACCTCCTCAATAGAGGAAATTTTGTAAATAAGGTTGCTTAAGTGAAGCAATGAAATAATAAATTAAATTAAATTATTTGAAAATCATGTGTTGTAAAGCTTTTCTTTTTAGATCTCTTCTTTTTCCACATAATTAAAACAACTATAAACTAACAGGTGGGAACCATAAACATAAAGATGAACAGCAACGAGAACAATGTAAATCAAGATATAATACTTGAAAACCCTCAATCTTCTAATGAATTGCTACTCTAGATCTTACAAGAAACACAACTAAAGTTAGAAACCAAGGAAAAAAGAATGAGTGAAATGGCAGCCCAGATAGGGCATAACCATGAGGAAACGCAAACCTCACCACCACCTAGAGCCGAGACAGAAGTCTTAGAGCATAACAAAACTCTCTCTCCCAAGCTATCGGAGAAACAAAAGAAGAAAGAGATATTAGCTGATTTATCAGCAGACATTAAGAAAATAAAACCAACTAAGTTTTCCGGTTCTGAGTGCGGGGAGGAAGTAGAAGCATGGTTAACTGAGATGGAACAATATTTTGAGATTAGGAATTTCTCTGAAACCTCAAAGGCAGTTTGGGGAATATATCATTTTACCGGAGATGTTGCAACCTGGTGGGGATATACCAAGGTTGAACAGAACACTAGGACCACTAAGATCACTTGGGAGAAATTTGTGAACATATTCCGAAAACGTTGGCTGCCACAAACCTTTTATAATCAGAAGCTTTTAGATTTCCAAAACTTAAAACAAGGAGACATATCAATGCACAAGTACTGGGAAAGGTTCACGCAATTGCTTAAATACGTGTCACCTTACCAGCAACACACCAATTTGAAGGTGAGGAAATTCATCATGGGATTGAACAATAGGATACGAGGAATTGTTGATGTTTTTGCTCCTCCAACCATGGAAGAGGCCCTAGAGAAGGTTGTTCGGCAAAAACACAAGATCAAAAAGGATGACTCCATCAGAGACAACAAAAGAAAGGCAACCTGGAATTCAGATGGTGCTGATTTCGAGCCTCAGAAAAAGCAATTTAAGGACTATAAAAACAACAGAGTTAAAGAGCAATGGGGCTAAGGATGCCAAAAGCAATTATTATACGAATAAAAACAACAGGAATAATGGAAAGAAAGGACCAGCAGGAGGATGTTTTAACTGTGGAGGAGATCATTATTTAAAACAGTGCCCCATTAAACCCAATGTCAACCAGCCACAATGACCACCTTTACCACAGCAGTAGCAAGTCTTTCAGCAAAGGATTCATGCAGCTCTGGATAATAGACAAGCAGAGCAGCAGATAGGTCCTTTGAAGCTCCAAGTAAGATTTATGGGAACCCTGTATCCATATTAATTGATATTGGAGCATCTGAATGTTTTATATCATCTAGACTGCTAGGTAGGTTCCCAAAAAAATCTAGTTTTATGGCAAAACCATGGATAGTTGAGTATGTGAACCAGTCAAGGGCTAAGGTAGAGCAATGCCTATTTGAAGCTCAGGTTGACTTTCCGAATTTCTCAACGGAATTGAACTTATATGAAGCACCCTTGGGGTCATACAACATTATCATAGGAATTAATTGGCTCAGTGAAAATAAGGCCAAAGTAGATTGTCTTGCCAACACTATAAATTGTGTGGATGATCAAGGCAGACCAACAAGCATTTCAGGGATTAAACATGAAATTAGATCAAAACAGATTTTTGCAATGCAACTTAAGAGATATGGGAGCAAAGGCTGTAAGATTTTCGCAGTTAAGATTGAGGATACAAGGGAACTTAAAACCACCACCTATGGGGATGACTACATTTATGAAGATGGGGAAATTAGTCAAAAGTTAAAAGAGTCCTTTGAAGAAAAATACCCTTATTTGAAGAATTATCAAGATGTGTTTCCTGAGGAACTTCCTAGATTACCCCCTTCTCGAGTATTTGATTTTACCATACACTTGATACCAGGAGCGGAACCCATATCCCTAGCCCTGTATAAGATGACAACTACAGAATTAATGGAATTACAGTTTCATCTTCAGGATATGTTGGATAAGAAGTTGATCCGGCCTAGTGTCTCACCATGGGGAGCCCCAGTGTTGTTTGTAAGGAAGAAGAATGGAACCATGAGATTATGTATAGATTACAAGATGCTTAATAAAGTCACCATCAAAAACCAATACCCATTGCCGAGGATAGATGATCTTTTTGATCAAATGAAGGGTGCGACAGTATTTTCAAAAATTGACTTAAGGTTAGGATACCATCAGCTTCGAATAAAAGATGAGGATATACATAAAACCGCATTCAAAACTAGGTATGGACATTACGAGTTTACAGTGTTGCCTTTCGGGTTAACCAATGCCCCAACAGCTTTCATGAATTTAATGAACAATATATTTCAAGATTGTCTGGACAAATTTGTATTGGTCTTTATAGATGACATCTTGATATATTCTAAGAACGAGGAAGAACAAAGGCATTTAGAGATAGTTCTACAAAGATTAAGAGAACACAAGCTATATGGGAAATTATCTAAGTGTACTTTTTACCAAAAAGAAATTCAGTATCTAGGGCACATTATATCAGCTCAGGGTATAGTAGTAGATCCATTAAAGATAAAAGCACTTAAGGAATGGCCCATACCTAGAAATGTATCCGAAGTTAGGAGCTTTATGGGGTTAGCAAGGTTCTATAGAAAATTTGTTAAAAAAAATTCAAGGATAGCCTATCCGATCACTTCGCTTTAGAGAAAGGGAAAGAAATTTATTTGGACAGAGAAGTGTCAATCAGCTTTTGAGTTTTTAAAAGAAAAATTGACTACAGCACCTATTCTGAGGGTACTTGATCCACAAAAGCAGTTTGTAGTTATAACAAATGCATTTGGAGAAGGACTGGGAGGTGTGTTAATGCAGGACGAACAGGTTATTGCTTATGAATCTAGGAAATTGAAAAACTATGAATAGAATTACGCACCTCATGATCTTGAATTAGCAGCAATTGTGCATGCCTTGCAAATGTGGAGACATACTTAATCGGAAAACCTTTTGAGCTTAGATCTGATCATCATAGTTTGAAGTATATTTTCACCCAACCGAATCTTAATGCTAGACAAAGGAGGTGGCTGGAATTTTTAGTAGATTATGAGTTCGACATAAGTTATATTAAAGGTAAGGAAAAGAAAGTGGCAGATGCCCGAAGCTGGAGAAGACACATCTTGGCAATAACTACTGTAAACTTTAGGTTGAGGGGCCAAATTTTACGACATCTGGAACGTGATGAGTTTTATATAGAAATCAGCCTAGCTCTTATCAGAGACCTGCAAGATCCTAATTATTCAAAGTTTAGCTTAGAGGAGGATGGATTATTAAGATACCACCACAAAATCTGTGCCCAATGACCCTGAACTTCGAAGACTAATTTTAGGTGAATTTCACTCAACCCCCATATTCAGGAAATCTAGGAGTAACGAAAACGTTATCTAATATAAAACCTCTATATTTTTGGAAGGGAATGAAAAGGGAGATAATCGAGTTTGTAGCAGGATGTTTGGAATACCAAAGAGTAAAAGGAGAACATCAATACCTAACAGGCCTATTACACCTAAATGAAGTACCCGAGTGGAAATGGTAGGTAATATCCATGGATTTCGTACAAGGATTACCTATGACACGAAATCGGCACAACACTATTTTGGTTGTGGTTGACAGATTGACAAAGGTTGCTCATTTTATACTAGGGAATTTATCTGATGGAGCACCCGAGATTGCCCATAAGTTCATAAAACAGATTTTCAGGTTCCACGGAATTCTAGAGAAAATTATTTCAGATAGGGATGCTAGGATAACTTCCAGATTTTGGCAGATATTATTTACAACTCTGGGCACCAAATTGAACATTAGTTCAACCTATCATCCTGAGACAGATGGCCAGACAGAATGGTTAAATCAAGTATTAGAAGATCTCCTAAGAGTATACTATATGGACCGATAGTACCAATGGGAAACATATTTACCCTTGGTAGAATTTGCATATAATAACTCCTATCAGTCCACCATTAGAATGGCTCCCTTTGAGACCTTGTATGGTTGTAAATACAAAACTCCAATGAGTTGGAATCGGTTGGAAAACAAAATCATTGTCGGGCCTGAAATGCTTCAAGAGATAAAGGAACAAGTAATTCAGATTCGTCAAAGGTTAAAGGAAGCAAACAACAAACAAAAGAGTTATGCTAATGCCAAAAGAACACCTAGAGAATTCTCAGTAGGGGACAAGGTGTTACTAAGGGTTAAGCCTCAGAAAAGTACTATCAAGTTTGGCAAGAATGCTAAGTTAGCCCTGAGATATGTGGGACCCTTTGAAGTTCTGGAGGTTGTGAACCCAGTAGCTTACAAGATTGCTTTACCACCAGCCCTTCCCAAGATGCATGACGTCTTCCATGTGTCATATCTTAAAAAGTATATTACCCACCATGAACATATGATTGATTGGAAATCATTGCAGGTACGAGAACCAAGGGTGGTAGAGGCAAGACCACTCAGAATACTCGAGGTACGTAAGCTACACTTATGAAATCGGGAAGTAACGCAGTGCAAGGTCCAGTAGGACCAATATGCCGAGGATAATGCCACCTGGGAGGATTATCATGATATTTTTCAAAGATATCCCTATCTTTTCTCTGAAATTGAAAACTGAATATTTCTTTTTCTTTCTATATAACTGACTAAGTACTACTTAAGTTTGCCATTATATTCATCGAGGACGATGAAAAATCTAAGGGGGTGGGTATGTTACATCCAAATTTTGCCCTAAGTTTTAAATTGATCATAGCTGTTGGTTTACCGAATTATTTCTTTCTTGATCATGTGAAATAGTTAATTATAGATGTTGTATCAATTTATTTCTTTCCTAATCATGTGAAGTGAGTTAGTTAATTATAGATGTTGTATCAATTTATTTCTTTCCTAATCATGTGAAGTAAGTTAGTTAATTGTATACGTTGTATCAACTGATAATGAGCTATCTCATTCATGATCATGTCAAATGAGTTAGTTATTATAGACATGGATGAAATCTATAACTGTCACTAGATGATCGACAATGGTTTTGAATTAATGATTAATATATTTTTGAATTAATGTCTCGGCGAGAATGTTTTGTTTGGGTGATTCTAGGAAGAAGCCTGAATAGAGGGGAAGCATTGCTAAATGGGATCATCGGAAGGGGATGGTCGATTGGTCTTGTTGTCAGAATCAACAGATTTGACCTAAAACTACCATGATAAGGATACTTCGACTTGACGACATGATGCATTATAGGACCGTACAAGCTATTAGAAAAACAATATAATAAAAACTTAAATAATCTAAATTAAAAATATGAAATTCATACCTTTGAAGATTTATTATTTGAATTTATTATTTAATCATTATTATACACCCTCAAATACAAACACGTATATAAAAATAAGGTGACACCAATAAATTATAAGTTTATAATCTAATGATGCCACTTTATCAATAAATACACATGAACGTTTATAAGAATGAACAATAATAATAAAATAATAAATTCAAACTCTTCAACTTCTTATTCTTTCCCTCTTATTTCCTTCTTTTAAAATTTGATTTGAGAGGCATTTGAATGGCCATCTTTATAACTAAACGTAGTCGAAGAGTCAAGCAACCATATTAAAAGAGTCTCCTTGATCGTATTTGATATACCCTTTTTCATTCTATGTTCCTCTCTATTCTCCAAGAAATCTACTACGTTTTTCTGAGTTTTTTCTACCTCATATTAAACTATTTCTATCCCTGTAAACCCGAACCATTCCTCTGATTCTTTTCATTGAGACCACAGTAAAAGAATCGCAACAAGGCTATACGCGGCGGAAGTCAAGGTTCTCAATTGGGTGAAGAGAGAAACCAAAGTCAGGAATCAAGTTTTGTTTCATGATTTTAATTTATTCAGTCGTATATCCTTATCAATCAGTCTGATAACTTTCAAAGGTCTAATGAAGTCAAAGAAATATGTCTTTGATATTGTAAATGCCACTAAGCCGAGTTTATAGTTTAGTCGACTGTCCAAGTCGTGTTTTCTTGTCTTATATCTGTTATGGAAGACTGAGAATATGAAAGAGTAGTAGCCTTTTTTTATTTTCCATGCATAATTCACTTACCACAAATCATCTTTCTCAGTCTAAAAGATCTAGCCTCCTCAATCGAATAAGACTGTAATAGCAGAAATAATCCACTAACCATCTGATATATAAAGAAGTATTCATGTTTTGTCAAATAACAATAATACCCCGAGTTCACATCAGTGATTCAGTTATATTTATTGAACCCGAATAATTTGGAAGGTATCCAAATGTTGCAAGCTTAAACAAGCTACCTTGCATGGAATTGGATTATAGTGACACCAAGGAAAATTCACCTGGCAGAAAGGCCAAAGATTGGTGAAGAGGTGTAAAATCTAACCTACAAGTCAAAACAATAATGAAATCAGATAACAAGAAATAAAATACATATGATAGCTCATGCATGTCCTTATGATGAAACTAGTTGTCGAGTGGTGGAGATCGGGTTTACGAACCCAACTTTGAAATCCTTAGCCAGGGTAGTTAAAGGCAGATGTGCTGAACATGAGATATTTATTTGTTTGTCCAGATGGTTCAGTTATTTTGGAGAATAACTGTTGGGAAACTCAAACCACCTAATTACTCAAATGGCTGGACTTAAGAACATCCCAAGCTTCGAACACACAAAAATAAAAATGGGTCCGAGATAAATTAAATCAATCAGCTCGTTATTATTTATTTTATAACGCGGACATTACAGTCCTCCTGTCCCAAAGTTTGCTTGTCCTCAAGCAAATGCAATGCCGGGTGCTGGAGAATGTGCCTACCTTCCCATGTTGCGTCATCCAACGGTAGGTGTCACTAGCGTACCAAGTATTCCTTCACAGTGCGGTTCCGTAGGCTCCTTTCATGTACTTCAAAAATTCCGACAGGTTCCAGAATGAGCTTTCCTTCTTCGTTGAGTGATGGAAGGTCAGTAGCAACTATGACGTTTTGCCTTATGGCTTTCTTCAGATAGGAAACATGGAAGACATTATGAATGCGGCTTCCTTCCGAAAGCTCCAGTTCATATGCTACTTCACCAATGCGACGAACCACACGATCGGGGCCATAAAATCGTGGCTTCAATTTTTCCTTTCCTATTCCCTTTAATAAAGATTGTCGGTACGACTGGAGCCGAAGATAGACCAGATCCCCCACTTTGAAACTTCTCTCTATTCGGTGTCTGTCGGCATACATTTTCTGTTGATTTTGTGCACGTTGTCCGTTTTCTTTCAAGCACCTTAGTATGTCCTGTCCTCCTGAAGCCAATCCCTTGCCCTTGGTGCGCAACTATCACCCAAAATTGTGTCGATGAAAGAGAGGGATTCATACCCATACAGAGCTTTGAATGGTGTCATCCCGATAGACATGTGATACGTGGTATTGTAGCAATATTCCCCCAGATGGATCCATTTTACCCACGCTCGTTGTGCCGAGACGTAGTTCCAAAGGTAGCCTTGGAGCCATTTATTCACAATCTCGATTTGAGCATCCATCTGTGGGTGGTAACTTGTGCTTGGCGATAATTTTGTTCCTGACAACCAAAACAATTCTGTCCAGAATATACTAACAAATCATCCATCCCGATAACTAACAATGTTTCGGGGTAATCCGTGCAAACGAAAGACTTCTCTAAAAAATAGATCGGCAACTTGTGCAACCTGAAGGTCTGAGGGGATGGCGAAGAAATGTGTATATTTTGTTAATCTGTCAACCACCACGAAGATGCAATCCTTTCCGTTCACCTTGGGAAGACCTATTATGAAGTCCATTGATATACTTTCCCACTTATGTTCAGGAATTGGCAAAGGTTGTGGCAGCCCGGCAAGAAGAGTGTGTTCGGACTTGTTCTGTTGGCAAACCATACATTCTCTTACATACTGTAACATGTCCCCTTTAAGTCCTTTCCATGAAAACCTCTCCCGCAGACTTCTGTAAGTTTTGAGGAACCCTGGGTGGCCAGCCAAAGGTGAGTCGTGTATTTCCTTCAACTTCTCCTGCTTCAATTTGGATTCTGGTACCAGGTATATCCAGTCTTTATAGTAGATGATGTCATCCACCACTCTGTACCGATCATCATGGGTGTGGCCATCCATTATTTCACAGGCAAATGTATTTTTAGAATATTCCACTAACAAATGTGCCTTCCACTCAGTGGAAAACTGGTCTAGTGAGCCAATGGTGGGTCTCCGGGACAAGGCATCTGCAACCACATTGTTTTTCCCTTTCACATATTCAATGTCAAAATCAAAAGCTTGAACTTTGCTTACCCATTTTTGTTGTTATTCGTTCAAGTCCCGTTGCTCCAGAAAATATCTGACTATTGTGATCCGTATGGACGACAAACTTCGCACCTACCAGATACTGTTGGAACTTGGTTAGTGCATCTATGATGGCCAACATTTCTTTGTCGTAGATGGAATATGGGCGTTCTGCTGGTGTAAGCTTCCTACTCTCATAAGCGATGGGATGTCTATCTTGCATCACTACCGCTCCAATGCCTTCCCCGAACGCGTCACACTCCAAAATGAACGGTCGAGTGAAGTCAGGTAGTGCCAACATGGGACAAGTGCTCATGGCCTCTTTCAACTTATCAAAGGTGAGTTGTGCCTTTTTGTTCCACTGGAATGACCCCTTCTTCATCAGATCTGTTAAAGATGCGCTGAGCTGAGAGAATCCTTTAACGAACCTCCTGTAGTAACTGCACAATCTGAAGAATCCTCGCAAATCCGTGAGTGATTTTGGGGGAGGCCAGTCGAGGATAGCCTAAATCTTCTCCTAATGCACTTGAACTCCATATTTACTGACAACATGCCCCAAGTACAATATTTCTATCATACCAAATTCACATTTGGACTGCTTGGCAAACAAGGACTGTTCCTCCATGATACTTAGAACTTTGTTCAGATGCTTCAAGTGCTCCTCCCATGACCTGCTATAAATAAGATCATCAAACAATACCAATAAATACTTATGCAATTGCTTGTTGAAGATGCGGTTCATACATGATTGAAATGTAGCAAGGGCATTGGTCAATCCGAACGGCATGACCAGAAACTCATAATGTCTATAGTGACATCAGAAAGTTGTTTTCTCCACATCTTCTTCCCTCATGCGTATCTGATGGTATCCAGAACAGAGATCTATTTTTGAAAAATAGACCACGCCATGCAGTTCATCCAGCAGCTCATCTATCCTTGGAATTGGATATCTGTTCTTTATTTCTTTTGTTCAACGCCTAGTAGTCCACACACATGCGCATCGTCCTGTCCTTTTTGACCAAGACCACAGATGACGTGAATGGGCTAGAACTAGGATAGATCCATCCTCTCTCTAGCAATTCCTGAATCGTCCTTTCAATCTCATCTTTGAATTTTTTGGGATGGTGGTATGGTGTGGTTATGACTGGCTTTGCCCCTAATTCCAACTTGATAGTGTGTTCAAACCCTTGGTAAGGTGGTATGCCAGGAAGAATATCCATGAAAACCTTTTCATGTCTACTTAAAATATCTTAGAGCTCATCATCCTGTGGAGGTGTTCTTTGCCCTTTTATAGGTCTTGCCGAGATTAAACAATGCGTAGCCCACACAATGTTATCGTGCTGAAAGATTGCCTCCATCCTATGCGTAAAAACTTCCTTCGGACCTTCATTTGCCATTCCTCAGAGGACAACCTTCTTTCCGTCAACCACAAAAGTGAAGTTCATCCGTTTGAAACTCTAGGTGTATTTATCAAGGGTCTCCATCCACTATATGCCAAGAATAACTTCCATATCAGCCAGGTCCACTATGAAGAAGTCCTCAATCACCGTGTGATTTTCCATTGTGATGCTCAGTTGAGGAACAAGGTGCGTGCAGGGCAGGAAGGTCCCTCTGGCAACCTTGACTTGAAAGCCTGTGTGCACCTCCATAGGGAGACTTCTCTGTCTTACCAAGGATAAGTTGATGAAATTTAAAGTAGCACCACCATCCAACATCACTATAACCCTTTGTCCTTAAAGGGTACCCCGTACACGAAAAATTGTGCACCTCGGGCTGCCAACCAATGGAATGGCTCATTCACTTTGTACCAAAGCGGCAATTCTCTCTATACAGTTCAGATTGATGTTGGTGTCATGGTGGGGTTGGTTATCCTTGGCTAGCATTTCTTCCTGTTCGTCCTCATCATCAGACATGACCTCAATATAATGGATCTTCCCCTTTCCGAGGCATCGGTGGCCAGGCTCCCAAGGTCCCTTGCAATTGAAACACAGTTTCTTCCTTCGGAGTTCCTGTCTAGTAGTTTCATCCAACGATGACTTCTTCGACGAAGGTTTGTCCCTTGGAAAAGTTGGCGGTTTCGAATGTGAGTAACTTCAAGAGGATGATGCCGAAGACAATGCCATAATCCGTGCTTTATTGATTGCTTCTGACAGGGTGGTAGGATTAAACGCCTTTACCCAACCTTTCAGAGGTTCTGACAGCCCATCCATGAAGAGCACTACCCGTCTCCTTTTGGAAATGTCCGTAACCAGAACTGAGAGTTTTTGAAATTCTGCAATGAACTGATCAACCGATCCAGTTTGTCTTAGTTGCGCTAAATCTTTGAAGTTGAGCTCGGGATTTTTACCATCAAATCGTTCTACCAATTTCTCCGTGAATTCTGTGTAAGTATTTATTTGATCGTGCCCTAATGTGATGGGGTCGTGGTGCCACCATTCATGCGCAACTCCCTCCAAATGCAACGCAGCAAATTTGATTGCTTCTTCCTCTAGCATAGGATTTAGCTGGAAGTAGGTATCAGCTTTCATTACCCATGCTTGTGCAGATATGGACCCAGATCCGTCAAATGGAGACAAATTTACCTTACTGAACTTCCTTCTAAGGTCATCATTAAAGTATCCTCTGTTTTTGCCTCCCGAATATCTCATTCTCAAATCTACACAGTCTTTGTAGGATATATCTTCTTCAAGGTTTGCATTCTTCCAGTCTTCTCTCATCTCTTCGAAGGTTGGTTGTCTCCCTTCGCGTTGTGCCTCTGTCCGTGGTGGAAAAGTCGACATGGAAGGTCGAGAGCATGTTGGCTAGGGATTTGATTTACCTGACACTAAGTCCGCAATGTGACCATTTTGTTCTCTGAATATCTTGTTCTCTGCCAACTTCTTGAGAGTTTCTTCCATAAGTCGCTATGTATCAGTGATCTATGCCTGATTCTTGGCAAGTTCCCTCAGAAGAGCCACAAGTTCGACAGCGGTCAATTCTCGTTCATCAGCCATTCGACCAACGAAATGTGTCCTCTTCCGGCTATAAACTCTCATTCACTGTCCACAGGCTGGTAGGAACGAAGCGCTTTGATACCACTGTAATGTTCCCATCCTCCTTTACACCAAACAATGTTAAATAATGGCGTGCGTATTCTACTAAAGAGAGTGTATAGATCCATACGGTCTCAGAATCAAGGACTGTTGGTGCAGGAAGTCCGTACGGGAGGCCTGGTTAGGCCGTATGGCTAAAGCTGAATGTGTCGTACAGTGGAATTTGTTTGGCCGTACGTTTGAAAGGGAACAGCCGTACGGTGAAAGGGAATGTCGTACGGTGACGAAATGAGGGAGGAAGGTGGAGGATGGAGGAGGGATATGGGAATAGAGGGAGGATGCTTGGCCGTATAGTATAACAGGAGGGTCGTACTGATTCAAGACCATACAAACTAAGATAGGAGGATGAGCGGTATGTGTCCAGTGTGTTATGAGTCGCAAACGGGGTATGAGAAAATTTGATTGAGATCTATGCCGGACAAGTAAACACAAGTAATCACGAATATACCAGATAAAGCCAATAAATGATGGTGCCTGATAATGGCCGTACGGAAGATATTGTCCTATGATTGTATTTGCCAAGATACCTAACAACGTCAGTACAAGTATGGAAGAACATTCACAAATGGATAAGTATTTGCAAATAATGATGGCACTCCAATTTGCCAGATACAGACCAAGTGAACACCGACATAATAAGGTAAGGGTTGAATCCCACCGAAACCGCACGAGCCAAATAGGGAAGATCTTTCACTTCCGAAATGGCGAGTTACAAGGAACTCCAACAGGAATTCGCAGTACAAAGAAATATAATCCAAAGCATACCTAAAGACTTCCTACAAGTTGTGCTTAAATACCCATCAGAAAACCATTCCAAGGGTGTACAAAGATAGCTGATGGCGACACAAACTTTGAACACACAAAAATAAAAATGGGTCCAAGATAAATTAAATCAATCGGCCCATTACAAAATTCAATTTATTATAACGGGGACATTACATTCACCAAATACTCAAAGGTTTTGATATCACATCTAATATCAAGAGTATTAGTCTCCCAAAATATTGAGATTCAATATTCACCAAGTACTCAAAAAAGTTTTGATATCACATCTGATATCAAGAGTATCGGTCTTCCCAAAATATCAATGATATTCACCAAGTACTCTATGAGTAATGGCCTTTTAGAATGTTGAGATGCAAGACATTCACCATATACTCAATTTGTTTGATCTCATAATACAAGTTATTGTAAGATCGTCACCTTACAATAACTTTTGCAAATACAAGTGACAACATTTGGAAGCCATCACTTCCTCATGATATACACAAGGGGTAGGCCCATCATAGTCGCACACAAAAGCTTTATCAACTCCCTCTGAATATCAACCATATGAGCTCCTCATTCAAGATTTCCTTTGAAGAAGTAGAAGACTCCCTCTTCCTGCAGTAACATTCTCAAAAGAGATTAAGGCACATTGCTCTTATAAATTGAAAATCAAAAAAAATAAATGTTATAAATTTATTTATAAAATATAGTACAATAATTTGATATTTTAAGGCTCCATCTCAGAAATTGTTACAGAGCTAAGATTATTTTATATTTTGATGTATATGATAGAGAACTCCCTCTTGATCCAATATTTCACACATGTTATGGATATGTGAAGTTCTTTTAGAATGGACATTTCTCTAGATCTACGTCAAAATTTCTAACTTGGCGAAGGTTGCTTGATGTTTCAGTTTATCAAGGCATTGGAATGTTGAATGACCATAGTTGTCACATCTAAAGCATTGCATTTTAGACTCTAGAGTACTCTACATTTCTTCTTTTCCTTTTGAATTTAGGTTTCTTCTTTTTATCGACTTGGTTTGTGAGAGCTTGAACATCACCTCCAGTAGAAGTATCACCTTGAGATATTAACATGTACTCCTCTTGTATACAGTCAGCCTTTAGTTGAGCAAGTTTAGGAAGCTTGGATCGAGCACACACCCCTTGTCTAAAGGTTTTCCACGATTGTTGCAGTCCCTTTAGAGCTATCATGAATAATTCTTTCTCATCATATATATGACCAATTTTAGAAAGTTGGTTCCTTAGTTCTATTATCCTTATGAATTATGAAGCAATGGATTCTCCTTTATTCATTTTAATGTTGGAGAGATTGTCTTTCAAAGTTAGAATTCTACTAGTATTGTTTATCTCAAACATTTCTTCAAGTGCTTTAAGCATTTCATGTGTTGTATCTAATTCTGAGATAATGAGAAGTAGATGATCCTTAACACCGTGCACAATTAATTTCATGGCTCTAGTGTTATCTTTTTCCCATTTGTTCAATTCCTCACTCCCCTTTGGTGGTTAGTCAGATTTTTCAATGAATTGTTTTAGGTCATTCTCTTTTAAGGTTAACTTCATTCTTTTTTTCCACCCTGTATAATTTGAGTCACCGTCAAGTCTATCGTCTACCTTCATACCACTCACCATTTTGACAAATAAGGAAATTGAGAATATTTTAATGCACTGAATAAAATAAATCTAATCAGCATCGTCTTATAGACCTACTCTAATACCATTTTGAAATTCAAGATTAGATTTATATTAAAACTTATGTAAATATCCTTGCAATATATATTTTATACTATATAAAGGTTGAAGAAATGAAAAACTATTTATGCCGCCACCCTTTAACATAGAAGACTTTATATTTTGTGTTTGATGTCATTGGAATCAGCATGGTCAAAATATATATAAAAGAAAGGGGCAAGTACAAAGGGGACGTGGCCCCTAAGTACATCCCATCACACAAACGACACATCAGCCAAACGTGAGGTTTGGTGGTGATAAATTTTGGTCAATGCTGATCAACAAAACACCTCATGTCCACATGGTACGAGGAAGACCCAATCACATGTGGAAGTGTCAACCTTAGAAATATTAACTAGGCCAGATGCAGACAATAGTTTCTGCGACTTTAATGATAAAGTCACCTACACATGTCACTCTTAACATGCCCATCTATTATGAGGTTTTAATCATGTGCAACATGGTCGAAGGACATGACAACCACATAACAACTTTGATAATTTGATTAGCATACGATTATATATATATATATTACTTAATCAAAGATTTATCCTTTGTGTTTATACTTTAAGTTTTTATCCGACAGAAGCTAAAAACATTAACATTTGTCACATCTATAGCATTGCACTTTAGATTAGGCCCTCCTTTTCTTGAATGACTGTTTTTCATTTGTATCCTTGCCCATTTTCCTTTTGAGATTAGTGGTGAGAATCTGAATGTCTTCTTTTGTGGATTCCATACTGATACCTCTAACTATTAATCTAGACTTTTCTTGAATGCAGTCACCTTTCAATCGGTCAAATTTGGGGAGTTTGGAGCGAGCACTTATTCCTCAAATAAATGTTACCAATGAGATAGGAAGTCCATTTAGGGCTATCATTTTTATTTCCTTACTATCATAGGTATGACCAATTGTTAGTTGGTTTCTTAATTCTGTTATCCTCATGAAGTATGAGGTGATAATGAATCCCTGATTTATATTTATATGAGAGTTGATTTTTAAGATCAAGAAGTCTGCTAGTGTCATTGATCTCAAACATGTCTTCTAGGGCTTTGAACAAAGCATATGTTGAGTCTAATTTTATGATAATAGGTAATATGTGATCTCTCACTCTGTCTACCAATAATTTCATTGCTCTGTTGTTGTCCTTTTCCCATTGACTATTTTCATCATTCTCATAGATTTAGGAGCATTTTCCACAATTGTTTTTAACTCATGCTCTTTTGGTGTTAGAATCATTCATAATGAGGGCTTCAAAGTTTGAAGCACCTTCAAGCCTATCTTCGAGTCTAATGCCATTTACCATCTTGATAGGTGTAATATTTTCCAAAAATATTTATGGTAATTTCTCAATATGGAATTCTGATTTGATCTTTTCTCAGACCTGCTCTGATACCATGTTAGAATTTCAATCACATTTCTTTGATGGTGAGTTGCTGATGATATTTATCAGAATAAATAATTTCAGTAATTAATATATTATGCTCTTAATTGTGTCTATGTTTCCTGCAGTAATACAGATCTTATTTCCACCAAATCTGTATGTGTGTGTGTGTGTGTGTGTGTGTGTGTATTCTGCAAATAAATGCACATTGTATTTGGCCCCAATTTGATATGCACCAACGGTGTATGAGATTAGAAGACTGATTTAATTGATGTGATCATTGTATCTCATTACCTGTTGATTTCAACTATATGTAAGGGAGGATGGGGACGTGTCCACGGGGGACATGACCCCACTTAACGTGGAGTCACATCCCCCGTGGACAAGTTCTCACTCTAAACAAAAACAGATTCCCACCATTCGACAAAGCAGTTGTTTAATCGGGTTTGTCTTAAAAAAGCACGATACAATATAATATGATTTTAGTTTGAATATATACATTTCTGAATTATAATTTCATATTAATTTCTTCACTATTCAAACTTTAACATATAGAGTACCATAATATAGATACTTACATCTACAAATGAATTTGTGTTGTAATCAGTCATATTTGATTTTATCTGACTGAAGCTATGATACATCAACAGTTATGATTTCTGCTTCAAAATTGATCAATTATATTTTTGTAGCTGCGAAACATAGAAACAGACAGAAGGTAGAGGAGTTGTTTGATGAAATGCCTTAATGAAATGTGCTTCTGGTATCTGCATGAAATATGATTTTTGATATAGCCTTGGAGACTTTTAAGAAGATGCACTTGCTAGATACACCATTTTAGGTGATCTCACAGCTTGTTCCAAAATAGGAGCTTTGGAACTGGCTATGGAGAACCCTCATAATGTAATTGAAAGCTGTTTTTTGTCAGTTGCAGTTGTGACTGCCCTAATAGACATGTATGCAGAATGTGGTGGTATAAGGAAAGCGTGGAATTGTTTGACAAAATGCATCAT
This sequence comes from Cupressus sempervirens, assembly GCA_028749045.1. NCBI lineage: Eukaryota > Viridiplantae > Streptophyta > Pinopsida > Cupressales > Cupressaceae > Cupressus > Cupressus sempervirens. The sequence goes on from CM053787.1 coordinate 991,543,412, forward strand.
CTAGAGATGGGATGGCATAGAATGCAATGATTGCAGCACATGCATAAAATGGCGGTGTTTGTAATGTTCTTGTTTTTTAACCAATCCCACTAAAGAATCAGGGAACATTTGTGTACAAGGAGTGGCAGTCATTGGACAGTCATAGTAGATAGAAATCAGTAGATGCAGCTAGAAGTACATTTTAATAGATGATGGTAGGAGAATAAGGGTCGAGGAAATTGTGAAGTCTTATAAATAAGACAGTTTCCTAGATGATATACAAGGAATAAGGGTCGATTCCAATTGATCACCTTCAAGAAGGATAACGACATTATACCAGGTATAGAGATCAAGTAGATAACAAGTATTAAGAACATTCCATATATAATTTCAAAAGATTGCTACAACTAGTCAACAATCATAGAGTAAAAGATATGACAGCGAATACACGTCACTGAGAGATGAGCAGAATACATCATCTGAAGTATGGATCAATGTCAAAGAAGTTGACAAAGAGCACAATCAAGCAAAGATACCAAGTAAGTGATATTGACTAAACACAACTGCATAACACTGGCTGTACAAGTATCAAAGAGATTATATAGATGAATATATGATAAGCATATCAACTGCAAGGAGCATCGAATGAAAGAAGTTAAATCATCAGTACTGCTAACCACTAAACAATATCAAATATAATATATATTTATTGATTTTCAGAAAAGGAACGAGTATGGCTGATGACATATAATATGTCAGCAATCATCATGAGTAAGTCCTTCAATAGATATTGCTTTAATAATGAGATCCAATAGTTAAATATAGAAATGAACTATCATATGCATTTAAAACCAAGCGATGTTGATAAATCAATTAATACTATAAAGTCATGTTGACTATAGATTATGAGAAGAACTGATTATTAGACAATTACTCATCAGTTACTATAGTGAAAAGGTGTGATCTCTTGTAAGCTATGTCACAGGATTTGTACCCACAGGCCCCATACCTGGTGCTGGCGTGCGCTCGGCTCAGATGCATCTGTGGGTACATATTGGGTGTGCACAGTATGTACTGTGCACCCACAGTGCTGGGTGCACACTCAGCGCAAACCCAGGAACATCCCCAGGCTTATTTTATAAAAGTGGCCCTAAAACTAAATAATAAGGCATTATTTTCCTGCTTACCAGCTAGAGCAAAATCAAAAGCAAAGAGTTCGGAAGATGTTATTTTATTGGCATGATAAGCAAGTAGTCTTAATAAATATTGGTGGTGAAAAATTTAATAATGCTTTGTCCTGTTCTTTTCAGTTAGATATGTGTTATATCTTTCAGCATTTAATAATTATAAGATTCAATGGAAATAACCTGGCACTATTAGTTGAGGAGTTACAAACCTATAACTTCTTTATAACCATGCAATAGGAGATGACCTAAAAGATGTAACCGTTCGATGATGAGGGATATTTATTGAGATTGGAGTCAGTCATTTCAGACATCAGATTACAACTTATTTCTTATTCATCCTATTTGAATCTGCTCAGTTGAGCACTTGTCTAATTGACACAATCCATTTGCAACCAATTAATTATCAATCGGACATGGCGCCAGTTGCAGGAGTTAATTGTTAAGATCAGAAACAACACCCTTATTGTAGTTGCAAGAATACATATCCGTATCTAAAACAGAAACCTTATAACTATAAGCAATATCATCATCTTATTGTTGCATATACAGACAGATAAATCAGATATAGCAACCTCTTGGTGATTGTCTAAGCATAACGAAGATACATCACCATATTCATCATTGCATAGTTTAGCAGATATGTCAGACACAGCATCATTGGCAAGTTCATTGCATACTTAAATTATTATATCAGAGAGCCAAACTATACATCCGCAGATTAGAATATGTAATCTTTGCATACAGAAGTGATTCTTATAGTGCTACTGGCAGATTGTATATATCACTAGATAATATTGAGTACTCTCTCTCTCTCTCTCTCTCTCTCTCTCTCTCTCTCTCTCTCTCTCTCTATATATATATATATATATATTGTAATTGTCATATTAGAGATAGGAATGATGTTTAAAGTACAGGGTAAACAAATAGTTATTGCATTAAGAGACTCGAATGTAACATAGAACAAGATAGTACTTTATTCATATAAGAAAATATACAATCACGAGTACAATGATACTTCATAATTCCATTCGTACGATGTACATATACCTCCCGAAGGCGTGACTCAACCATTACGCAACCTTTCGGACGCTAACTAATCCCATCAGCTACAGTATAGTTTTTACCAACAACATCATCTCCCCCAAAAGAAAAGTCATCTCCGGACGACAAAATAGAGACAACTAAACTACTAAGTATATCAAGACTACAAACAAAACTAAGAAGAAGAGGTGTGCATCCCTGGTAGGGCTGGTGTAGTAGATGTCCTTTGTGCCCACAATTCATTTAGCTATGCCTGCAACTCATGTACCTGCTGCATCCGGGAGTCCAAATCCACCTTAGCCTGCATCTGAAGTTCTAATGCTCTCTTCATCATCTCATCCATGTTTCGAAGCTCCACCACCTTCACATCTGACTCCCTCTTTGCATCCCACAACTGAGATACGAATTTTGCCTTCTCGATTCCCTCTCAGCAATGAGTGTTGCCCGCTCTTTCTCCCAAGCTAACTATTGTGCAGCCAAACTGGCTTCTACTATAGCTAATCTGGTAGCTATCTCCTCCCGAGCCCTTGCTGTCACTACCTAATCCACCTCACTCCTTTGTAGAGCATAGTACGCCTCCCGATACACTTGTACTATCTCTTGCGTCAAATTCTCAACTCTGTTGGCTACTACAGGCTCCTCAGCAGTCCACTCTTGCAGCATTTTAGGGGTCTTTATGTTCGGCCATCCCCGTGCCTCGAAACATACTGAGAAGACTATTGGACAACCAACACTCATGAATGACAAAACCTGCTCCAACTCCTGCACCACTGCCTCCAAAGCACATGTTTGTGCTGAAATCGCTACTTGGCGATCTCAAGTCACCACGTCCACTAAGTACGTCTCGACATCCTCTCCTATGGTTGTCAAGGGGCCTAATGGTGTGGGATGCTCCATGGCCATCATTGCCTCTACTGCTTCTAACATCCTCTCCGCAATACTACCTGTCGAAGGTGGGGGTGGTGGCTCAACTGCAACAGTACGATGACTCTCCTCTAGTGGGGCTAGAGGATCCATCCCTAACATTCTTCTCTCATAGGTGAGAGTAGCAAATGTTGGTGTTACTGGTCTAATGTTGAATGTCCTACTCAAGTATGCGCTTAAGTCCCGCTCAATCAAGTCTTGTGTTGCAACACCCTCACTAGTAGCTAATAATGCATTATCTATCATGAACACCACATCATATACCACTACCTCTAGTCTGACATGTGGTGTCCCTGAACTCTCAAAAACCTCCTGTGTTGGTAACTCCATTACCTCGTCTAGCAAAGCTATAGGTGGTGATGGGTGGGACTCTGTCTAAACTATAGCCACAGCCTCCAAAATGATCGTAGTTGCTGCAGTCGGCTAAGATGCTACTGTGACAAGGGTCATTACTACTGGTTGTTTGAGTTGTCCAAATCCTGGAATGTGTGCATCGTGCATACCTATAGGAACCAAATGTGTTGTCGCAGAGTATAGGCCATAGGAATAGCAATGGTGTCGCCGTAATGACTTCCACCTCTTCATCCTCCTCTCTATCAATCTCACTATCGTCAGATGATGTCTCCTGCCGGCCACTATCAGTATTCTCATGCTCCGAACATACGTCCAACTCCTGTCTGGGTCGCTTCTACCCAACCATGGCCATCTGGCCACCTGGTGTGTCTAAGTGTCTCCACTGCATGATGAGGGGCTCCATGGCACGAGAGGGCCAAGCTTGACCTCCAGCCTGTCGAAAGGAATCATCCGCACTGTCGCATCCAGGAATAACCCAATAGCGAAGTAGGGCATGTAGAATGTCTTGTGTTGAAGCGTCATGAACTCATACATTATTTCTACCAATAGTGCAGCCTAGTCGTACGCTCCTGTTTAAGATCCCATTCATCATTACTACCTGCAAAAAGGAGATATCCGATGCGCAGCTTGATCCTGTTAACCTACTCTTCACCACATCCATGAGGCAATGCCAATGTCCTTCTTGGATGTTAGATTTTTTCAGTCCTCTACCCTTCGAAGTATCCATCAAGGCCTCTTTTTCTGCCTCAAATAGTTCACCACATACAAGATCGATCAACTGCCCCTTCACCTCTCAACTTAGCTTCTTTAGCTTGTTATCAATTTTCCTGCCTCCCTATGCATGGCCAGGTATTCCAAATTCCCGCATGAAGTCTAGTGCCCTGAATAAGATTACCAAGTCATGCCCGTAATCTCAAATGCAAAAAACTAACATTCGGATCACCCACTCTATGTAATATCCCCATTTTTTCCAGCATTGGAGTTTCAGAGATTAGCCTATTATTGTGATCCTCATAGGCTAATTATTGTGGATCTTCTATGGCAATGGCTTGGCTTGGGAAGGTCTTATCTTCTCCACATTTCAGTAAGCTACAGGTTGGTCTTCATTTGGCTCAGATCAAACTTCACTTGGGCTTAGTTTTGTGTACTTACTATTTGTGGTAAGTTGGTGTTGATCGAGATTTCTATTTTTGGAAAGTGCATTTCGTCACATGGAAAAATAATAGGTTTGACTCCTATTTCAGACAGCATATTTAAATGATGAGTATTTTGGGAGATATTATATTTTTAGTAGCCAAATTACTATTAAATAATTAAATGGCTTATTATAAAGTTATAATTTCACTTAAGTTGAGGGATGAGTTATCATTGGAAAGAGCCATTTATTAATTAGTTAAGCCAAGTCAAGTGAAAGAATCTAGGTGAAGCTTCTAATTAATGTTGTAGCTACCTTTTGGCAACAAAAGGGAATCTAGAGGTTATAAATACAAGCCCATTTGTTGAGAAAAGCATGCTTGGATATTTTATTTGTTTTTGATACCTTTGTGGCTTTTTTTGAGTTCTGATTTTTGTGCCCTTGCTGAAGTATAAGGGTCTAAATTCTAAGTTGGTCCATTGGATCTACTGCTGAAGTATTGTAGATTCAAATGTGAGATTTTGTTTTGAGATTGCATTGACAATTGTGCTGAGGTATACAATTGGTCATTTCTCCTACTATCTTACTGTGGCTAAGGAGACGATTAATTGTTGGAGCTGATTATTTTCCAAACTACTGCTGAGGTATAGTAGTTTTGGAATTTGAGTCTTGTGGATCAATTGCTTAAGGTTTGTATCTTCCATTTCTATCATTGTTGTTGCTTGGAAGAAAGTGTGTGAAATTCTCATATGTAATTTGATTCAGTGCTGATGTAAATTGAATTGAGAGATAAATATGAAGTAGTTCAGTTTTTTTAAGTTACATGGCATAGTAAATCAAATGCAAATCTATCATTGCCATTGAATTGAGTTGGGTCATCATCAGTGTTGTTAAAAATTGCCTAATCTAAATGTGATTTAGTCAGCCTTGGAGTTCTTTTCAGTAGTATTGGCATTGTATGCTAAATGTTTTGATGTAATGTCAAAAGTCAGAAATATTAGTATTTGTTAAAACTATAGCCAAGCAAGGTTATTACACTCTACCTATGCCTTTCTGATGCTATTCTTCACCGGATGGTCTGCAAAAGCATCCTGCCGCCATTTCCTACAATCAACTCCATTTAGGCCTTCGAAAGAAACATTGTGTGGTGTGACGTCTACTGGTGCAGCCATTGTTTGTGATGCCTGTTTGCCTTTCTTTTTGCTTGTGCCTCCTGCAACACGGACACTGAGGGAAATAACTTTACATTTCAATTCATCTTCGTACTGGTAGCTGAATCTTCATCTAACTTCTTCCAACCTCTCTTCCTAGATGACTGCATAACTCTCTTCTTTTGTCCTTTTTTGTGAAGAAAAACAATTAGACAACAACAGTTAGGGTTGTCGCTTTCCCTTTGGAATGGCTCCTCACAACACCATACAATTTATTTGAAGCTTGTTACCATCCATACAATGTCTGTACGGCTCCTAAAAGCTAACCCACTGTGGTTTTGCTACCGTAAGGTACCTCCTACTCCAAGTCTATTTCTTCTCCCTCCAATACTTTGTTCAGCTACGGCTAGACATTTTTCTGTTCTATAAACTACTGGCTGTACAATGTTTTGATGGCTCAACTTCCACAGCCTTTTTCAAAAACAGCCGCTATGTGATATAAAATGTATGATGCTTATTTTTAGAGACCGTACAGTGTTCCGCTCGATTTGTATTTGCTTGTGGCCATATAGTGCATGTGCAGACGTACTAGCTTGAGTACTGTACGGTGACTATGGGCTTCTCTTCGTTTTGGCCGTCCATTTGATTGCCGCATGGTTATAGGTCTCGCTATCGTACAATTAGAATCCAGTCATGGATTGGCTACCGTACGGTGCTCACTTTGTTTAGTTTTGATGTCGTATGGTCCTTTGGTTTTCACTTCATTCTTAGTTTAGCTGTTGTACGGTCCTTTGGTGCTCATTGTGCTCTCAATTTCGATGCCGTACGGCCTTTTCTTCCTTTTGTCTTGGCCGTATACTTCCTCTGTACTACTCTGCCTACTTTGTATTTGTACAGACGTATGGTATGACTTTTGAAATTGGTTTAGGCAAATGTCATGCAGTTTCTACGGTTCTCTAGGATTGATATGCCCTCTAACCATACCCTACTTTATCTTCCTTTGTTGATGTGTAGTTTGGCATCCCAATGTGTCGTATGGTCTTTTCTCTTTCTCTTCTCACGATGTACTTGGTAGCCATACAATATTTTAAACATTGGCTTCTCGCATACTCTCCTATGTGGTCGTACGGCGTACACCTCTCAGGTCCGTACAGTATGCATCAACACCTTTCTCCATGTCTATACGGTGTCTTTAGCTTTCCATACAGTACTTTCTATGATATTAATATCTTGCCCTCAAATCAAAATTCTATTATTTGCCCCTATCAAAATTCTTATACTAATATTTTCCTATAGTTTATTGCTAGTAAAATTTTTATTATTATTATTTACATTCTTTCTAAAATGTTTGTCTAGGTGTCATTATCTCCCTAGACTTCATTCTGCTGATGATAGATTTTTAACTTTGACCCATTTACTGCATCAGACACCTCTTTCCCATCCAACATCCAAAATTTGATTGCTTCGTTATCGCCTACTTCACGAATCTTATATGGCCCGACCCACTTCACCTTAAATTTGCCAGTTTTGATTTCATTCCGCCTGTTATATTTTAATACCAATTGGTGTTAGAGTAAATAATTAATTATTTATTATTTATTCTATTTACTTAAGCTTACTTAGGTAAATGCATTTTATTTATTAGTTGTAGTCTAGGAGTTTGTTATAAGTTTTTGACAATACGGGAGTTTGTTCTCTCCTAAGTCATACTTATCCTCTCACATTGTTCAAGGACTTTCCACCTCAAGTGGATGTATGCTTAGTTGTCACACTTATCTCCTAGCGTCTTCTAGTTTGTTCTGGAAGATTCCTGGAGCTCTTTATATTCGAACTCCCTCATTGTATTTTGACAACATTCAACATATTGTAAATACATATTTTCTTCTGTTTAAATATTTTCTCTCTCATGTCCGCTTAAAGTTTTTTCCCTTGCTCCACGCTCTTCTCTCCTTGGCTTCTCTTTGATGGGTTTTCGCATGCAGGTGATCTTAAGCGTCTTCGAAGTTGGATTTCATCAACTCCAACATGGTATCAGAGCCTCCCTGCTACTACTTCATTGAAAAAATGTTGAAGCCGTGATTGGGAGTCACAAACCCTAGTTTGTTTGTGCATTTTATTTTTCAAATCAGGGGATCAACGAATTTTCGGAGCAGTTTCAGCCCAAACGGACGCTGCCGTTAGATCCGGAAGGCCGTTTGCAATCAAGATTCATATAAAGCTTTTTGATTTTGGAGACAGAGCTCCAGGAGGCCAAAAAAAATTCATTTCAAGGCTTTTCGTACAGTCGTACGGACATTTTCGGCGAGGAAAAAAAATTTAAAAATAATATAGGGCGCATCGCCAACGTGCCGCCAGGCGGCCACCGCCACGCAATCAGCACTCAGCCCGCGGGCCGCCACAACATCACCGCGGCTCAGCCGCCGCCCACTCGCAAAGCACCGCCAACGGCACTTCCACTTTTCTCCACCTCCACCAATCTGCGCTCCGCCGTCCTAGCCGCTCCGCTCATGCTTCGTCAGCTGCAGACTCAACACTGCGTGGACAGCTCAGACCCCGTCAGCAGCTCCTGTCAGTCCGTGTGGATTCTGAGTCCTACGTCAACGCCTGCACACTCATCAGCTCCTGCCTAGTCACAGTGAACTCGCAAGTGACACGTGGCACTTTGCCACGTCAACCATACTGCCACGTGGCGTCCACGTGGCACTGCCACATGGCCTCTTTTTTTGCGCCAACGGCGGTTTAGCCGTCAAATTTAATCTCAGGTTTTGCTAACGTCAACATGACGTCATTGCATCATAAGGCCTTGCACCTCTCTTAGGTCATTTTGACCTACTCCCGATTTTTATGCCATAACTTGAGCATACGGAGGTATTTTTCCGATCCGAAAGAAGTGTCAAAAAGCTGGTTCCGAGACGGAGACATTGGTGTAGGTATTTTTAGGTTTTGATACATTTTTATTGCCCGTTTTTTCAGTTGAAGTCCGAAGTTTTGTTTTTGACTCCGGCATGCAGATCTTTTGCGTCCCATGCCCGTTCTTTGAAAAATTTATATTTTTGGAAAGCTGGTTCTGTCACCTCTTCAGAAATGTGGTCCTTTTTCTTAGATTTTGGCCCATGTTCTTTCTATCATATTTTTGGCATTTTTGCTATATGGTGGATATCTTGAGTGTTTTAGGCCCGAGGATCGTTTTCTTGGCATGGTTTCCTTTGTTTTAGGCTATACTATGTTTTGTATTAACTTGTTTTTGGTTTTGATCATTGTAGCTATCATTTTGAAGCACTTTTATGTATCGCACTGAGATAAAGTGCCACTTTTGCATTTCGGGGGTCATGAATATTGTTTTGAGTCAGTTGTACATGCACTATTTTCATAAAGCACCATGGGGGGGATAGTTGTTTGCTGTTTTAGGCATTCTCCCTTTGTCAAGTGAGTGTCCCTTCCATGACATTAGCCCATGCAGAGTTAGTTTGACCGTGTCTTTATGGGTGTTTGTACCTCTTCCTTTCTCGTCATTCTTGGTTCGTCTGCAGGAGACTTTGGCCCACCTTTTTAGTTGCCTGTCATCACACCCCATCTGCATTAAGGGGGGGGTATTCTATTGTTCTAATGCATCCGTAGTTCGATGGTTCGATAGTGTGAGCTATGTATTTAGTGGTTGATCCTATATACAAGGCGATTGCAGTAGCTGGCTACCTATGCATTTCGGTGAGATGGATTATCTACCATATAAACACGCTCGGTTCGTGCCTTCTTCCATGGAGGTTCTTCAGATCAGCAGTTTGCCAGATTTGTGGCTTCTTCATGCTTCAGTGATGCTCTTCATGATCACTCTTTGTTCCTGTTTTAGGGGACATTTCCCTAGTTGGAGGCTTCTTCAGTTCTTCAATAGGTTCTTATCTCTTTTTGGAGAGGGGTTTTTCCTATTGGGTTTTCTCCTTTGCTCCGGTTACAAAGATTGCATTGTACATGGGTACCTAACATGGCCTCGTTGCTGAGACCCATTCTGCATTTCATCTTTGTTTTGTGAGCTTAAGGCATTTCCCTAAGTTGCACTTAAGGGGTTTTGTTAGAGTAAATAATTAATTATTAATTATTTATTCTATTTACTTAAGCTTACTTAGGTAAATGCATTTTATTTATTAGTTATAGTCTAGGAGTTTGTTATAAGTTGTTGACAATACGGGAGTTTGTTCTCTCTTAAGTCATACTTATCCTCTCACATTGTTCGAGGACTTTCCACCTCAAGTGGATGTATGCTTAGTTGTCACACTTATCTCCTAGCGTCTTCTAGCTTGTTTTGGAAGATTCCTGGAGCTCTTTATATTCGGGCTCCCTCATTGTATTTTCACAACATTCAGCATATTGTAAATACATATTTTCTTGTGTTTGAATATTTTCTCTCATGTCCGCTTAGGGTTTTTTCCCTTGCTCCACGCTCTTCTCCTTGGCTTCTCTTTGGCAGGTTTTCGCTTTCAACTTCTTGTCGTGCCAAACCTTGTGCCTACACTATGAAACCTCGGTGGCCTATTGTGCTTGTAATCTTCGCTCATCTAGCTTATTCAGGTTATACAATCTCTCCCTGAAACTTTCCATATCTCTCAACTTTGTTTTCGATGGCTATTCTTAAACTTGGTACCATGAACTCTACTGGTACTATGGCCTCCTAACCACATCAGCTGGAACGGAATGTGTCCCGTGGTAACTTTGTAAGAGGTACGGTATGCCCATAACATTGATGGTAACTTTTCCTCCCAATCTTCACCTTGAACTGTGCAAGACTTGTAAATTACTGCAACCAAGATTTTATTTATCGATTATGCCTATCCGTTTGCTCTTGGGTAGTACGAGCTTAACAGGAAATGGTAAATTTTGAATTCTGTGGTAAGTAGTTGGATGACATGGTTGACAAATTCTCTCTCATGGCCACTTTTCAGCTATATTGAGACTCTGTACCTCGTAATTATGTACTCGTAGATAATCTCATCGTGCTTAGTGCAGAGTTGTCTGGTAGGGCTCGTGCTTCTACCCACTTTGTAAGGTACTTGGTTGCTACTACAATATATCTACATCTCCAGCCCTTGCTTACCTTCAGTGGCCCAACAAAGCCCCATTCGAATAGTTCCTATGCATGTGAGGGGTTCAGAGGCATAAAATCCCTCTTTAGTGGCTTCTCGACTCTCTGGCATGTATCACATGTAATGACCCACTCCCTAGCATCATTGTGCACAGTTGACCACCACAATCCTGCGAGAAGTATCTTACACGCAATTGTGTCCGGCCCCATATGTCCTCCTATAGGCCCCTCATGTGCTTTCAATACTTTCGATATTTCTTCCTCCAGAACACATCGTCATAGAATCTGGTCGGGTCCCATCTTATATAGCAACTTGTTGATCAGATGGAACGTTCGACTTCTTAGTACGAGTTTCCTCATCTCTCTTGGTGGCATTTCTCTAGGGAATTGCCCTGTTCCCTGATATTTGCATACCATGATGGTAGTATGGCAATCTAAAATAGTTGTGCATCCAAAAAGTCATCATTAACTCCCTCTAGAGGTTCTCCTGACTTGATCCTGAATAGATGATCCGAGTTCACGTGGCTTTTCCTGGGTCGTACCACAATTTTAAATGTGAATTCCTGCAAAAGCAGTTACCATCTACTAATTCGTCATTGAATGATCAGTTTATTTACGATATATAGTAAGGTCTGATGGTCTACGTGGAACACGAATGGGGCTGCCAATAAGTAGTGTATGAACTTTTGAATGGCGTACACCATTCTGAGAGCCTCCCTCTCCGTCATGCTATAATTCTTTTTTGCCTTTGACAATAGTCTACTTGCAAAGTACACTGGGTGGTCCAATCCGTGATCACCTATGTGTGCCAATATTGCTCCAATTGCATAGTTTGACGCATCGACATGTACATGGAACTCCTTGTCCCAGTTTGGATAAGCCAAGATAGGTGTTGTGGCTAGTCATGTTTTCAATCCCTAAAAGGCTTCATCCTACTCTTTTTTCCATTTGTAGGGTTCTCCCTTGCAAGTTAGCTTGTCTAGATGGTACGATATTTTGGCAAAGTTTTTAATAAACCTCTAATCATACCCTGTGTCCTAGAAATAAATTTACTTCAGTCAAATCTATCAAAGGTGGCATTTCCAGAATCACTCGAACCTTATCCAAATCTGTCTTCAATCCTGCCTTGCACACCATGTGGCCCACCAATTTTCCCTGAGGTACCATAAATCTGTACTTCTTAGGGTTTAGTGCTAGGCATGCCCATCTGCATCTTTTCATACATTCCTTGAGTGCGGTTAGATGCTTGTCCTCTGCACTGAAAACTGACCAATCATCCAAGAACACTTTGAAGTTTCCTACTGACATCTTGTCAAAGATGTGCAGGATGATTCTTTGAAACGTTGTCGGAGTGTTGCATAGACCGAACGGCACCCTGTTGTAGGCGTACACTCCATCTTCTACCGCGAAGGTTGTTTTGAGCTTATCTTCCTCTACGATGGATATCTAGTTGTAACTGAAAAATCCATCCATAAATGAATATATTTCATGCCTTGTAACTTCCTCCAAAATATTGAGTAAATGGTATCGGGAATGGATCCTTAATTGAAACTGCGTTCAGACAGTGAAAGTCTGCACATATCCTTATTTGAGTGGTATCATTTTTTAGTGATATCACAATTAGGGATACCCACTCACTCGTCTATACCCAAAAAATAATGTCTGCCTCAACTATCTGGTTAATCTCGTCTGTGACCCGTGTGACATAGTTTTTGTTCATGTGGTATGGTCGCTTCTGTATGAGTATTGCTCCTATCAGTGGGATGTGGTGGACACACAATTCTAGCGATACCCTCTTTAGGTCTTTGTATGTCCACGCGAAAACATCCTTATACTCAATGAATATCTTAAATGTTGTTGCTTTCAAAACTAGATTCTAGTCATCTCCCACAAATATGTTTTTTGGATTAGCCTCGTCCCCTAAGTTCAACATCTTCACTATGGATTCTTTGTATTTAATAAGCTTCTCGTCGCCGAATGTATGTGCAAGTGGTTTCATCTATCTACGCCTCTCCTTCTTTGACTTCTCTGTATTCTGTTGGAAATTCATTCTTTTCCTCTCGCTTACTTCCTTCTTCTACCCCTAACATCTAATAGCTCGGAAAGAGTTCATAGTCCTCCATTTGCCAAAGAGTAAGCCATTCACCAAGTCCAAGTCTTCATCGTCGGACCCTCCTTCCAACTTCAGGATTCCTTCTTCGTTAGGTTCCATTCTTTTCTTTCCTTCATTAACTCCTTCACCTTCAGAATCTGACAACGTTGCATCTTCTAAACTTCTCCCAGCATCTAGGTGTGTAGATCAATTACAAACCTACAACCTCCTCTCTCCATGGACAGTGTTCTTTTTCCAGTCGTATTTTACCTTTGCTTGCACCAACCAATCCCTTTTGAGTATGGCGTCATAACCTTTCCTTTTCAACAGAATGACTACGAAGTCGAGTAAGAAGGGTTATGTCCCGATCATTACGAGTTCCGAGGGGTTTGATTTTGTGTTGATCAGCAATGAGCAATTGGAATGTAGGTGGCCATAGGGTAGGTTGTTCCAACTTCTTCCATGTTTCTTTAAGCAATACATTTACGCCCGACACTCCATTGACAATGGTTTCTATGAGGATAGTTCCGAGAATACCCATCTCAACTACTATAGGGTGTCTTCTTGTATTTAGCGCAAGTAGCATTTAGCCTACCGTGGTCGTTCCGCTTCCACCTTGTGTGTTCTTCCCTGGCTCTTCCACTGCCTTCGAGGATGGTGTCATGTTCAAGATTGCGATCTGTAACTAAGGCATTGCAAGAAGGCCGTTCAATTTTATGGGAACCTCATCTTGCATTACCTTCCGTATGATGTTTTGTTCTGCCTGGTTCCTCCTTGAAGTGCCGACAATGTCCTTCACTTGCATTTTTTTTGGCCTCCATCTCTTTTTCTATTTCTTCTTTCGCTTGCCGCATCCTTTTCTTTTCCTCTTCCGGATCTGGGTGTGATGCCTTCTTCGCTTGTGAGTGAGTGATTGCTAATGTTTCTTCATCACATTTGTCTATGGTCAACAGGTTCACCCCAGGTTTAGGGCATTTTGAGTCATCGTGGTCTTCGAGACCACACCATCTGAACAACAGTTGTGGTGTTCCCTTTGTAGTACAGTCTCTGGCGAAGTGGCCCCAGAGGTTGCACGCACGGCATTGTATCATTGGTTGTCCAATTGGATTGTACTGTATCCGGCTACGGCCCCCATTATTATTGTTGTCACCTCGTCTACGTTGGTTGTTGTATCGATACCCTCCTGAGGTTGTCGCATCATTGTTTGTATTTGTTCCTGCTCCCGAGGTGGATGCTTCTTGCATTAGTAGCACTTGTTGGTGTCCCTTTGTTTTCATATTGAACGGGCATTCCCTGGTGGAATGTCTCGCAATCTGGTAGATATCACAAATTTGGTTCTTAGGGCAAGAGCCCTTTGTGTGGCCCTCCTTGTAATCTGTACACCATAGTTCCCCTTCTCTAGTTTGGCCAAGGTTCTTTTTCATGTTTTTAAACTCTTTCATCATATGTAGCATATCCTTCTATAATGCCCAAACCTTTTTACTTGATTCCTCATAGTTGCTTTCGGAGAATGAGTCTTTCGAATCCGACGATTTGTCTTTCTTCTTTTTGTCATTTTTGTGTTCGCTCTCTAAGTCCATCGTGCGATTATATGCCTCAATGTATGATTTTGGGGGTACTATTTTCATCTTTCTCCATAGTGTCGGTCATAGCCCTTCGACGAATCATATTTTCTTCAACCCGTCCACTAGTTGGCTTTCTAGTTTTTCTACCAACTCCTTCAGTCTCCTCGCATATATGCAAACTCTTTCATTCTTTCCCTATTTTGTATTGTAAATTTCCGCTACGATCTCATTGTCATCCCTGAGTAGTCGGAACTCTATTGTAAATTCCTTCCTGACATCCGCCCATGTAGCTAGTTAGCTTCTTCGAGTTGATGTCTAAAAACAAATTGAT